>OZ022325.1:25259016-26524131 GCA_963989225.1 Dromius quadrimaculatus
ATCAACACTAATGACATCACCAATAACCACACCAACAACCACAAATTCATACCACCCTTTGGACAACCCTCTACTATTCACCCCTCTTAGAAATTCCGACATGGAAACTCAATCATCAACCAACGAAGACAATAATAATACAAGTATGCTACCGTGGCAGCAAGTACCCCTTAGACGAACAAAGAAACGAATACGAGAGAACGAAGTAGACCAGCAAAACGATAACTCTAATAAACGAAATAACAGGAACCCCAAAATAACAACAACAACATATACAAATAATATACCATCCTAAACGATGAAGCTGACGACATCCAAACCAAACCCGACCCAAAACCACCACCAGTATTCATTCAAGCAGTTACTGATTACCAACAAATGCTCACAACCCTTACAACAATCTTAAAACTCGATGAATTCATTTGCAAGACACTTGCAAACAACACAGTTAAAGTCAACACGAACAGCTCCGATGCTTATAGAAGATTAGTTCATATGCTAAATAATAATAAAGTAATATATTACACCTACCAACCTCGTGAAGAAAGAGCATATAGAGTAGTAGTAAAAAACATCCATCAATCAGTCCCAACAACAGACCTGAAAGAAGCTTTTGAAGACAAAGGCTTCACAATAAGAAATGTCTCAAATATCAGAAATTGGAGGACAAAAGAGCCATTGCCAATGTTCTTCATAGACCAGGAACCATCACAAGACAACAAAAAAATATACGAGGTCAAATACCTCCTAGGTACCAAAATAGTAGTAGAACCACCACGAAAAAAAGGGATATACCTCAGTGCACGCGCTGTCAAGACTATGGGCACACAAAAACATACTGTCGCAAACCATATTACTGCGTGAAATGCGCTGCAAACCACCCTACTATAGACTGTAAAAAAACTGCAAACTCACCGGCAACCTGTATCCTTTGCTCAGGCTCACATCCTGCCAATTACAAGGGCTGCCAAGTCTACCAAGAACTACAAAAATCAAGGAACAAAGTAAATCAAAATAGAGAAAACATCATCCAGAATCAACGAACAAGAACAAATGTCAGCTACGCAGATATAACAAGAAACACCGCGAACATTGGAACTAATCCTCAGCCAACACATGCTCTGCAAAGCGAAGACTTCCTGTCAAAATTCTTAAACAAATTTGAAAATATGTTTAGCCAGCTCATGCAGCAAAACACAGTCATCATTCAACTGCTCACGACCTTTATTAGCAAATTTGATGGCTCGCGCACTTAAAATCATACTCTGGAATGCTAATGGATTGGCACAACACAAACAAGAAGTTGAAGTATTTTTAAATCTAAACAAAGTAGACATCATGCTGGTAACAGAGACACATTTTACAAACAGAAATTATTTTAAAATCCCCAAATATAAAACCCACCACACTAATCACCCTGATGGAACCGCTCACGGAGGAACAGCTATCCAGATCAAAGAAAATATCAAACACACTGAATTGGAAAATAAAGATGAAGAATATCTACAGGCCACAAATATAAAAATACAAGAATTCAACGGCACACTTGTAATATCTGCTGCATATTGTCCACCTAAACATCAAATAACAAAAGTTAAATTTGAAACATATTTCGACAAATTAGGTAATCGATTCATCGCTGGAGGGGATTACAATTCGAAGCACCCCCAATGGGGATCAAGAATTACAAATCCAAAAGGAAGGGAAATGCAAAAGACGATCGCAGCAAAGGACTACAACTATCTTAGCACCGGAAAACCAACGTACTGGCCCACCGATCCAAATAAACAGCCCGACCTGCTGGACTTCTTTGTGACAAAAGGAGTATCACAAAGCTACACAACTACTGAATCCTGCTACGATCTGCAATCAGATCACTCACCCGTCATACTAACGATAAGTACCACAATAATAAAGAAAGAGAGAAGACCGACTCTATATAATAATAAAACTGACTGGGAATTATTCAAAAAATACTTAAGTGACAAAATTGACCTTAAAATCCTACTAAAAACCCCAGAAGACATCGACGAAGCAGTTGAAACTACAGTTAGATTAATTCAGCACGCAGCATGGTACTCTACCCCCTCCAACGTAGAAGACGACAGAGAGAAAGCTGAAATAAATTATCCAAAATTTCTGAGAGATAAAATCGCCGAGAAAAGAAATGCCAGGCGACAGTGGCAACAAACCCGGCATCCTGCCGACAAAAACAATCTTAATAAATTATCGAAAGAAATTAAAAACTTAATAAAAAAAATAAAAAACGAATCATTCCAAGAATATTTTAGCAGCCTCTCAGCAACACCTGAAAACAACTATACCCTATGGAAAACGACAAAGAAGTTGAAACAACCAATTCAACCTATCCCACCTATACGCAAACCAGACGGAACGTGGGCCAGAGAAGATGTGGATAAAGCTGAACTCTTCGCGGAACATCTCTCTAAAACATTCGAACCACACCCATCATCAGCACACAAAAATGAAGAAGAAATTGAAAGATTCCTAACTTCACCTCTACAGATGTCTCCCCCAATCAAATACTTCACACCATCAGAAGTAGAAAACGAAATTAAATATCTAAACAACAGAAAATCGCCAGGATACGACTCAATTAATGCAAAAATTGCGAAAGAACTACCCAAAAAGATTCTAGTCATGCTAACAACAATCTACAATGCGATAATCAGAGAATCATACTTTCCAGTGCAGTGGAAATTTGGTCAAATCATTCTGATTCACAAGCCCGGAAAACCACCGCACGAATTTACATCATATAGACCAATCTCATTGCTTCCACTATTTTCAAAACTCTTCGAGAAGCTCCTGCTGAAAAGATTAATAATAATAATTGAGGAAGAAAACCTAATACCCACACACCAGTTTGGATTCAGAAAAAATCACTCAACAATTCAACAATTACACAGGCTAGTTAATGAGATAGATAGCAGTCTGCAAAATAAACAAATTTGCTCAGCTGCCTTTATTGACATAAGTCAAGCATTTGACAAAGTATGGCATAAAGGACTGCTCTACAAAATTAAATCCAAATTACCGCATCCTTACTATCTACTAATAAAATCGTACTTGAGCGAGCGATACTTCCAAATCCGATACGAAAACACCCTCTCAAAAATCCAAACAATCAAAGCGGGCGTTCCACAAGGAAGCGTGCTAGGTCCAGTCCTGTATCAACTGTACACAGCCGATCTACCCTGCGGAAACAGCGTACTGACAGCCACATACGCAGATGACACAGCGATTCTCGCAACACATCAAGATCCACAAACCTCATCTTCCCTGCTACAAAAATCGCTAGAAGAAGTTCAAAACTGGGCAAAAAAGTGGCGAATAAAAATTAATGAACAGAAATCCACACACGTTGTATTTACCAACACAAGAAAAACATGCCCACCTGTTACAATTAACGGACAAACAATAGAGACAAAAGAAAGCGTTAGATATCTAGGCATGCATCTAGACAAAGGATTGATATGGCGAACTCATCTTAGAACAAAGAAGAAACATATAGACATAAAAATCAAGAAGATGTACTGGCTTCTTGGTCGAAAATCACAGCTCTCAATCGAAAACAAACTCCTACTGTATAAGACAATAATAATCCCGATATGGACATACGGCATACAAATGTGGGGCTGCGCAAGCAAATCAAACCTTAATATAATCCAAAGAGCACAAAATAAAATCCTACGCCTAATCTCTAATGCACCATGGTACGTAAACAACTACACGTTACATAAAGACTTTCGGGTCAAATACGTACACGAACAAATCCAAAAATTCGCATCAACACACGAAAACAGACTAAACTCGCATCCAAATGAAAATGTCGCGAATCTTCTAAACACCGAGAGCAGCCTGAGACGACTCAAGAGAAAAAAGCCATCCGACCTCAAAAATCTACCTTCGCAGCAGTGAACCTTGTACTTTAATTAATATATTGTACATATATATATATATATACTTGAGACAAAATGAAAATGAAGAGGAAGTATCAGTGGATACTGTCCTCACGCATGTTATGTTATTCTCCATGTATCAAATTTGCTTGATGGCCCTAACAAAGGCCAGTTGTAAATAAATAAGTCCAAAAAAAAAAAAAAAATTTACAAAGCTATAATATGATATGTATAGCGCGCGACGATGTTGACTTTCAGAAGTATTTTTGACATCTGACGTTTAGTAGTGGTACTGCGTTTCATAACCAAACAAACTTATTGATGATAAATCCACATCAAAAAAATAATATCGATGGAAGAATAAATGGGTTACTCAATCAGTGTACCGTCAGGTCAGGGAAATGATAAAAAATCTTGTTTATTCTAATCATACAGACTCTTCCTATTTCATCTCATGAGGCGACGTTGCCAAGCGTATGATAACTTGCTAAATTTTAGTAGCTTTTGTACAATTTTTTTGAGTAATAATTCAATTTTCTCTGAAACTGTAAACAAGACATTTTTGAAACTTGGTACACATGTTTTTAAGATTTCCGTAGATATTTTGAGGATTTTTTGTGATGTTGTCATTTCAGGTAGTCGAGATAATGACGTATGAATCAATGTGAAACACGTCGCGTGCATTTACGCAATGTAATAACATGTCACCGAACAGCAACTTTGACATTTTTTATCTCGATAACTAGAAACAAGATTGAGTTCAAACTTTGCCAGAATATTCTTCACTAAACAAATAATTTACTGTAAAAATGCAAATGAATTATCATATACTTTGATTTTCTTCTCAACAACCTTAATGTTCAGAGATTTAATTTCCACTATCGTATTTTGACATATAATACTTTTTTAGGCGATCATGACAAAAAAGGTGTTTTTATGGCTTCTTTTGTGGCCGTGAAGTTTCATTTTTTGGGACTGATCTGTCAAATTTTACTTTTTGGGACTGATCTGTCAAAAAATATTTCATAAACACTTTATATTTACCTATATGGGCAGCTTGATGAACTCTTTAAGAAACAGTTTTCGCTTAAATAGTACATATATTCTTCCGTCAACCTCTGTAGTTCTTGCAATTAAAAAAATAAATACGCATTTTTTGTTAAATGTCAACTTGATAGATAGAAGATTTACAATTGCAATGTTTTAGAAATAAATAGATAAAATGATGTGATTTTGAATTATTTCGTAATGATCGCCTAAAAAACATTGTGTGCACCTCGGCCTAGAGTTCTTTTTTGGTCTCACCTGAATTGCAGCCTCAGCTACGCTTCGGCCGCAAACAACAGATTCGACCAAAAAAGATAACCTTTACGGCCTTGATACACAAATAACTATTATTGATTTTGATTATTTTTTTTCAACAGTATGGATTAAGCTACATTGACTCATAGGCTTTGTATAAAATTTACAGAATAATTGATAATGGTGGTCTTCCACGATTTTTTAAAACTTTCGAAAATAAAGCACATCAAAAAAACTATTGACACTAATTTTCTCGTTAAGGAGAATCGCTGTGATTATTAATCACACGATTCCAAAGTCAACGACGTTTGAAAAGGTAACGAGAAACCGCCATGTTGTTGTGACGTCACTCTGCACTTCTGACGCTAAGCTGTAGTATCGCTTTCAATAAAGTCAGCGAAAGATAACTTCAGTTCTAAGAAAAAAACCGTTAAAATAATATTGTAGTGTACCTGGGTGTGATAGCAGCAGTGATCGCGAACCAAGTAAGTTGTTTATAGATATCTCAACAGAGGAGATACGGAAAAAGAGGCTACAACAAATCCGAGGCGTGATTCCGCGTGTCGTGTTTGACTTCCTATTTATCTTATTGTGAGGACCTGAAGATCATTTCAATGTAAATATGAATTTCCAATTCTCTATCAACAAAAATTGATATGTATAATTACCTGTCATCGAAATTGATACAATAACTTCAAATTAGCTTTAGGAGTTCTAGTCAGGGCTCCAGACTAAAACAAAATATCTCTCATATAGTTATCAAGTTTTTAAAGTACTATGAGACTCCAAAAAACATTCAACTATATGAACCTCTCGAAAGAATTGACAGGTAACAAACTTGGCATCCATTAAGATACATTTTCATTCATCATTTTGTATGCATTTGAAATATCAGGTTAGTATCTTGTAACATAATGATTGTGAATCTACTCAATCAAAATGATATCCACCAAATTTCATTGAATGAATATTGAATTATTATTATTAATATCTTTGTCGTGACATAATCAAATGCTGTGTCGACAAAATTCCATAGGTCAACACTGGATATTAACTAACACGTTTCAGTAGCTCAATATAACGTGCTGAAATTAATAAATCACTAAAACAATATTTTACTACACTTCGCACACAAAAATAGACGTTGTACTATCAAAAGAAAAAACCATAATAAAGACTTATCTCTGAGCTTTGACAACACTTATTCCAGCTGCGTTCAAAAATAGATAGATATAGAAAAAGATAAGGTTAAAGTTAATCCACCGTTTGGGAAATCGCTTCACGATTATTATTTTTAAGTTTCTCGCCGTCTGCGACCGCCTGGATCCGTACTGCGATCGCTGGTGTCGAGTCTCATGTATAGCCGTCCCGTCACCGTCAGCCTTAAGCTATAATGCTGCCAGTGCTAATTCCTGCAAAATATTATGTTTTATGTTGACCGTCGTTGTTATTTTCATGCAAATAAATCTCATAGTGACGCCTATCTCCTGATGATTCTTTTGAGAACCCTAATCCTACCCCTCTGAGCTATCCGGTCATTTGCCTCTAGAAATTGCGTCACCGACCGCATGGGCGGCCGAGCATACCGTCTGCAGTTTTGACCGCGACGCCAAAGTCAACGACCCCGCCAGCAGCGAGGTATAGTTACAAAACTTAATATGAAATTGAATTGAATATCAATTTTTTGGGCTTTCATAAGCATAACCCAGTATAAAAAATTCAAATTCAAATTTTCTGCTGCATGATCTTCTATCCGAATAGTTTCGTGCTGAATTGTGCTGTGCCCTTTTAACTCCGCGGATTTCCCGCATTGCGGATCCTATTCACGCCACTGCCTCTTGTCATTACTTCTAAAATGTTCTTGCCAGAATTTCTTGAGCCATTGCCAAAAGCTCCGCCAAGAAAATAAGAGAACAACCAAATAGACGCAAAATCTACTGTGCTTACAGACACACCTACCAAGAATGAAATTGCTGCCATAGAAACCAATAGAAAGATAAAGTATTTGGAAAAGCGTGTTCTAAGTGGAGTAAAGCGAAAGCCTGAAAAAATAAAGAACAAGAATAATAAGGAGAATGAAGTTGACGATAAAGCAGATGAAGACCCAGAAGTTGATTGAACAAGCATATTTACATGAAGAGGAACTGAAAACGGCAAATACATAGATCTGATCTTAAAAAAGTGAGAATCTTGGTTGTGTGCTAAATATTGGAGGATTGGAGTACTGAAAATCTGGTAAAATCAAATATCAAAATTCTGTGCCCAGACTCGCAGAATTCGATAAAAAAAAAACACACACACACTCACAAAACAGAGTGATTCCATCAGAATAAATAATTTGACCTCTAACACACAATTGCAGTCCGTCTTAATAGGAAATATGCATGAAATTAATAATTAAAAATACAAATTAAGAGCGGGAAATTCAAAGTTCCAGAACGCAACACCATTGGTTAAAACGAAATGTGACGTCAGATACTACTAATACTGCTTACATTTGTATGGCATTGAAGGCTTTTGATTGGAAAACATAGTAATAACTTGTGTGTTGTAAATTCATTTATTGTTTAAGTGTAATTTTAGCATCGTAGTGAGATTATAAATCATTTTAGACAGTGGTTTTGTAAAAGCACAATCGGATAATCTGTCAAGAATAGATCTATTCATGATGTCGTCTTATTTTCTTTCAAATCCAAATTTTACGTCCGCTGAAGTAAAAAGAGTGAATACTGCAAAGTAATTATTCAATAATAACACATTATGTACGCTATTTTAATAAATACAATCCGAAATATGATGAGCAGTAAACGAAGCCGCATACATACACTGAATTTTATTGCTAAAACTAATAACATTTAGAGTACGTTCCACTTAATGATCGCAACGCTCACGCTCACAACCTCGGTTCTTGCTGTTCCACTAACTCATTGTCAATGTAGCTGGTGCTTTAAGTGGAACGATGCGAGTGTCTGTTAAATGTCAAATAAACTGACAATTTTTGGTTAGAATCGAAAAGTAAATCATAAATAAGATTAAACCAACCTGTGGCAAAAAAGATATACGAATGGAATGAATCCAATATGTCTGTGTAAATTAATCGCTCTTGAATAATAAATAATGATAATAAGAGACCATGGAATTATCTGTTATATGACAAATGGAAAATCTTGAATCAATTGACATAGCTTGGAATCGAAAGTACAAATTGGAATGGCATCTTCTCATTTAATTTGAACTTCTTGGCGATTTATTCAGAAATGAACGCAACGACCGTTTCGACCCACCTTTAAATCGCGGGCGTAGGGAGCTTGAAGTAGTCGAGATCAATGACGTATTTATCATGAACGCCAAGACCGCGATCGTCTTGTGGAACGATTATTGAGAGGACATGAGCGTTGCGGCAGTCTAGTGGAACGTACCCAAATGTTATTCATGATCTGTCAAGTTTATTATGACACTTCATCTCTTCTGATAACCTTACATTATTTCTTACGTATTTTAAAACCTGTCTGGATTGGAAAAAAGACTTCATCAGGTACATTTCTGATAGTATTTTGCATTCGGGCACAATGCAATACTTATAAACTGACTCCTGACCTTGTTTGATGCTGAAATAAGTTGCGAATGAAAACACCTGTAGTAAACAATGGACTGTAATGTCACTGGACATGTTATTTGACGTCATCCATAGAGCGCGCGAAAATGGTGGCGTTTAAACAGCTCAAAATTATTCTCAATTTAAAATATTTTTTTTAAACTTGATTACAGCACTTTTAAACATAATATATATTTTACTATGTTATAACAATGAAATCAGTGAATTAAAAATTCATGAATACTCCCTATTGAATTTTGGCACATAATTTTGAAGATTGATCGCACTAATCTATTCACCTCAAAATTTCAACATCCTAATCCTTTGATATTGGGTACAAATTTGAATTCCGCTAATTGATTCTTAGACCCGATACCTTTTTTTGAATAAAAACGCAATTGCAGGATATTTTATCAAATTCATGGTAAAATATGAATTTTTTGGAAAAATTATAAATTGCTAAGTATAATTCAAAAATCCCTGATTAAATATTTTCAACTCACAATGAATAGAACTAATGCTAGTTAAGAGAAGCATTCGTTTAATAAAAATAAAGAATGTATATTGATGTACAAAGTAACAAGTGTCCAAAATTGTTTGTTGCTGTTGGTAACAAATAATCAGTCCGTTCAAATATCATGCCAGAACAAATTTGTTAAGATAGAAAAAATTCCATTACAAATTCTAAACCTCACAAGATTTTTCTGTCACAATTTACTTTCATCTCGCCACTTTTATCAATTTTTTTTTCTACGCTTTCAAATGGACGGTACTACCTACAACTACCTCTTCTTTAGAGCTGCTAATATATCCAGGTAGAAGCCTGTCGTTTTTCCTACTCAAAGAGTTCTCCGCACTTGTTTCAGAGCTCATTATTATTATTAAATTATTATAACATTTTAATAAGTACTGTATTTCTTGAGGAAGTTGCATACAAAGCCTTTCACACATAAGGAACTTCCAAAAGAATAATTAATTCATGTTGAAGTTATGTATATTTTCAGAACACCTATAATATCGGCTAATATAGTAATAATAGCAGATATATAAAATGAGCTTATCCCTCATTTCAGTTAAGAACGGTCGAAGGGCTCCTATAGGACTGCGATTCTAGCCTGATTGACTGAAATGCGAAAACAAGCTTGCTGGAAAGGAATTCAAGAAATAAAGAGAACAAATATCTTCCCATATTATCTGAATAGATACGAATTTGAATATTTAAATAGCCCAAATCTAAGTATTCATGAAAAAATTCAAAAACAACTAACAAATGATGCAACTGACAAATAAATAAGTGCGATGTCTGTGCTAATGTAGAATTGACTCGTATTTTGGCCGATGAGAAGGTTTAAATTGTGGTTCTAGACAAATCCTTGGAACTAGTGTTTCATCAAGAAAAGATTTCTTGTCTTGATGACCCTTTCTTGTCTTGTCTTGATTTTCAAGACAAGGAAATGAAATCTATCTATCTTGCCCATTTCTTGACGACGCATTTCTTGTCTTGTTTCAAGGATTCTTGATATTTCTTGATCTTGACTTTTAGGGGGAGTCCCCTTTCTTCATTGTTTCATCCAATCTGAACACTCAGTTTAGCGTTAGTGTCTACCCTTTATCCTTCCTATCAGTTATGTTATGAATCGATTCTAGCAACGTTTTCCAAGATTGCCACCAATAGAAATGAATGAAAAGTCTGTCATTTTCATGTTTTAATCAGTATTTGCAATTATTATTGTTATATGATTTAGCAATGTTGCTTAGAATTAACAACTTTCTTAGAGTATTGGGAACTCTACCAATACATTTCTCTTCCACATGAACGATTTAGTCACCGGAAACTGACGATTTATGCTGTCGATATGTATCAAATATTTGTTTTGAAAATCATAATCACCGATACCTTTTACTTCCCCGAATAGGTTTAAATTTGTAAATGAGCTTTTTCAACTAGAAAATCTAGAGAAAGAATCTTCATTTTCAAAAATACTTATATTGTAAGCCGCCATTTGTCACCATATCAAAGACAGCTGTCATTTAGACAATGACAGCCGTCACTTCGTCAACGACAGCTATCACTTGGAAATGCCGCTGTCACTTTTACAATGACGCTGTCACTTTGAACTGTCAGTTTGACAATGACAAATATCATTTTGAAAGTTGGTATGATACTCCTAAATTCATGAAACAGTGATGAAACTGGCCATGAAATTTATTGTCGGAAAAAAGCGGTGTTTACTACAGCAGATTTCAATATTTCAATAATAGAATAATAAATATGCAGATTTTAATAATTAATTGTCAAGATATCAAGAAGTCTTGATTCTTGATAGTACGTTCTTGTCTTGTCTTGGAAAATAAAAAACACTTCTTGTCTTGGTCTTGTCTTGATTTCAAGACATGATCAAAATTATTTCTTGATTCTTGTGAAACACTACTTGTACCTTTTCCTATTTCCAAGGTGGCAGTAGGAAATTAAAAAAGGTGATGTTTCTTCACTATTTGGTAGCAAAAACTTAATGTACTGCTGATTGACACTAAATTTAAGTAATGGAATATCCCACCTTGAAAGTGAAGACCCAGGCTAGCTATTAATAAGGGCACCAGAAATATTTTACCTGAAAAATAGGAAATGGGCGCCACTCCCAGGAAATGATCAAAGGAGAAGAAGGTACTATTCTGGCGGAACTCAAGACTAGTATCGGCAGAGAAGATAGATGTCGAATTGGTAGCCACAAAAACAACGTCAGACAAGAACGTTCCCTGAATTAAGAAAAGTTGATTTTGCGTCTTATAGGGCTTTGATAAATACCCAACGGTCCTTGAAGGTGTTAAGGTTGGCCGTGCGCTTGGTCGTCAACTTCGGGAGATATTAATGTTCTTCTTAATTTCGTAGACGTGTTGATGTTTTTCTCAACTTGAAGTTGGTCAAAAACTAATCTCAAGTGGCCACTGGTCCCTAAGATCCCTAGCAGTTTACACTGAAATCAAACAGCCCAACCAGTATCCAATTCAACTGAAACAGGAGGTTCCTATAAAAAAAATTGGAGAGCTCTCTTCAAACGTGAAGCGTTAAACTTGAATGAATAAATTTAGATTCAAATTGAAAAACGGATAAACTGTGAATTTAGTAAAAGTTAAATAAAATAATCAGTACAAAGTAAAAAAAAACTACGCTGAGCATTAAAGAGAAGAAAAACAAAGAAAATACAAAGTCTAGCAGGACAAGAAAAATGATTTATTAGCCACGAGTAGATAAATTTACGAACATGGTTCGTTGCTGAAAAATTGGATCAATCTTCACAAACTCGTAGGATTTTCCAGCTTAAAAACGGGAACTGTAGCCCACAACAAAATATTTTAAGCTTTGGAAACAAAAAAACTATACAAACAACGTGAGAAATTAAACTACGAGTTGTTGAATGACAAATCCGCAACGCGTTGGATCCAAAATATAGTTAAATTATGTATTATCAACCACTTTCACTAATCATTCATACATCAAACATACTTAGGTGAGGAAAGGTAAAGGGAGGAACGAAGATAGCCACAAATCTCGTAGGTTTTATTACTTCGAATGTATGTATAAAATTTAGACGAAAAAATACGTTTAGAACAAAAATATGAATTTAGTATAAAAGTTTGAAGGTTGTAAAAAGATTTTGAGCACAAAAAACAAAGAATTAAGGATGAGAGAAATAAATTTGGAAAATAGAAGGTTAACCACGCGGTTCGCCTCAAACGATATCACTAGTAAAAATAATACTAAATTTGGAATAACATGAAGAAAAATAATAAACAAAATACTTACAAAATCATAACACTGATTTTAATGAAATAAAATAATCACAAAATTTAGAACAACAAGAAAAATCACAAGACTGCTCAAAAACAACCCGTGTGCAACAACGGCTCGGACACGAAAGAGGAAGAACCAGACGCGCAAGCTCCCTAACTTAGCGCTCTCCAATCAAGTGTCATTATTACGTACTATTTTACAAAATTAGTGCAAATTTGTTACATAGATGGCGGCATAGGTATGCAATGGGAAAACAATTGTACAAAAAAAAGACGTCAGACGAAATTTTTGTAACATACTTGAACCATTCTCAACTGAAATTAGCTACAGTGAGAAAATTAATGTATTATGCAGCATTTTTCTGAAGCATTCTTAGCAGAATGTATTCAGAATGTTTATCAGGTACCTATTTAATAGTTTTATTCAATTTTGACATTTTAAAGCTACATTATCAAATCCATAGCAACAGTCATAAGTAAATCTTTATTTACTAATGATTTAATAAATTATTAGTGATTAAGAAAAAAATTAAATCACTGTTGTTATTCCTTTTCATGAAAAGATTCCGATTTCTGAGGAATTATATTTTCAACTGCTGCGGCTGCTTCGTTCAAAGTGATATCGAGGAAGAGTACATTGTTTTAATCACTTTTTTCCATCATTTCAGACAATACTTTTTACAATTATAATGCTTCAATTCAAAATTCACAAAACTGACAGTTTTCTGACAATCATACTACCGAATTTTTGGAAAACAAACACTCGTCGCGATATCAACGAAGCTCCCTTGCAACTGCAATTTGATTTTTTTAAATTTTGCTCCTAAGTTTTATAATCGGGAAGTTTACGTAAAATGAAATAAAATTATGTATACAAATACGTGAATTAAACCTCTTTATTTGTTCGAAAAATTAAGCCACTCGCGCTGAACGCGCTCGTGATTTTGAACTTTCTTCTCGCAAATAAACAGTGGTTTAATTCACTTGTTTTATAAATAACTATTACTCTGCAAGCTACGAATGAATTCATCGAGCAAATATTCTCTTTATCTTGCAAAAAAAAATCCAATATCAATTAGTGCTACTGTGCGCTTGCATTATTTTATATAATATTCTGAATTTTTCATTGTACAAATGTGCTTTAAGTATAAAATGCTTTATTTCTACCCTTTGATATTCAGCACATAACCAAGTTTTCTGATTTTTCGAAGAGTTTTCATTCATTTTCACAAAATCTTCAATATTTTTTTTAGTGTAGTTTATCACTTAATTGATTCAATTAGTTATGTAATCCCCCGTAATAGGATGATTACTCTTAAGTTATTCTGGCAGTTAGGTTTTATCGTCCAGATAGTGAAGACGTGGGTAATACAGAGTTGGTGAGGTGATATTACTGGTGCTGGATGAGTGATTGAGTATGTATGGAAGAGTGAAGTGTTTATGATACGGCCTGGAGATGGGAGAGTGCCAGAATGGAATGTCTGGTACAGCTTGGAGCCAGGTATCTGTAATGCAACTGTGGTAAGTTGCCGACGACTCAACAAGCAGCTTCGGGATGTAGCGTGCTATGACTGGTCGCCAACGGGGAGAAAAGTATGTGTCTATGAGAATGGTGTGTTTATGGTACGGCTCGGAGCCGAGTGTGCGTAATACCACTATAGCTGACTACCAACAGCTCAGGAAGTGGTTTTGGGCTTAATAAGGGAAAAGTATGTGTGTATGAGAATAAAGCTTGAAGCCGGGCCTGTGATGTGCGATTGTAGTTGATAGTCGACGGCTCAGCGAACAGCTTCGAACTGTAGCGTGCCGTGGCTTGGCCGCAAACGATGCAGCGAGTATATTTGGACTGTAGTGATTCTTGTCAGGCTACCAACGGCTAGGATTGAGCAGTGGGACTGTGGTAATCTTGACCAGATTGCCAGCGGGGAAAAACTGTATGTGGATGTATGATGTTTGATGTGTGTTGAAATTGTTGACATCGGAAACTGTGTTTCAATATGTTAACACTTTCGAGCTAGTTAGTAGACTTAAAACGACTGAGAACTCACTCCGACGTTACATGGCAGTTATGTTTAACAGTGTAATTATTACAGGGGGTCAATAGAACATTTTGAGTGAGAATCTTTAGGGTAATATTTTTCCACCTATGGTTTTTCAACGTTTATAACAATTGTCATACTTTCCTTGATTTGATCTATTTCATTCAATCGTCAGTATTAATTTTATCCACAACTAACAGATATTTGAAAATGCCTTATATTCACTTCAAAAAGTACTGAAAACTAATTGAACTCAATAATTATACATACATAAACTGCCCCATATCGTTTTATCTGCAATTATCTACTTTCTCCATCTTCACGTGCGGTAAATCAAAGTTTGGCACCACGCTTGTCGTAAATCATATTATTTAGATTGAGTCTAGAGCGTAAAATTTGTGGAGTTTCGTAATTCGAGTATCAGCTCAATCCTTTGAATAATCTCAGTAATTGAGAATCTAAGTGTACGATTTGTGGAGCACCTTGTTCTGTGTTTCTATTTCCGTTCGTGTGGAGCCTTACCTTTCGTGGAAACACAGAGAGTCCCTAGTATTATTAGGGGAATTTCCGTAAGACTTTTTTTATCGCCGTGAGTCGTCGACTTTTGGTCCATCTCTGACCGTTGGATCACTGCCGCCCAATTTATCGCCGAGGTAGAGCTACCAACCCACTGGACTGGATACCATCTTCACGGCTCATTCGGATGAGTACCATTAATCAATTATTTAAACCTGAGTTCCAATTTTTCTTATCATTCACATCGGCTCATCTTGTGTGTTGCGCTTGCGCACGTTATTATCTAGAAACTTCCTGTCAGTGGTGTGCCTACGGGGCAATTGTGCAGATTAAATCCCCTTTGAACTATGCCAAAAATTCACTGGAACCTTTGGTCCTAGCTTCAGGAATATTGAGTGTCTATTCAATAACTTCATATATCACTTAATTAGTAATTAAACCGAAACTTTTGCCATCAGGCACAATTTTTTTGTCGAAGCAACTACGCCACTGGATCGCATAGATTGCCAAGTGAATCAAAATTTTGTATTTAGCTGTAAGTTCAACTCACCACCATCTCATTCACCTATCCATTTATTTATTATTAATTAGAGTTATCAGAATCAAATCTTTGTTTATTGAATAATCTTTAATTCAGTTATTTGTGTTTCCAAATTTTATTATCGAGTGGATTATTTTGTTGACTGTCTGAATTATAGAGTATTTATTACGGTTTCGTGTATTTTGCATTATGTTAAGTCGAACAATGAATACATGAAGGTAAATTGGTTAAACTTGCACTCCAGGCTTATTATTTATTTATCAACCTGTCAAAATTTCATGCGTTTACCCCTAGATTCCCGTGCTCTTATCTTTTCAGCTTTTGGTGTTTGGTATTTTCTGGAGCATAGAGTACGCGAATGAAAATACCTGGCGCCCATATAATACAAGTAATTATTATTTTAACTTAAATCAAAAATACTCACCCCCTCTCTGCGAGTTAGTCGATGCTTTGCTTGGTGGCCAAATATGAGGTAGGTGATTATTTGGTTCCATTTTGTCATGAAACTCAATTCCTTGATACTATTAAGTTTTTGGTTGAAAAGATTGTGACAATATATATTATACTTATATAAATATAGGTTGCAGAATATCAACAAGTGATATGGTTATATGAAGAAAAAGAAAATGAAAGAACCAGCAAGAAATAAAGCTAAATTTTCAGATAATAAATTATGATAATTAAGGATTGATTTAATTTGTCACAAAAGTTGAATAGTTGCGCGTGAGCTTACAAGATTATATATAATATAAATCAGTAGCCGTACATATACATGTACCTCTAGATACATTTAACATCATAATACAAACTTCTTAATTTCTTAATTAATAGAAAAATAAAAAATATTGTCGACTTTTTTCATGTCTAGATTTTCAAATAGTCGATGTAAGTCTGAGCTGGATTCAACGATATCGAATTAATTTGTCAAATATACTTCTCTAAATTCATTATAACTGGGGCAAACACAGAAAAAATTGAACATATTTTCTATTTCAAGCCAGTTACAAATTATACAAATATTTTTACCATCTAATTCCTATCTGATATTATTATACATGAGTTTCAAGTTGTCAGTATTTGAGACTCTTAGTTGGCATATAATTCATTGTTTAAAAATCGATATATCAAAGGACAGGTAGTTATGATCAATATTCGAAAGATAAATTTTCTTATACATTTCACTGTATCTAGAGTTGTGTACACTATTAATATATTTTTTTTTTGCCAAAGTATCTTTATAAGACGGAATAATTTCAGTGATATTTTGTTTTGTGATTTGTAGATTGGTCAAAATTCCAGAATACCATAATTCAGGTAGAAATTGTTTTATTTGAGAGGCCCAGTTAAGTTTGGGATTATTTCTGGCAAGGTTTGTCAATGGTGCTAAGTGATTATATAGCAATTTTGGAAGTCGATCTGAGCTCATATTTTGAACATTTTTTCTGCCAGTTTTAAGCTTTGCACCAGATGGCGACTGCTGGGGTCGATACTCCTTTTTCTGCTCTTATGATGTAATTTGGCTTGTTCTTTGGGCATTGTAAAATATTTTTGAGAAGTGCAAGTTTAACTCTTTTGACAACATTGTACTGCGATAGCCCCCAAATTTCCCTGGCATACAATGCAGTGGCATTTGTTATAGAGTTTGATAATTTAATTTTTTCTGGCCATTTATTGAACTTAGCTCGTATTAAAATGTCTTTAGTTGTTCGTGTTGCGATCGCTGCTTTACGTAGACTTTATCTCACTGCTAAATTCAATTTCTCAGACAAGGAGAATGGAGTAGGTACCCAAATAATTGAATTTATTGATTATTTCAATCGGTGTTTTACTACATGTGGACTGAGAAGCAGGAGTTGGAGCTCTTCCTTTCTGTAATACTAAGATCTGTGTTTTGTTTTCGTTAACAAACAGTTTGTTCAGCTGTGAGTACTGATGTAGTATATTCAACTTTTTTTTGGACATCTATTATTGGACTATTGCCAGGGCCGTTTTAACATGTTAAAGCGCCCTTGGGCTGAAAAATTTTGGCGCCCTAGTACAATTATTTGAAAAATAGGCACATTACATGATAAAAAATTCATTGCAAAAAAATTTATTCCAAAACAACATTACATTAAATGTTTTCCTAATTTATTTGTTTTTTGCGACACTTGTCTTCTTATAATAATTTCATCCACATCTACATAGTTTATTATATCAGATTCTATAGATAAGAGACTTAAATAATTCAATTTGGTTTGTCCTAATGATGATCGGAGGTAATTTTTTATCCTTTTTAATGTTGAGAATGATCTTTCCCCACTACAATTTGTACACGCAATACTCAAAAATATTCTTTAAGCTGTAGTTATGTTGGGGAACGTGCATTCGATTTGAGACTCAATTATTGTCTTTAGAATGCGTTGAGCTTTTAAAAGTGTGTTATCACTTATTAAATTGATGTGCTTAAAATGAAGACATTCTATAACTAATCCTGGTTCTAAATCAGTTTTATATTCATTGAATAATGTATTTACAGTTTTTCTTATCATCGCTTCGTCACAATTTTCTAAATTAAGTAAAAATCCAAATTTGGAGGCTACACTATCGTATGCAGATTTCCTTTTTTTTATTTCTGCTAGAAGTATATCTACAATCACATAAAAAGTATTAACACGGAAATTTGTATTATTATCGAATTGTGTATCTGTTGATGTTCCTTCATCAAATTGCTTTTTTCTCTTGATGATTCTTGTAGTTTTGAATTCAAAACTTCCCGATAATTTCTCCCCTTCTGTTTTGTGATAATTGAATGCTTCTATATTCCGGTGATCTTCAAGAAATTTTTCTAAAGTATTATATAAGTTTACGATTGTCACTATTTCTATTTCGATATTTTGTACGCTGATATTAATTTTGTCAATAATTTTCAATATTTCATTCCCAAATGAGAGCATGAAACCAATTTCTAAAGTTTTAAATTGTTTTTCCAAACTACCTGCTTCAAGCCTTGTGGCACATTTCTGTGTTGTATCGTTTGATAAATCATTGAGTGCATTTTTAAATGAGTCATACCCAACAACTAATGCATTCACCGATTTTGCTCGTGCGGACCATCGAGTGTTGTTCAATGTATTTGGTACTTTAGATTTGTCATTTAGATGATGCTTCAATATTTGCCAACGGCCAGTTGAAGCAGCAAAGAAATTATATATATTTTGAATGAAACAGAATAATTTCGTGGCTTCTGAACAACTTTCTGCAGCGCATTCACCAATCAAATTCAAAGAATGCGCAGCACATGGTACATATACAGCCAAATTATTCCTTGATTTTATTCTTGCCTGAAGTCCACTATAAATTCCTGACATATTGGACGCATTGTCGTATTATTGACCTCTACAATCTTGAAGATTTATGTCGAACTTTGTAAACACTTCCATTACACAATTTTCCATTTCTTCGGCTTTATGTCCTACATTTCCCACAAAAGTTAGGAATCTCTCTACTGGAATTCCTCTAGTGTTGACGTATCGAACAACGATTGTTAACTGATCAGAATGTGAAACGTCGGGTGTGGAATCAATTATGATTGAAAAAAATTTAGCCTTCTTTAATTCAGATATAATAAAATTTCGGACATTGTTTCCTGATATTTGAATAAATTCGTCGCAAACTCCACTTGACAAATATGAAACTGTCCCTTTGCCTTTATTTGCGTGATCATGTAGATGTTGTTGCAACAATGGATCGAATTTTGCTAATAGTTCAATACATCCTAAATAATTTCCATTACTTTTATTCCCAATGATTTGATTATTGCCTCTAAAAGCTAGTTCTCTAGATGCTGAAAACTTTACTACTTCAACAATTCGTTGCAAAATATTTTTCCAATAATTAATATTTTTGTACAAACCCTAGTAGGCAAACATTCTTAAAATACCCACGTTGGCTATTTAGTCGATTCGCATAAAGTTTTGTATTTTCTTGATGTTGAGCAGAATTTTCGTGGTGTGCAATTGAATCAGGATGTTTCCAATCGTTGAAACCATCAATAAAGGGATTGGATATTGCACTTCTATCAAAATCAAATAATTTGCAAGGGCAACAATAAACTTTTCCGGTTGAATTGGAGTACAACAGCCAGTTTCTTCTCTCCTTCCTTCCACCCAATAGATTTCTATAAAAATACTTGGAGTGGCATATCTATTCTGCGTTTTATAGCTAACTTTTGATGAACTGAAGTCCAAATTGTGAACATCCACTTGAATTTCTGTCACAGTTTTTAAAATCTCATTGATTTTCATATTGGTCAACGTCCCCCATTTTGCAGCATCACTGTAATCAGAGCTATTTGTAATCAAACTTTCGTATATTTTCTCTTCAACCGCTTCCTCAGCTTGATCTAAGTTTTGATTATGATCAGTGTTCGACAATTCCAAATTCTGTGTACCATTTTGATCTACTTCTTGAATTTATTGTGCAACAAGTTCATTGTCTTCATTCACATCTAAATCTGGAGATCCACTAGGTAAAACTTGAAAATAGTTTCTTAAAGATGGTATGTTTGCTAATAATTCATTCTCTTTGGCTTTTTTCCCTATGCTAATTGTCGGTTTTCGAAACCAGACTTCTTTTTCCTTTGAGAATTCATTTCTGTATAAAAAAAGAATGAAAATAATAGTCACTAATTATGTATAACTGCTCAACATTCAGATTAATTAATTAATAATGACAGTTTTGATTTTATAAAACGCGGGTGAAGTATGTATTTACCTATGAATACCCTACACAAACACAATGACAATCAATCTAATAGAATAAAAATCTCTATTCAGTCAGAGATAGTCGAAACACAACAACACACCACAATATTTACCATACCGTAATAATAAAGACAGTAATATCATTTCGCCAGTGACGATCTAACATCTGACAAAGCTTGGTTGTGCGCACATCCTTCGCGGACTCCCTCCAACAAATTGGCTTTAGAGCACGATGCACTTGTGGCCTGATAAAATTCTATCGTTATCATGAGAATATTTGTATAATTTCAAATAAAACCGATTGAAAAAATCTTATTCTCTGAATTCTTTAGCGCCCCTAGATCATTGGCGCCCTTGGGCTATAGCCCATTTAGCCCAATGGATAAGGCAGCACTGACTATTGCACAAGATGACCACGTCGTTGGCGTACGCGAGGAGGAGTAAATCGTTGTAGTTGTCAATGTTAATAACTTTTACACCTGAGGCTTCAAAAAAAGTTTGCATGTCATTGATGAAAAGTATAAAAAATAATGGAGAAAGGATTTCTCCCTGCAAACTATCTTGTGTTATTTTAATTTTTTCAGATAGCTCTTCTTTATCTGCAATTTGTAGAAAAGCGTTATTGAACAAGCTGTGCAGTAGTCTAATACATTTAGTAGATATGCCTAGATAATAATAATGATAATGGAAAAAAATAAAAATAATAATAATAATAATAACGCATATAGTAAGAAAAGTACTCAACATCACATAGTACGGAGCGGAAGAAACGGAAAAAGAGAGGAGAAGTAGAGGGAGAAGAGAGAAGGACAGAGTATACTTGTTTTAAGGACCGTATACTTATCTAAGTCGCAGCCCGGAGTAGATGCAGCAGGACAGCAGAGTCGAGCGTAAGCCTTACAGGATACACCAACCCTTCCTGTAATTTCAACAAGTATTGTACTTACCACCTTAACTTGGCCTCTGTGATCCTGATGTTTCTACTTTGTGAAAAATGAAAATAATAATAATAATAATAATATACTCTATTGAGTTGAGTCAACGGCGAGGTTCAGCCATAGGCTGCTCTTCCACCTAACCGTTATACAATATGATCAATACGAATTGAAAAAGCCAGCAAGCGATGAACAATATAAGATAATTCAATTGTTGTTAGAAACTGATACCATCGACAAATAGACAATTTAAAAAAATTCAATTGTTGTTGATGATTGAATAAATCTAAATCGAAATGAAAATTATGTATATAATAATCAATTAATATGTTACAATTATTTATTTTATCAGCTTGATATCTAGTACATCGTTCAAATGAGTCTTGAAAGAACCAACAGTCAAAGATTTCAAATGCGAAGGAACAGCATTGTAAAGCGTTGGAGCCAAATACGAAAAGGAACATTTAAAATTAGTTTTCTTAAAAATTAGTACATCATATAAATATTTTGCACGTAATGTGTAGTAACAATTCTTATCCACCAATTTCTCGCGCAGGTGGGAGGGAATGCCAGTTAATCTAACTTTATGAACGAAGCAGATATATGTTTTTGTCAAGTATTCTTCTATGGTGTCCATCTTCACTGATAAACGGTATTGGGATATGTGATCATATTTACGAACACCATAAACGAAACGTAGGCAAGTATTCAGAGTAATTCTTTGTTTGTCCGATTGCATAAGATTTGGCGAATAAACATAGGCACAGTAGTATAACAAAGGTAAAATTAATAAGTTGACTAAACGCAATTCCACTTGGGATGATAGGTCCCTCAATTGATAAAAATGCCGTGATTTTAACTTGGCAATTGTTAATTTCCTTTTTAAGTGTCCTCTAAAATTGAGATTTCCGTCAATTTCTAACCCTAGGTTTTTTATAGAACAGCTACGTCTTAGTATAACTTCATCCAAAATCACATTAGGCGTATCATTGCAACCAAAAATGATTAGAGATGACTTTTCTGCATTTATTTTGAGACCATTGCCTTTTATCCATTCTGAGAGTGCCTTCAGATCATTATTTATAAATTAGAATTTCTCCTCAATATCGACAGGACTAAATGAAGCTCAGACATGCGTATTATTAGCATGAGAATGAGATGAGCAATATTGTAAACAGATGGTATGTCTGCAATATAAATTAGGAATAGCAATGGGCCTGAAATTGAACTCTGTGGGACCCCACACATTGAAGGAAATGAAGATATGTTTCTTTCATATCGTGCACTTTGGCAACTGGATATTTGTACTAAGGGGCCATGTTTCGTACAAGCATTTCATATCTGAGCATATCAGTTTAGATATATCCACTGAGTCCAAGGTAAATGAGCTATTTGAGCCATTCACATTCCAAAATGTTATGTATAGATTGACATTTTTTTCACAAAGAAAATTACTTATCTTGCTATTGGAGGCAAATTCTCTGTTGTTGAAAATTGCTGTTTCGGCTTCGTTGACTTTACTTCTGTTCGGTGAGGTGTTGGTGTGAAAAAAGCATATTTGGCTGCGTTTTAGCTGATCGACTGGTTGCTGCTTATTTTTAGGAGATTTTGTTGGTCCATCTGTTGAAGATTTACAATCGGAAGAGGCCCATTTATTGGACTGTCTGTGTGCCATTTTGATTTGTTGGTTTTCCCTACACGGTTGACGTTGCTGAGATGTCAGATCGTCTGATACATATACACTACTGTCTTTAGAAGCTTTCTAGATTTTAGAATTGCTTGCCTTTTTTTAAGAGAGCTAAATATGACAAATATTGGGCGTGGTCTCTGTGATAATTGTAACTCTTTCCCAAGATGGAAAGAGTTATCTATATCAAAATCTGCCAGCATTATATTTGAATGGTTTATCATAAGCTGAGTAATAGTAATTTGTATGTCATTATTGTTATCTTCATTTTCAGGAACGCCATAAAATATGAGATTCCGTTTTCTGGATAGTTTGTCTAATTTGGTGATAATTTGTTGTGATTTGAACGTCTCCACTAGACATTTAATCCAAATGTTCATTTCCTCGTAATTGGATTTGAAAGATTGTAGTTCATCCTTTATTTCCGCTATATCAGTAGATATAGTGTCTAGTTTCTCCAATTTTTTCAAAATAATATCGATTTTATCTTCTCTTGGCGCCATGTTTGCCATGTAACGTCATCAAGCGTAGTAAATTGTACAATAGGTGACAGCATTAGTTTCTTGAATTGACTATGCAGGAAGAAGGTAAGGTGGACGCCATTGTGTTTTGGGATATACGCATGGATTTTTTTTTTCATGTATTCGTTCAAACTATAGAGGGTAGAGATAAGGAGAATCATCTCTGTGTATGAAAAGTTTCCGCCGAAGAAGGTCAAGTTAAGATGGCACCATACCGTAGGAAAAGTGTCAATTTTAAAAACAGTCTATAGTCACCAAATAATGTTTGACTACATAAGTGATTGAGATTTTATTTACTGTGAAAATCTTAACTACTTCAGTGCCATAAATATTTAATATTGCCACTCAGTACACTCTACTTCAAAAACAATTCTTAATTCACATTGAACACTATTCCTATACTAGCGCCATTCTGAGCAATTTTTGAACTGTTATTTAACGCTTTCAGATGGACACTTTTCTGGTTTTACCTCCATATTATATGGTTCTCCTTACCTCTATCCTCCATAGTTTGAACGTAAAATAAAGTTAAATATCTTTCGAAATTCGTGTTATCCTTTGACCACCTCTCACAGAACAGAAGTGGGATTGAACTATATGCTATTGTAAAGCATTTGTGAACAGTATTTTGTGAATTACCGTGAAAATTTGTGAAATTTAAAACTGTGAACATGTCTGAGAATGGTGATGAAAATACAAATCGAAAAAATTAAAGTGAGCGAAATGCTATGATTGTGACAACAGAAGCCATGCAATCCATAATTGCGAATGCCGTAAATGCAGCTTTGTCGACCTTCAATTTGAATAACAGCCAACAGTCTCGTGTACGTATGGCTGATATTAGTGAACAAAATACCGCTATTTGGTGGAGCCAGTGAAAAAGATATTGACACCTGGTTGAAACAAATCCAAATTCTGAAAAATAATCACAATCTCAGTGAATCAACTATTGCATACTTGGCGACAAATGAACTTACTAAGCGTGCGAATGAATGGTATGATTCTCAAGCTGAATTGGCGGATTCACCATGGAATGACCTGAAGAATAAGTTAAAATCCAATTTTAAGTGTGACATTGATCGTTTTACCCTACTCGATAAGAGGCAAAATATAAAGTGGCATCGCACAGAGAAAATTTAAAGATTACAACCAAGATGAGTTGAAAATGTTGAATAAATTGAATGCTACAACAGAAGATTCAATATTATATCTTATCCGAGATATTGAAAATACAGTATTTGGAATTCAGTTGAGAAGTCAAAACTTCAAGACAACAGAAGAATTATTTAATGCAATGAAGTCCTATGCAGATGAATGATGTTTTCCTAATTCGTCAAGTGGTTTAAAAACTGTGAAGAAGATTTAGAAACGAGGAGCTAATCAAAATCTTGACATGACGCAAGTACGATGTTATAATTGCAACCAATTTGGACATTTTTCCTCCAGCTATACTCGTAAGGAAAGAGCGAAAGGCGCATGTTTCAATTGCAATGATTCTGGTCAACAACTACGAGATTGTCCAAAGAAGAAAGTCATTAACTTCGCAGCAGATTCGAACTCAGGAATTTGTTGCACTCATTGACAGCGGGTGCACAAACAATATTGCGCGCGAAGCAGTTCCAAAGTTATTGAATATTACTGTCAAACCGAACAATGAGGTTCATACGGGACTAGGAAATAGTAGCATCTGAAGCAGTGGACAATTCCAAGTGACAGTATTCATTGAGAAAGATTTTTTTTTTCCAGTTGTGCCTGATTCAGCTATCCGTCATGATGTAATCATGAGCGAACCATTCTTTAAAATGACTACCGTTGCTTTTGGGTGGAACAGTATGCAGATTACAAAGTTAAATCCAGTACCTGAAGTGAGGAATAAGATTTTTAACATTTCACTCGAGCCGCAACAGTCATTTATTGTTTAAATAAGCAAAGAGTTGCAGCTGGAAGATTGCAATCGCTTAAATCGACTTTTACTGCAGTACAAAGAGGATCTACAAAATCTAAAGCCAATGGTGACGACTGATTAAGCATCATATTCAGCGAACAGAAAGAAATTGTGCACCGACCCAGAAGACTTGCTATTTTGGAACAACAACAAGTGAGACAGATTGTTGACGATTTGCTCAAAGAAGGTATAGCTCGTCCTAGTAATTCCCTATATTGTAGTCCTGTCGTATTTACAAGAAGAAAATCAGGTGATCTGCGGATGTGTGTGGATTACCGTGTCTTGAATTCAATAACAGTAAAAGAAAGATATTCTCTGCCTGTAATTGGAGATGTTCTTAATAATTTATGTCGTAAAACATGGTTCACTCTACTAGATCTTAAGAACGGGTTTCATCATATAAGATGGCAGATGATTCCATAAAATATACTTCGTTCATATTACTTATCGGTCAGTACGAATTTTTCAAATTACCATTCGGATTAACATCCGCACCGAGTTGTTTCCATCAGTATATAGATTCTGATTCAGATCAACTCATACGTTCGGGCAAAATTGTAGTGTATTTAGATGATTGTATGATAGCCACCGATACACACGAGAAAAATTTTGAAATACTCGAAAAAGTATTGAAACTGTTCGGGAAAAATGGGCTTCGGTTAAGAAATGACAAATGCTATTTTCTCATGAATAATATTGAGTATCTAGGATATGATTTAGCTAGTACTGGCCTAAGACCAAGCGATAATAAGACTAGAGCGGTTGACAAATTTCCTAAACCAAAATGTAGACGTGATGTTCAAAGTTTTATTGGCTTAGCTGGTTATTTATTAAACCCCTCACAGATTTCACTCGAAAAGAAGCTTTTTTACATTTGGTGCAACAAAAAAAAAGCGTTCAAGACTTTATAACAAAATCTTATATCAAAACCAACTTTGTGTATTTACAATCTCGAATAAAAGACCTAGTAGCATACGGTTCCGAGCGCAAAGGGTTTCGGAGTAATTCTTTTGCAACGTCATGAAAACGGCAAATTTTACCCAGTGAGTTATTTTAACACAAAAACCTCTGTTGCTGGAAGTACGTATCATAGTTTCGAATTGGAAACGCTTGCTATCATAAAAGCATTAGCACGGTCCCGTTTATATCTTCTAGTGATACATCTCACGATAGTCACAGATTGTAACGCCGTCAAACAAACTTCAAATCAACGAGATATTTGTCCAAGAATAAATCGAAGGTGTTTAGCTTTGCAAGAGTACCCCGTTAGAAAGAATCGATGGCTCATTCTGACGCATTGAGCCGCAATCTAGTTATGCTTGTCGAAATTTATTTTGTTACAAATTAAAAATATTCTCAATATACTAACCGTGAGATCAGTAAAATAATCGATGAAGTTAATAGGGGTGGAAAAGGCTGAACAACGAATACTCGGTGAATAACGGGCTGACATTTCGAAAAGATAAGAATAATTCAATATCAGTAGTGTCAAAAAACAAACAAGAAATTAAAAATTGTCTGATTTATATACAATACATTGACAAGCACAGGCAAAAACGTTTATTGCACATATATGAGAAGGGCGATGTACCCTTCAAAATTTTGCATTTAGATCATTTTGGTCCTTTAAGTCAGACAGCTCGTGGAAATGAGCATGTGCTGATGATTGTTGATACATTCCTTAAGTTTGTATTTTTAAAACCTGTAAAGCAGACTGATGGTAAGATTGTGATAAAATGGTTCAACATTATAGTCCCTGTTTTCGGTAATCCTAGCACTATTGTTACTGATAGGGGAAGTGCATTCACGTCTAACAAATTTCTAGATTTTCTCAAAGATAGAAGAATAATACATGTTAGAGTAGCTTGAAGTACTCCTTCTGCGAATGGTCAAGCCGAACGTTATGTGATGAGTGCAAAAAATGCCCTTATGAAATGTAGCGATGATATTAATTGGGATATTAAATGTGAGTTTGTACAAATTGTATGATATATGTATCAAAAATCTATTAATATGACTCCAAATAAGTTACTTTTAGGATATGATTTTGATTACCTAGAGGATAATGGAATTAGAAATTTGGTGAACTGAAAGCACGAGCACTGCACGTATAAGAGCCTTTCAAATTTACAATAACAAGCCCGCTGATTTCAGGCGAATGATACCTTTTTGCTATCAGATCGGGGATCTTGTTTGTATCGAACTCTAGATAGTTTCTCGCGGTGAAAGGCTCCTTTTTCCTAAACTTTTTGGGCCATACATTGTGACGGCAGTATTAGATAAGGACAGATATGTTGTTAAAGACGTGCCATAGGTCTTCAACACACCCAAAGATTCCATACTACGATTGTATCACCGCAAAATATGGAAATGTGTTATTCTGCAAATGAAGAGTTAATCGAGGACGACTGAATTGCAGAATGGCCGAATTTATTTATTTATTCATTCATTCATTTCTAATCAGTCCTACAGAATAAATATTCCAATTACAGGACGATTTCACAAAAAGAATATAACATAGAAGTTTCCCGAGAGAGACAAAATTAAAATTAAAATGATGTAAGGTTAAGCCTAGATTATTAATCACATTTGAACTATGATTTGGACATTGAATATGTGTGAATTGAATGAAAATTAGAAAGAAGAAAAACTGCTTTGTAGATGGCGTCTGAACTCTGTCAGTGAGCTACCAAAGATGTCAATATCAGATGTACTTGAAATGTGGTCATAAATTGTACAGAGCATTCGGACAGGTGATTTAGATTCATAATTTGTGCGTGAGAGACTGTAATAAAATGTCCGAATGCTCCGCGAACTTAGCCTAGGTACAGCAAAATGTATCAATTGAAGTGTTACCGGATCGCTTATGTAATTATGCAATAATTTATAAAGGTAAATACAGGATAAAATTTTCCTACGGTTCGCGAGATGAACAAAATTGAAATTAACGAGTAGTGCTTCGTACAGGCAGTCAAAATCAGGATACTGCCCGTGAAGCTTAAAATAACAATATTTGAGGAATTTGCGTTGGATAGATTCAACCAAAGAAATGTATTTATCGTAAATTGGATTCCAAACTTGCAGACAGTATTCTAATTTTGACCTCGCAGATGAAAAATAGATTCTGTAAAGTGTTGATATTCTCGTGAAAGATTGAGTGTTTCGCATCAAGAAGCCTAGGCTTCTATACGATGATTTTACGGTATTATTGATATGGTCGTTGAAGTTTAATTTTTCATCGAACAGAACACCTAAGTCTTTGAATTAATTCACTCGCTCAAGACGAGAGCTATCAATTCTATATTCGTATGTATAGATATATTTTTTGACGAAATAACTCATGATTTTGCATTTACTGTAATTGAAATCAGGACAGTAAGTTATTAACATCTCTTTGCAACAAAACTGCATCCTCGATCGAATTAATTGTTCTGAATATTTTTAGATCATCTGCATATAGCAGAATATTTGAGCTTTGAACTGAGTCAACGATGTCATTGATAAACAGCAAGAATAACAGGGGTCCAAGATTCGATCCTTGAGGAACACCAGAAGTAGCAACAAACGATTGGGATTTATAACTATTGTAGTGCACACGCAGTTCACGCTGACTAAGATAAGTCGACAGAAAATGAAGTAGATCAGAAGAAAATTGAAAATGTACATTCAATTTATGAAGTAGTAATCCGTGGTTAATGCGGTTAAATGCTTTTGAGAAATCTGTATAAACTACGTCAACCTGCATATTATCATGTAGTGAATTGAGGGTGTATTCAGTAAAGTTCATAAGATTGGTTGTTGTTGATCTGCCACTCATAAATCCATGTTGATATATGGATATTCTGTGCCGCACAGAACTGTAAATATATTTATAAAGGATAGACTCAAACACTTTGGACAAATTCGAGAGAATTGCTATGGGTCGATAGTTCGAAATATCAGAAATATCTCCGGATTTGAAAATTGGAGTTATATATGAGTCTTTAAGGGAGAATGGAAATGTATGACGGGATATAGAAAGATTGAACAGATAGAATAAAGAAAGTAGATGTCACAAATTATTTGTAACCAAGTTTATGCTGTGGAAACAATTAGAATGAAAAATTCTGAAACATTCATTATTTGTTCCACAAAATTTCAAATCTAAGAACAAATAATGAATGTTTCAGAATTTTTTATTTAGATAGAATAAAGGTTCAACGAAAATGTCCATACAACCTTTGAGGATATATGCTGGAAATTTTTCAGGACCAGGATTAGGGGATGATTTTAATGATTTGATAGCACCTAGAATATCTTCCTTACTCATATGAGTGATGATTACTATCTCAGCATTATTATGAATGATGTCTTCGTGAGGATCGAATGTATTGTTTGTATAGACGCTTGAGAAGAAATCAGCAAAGCCTTGCACAAGTTTAGAGGAAGAATCGTATATTATATTATTTAATTTCATGAATCCAGGTATTCTAGATTTATTACGTTTATTATTTATGTAACTGAAGAGTTTTTTAGGATCGTTAGCTATTTGATTTTCAATATCGAATATATACTTATCGTGCTCTACTCTTATTTCTTTTTTGATTAATGCTCTTAAACGTTTGAATTCATTCAGGTACTTTCTATCGCCGTGTCGTTTGTATACTTTGTGGTATTTTTCTTTAGATTTCAAATTTTCGATAATTTGACGATTAAACCATGGTGGATAGGATCTAATACAAGGCTTAGAATAAGGGATACAGCTGTCAAAAGCAGAATGAAGAATTGCATAAAATTTCTCAAACGCAGCGTCAACATCATCAATAGAATAGACTTCTTCCCAGTTTGTCTGAGATAGTAAATTATAAAGCTTGTCATAATTCCCATAGCGAAAATTATATCTAGAAGTGCTATTCACCGTGCAGGATTTTAATTTTGAAGGAGTAGGAAGGGAGACTGTAGTGAGAAGAGAAGGATGATGATTATCTTCATCGACAAAATGGATCAAGATGATGAGTGACAGAGCAGGGCATATTTGAGGCAACAACGTCGAGCAATTTGCCATTACTGTTTAGAACATTATTGTACTGACAAGCATTCAATGAAATCATAAAATCCTCAGAAGCCTTTGATAAGTTATCATTTTTATAAGATTTGTGATATTTAGATCACCAATAATTAGGAAACTACTGTTCAATAGTGGAATGAAACTTTCTATAGAATCAAATACAAATGTTAATTGTTCAAGAGTGACAGGTGGAGGACAATAGACAACTATAACATAGATATAAGAATTGAATGAAGTGAATAATTTTGTACAAAGGATGTCGGATAGGGAGCAGGGATGAAGTGGTAAGTTTATTTTGGTAGAGTGATATTTGTGATTTGTAGCACAAAGTACTCCTTCCCCTCGTTTTTTACTACTTCTTAGTGTATCTCTATCAGCTCTGTAGACATTATATTCGGAGGAAAATAATTCATCATTATACACATTGTCGCTCAGCCAAGTTTCAATAAGGCAAATTAAATCGACAGAAGATGAGAGGCAGTTATTATAAAAAGTACTAGTTTTGGTATTCAATCCTCTTACGTTTTGATAGTATATTTGCATGGCCATGGGATATCAGGAAAAAAAATAATAATGAAATAAATATCCATATACTATTTGATAATGTGGAAGAAAACACACAAAAAAACGCAGTTGTGAGAAAAATTGAATGTACAAGAAACGCATCAGGCAATAAACAATCTTTGACAGCTCAAGTGACAAACGTATTCAGTGAATGTAGCAGTTGAGTTCAGATATATATCAAATGTTCAAGTGTGGTTAAAAAAATAAAAATAATAAAACCAAGTGAACTACAGAATTAGTACTTTCAACTCTTATAAAAAATTGAAAAACTGCTACAGGGATGAGCAGTTCAAATTTGATCGAAGAATCGAGTTCAATAACCTTAAGAAATTTAATTGGGCGAAAACGTACAAGGTAACCAAGAACGGAATAAATATAATGTGAGTATTCAATTGCTCCTATGAATAGAGTTGAACAAATTTATTAAAAATTACAGATTCTTTATGTCATCAGAGGGATTGACCTTTTTAATAACATTACCACTTTTATAAAAAATGTTTCCATCTGACGACCACACATTTTTATGACCAAATTTGGAAGAGACAGACTTTAAAAGATCCAAGCGAGTTTTGGTTAAATCTTCTTTGGTTGAAATGTTTGAGTTTCTCAACTTCTTCCTTGATTTCATCACTTGATCACGGCAACGGTATGAGGTGAATTTCACTATTATGGGACGCGGTCGGACTTGGGACGAAGCAGAGCCAGTACTTGATGATTTTTCACCCACACGATGGCATCGATCGATGCATTGCACAGGTATGTTTAGCGACAGTTTATTATTGAACACATCACTAACCTTTTCCTCAGTGTTTTCGATTTGCTCTTCTGGGATTCCAAAAATTCTGATACAGTTGCGCCTGGAGTATTGCTCCAGGCTGTCGATTCGGTCGCGAAGTACACGATTTTCAGCAGTAATGTCGTCAACAATAGTTTCATAGAAAACCCGTTGCTCGTCGAGTTTTTTATCGAGACGATCGAACACTTTATCCACCAATTTTGTTAGAAAATTATCGTCACTTAGCAATCTATTAATGGTATCGGTGACGATCGCTGTTATATTTCTGGTACTTGAACCCATTATGAAACTTTATTTAGCAATTTAAGTCAGAATTGTAGTAATTTTGTCGTTTTCAGCACTTTTGGAAAAAAACATGGAGCAGCTAAAGAACACGTCTACACACGATGAAACATAAAGTCATTATAGTTGTTATAAATACAAGATATTTTCAAATTTTGCGCTAGTCACCGGTAACGCTATCTAGCGTGGTAAATTGTAGAATAGGTGACAGCACAAGTCTTCGTCTAAACGTGGAATAAAGTTAAATATCTTTTGGAATCCGTGCCATCCTTTGACCACCTCTCACAAATAATAATGATGATAATAACTATAAAAATGATAATAACCCTTCCGTGGGTGCACCTTGACGTGGTGGGGGGACTAAGTACTCAAGAGACATAGTCTGGAGGGGAACTAACGGATACGGATTTTCTGTGCTAGCTCCTTAGTAAACGTGTATCTAACAAGCTGTCAATATACGACGTAAACGATATTCGGATGGGTCGGGACAGCAGAACTCGGGTCAGAACCACCCAGATGCCATATTTGCACCCGACCAGTGCAATGTAACTGGCCAACGAGAAACCGATACAAGAAACAGAAAATGAGCACGACATCCTTATACGCCTATAGTAGAAGTGGACATTGTTAGAGATATTGATCCTCAACCCGCCAAAGCTAACCAGCCTAAGCAGCGAATCTTCTGGACCAATGGAATGAATAAATATCTGGTTTGCTGCTACCATGAATTAACCAGACTGAAAACGCGAAATGGAATATTTACATCTGAGCTATATAGTGTGACGTCCCTTCGAGCCTTATGTCGGACGGTATGAACATTCTCCCTTTTTCCAGTGTTCCCTGGTTGCTTCTGATCAGGCACCTTCTGCGGTACAGTTCAGTTTCTATTCGTCGGCGGAACACTAAAAATAGGGAGCCTAGGAGTTGCTGCAGTAGAGAAGGGCCAGGAATTTTGAGGGTACACAAATAAATCAGTGACTTTATATCTGGGAACGAAATTATTATCAATTGTTCAAAATGAGAAGAAATGCAATCTTGAAGTAAAATAGGAAATGAAATTTCAAAGTGAAGTAGGAACTGAAATCTCAGAATGAAATAGAGAATGCAACAATAACGTAACTGAATATAATGCAATAATACGGAGATAATGGAAAATTGACGGAGTTTTACTCGGGCGGCGGAATATGACAACAAAATGTTTATTCATCCAGTGAATGAGTATCTCACGGTGACAACTAACAGTGACATTTGAATCTGCGGCGGCGGGTATATTGGTAACGATGGTCCTGGCCTCCAGGAGGGCCACGGTTTTCAGGCCACCAAAGGATACTCTAGTCGACTGCCAGGAGAATCACGGCAGTCACCAGTGCGGTGGAACAACCATGGCTGACACTAGTATAAGGGAAGGGACGGTTGCCAGGAAAACCACGTCTACTGAAAAGGACATTCTAGACGACTGCCAGAAAAACCACGGCTGACGCTAGCACAAGAAAGGGAATGGTTGCCAGGAAAACCCCGACTACTAGAAAGAACGTCTTAGACTACTGCCAGGAGAACCACGGCTGACGCTAGCACCAGGAAAGGAATGATTGCCAGTAAAAACACGGCTATCAGGAGTAATGTCCTAGACGTCTGCTAGATAAACCACAGCTGACGCTAGCACAATGGACGGAACGGTTGCCAGGAACACCACGGCTACCAGGCGGATATCATAGATTTAGCCACTTGCCTTTCTAGCTTCTCTCAAGCGATATCAGCGGACTTCTCAGATACCGATCAGGAGGACCACGATCAAGACACTTTGAGCCGTTCACTGACTCTGCCTTCTACAGGCTTACGGCGCTCGTTTTATACCCGTTTGCTGATTGAAATTCAATTGAATGGATCTGAGCTTGCTGAAGATTTGGACGATTGTTAGAATAAAAAATAGAAAAGTAAACATTGAATCGGTCGGGATTTATACTCGGAGTACATGTATTTTTAGTCCATCATGCTACCTCTGAGCTAGCAGCGTACCTATAAAAATTGATGTTGCTGTTGTAATACTTCGTCACAATAGACTGATAGTCGAAAGATATCCACAGTTCAGGGAAAAAAGTGTCCAATACATCATTGATCAGAGAAGATCAGTATTCATCAACAAACGACTACCAGTAGCTGTAATTAACAGAATACGTAGAGAAGTTGCACTGGAACTCAACCTAATAATAGAAAACACCACAGAACAAGAAGTTGAACAAGTTATCTAAAAGAACAACGAGAAAATTGAGCCAGTCAAGAACGAACTCATCACTTAACAAATGCTTTACGAGGAGATGAATCCAATCTTCAGACCAGCTCTTGCTAAACTCAAAACAAACATGCATACAGATAAGATTATCCAAGACATCAATGAGGTGATCAAGAAGCGTTTCAAACCGCAAATGGATATTATACAACTACACACATTATTGTATGTCGGTGCAGTAACAATTTCAAAATTACATGATCAGAAAACAGGAAAAGTCATCACAAGGGTAAAGTCGAAGCAAACTCAATCATAGGAAAAAAAGACTACTGACAAAAATGGCAAAATTCCGAAAGGATATAGGATTACTGACACAAAGTACAAGGCCGATTTTCAGTACAAAAATTGTATCAAAGTCTAGTAATATAATAAAAAAGTATTCAGGCGTGGACAACCCTAGAATAATTGAAATATTGTACTTCTTGTAGCAAAAGCTCTCCGCGCTGTCAAAGAGACTGCGAAGACATAGAGAGAGTAACAAACAAAGACAACAGAACCATCTTTTCGCTAAAAATGGAAAACACTTTCACAAGGAATAACTTACATCACCACCAGATATGCAAGCAGCCCAAAAGCCCATTATTAATGATGTCAAAGATTACTGGAAGAATATATGTGGGAACCCAGTTCAATACAATCGAAGGAAAAAATGGCTACGCGAGGAGAAGCAAAACACGTCCTCATCAGGAACAATGTTGCAATATGAAGTCACCGAAGAAAATCTAGCCACTGCAATCAAGAAGACTCCTAACTGGAAAGCGCCAGGGCCCGACAAGCTGCAAAACTTCTTGCTCAAGAGGTTCCCCTTGATACATAAACAACTCGCTAGATGCTTTACAGAACTGCTTAGCAGCCCTGTGAATACCCCAGAGTTCATGAGGTGTGGCATTACATATTTACTGCCAAAAACTCTAGAGCCACTTGCAGACCCTGCACGATACCGTCCAATCATCTGTCTTCCTACTATATATAAATAGCCCAACTGAATTATCGCTAGCAACATATATCAACATCTTGATAAGAATAAGCTACTTGACGAAGAGCAGAAAGGTTGCAGAAAGGGATCGAGAGGTTGCAGAAAACATCTAGTTATTGTTGTCACGATCACAAAGTACGCTGAGAAGAAGAGCGAATAAATGCATACGGCTCATATTGACTGAAATAAAGCTTTAGATAGTGTTCCACATACTTGGCTGATTGACACTTCCGAGCTCTAAAGGATTGAAGACCCCATCACAAATTCCCTAAAACATGCTATGACAAACTGGGAGACAACATCAATATCAACAAATGAAGGAAATACAGTTGTAGGAGATATGAACATCGAAAGAGATATCTTTCAAGGAGATGCACTGAGCCCGCTGTGGTTTTGTCCATCACTTAAGCCATTAACACCGCAGATAAACAAGCTGAATGAAGGCTTCAACATAAAAATGTGCAAATCAGTCATCTCTGGTGAATGGATAATCTTCAACTCTTTACTGGGAGAGAAAGCCATTTGCAGGAACTTCTTGACTGTGTTGGACACTACAGCACAGTCATCCGTATGAACTTCAGATTAGAGAAGTACAAGAATGAAAGTATAAGGGATGGGAAATGGATGTACAACAGAAGATACGAGGTAGAGAATCAAGGGAATATAGAAGGGATGTAGGGTGATGAATCATACAAATATTTGGGCTACGCGCAATCTTAAGGTATCCCCCAAGAAAAATGCAAAGAGGAACAAGAATATTGGAAGAGAATCCAGACTATACTAAAAACATAGTTGTCAGCCAGTAACGCCTCTAAGGCTATAAATACTTATGTTACCTCCATATCTACTTACAGCTTCAGAATATTGGCCTGGACAGACACGGAGCTCCAGGCACTTGATATCTTAATGGTGAAGGAGTTCACAAAACACAGAGCACATTATTCGCAAAGCTCCAAAGAACTATTTCATCTGCCCAGGAAACAAGGAGGAAGAGGCATACCTAGCGTGCCAAACAAATCGAATGAAAGTAACATCCTTCGTGCAACTATCCAAGTAGATGTAAGGTTATTCCCGCCAAAATTGCCAGATGAAAAATATCGTGCATTCGCTAAAATTCTTGAAATCGCACGAATGAAAAATCAATGGAGGTAAAAACCTCCAGATGGCATACATAGCAGTAATTGAACAAGAGCACATTGATACAGCTGCTTCTCAGATGTAGCTCCGAGCTGAGGAAATCTTTGAGGAAACGTGAGGTTTCTCTGCAGCAATTCAGGATCAAACAGTCTCCACAAGAAGCTACCAAAGAAGAATTATGAAGCTTGACATCTCGACCATCCAATGTAGAATGTGCAACAAAAAAGAAGAATCTATAATACACATAGTTTTCGGTTGCTCTACACTCGCACCTTAACAATATCTATAGATAAGCACAACAAGGTAGTAAGTAAGCTTCTGGATCGGAGCCGTCGTGATGTAACTCCTGTAAACCATAGACAACCAATAGGGAAATGCTAAAAGGGGTGGCACTAACAACCTCACAGACGCTCCAGCCTCTTCTCGTGCTTCTTCTCCTGTTGAGGAGACCACACCAGAGGTCAATAATAGGAAAAGGTTGAGGTAGACCGAAGAAATGAACAGATACCTCTACTACTCCTACTTTAAAATAGCTGAAATGTAAATAGATAACGAACCGTACAGCGTCAAGCTACACGAGCTCATGCTCAATAAACTCCCTGAACTCAGAAATAAAACCATCCAAAACATACTGGACCAAAGAAGACAGCTGTTCACCAAAAACTGACTTAGGCCTGGAACAATCCGTGAAATCAGAGAAGTGTCTACAGAACTTGGTGTAGTACAAAAACCGCTATGGCCAACACAAACATCAGTAACGCAAGAACAAAACAATGATGCAGCCGTTCAACAATCTGACGAGGAAATAAGTTTACGTGAGACACTCGAACGCAACAATGCCCTTTTCATTGGCATGGATCCACTACACAGATCAGAGCTTCCAAATTTGATATTTAATAGAAATATCAACAGTAAAATCCACATATGTAGCACCATCCTAACGTCAAAGATTCCAGATCAAGCTAGTCTTGAACAACTCAATGAATTTACATACATCTCCGCATTGACTAGAAGCGAATGGTCAAAAACCATATGGAACAGACTACACTTCCACAGGTAAACGGAAGGAACAACCATGAGAGAGAAGATTGAAGAACAACATGAATGAACTTAGGCAGAAGATAGGTGTTCTCACCCAAGGAAGAGAGGAAACCAGAGTGAGAAAGTTCAAAATAAAATGGAAAAAATAATAGAGCAACATGCAGATGAGAAAAATAACAGTTCAACAGAGATTCTGGATCACCTCAAACAACCTCTAGCGATCCAATCAATCAGACTTAGAAGATACAGAGAGTCTAATGAACGCTGAGTACAGAATCGTCAGTTCAACACGAACCAAATAAATGTTTTACAAAAATATGCGTATTCAGAGAGGTAATAATGGAGAGAACAATAGAACACCTGACAAAGAGCAAACAAAGAACTTCTGGGAGAAGATATGGGACAACCCTATAACACACAAGAAAAGAAACAAGTGGCAACAGATAGGAGAAAAAAGAGTAGAGAAAGTTGACAACATCACTTACGACAGAATAGATCATGAGGACGTCAAAAATTATGCAAGAAACTGACAAACTGGAAGTCTGCAGGCCTCGACGCAATCCACAACTTCTGGATCAAAAAATTTACCAGCACACACAAACACATTGCAGAGGCTCTAACAAACCTCATACAGGATCCTGGAAATAGACCATGATTTCTAGCTCAGGGAATAACATATCTTCTACCAGAGACACAACCCTCAAGTGAGGACCCTGCAAAATATAGACCGATCACATGCCTATCAACGACATACAAACTGCTCACCTCTATTTTAACATGAAACTCAAACTCATCTCGAATCCAATAGAATTCTGGCAAAAGAACGAAAAGGATGTCGCAGAAACACACAAGGATGTAAAGAGCGATTAATAATAGACACCATCATCACAGAAGAAGCTAAAGAAAAGCACAAAAATCTGTTTATCGCATATGTTGACTACCAGAAAGCATTCGACAGCATCCCCCATTCTTGGCTCATAGAAGTCCTCAGAATGTATGAAATACATCCAAATAAAATTGGAATCCTAGATGTCATGATGGGAGAATGGAACACAATACTCATCCATACAAGTAACAACGAACCAGAAGAAACTGGACATATTCACATAAGAAGAGGAATTTTCCAGAGAGATTCTTCGAGCGCCCTGTGGATCTGTTTGGCGTTAAACGTATTGTCCACTCTATCAAAAAACACAAAGAAGGCGTATAAACTGGAAAATAGCCAAAACAGCTGGTCACATTTAATATACATGGACGACATAAAATTGATAACTAGCTCAGAATAGGATCTTCACCAACTTCTTAAGCTAACGGACAACTTTAGTCAAGATATAGGTATGGAATTAGGAGTAGCGAAATGTAGAATAAATGGCATGCACAAAGAAAAGTGGAAAAATACACAAAAATACACTCTACAGAATAAGATCGACTGTATAGCGAGTATGAACCCAGATAAGAACTACAAATACCTAGGCCTGAGTCAAAACATGACAACAAAACATACCACCATAACACAAACCCTCACAGAAGGAATGCTAAGTGGAACTAAAGCTGTATTATGCACCAGGCTAACCGCAAAAGACAAAACATTAGCAATCAATACATTAGCAGCACCAGTTATCACGTACAGCTTCGGGCTTATAAAGTGGATAAAAACGGACCTGGAAAATCTGAACATCAAAATAAGAGTAGCATGCACAAACCATGGAGACCACCACCCTCACAGCTCTATTGAACGGTTCCACTTACCAGGAAACCTAGGAGGAAGAGAATTCATAGACTTCCTAAACGCATATTACAAGCAAATATACAACTTGAAAACATATTTTGGAAGCAAACAAAATGAGGAGCTAACTTACATCGATCTCTCTAATGCAGACAGCTATACAAGTCTCAATCTACAAAATAAGGAGTATGACCGATCAGATTTATTAACAACCAATGAAGAAAAGATCACAAGATGGATGAGTAAAGTAAGACATGGTACCTGATGCGATAAGGTTGAAATAGTACCTGTAATAGTAGGAGCGACTGAAGAAATTCCTAAACTACCTCACAAATCTCTAGAAGTCTTGCAAATGCCCAAAAACACCTACATAGCGATGCAGATAGCAGTAATTCTCACCACCTGCAACATAGTCAGAAGTGTATTAAACCTACCATAATAAAAAAAAAAAACAAAAAGACGTCCAGCACAACAGATAAGGAAAGAACACTGAGCACAGAAAAAATCCAGATGATCACACACGAACCTGAAGATATAAGATTTCCATTAGATTTTGCAATGAATGATTATATATCATTTGTATTTTATTTAAACTTATCGTATATACTTACTCCTGACGGGGTCAATATGCGATAATTTCCGACCTGAAAAGAGATAATAAAAGATAATAATATTATTAATAATAATAGTAATGATATTGATGATGATAATGATGATGATAATGATGATGATATTAATCATGATAATGATAATAAGGGGTCTGAAGTCCAATCCCACCTCCCCGCGGTAGACCCTGGGTAACGCTAACGAGGCTCTGGCGTGGGTGGCAGCCCCACCCAACTGTCGTTAGGTTAGCTCCCCGAAGCGACATGTAATACCAGCTATTAGAACTCGACACAAAAGGTACTCGTGCGGACCGGAGCAGCAGGATCCGGGTCGAAGCCGCAATGACTCACCTGCACGCAATTTCACTGGACAACGAATCAGGCAGCCACAACAACTACAACCGCCTGCTGAAGAAGTGAATGTTGTTGAACAACTGGTTCAGCCCACCACTTCTTCCCATAACAAAAAGGAACGCACTACTTGAACAACTGAAATGAACGAGTACGTAGTGCGCTCTTTCTTTCGTATAACCGAAGATGAAACTGACGAAATAACGTTTTGTAATGAGCTGCATAGAATAGTATTGAAGAAATATACACAACTACAAGGCGAGTCGATTCAAGATATCCTAGACAAGAAAAGATCAATATTCTTGAACAACAGATTACCAGCAGAAAGAATCAACCAAATAAAGCGGGAAGTACAGATAGAATTGGGAGTTCTTCCGAGGTGAGAACTAGACGAAAGCAAACGAACAGAGGTCACAGGCGAATAAATAAGTGAACAGAAATAGAAACACAATTCACAACACAACATATACTTCATAATGGAACGGATCCAGTGTGCAAGTCCATGCTGCCAAAACTTATTTTTCGTCCAACTACAAAAATGATTTTGTAATAGGTGAATAGTATTGTAGCGGATTCAAGTCTATAAATTAGTCAATTTGGCTTTACTGGTGCTTACAATTATTGTGGAATTATTTTACATTGAGAAATAGAAGCGAATATATTTGTTTTCGGGAAAATTGCTGGTACCTTCTAGCGTTCTTCTAGAAAGGCCTGGACGTTCGCGGGAAGGATGTAGTAGCGAGAGACTGACGGTATATATACGCTGACTGAGTGAGAAGCAATATTTATTTTTTAGCAGAGCGACCTTATACCATGGATTGCTAGTGATAGAAATAAATTGTGTTATTCAAAGTAAATCAGCATTGACATGAATGATTGAAGTTAAGTTATACTGTGATGTATAATAATCTTTAGTTTAAATTAGAATCAATTATCAAAAAAATAGTGTTAGTTATTCAATTTATTATTTTAATAAATCATAAAAATGAATAGTGTTATAAACTTTTGCTTCCTAAATTAAAATAAATAACGTTACAATTGATGTCGGGTGTGGGGTTTTTGAATTCAAATGAATAAAATGGCAACAAAGACAGTAAAATTGAGTGAATTGAAAGTGATTAATCTCAAGAATGAGCTAGAAGAGCGAGATTTGGAGACAACAGGAACCAAGAGCGTCCTCCAACAACGTCTCCGACAAGCTTTGTAAATGTTAATGGAGAATTCTAGAAAATCAGAAGAAAAATTGACAGAGATTACAAAAAGTTCTAGAACATTAGAAGAAAAGTTCACAGAAAATTCTAGAACATTAGAAGAAAAGTTTACAGAACACTCTAGAACATCAGAAGACTAACTGAAAATTGTAGAGCACTGAAAGAAGAATTGCTAGACAATTCCAGAACCTTGGAACAGAGAATGGAAGAAAAATTTGAAGAGAGTTCTAGAAAAGCAGAAGAGGATTTGAAGAACTTAAGGGAAGATTATGAGAAGAAAATACAGGAATTGTAAGAAAATTTCTTAAAGATGACACCATCACCGATATCAGAATCTGTTGCATGTGAAGCGGGCAATGTAAGGATAATAAAAGAAGAGAATAATGCAAAGATCCACATTAAGACACCGGAATTTGATGGAAAGACGTCGTGCCCGATTTTCCTCAAGCAGTTCGAAGCTGTTGCGGAGGCATATGGATGGTCATCTGCAGATGAGGCCGCAGCATTGACCGTTCCGTTGCGGGAAGAAGCCATGAATGTTCTTCAAACTTTAAAAGAAGACGAACAAGGTGACTATGACCAACTGATCAAGCGGCTGGAGATGCGCTATGGCAACGCGCACCTCGAACAGGTGTATCAGACGCAACTGAGAAACCGATGCCAGAAATCGCAAGAAACTTTTCAAGAATTTGAAGCTGACATTGCTCGTTTAGTTCACCTCGCACACCCTACCGCCTCTGATAGCGTTTTGAAGGGCTTAGCCACTCAAGCATTCATTTTTGGGGTTCGAGATAGCGAAATACAGCAGGCACTACAAATTTATCGTCCGAAGTCTTTAGTTGATGCATTATCGTATGCGTTAGAGCATGAAGCAGCAAAACAAGCATCGCATGGACAGTCCAGAGTTAGACAAATAAGTACCGACAAACATGATGAAATTGAAGATTTGGAAACTCGCTTAGAAGAAAAGTTGCGGCGTATCGAGTTCAAAATTACTGCAGGGAGAAGACAACTTCGCTGCTAGAACTGTGGAGAATTGGGCCATCCGCAGGAGCTGTGTAAGAAACCGAAGATCAAGACCGCAATCAGAACCAAAGAAGCAGAAGAAGAAGAGTCGGAAAACTAAGTCGGGTTGATGCGAAGGGACCATCGTCGACCCATGATTCAGTAGCTCCAAAATCCATCGGTTACATCGCCTCGCTGTATCATCAAGCCAACAACATCCTCGTGGATAGATTCATCTATGGAAGACTCTATAAAATGCTGCTGGATACGGGTGCGACGAAGACAATAATAAGATCTGATTTGGCAATAGGAATCTCTGCATCATTACATCCAACACATTGGCGATTACGTACTGCAACTGGTGGACTAGCTACTACATCTGGAGAATTGGACTTAACCATATCTATTGAAAATACTTCCTTTAAACATCGTGTGCTGGTAGCTGAAATTGAAGATGAGCTTATACTTGGCATGAACATAATGAGAAAGCACGGTTACAAGCTTGATCTGAAAAACGGCGTTTTGAGAGCTGACGAAAAAGATGTAATACTAAATCCAGGAGAAGGTAGCACAGCTCGGGCACTCATAACCAAAGATGTGACATCACCAGTACGCAGTGAGGTAATCATAGAAGCACAGCTTGAAGGAAAGTTTTGTGAAGGAACTATTGTCGTGCTGGAACCAAGAAATGATGATTTTTGAACTGACCATGAAGTTGAAGTGGGGAAATCATTAATCAGGGCTAACAAAGTCATACCAGTTCGAATGATAAACATGAATTATTATCCAGTCATAATCAAACAAGGCACAATAGTAGAGGAATGTTCGTCAGTGTCTTCGATTGTCCGAATCATGACCGGGAATATCAAGGATAGCACATCGTGTAAGATCCTGAACAAGTTATTGAAGCAGATTTCAACATCCTTCCAAGACTTTACAGCCGATCAGAGGATCAAGGCGATACATTCAATTGAGAGGTATCAAGATGTTTCTGAACATGACAAACGATCCAAGGGAAGAACCAATATAGTCCGTCACAGAATTGACACCGGAGAAGCAACACCTATTCGCCAAGCGGCAAGAAGACTACCACTGGCGAAGCGTGAAGAAGCTGAGAAATAGTTGAAGAAATGAAGACCGATGGGGTTATTGAGCCTTCAAGTAGCCCATGGGCTTCACCAGTGGTACTAGTAAAGAAAAAGGATGGATCTACTCGATTCTGCGTAGATTATCGACAACTTAATAATGTGACGAAGAAGGATAGCTATCCGCTACTTCGCATAGATGACAAGCTGGACACATTGGCCGGATCAAGAATTTTCTCAACTTTAGATCTGAAAAGCGGGTACTGGCAGGTCGATTTGGAGCCCAAAGATAAAGAGAAGACAGCCTTTACTATTGGCACAGGGCTCTGGCAGTCCACTGTTTTTTCATTTGGGCTCTGCAATGCCCCTGCAACATTCGAGAGATTAATGGAAAACGTATTGGCTGGACTGTTATGGAAAACCTGTTTGGTGTACCTCGACGACATTATTACAGTCGGTAAAACATTCGAGGACCACATGAAGAATCTAGAAGAGGTGTCTAGAAGATTGAAGATGGCTAACCTCAGACTCAGTCCAAAGAAATGTCATCTTTTCCAGAAAAAGGTCCATTACCTGGGCCATGTAGACTCCGGAAAGGGAATTGCAGTAGACTTAGATGAAATAAAGGCTGTAAAAGAATGGCCAGTACCAAGAGACAAACACGAATTGAGAAATTTTCTTGGTTTATGTACTTACTATCGACGGTTTGTCCCCGGATTCGCCAATATAGCCAAGCCATCGACACGACTTGAAGGTACAAAATTTACCTGAAAGATGGACTGTCAAGCAGCTTTTGAAAAACTCAAACAGTTCCTAACCGGCGCACCAGTCTTAAGCTATCCTTTGACTAATGGAAGATTCATACTGGACACAGACACTAGTCACGTGGGAATTGGTGGCGTCCTTTTTCAAGTACAAGGTGGGCAAGAGAAAGTACTAGCCTATTCCAGTAAGACATTGTCAAGACCAGAAAGAAATTATTGCGTTACCCGGAAGGAGTTATTGGCAGTCGAAAAGTCGATAGAACAGTTCTACAAGTATTTGTATGACCGGAAGTTCCCAATTAGAACTGATCATGCTGCTTTGGAATGGTTGCTCCAATTTAAGAATCCTGAAGGCCAAGTGGCCAAGTGGATTGGAAGACTGCAGCAGTATGACTTTGTAATCGAACATCGATCAGGAACCAGCCATCGCATTCCGACCCATTGTCAAGAAGACCGTGCCACGAAAACTGCAAGCACTGTTATCGCCTAGAAGAAAAACTTGTTGCCATCAAGAGGACAACAGTAGTCGATGAGACACGGCAACCGGAAAACTTACGCAAAGACCAGGAGAATGATCCGGATTTGAAAATTGTACTGAAATGAGAAGATAATAATGTTAGACCAGCTTGGGAAGATGTTGCACCACACTCTCGCAATGTAAAATTGTATTGGGCGCAGTGGAATTCCATCGTAGTTGAAAAAGACCTGCTGAAACGCGTCGTAGAGAGTACGGACGGAAATAAGAGCAGAACGCAGTTAATAATCCCTAGAAACAGAGTACTGGAAGTACTGGGAGGGATTCATGATGAAGCTGGTGGAGGGCAATTTGGAATCAGTAAAACATTGGGAAAATTACGCCAGCGATTTTACTGGATTTATTGTGAGGAGGATGTTAAAGAGTGGTGAAGAAAATGCGTGGTCTGCGCCAGTAGTAACGGGCCACAGAGAAGAAGAAGAGCTCCAATGCGTCAGTACAATGTAACCGACCTCCGAAGAAGAATGGACGACATTCATGGCCGAGTTCGTTCAAACATACAAAATGCGATCGAATGAAGGAAAATTATGACATCAAAGCCGAGAAAGGTGGTTATCAATCCAGAGATTTTGTGTGGCTCTATAACCCTCAGAAGCGCCAAGGGCTGTCACCAAAACTTCAGCGGAACCGGGAAGATCCATATGAAGTGATGGAGAGAATAAACGACGTCATCTACCGGACACGGAAAACTCCAAACGGGAAGCCGAGAGTTGTTCACTTTAATCAGCTAGCCTTATTCGCCGGCGATAACCATGAACACTGACATGGAGCCACGGTTCGACGAATTGTTGAGAAAGAACCAGCTTTTTGAAAGTTCATGGCCAACTATTCCTACGGTCGTAAAGTGCGGTATGGCGTGACGGAAGAAGAACAACAAGACCTGTTCGCAGTGTCTTTGGAGTATTCCCTGGCTCACTGTGTGGCGAGTGACTTGAAGATATTCCGAGGAATAGCGTCCATTTTTAAGGAGAATTATGGAAGATTAGAAGAACTGGTCAACCAAAATCCATTATTCGGGAAAACACTACACCCAAAGGACGTCCGCACGGAGCACAAACGATACCTGTACTATATGGTGACTAAGTCATGCTTTTACCAGAAACCGACATACCGTACTATGTGGAATAATCTATTCGACCTCCAGTAGCACCTATTGGACAACGACGTGATGAAGCTGGCAGTACCGAAGTTGGGTTGTGGACTAGATAAATTGGATTGAAGGGTAGTAAGGAATATGTTGGAAACCCTCTTTCGGTATACCGGAATAGAAATCCTCGTCTGTAGCTACAACCCTAATCAGCAGACGAATAATGGACGGACCATCGACAGCTACTTCTACAAATCATCCCGATGTACCAAGGGTGACCAATCCAGATTCCGACATGACTCTTCAGGAATTTGTGAGGAACCGTTCTGGGACGAAACTGTCCTAAGAAGGGGGTAGTGTAGCGAATTTAAGTCTATAAATTAGTCATTACGGCTTTACTGGTGCTTACAATTATTGTGGAACTATTTTACATCAAGGAATAGAAGCGAATATATTTGTTTTCGGGAAAATTGCTGGTACCTTCTAGCGTTCTTCTAGAAAGGCCTGGACGTTCGCGGGAAGAATGTAGTGGGGAGAGACCGACGGTATATATACGCTGACTGAGTAAGAAGCAATCTTGATTTTTTAGCAGAGTGACCTTATACCATGGAATGCTAGTGATAGAAATAAACTGTGTTATTTAAAATAAATCAACATTGACATTAATAATTGAAGTTGAGTTAAGGTGTGGTGTATAATAATCTTCAGTTTGAATCAGAATTAGTTATTGAAAAAATAGTGTGAGTTATTTGATTTATTATTTTGATAAATCATAAATATAAATAGTAGTGTTTGAAAACTCTTGCTTCCTAAATTCAAATAAATAACGTAACAGTATTGCAACGTTATTCATCTTGATTCAGGGAGCAGAATTAATAAACGATACTATTTATTTTCACGATTTATCAAAATGATAAATTAGATAACTAACACTATTTCTGATGACTAATTCTAATTTAAACTCGAGATTATTACAGTACACTATAACTCAACTCCAATTATTCATGTCAATATTGATTTATTATAAATAGCACAATTGATTTTAACCCCTAGCAGTCCATACCATAAGGTCTCTGGGCTTATATCAATAGTGCTTCTTGCTGAGTCAGTCAGATATATATCGTGGGTCTCTCCCCACTACGTTTTTCCCGCAGACGTCCAGGCGTTTCTAGAAAACGCTAGAAGGTACCAGCAATTTTCCAGAAAACAAATATATTCGCTTCTGTTTCTTGATGTAAAATATTTCCACACACCAGTCAAGCCGAAATGACTAATTTATAGACTCAAATTCGTGACACTTCCCCCTCCTTAGGACTGTTTCGTCCCGAAACGGTTCTTCACGAGTCCCTGGGGAGTCATGTCGGAGTCTGCATTGGTCACCCTTGGTACATCGGGATGTTTTGTAGAAGTAGCTGTCGATGGTCCGTCCATTATTCGTCTGCTGATTAGGGTTGTAGCTACAGACGAGGATTTCTATTCCGGTATACCAAAAGAGGGTTTCCAACATATTCCCTACTACCCTTCAATCCAATTTATCTAGTCCACAACCCAACTTTGGTACTGCCAGCTTCATTACGTCGTTGTTCAATAGATGCTTCCGGAGATCGTGCAGAGCATTCCACATAGTGCAGTATGTCGGTTTCTGGTAGAAGCATGACTTAGTCACCTCATAGCACAGGTATCGTTTGTGCTCCGTGCGGGTATCCTTCAGGTGTAGTGTTTTCCCGACTGATTGATGTTGATTGGCCAGTACTTCTAATCTTCCATAATTCTTCTTGAAAACAGGCGCTATTCCTCAGGATATCATGCAGTCACTCGCCCCTCAGTGAGCCAAGGGATGGTTCAAAGGCACTGCGAACAGGTCTTGTTGTTCTTCTTCCGTCACGCCGTACCGCTTTCTACGATCGTTAGAATATATGATTCTTGCCCAACAATTCGTTGAACCGTGGCTCCATGTCGGTCTTAATGGTTATCGCCGACGAATAAGGCTAACCGATTAAAGTGGACGACTCTCGGCTTTCCGTTTGGAGTTTTCCGTGTCCGGTAGATGACGTCGTTAATTCTCTTCACTTCATATGGATCTTCCAAGTTCCGCTGAAGTTTTGGTGACAACCCTCGGCACTTCTGTGGGTTATTAAGCCACACCAAATCCCCGAGTTGATAACCACCTTTCTCGGCCTTGATGTCATAATTTTCCTTCATTCGGTCGCTGGCATTTTAGATATTTGAACGAAATCGGCCATGAATGTCGTCCATTCTCCTTCGGAGATTGGTAACGTAGTCTTCTCCTGCTAGATCTTCACCTAGATTACTACCAAATATTAGGTCGCATGGCAAGCGCAACTCTCGTCCAAATAAGATGTTCGAAGGTATCTGCCCAGTTGTTTTGGGTACTGCTGAACGGTATGCTGACAGAAAAAGATAAAGGTGCTGGTCCCAGTCTCGCTGATGGCCGGAGACAACCTTTGCCAGATATTGATTGATTGTTCTGTTCATCCGTTCAACCATGCCGTCGGACTGCGGATGTAATGCAGTGGTCCTGGTTTTGTGGATTCCCAAGATTTTTTAAATGTTTTGGGAGACTGCCTACTAGAAACTTCTTCCCTGGTCCAAATGAAGTTCTCGAGGTACTCCAAATCGACAGATACACTCTTTCACCAAAACTTCGGCGAGAGTGACAGCTTCCTGGTTTGGTAGAGCGTACGCCTCCACCCATTTACTGAAGTAGTCCATCACAACGATTATGTATTTATTTCCGTTGACAGTTTCTGGAAACGATCCAGCTTCATCGATTGCAATGCGCTCGAAAGGATTCCCCACATTGTACTGACGCATTGAAGCTCTTCTATTTCTCTGTGACCCGTTACTACTGGCGCAGACCACGCATTTCCCACACCACTCTTCAATATTCTCCTTACAATTTATCCAGTAAAATCGCTGGCGTAATTTTCCCAATGTTTTACTGATTCCAAAGTGCCCTCCACCAGCTTTATCATTCATCCCTGTCAGTACTTCCGGTATTCTGTTCCTATGGATCATCAACTGCGTCGTGCTCTCATTTCCGTTCGTACTCTCTACGACGCATTTCAGGAGGCCATCTTCAACCATGATGGAGTTCTGCTGCGCACAATGGGGTCGTACATTTCGAGAGTGTGGTGCAACATGCTCCCAAACTGGTCAAACATAATTATTTTTCCATTCAGTATAATTTTCTAATCCGGATCATTCTCCTGGTCTTTGCGTAACTCTTTCGGTTGCCATTTCTCATCTACTACTGTTGTCCTCTTGACGGCCACAAGTTTTTCTTTCAAGCGACAACAGTGTTTGCAGTGTTCGTGGCACGGTCTTCTTGACAATGCATCGGTATTGCGATGGCTGGTTGGTGGTCAATGTTCGATTACAAAGTCATACTGCTGCAGTCTTCCGATCCATCTGGCCACTTGCCCTTCGGGATTCTAAAATTGGAGCAACTATTTCAAAGCAGCATGATTAGTTCTGGTCAGGAACTTCCGGCCATACAAATACTTGTAGAAAGTTCTACCAGCTTTACGACTGCCAATAACTCCTTTCGATTAACGCAATAATTTCTTTCTGGTATTGATAATGTCTTACTGAGATAGGCTAATACTTTCTCTCGCCCATGTTGTACTTGAGGAAGGACGCCACCAATTCCCACGTTACTAGCGTCTGTGTCCGAATCTTCCATTAGTCGAAGGATAGTTCAAGATTGGTGCGCTAGTTAGGAACTGTTTGAGTGGTTGAAAAGCTGCTTGACAGTCCATTTCCCAGGTAAATCGTAGTCGTGTCAATGGCTTGACTATACTGGCGAATCCAGGGACAAACCGTCGATAGTAAGTGCATAAACCAAGAAAATTTCCCAATTCATGTTTGTCTCTTGGTACTGGCCTTTCTCTTACAGCCTTTATTTTGTCTAGGTCTATTGCAATTCCCTTTTCGGAGACTACATGGCCCAGGTAATAGACCTTTCCCTGAAAAAGATGACATTTCTTTGGACTGAGCTTGATGTTAGCCATCTTCAATTTTCTAAACACCTCTTCTAGATTCTTCATGTGGTCTCCGCATGTTTTTTCGACCACAATAATGTCGTGGAGGCACACAAAACAGGTTTTCCATGACAGGCCAGCTTACATGTTTCCCATCAATCTCTCGAATGTTGCAGGGGCATTGCAAAGCCCAAATGGCGTAACAGTGAACTGCCAGAGCCCTGTGCCCTAGTAAAAGCTGTCTTTTCTTCATCTTCAGTTTCCTAAATCGACTTGCCAGTACTCGCTTTTCAGATCTAAGGTCTAGAAAATTCTTGATCCTGCCAATGTTTCCAGCGTGTCATCTATGCGAGGTAGCGGATAGCTAACCTTCTTCGTCACATTATTAAGTTGACGATAATCTACGCAGAATCGAGTGGATCCTTCCTTCTTCTTTACTAGAACCACTGGTGAAGCCCATGGACTACTTGAAGGCTCGATAACCCCATCGGTCCTCATTTCTTCAACTATCTTCTCAGCTTTTTCACGTTTTGCCAGTGGTAGCCTTCTTGCTGCTTGGCGAATAGGTGTGTCTTCTCCGAGGTCAATTCTGTATCAGACTATATTGGTTCTTCCCTTTGATCCTTCTACATGCTCAAAAACATCTTGATACCTCTTAATTAAATGTATCGCCTTGGTCCTCTGGTCGGCTGTTAAATCTTGGAAAGAAGGATGTTGAAATCTTGTTCAATAACTTGTTCGGGATTTTACACGATGTGCTATCCTTGATATTCCCGGTCATGGTTCGGACAGTCGAAGACACTGACGAACATTCCCCTACTAATGTGCCTTGTTTAATTATGAGTGGGTAATAATTCATGTTCATCATTCGAACTGGTATTACTTTGTCAGCCCTGATTTATAATTCCCTCACTTCAACTCCAGGGCCAGTTCTAAAATCATCATTTCTTGGTTCCAGCACGACAATAGTTCCTTAACAAAACTTTCCTTCAAACTGATTATCTTACTGCGTACTGGTTTTGTCACATCTTCGGTTATAAGTGCCCGGGCTGTGCTGCCTTATCCTGAATTTAGTATTACTTCTTCTTTGTTGACTCTCAAAACGTCATTTTCCAGTACAAGCTTGAAACCGTGCTTTTTCATTATGTCCATGCCAAGTATAAGCTCATCTTCAATTTCAGCTACCAGCACACGATGTTCAAAGGAAGTATTTCCAATAGACATGGTCAAGTCTAATTCTCCAGATGTAGTAGCTAGTTCATCAGTTGCAGTACGTAATCGCCAATGTGTTGGATGTAATGATGCAGAGATTCCTTTAACCAAATCAGATCTTACCAGTGTCTTCGTCGCACCCGTATCCAGCAGCATTTTATAGAGCCTTCCATTGATGAATCCATCCACGAGGATATTGTTGGCTTGATGATACAGCGAGGCGACGTAACCGATGGATTGTGGGACTACTGAATCATGGGTCGACGATGGCCCCTTCGCATCAACCCGAATTAGTTTTTCGACTCTTCTTCTTTTACTTCTTTGGTTTTAATTGCCGTCTTGATCTTCGGTTTCTTACACAGCCCTTGCGGATGGCCTAATTCTCCACAGTTCCAGCAGTGAAGTTGTCTTCTCCCTGCAGTGATTTTGGATTCGATACGCCGCAAGTTTTCTTTTAAGCGAGTTTCTAGATCTTCAATTTCATCATGTTTGTCGGCACTCATTTGTCTAGCTCTGGACTGTGCATGGGTTCCTCTTTTGCTGCTTCATGCTCTAACGCATATGATAATGCATCAACTAAAGACTTCGGACGATATATACGTAGTGCCTGCTGTAGTCCGCCATCTCGAACCCCAAAAATGAATGCTCGAATGGCTAAGCCCTCCAAAACGCTATCAGAGGCGGTAGGGTGTGCGAGGAGAACTAAACGAGCAATGTTAGCTTCAAATTCTTGAAGAGTTTCTTGCGATTTCTGGCATCGGTTTCTCAGTTGCGCCTGATACACCTGTTCGAGGTGCGCGTTGCCATAGCGCATCTCCAGCCGCTTGATCAGTTGGTGATAGTCACCTTGTCTGTCTTCTTTCAATGTTTAAAGAACATTCATGGCTTCTCCTTGCAACGAAACGGTCAATGCTGTGGCCTTATTTGCAGATGACCATCCATACGCCTTCACTACACAGATCGGATCTTCCAAAATTGATATTTACTAGAAATATCAACAGTGAAATCCACATATGTAACACCATCCTAACGTCAAAGATTCCAGATCAAGTTAGTCTTGAGCAACTTAATGAATTTATATACATCCCCGCATTGACAGTATTAGAAGCGAATGGTCAAAAACCATATGGAACAGACTACACTTCAACAGGTAAACGGTAGGAACAACCATGGGAGAGAAGATTGAAGAACAACATAAATGAACTCAGGCAGAAGATAGGTGTTCTCACCCAAGAAAAAAGAGGAAACTAGAGTGAGAAAGTTCAAAATAAAATGAAAAAATAATAGAACAACATGCAGATGAGAAAAATAACAGTCTAACAGAGATTCTGGACCACCTCAAACAACTTCTAGCGATCAAATCAAACAGACTTAGAAGATACAGAGAGTCTAATGAACGCCGAGCAAAGAATCATCAGTTCAACACGAGCCAAAAAATGTTTCACAGAAATATGCGTACTCAGAGAGGTCATAATGAAGAGAACAATAAAACACCTTACAAAGAGCAAACAAAGAACTTCTGGGAGAAGATATGGAACAACCCTATAACACACAAGAAAAGAAACAAGTGGCAACAGATAGAAGAAAAAAGAGTAGAGTAAGTTAACAAACTGACATACGACAGAATAGATCATAAGGACGTCAAAAAAGCATGCAAGAAACTGGCAAACTGGAATTCTGCAGGCCCCGACGCAATCCACAACTTCTGAATCAAAAATTTCACCAACACCCACAAACACATTGCAGAGGCTCTTACAAACCTCATACAGGATCCTGAAAATATATCACCATTTGTAACTCAGGGAACAACATACCTTCTACCAAAGACACAACCCTCAAGTGAGGACCCTGTAAAATATAGACCGATCACATGCCTATCAACGACATACAAACTGCTTACCTCTATTTTAACAGATAAAATTCAAACTCATCTCGAATCCAATAAAATTTTGGCTATGGAACAAAAAGGATGTCGCAGAAACACACAAGAATGTAAAGAGCGACTAATAATAGACACCATCATCACAGAAGAAGCTAAAGAAAAGCACAAAAATCTGTTTATCGCATATGTTGACTACCAGAAAGCATTCGACAGCATCCCCCATTCTTGGCTCATAGAAGTCCTCAGAATGTATGAAATACATCCAAATAAAATTGGAATCCTAGATGTCATGATGGAAGAATGGAACACAATACTCATCCATACAAGTAACAACGAACCAGAAGAAATTGGACATATTCACATAAGAAGAGGAATTTTCCAGAGAGATTCTTCGAGCGCCCTGTGGATCTGTTTGGCGTTAAACGTATTGTCCACTTTATCAAAAAACACAAAGAAGGCGTATAAACTGGAAAATAGCCAAAACAGCTGGTCACATTTAATATACATGGACGATATAAAACTGATAACTAGCTCAGAGAAGGATCTTCACCAACTTCTAAAACTAACGGACAACTTCAGTCAAGATATACGTATGGAATTTGGAGTAGCGAAATGTAAAATAAATGGCATGCAGAAAGGGAAAGTGGAAAAATACACAAGAATACACTCTACAGATCGACTGTATAGCGAATATGAACCTAGATGAGGACTGCAAATACCTAGGCCTGAGTCAGAACATGACAACAAGACATACCACCACGAAACAAACCAGAGCTATATTACGCACCAGGCTAACCGCAAAAAACAAAACATTAGCAATCAATACATTCGCAGCACCGGTAATCACGTACAGCTTTGGACTTATAAAATGGACAAAATCTGAACATCAGAATAAGAGTGGCATGCACAAACCATGGAAACCACCACCCTCACAGCTCTATTGAATGGTTCCACTTACCAAGAAACCTAGGAGGAAGAGGATTCATAGACTTCCTAAACGCATATTACAAGCAAATATACAACTTGAGAACATATTTTGAAAGCAAACAAAATGAGAAGCCAACTTACATCGATCCCTCTAACGCAGACAGCTATACAAGGTTCAATCTACAAAATAAGGAGTATGACCCATCAGATTTATTAACAACCAATGAAGAAGAGATCACAAGATGGATGAGTAAAGTAAGGCATGGTACCTACATCGCGAACATCAACACAGAGAAGATAGACCGACCAGCAATACATGCCTGGCTGCAAGAGGATACACTTTTCTCCGAAACGGAAGGATTTATGATAGCGATCCAAAATAAAATGATAGCGACGAAAAACTTCAAAAAACATATAATGAAGTAGTAGATAAATGTAGAATGTGTTCACAACCTGCCGAAACAATAGAACATATAATAAGTGGCTGTAACACATTAGCACCAAATGAGTATACTCAAAGACACGATAATGTTGGCAAGATCGTTCATCAACACCTCGCAAGTATCTTGGACTCAACAAGAGAAAAGCAACCATACGACAAATACAACCCAGAGAATGTCATTATGGCGGAACAAGGTAGACTACACTGGAACAGAGTTATTCTTACAGACCACCATGTAAGAAACAACAAACCCGACATAGTCTACGGAAAAAAAAACGATAAGACGGTACTTATAATAGACGTCGCAATACCACATGTTACCAATATACAAGATACAGCTAAAGAAAAAAGGAGGAAATATATGGAACTAGCAAGATAATTGAAAGAACTATGGCAATGCGATGAGGTTGAAATAGTACCTGTAATAGTAGGAGCGACTGGAGAAATTCCTAAACTACTTCACAAATCTCTAGAAGTCTTGCAAATGCCCAAAAACACCTACATAGCGATGCAGAAAGCAGTAATTCTCTCCACCTGCAACATAGTCAGAAGTGTATTGAACCTACCTTGATAATAGAAAAAAAAAACAACAAGACGTCCAGCACAACAGATAAGGGAAGAACACTGAGCACAGAAAAGATCCAGACGATCACACACGAACCTGAAAATAAAAGATTTCCATTAGATTTTGCAATGAATGATTATATATCATTTGTACTTCATTTAAACTTATAATTTCCGACCTGAAAAGAGAAAATGAAAGATAATAATGATGATATAATATAATATAATGTAATAACAAGCCAGATATAATATATGTGCCGAAAGACAACTTAGCAACATTCATAATAGACATATCAATTCCTGCGTTCCACAACATCGAGAAAGGAACAAGACAGAAAATAAGAAAGTACACCCCACTTGTCCAAGAAATCAAAAAGCTATGGCATATAAAAGACATACATATAGTACCAATCATTATCGGCGTAACAGGCGAAATACCCAAAACTCTAACACAGTCATTAGCAACGTTAAATATGGATATAAAACTGATACAGCTCTTACAAAAGATTGTCATCTTAGAGACATGCGGCATAATGAGAAGAGTTCTAAATACAAACAATTGAATTCTACAAGCAGATTCAAGAAATATGAGACCAAAGCAGCACTCCAAACGAAAACGATGAACAGCCAACAGGAGACCATGGACTCTGAAACATATTTAATATCATAATAACTTAAATTTGTATCACTCGACTCACCAAATGTTGCACTTTCTTGTCAGTGGTGACCGTATGTACAATTCATTTACCTGAAAAGAGAAACAATAAATGATAATAATAATAATAATAATAATAATAATAATGATAAGGGGTCGGAAGTCCAACCTCACCTCCCTGCAGTGGAACTTGGGTAACGCTAAAGAGGCTATGGCCACCCAACCATCCTTTGGGTTAGCAGTCCAAAACGATGTGTAGTTTGATATCCGCTTTTAGAACCAGAAGACAACGATAGGCGGAACCAGGGAGCAGGGTATCCTGGGTCGGAACCATGGTCTTATACACAGATCTTGACACTAGTAACCAGTACCATTGTTGCGTAGTGACTCTTATTAAAGCTAAATTTAATTATTATTTGCTCCGAGAGAGGCTACTACGATCGAGCAGGGTATGCGAGATGTTGATCTAGGAAGCAGCGATAATCAGATGTATTGTCTGTTCTTGGGCTGCAATAAAAACAGTTTAAGATTTTGCTTGTAATTATCTCTGAGGTAGTAATATAGTTATAATTTATCGAATATGCCTAATTGTTTCATAGTTATAATTAATTGTATATGCCTGGTTGTTGGATCGTACCACGATGTAAAACGGGGCGAAAACATTTCGGACTAAAACGTTCAGCTTTTAGAGTCCTGAATAATAAAGAATTGATGAAAAACTGGCAAGCTGTAATCCTAGGTGATAAGAAGTTAACAAATACCAAATACATATGTGAGCGACATTTCAAAACCGATGGTATCAAAAATTATCGCCAATTTGATCAAGATGGAAAGTTGATTGCTGACGTGAGTAATGCTATCTTATTATATCTTCATTAAATCGTATGGTAAATAAATCATAGATACACACACATTATATATATATATATATATATATATATATATATATATATATATATATATATATATATATATATATATATATATATATATATATATATATATATATATATTTTTTTTTTTTATTTTTTTTGACCCCTATAATTTAACGAGTCGTTCAGGTGCATCATTATCGGATCCAGTAGCAGCTACAACCATGGTTGCAACGAAACAATTGATTTCGACATATGTAAGCTATCAATTTCAGATCAATTCCTTCAAATAAATTTTGGAAAAAATCGTCTAAATATAATTGTCACAAAAGTTAAAACCTGTGAAAATGTCAAGCTCTCCTATCTGCGATTTTGCAGGCAGTGTAGGATTAGTTCGCCGAATTTATTTGGAACGATTTCAGAAATGTAATTTTTCACTAAAAATTGAATTATTGTGGTTATGCTCATGTATTTAATGTCAAAATATTGTGCACTTATACATAATGATGAGAATACTATGAGATATTGAGAACTTATTGTTTACCAGGAACGTAAAACACCAGATGAAATGAATAGAATATATTAATTCATAAATGAAGCAGCTGTGAAGTAGTTTTTCCTCATATTATTACAAACTTCACAGTCAGGTCGTTTCAATGAAGTATGCCTCGTAAATTGATCTGTTGAACAAATAGAATATTGTATCTTATATTTTAAAAAATATTTTAAATCAATTACCAAACTCAGTGTGATACATTTGTAGGTTAGGTTTTCTGTTTTTCGAGAATAAGCTCTTACAATTTTTGCGGGAATATTTTCAGTTGAATTATTCATTAAATTAATCATTTTTGAATTGCATTCCATTTCATATTTCACTGTTCACTTTAAATAAATCGTTGAATGATTTTCTCTTTATGTTTGAGAGCCAACAGTAATGAAGTAAGCTGAGAGCAGTCACTACTTTTTAAGTTGATCGTAGATGGCAGCACAATCTGACCCATATTCTAACTGTGTTACAGGCTGTATTCAGACTATTCAAATCAGCTGATCCAAGTGCAATGAACTCGTGTTGACAATCTAATGTTCAAGAAATGTATCAACTATTTAAAAATATACGTGAAATTCCTAAATAGAAATAAAATTTCTCAACAATAACATATAAATACGACCAATATACCAAATTGTTGATTTCAGAGATAAATTTGATCTTTCTTGCAACATATACAAAAATAGGATTATCGAGGAGAGCGAATATCAGTGTATTACTGAAATACTGTTATTCTTTCAGTTTCAAATGAATGATTGATAAGACTATGACGGTTTAAAGTTTCAAAATAATCATTTAAATCGACAGCTGTCATTCTTCCAACAAATGAGAAACATCCAGTTCTATCCAGGAGACTTACAGAAAAAAGTTATAAAGAAAAATTGTTAGGCTTGAAGAGATCTATTGCAGGTTAAAATTAATGTACTTATTTCTGTTACACCCTGTATATATATATAAATATATATATATATATATATATATATATATATATATATATATATATATATATATATATATATATATATATATATATATATATATATATATATATATATATATATATATATATATATATATATATATATATATATCGTGACTCATTTAAATGTCTAATACATTTTTTGAATGGGTTTCTTGAAAATATTCGCGAGAGAAAAATGATGTTGTCTCATCGATTTTTGTTCCTGATCAATTAACGTTGGATATGTCTTATGACAATATTACGATGATTCCTGATGGAAAAACTGTATAGATTCCGAGCATAGACCCTTAGATCGTTTCTAATGATGATATTCCATACAATTATGTAATTTGCAATGCGCAGGTTATTTCTGACAATGACATTCATAATGATGGCAGTGATTTTGCTCCGTTAGGTCTTAATAACGAGATCCAGCACATATCTGACGACAGTATCACGCTATTGAATTAAAAAAAATATATATATCTAACATTGAAGAACAACAATCTCTGGAAGAGTACTCTGTTATCAATGGTATTGTGACGTGCGAGAGTGAGGGGAGAGCTCGTAAAGACGACGTAGTATGGGGAGGAGCATCTTGTTGTCTCTCACGCCGCGCCACGTCGCAGCACATCACATCTCCCAATGGAAGCCTCTAGTGATTCCTAGAAATGGAGAGAGTCGAGAAATGGAAAATTCGAGAAAAGAATATTTCTCTATATAAGGCCAAGCCAAAGACCTGTAGTACAGTACAGTAGTAAGAATAGTAGTGTGGAATAAATAATGAACAGTGACAAGTAAAGTGAACAGTGCATATAAATAGTGAAATTTAAATATTTGTAACCTTGTTTAAATTAGAATTAAGTGATTGATATATAAATATAGTGTTATTAGTGACATAAGAAGAATAAAGCTTTTATTCCAATTTAGATTATTAAATAGTGACTTTTATTCAATTACAAACTGATTCGTCAAGCAGTAAACATTACAGTATTAACAATATTCCCTCAGTTGAGCGTTTTAAAGCTATACCGAAGAATTGGAATGTATGCACATTTTCTGGACATACAAAATGCATTAATTATCACGTCTATATTAACTACATTTGAAAAAATAAATTTATGTGGTGGCATCGGTGAGGTTAATTTAGCATAAATACAAGTAACAAATGGATTTAATGATCATCTCAATGAATGGCATAGCAATAAATCGATGAAATAATTGAATATTTAATCTAATACCACCAAATTTATGAACAAATATCAATTAATATTTGATTATATCAAAAATACTGACAATGAAATAACGATAGGTCATCTTATTTTTCATAATTTAGCTTTATTCTTACCTTGTATTGAAATTATTACACAAAAAATGAAGATTTGAGCTTGTAATAAATAAATATTTTCTCAAATTCTCATTAAATTATTATAGGTAAATTCATAATTATTAACTACAATTTATAACAGATTAATCTCAAGTCAAAAATTTGTCATTGTTTATCATTGGAATAACAGTAATACTATGCATTATTCTAACAGTAAAACATGATTCTATATATATAAAGCATTTCACGCCAAATCGGACATGATGAAATTTCTTAATTTAACTGAATATACATTGTACTATCGCAGATAGCTTTAATTATCAGCATTTATTGAGGGGATAGTTTTAAAAAATGGAAGAATCATCTAGATGATGGAAGCGCATTTTTGACAGCTCATAAATGCTTGTTACTTCAGAGATTTCGCAAATTACCATCTCTTACAATTACTGAGCTTGAAATCAAGCAGTTTGGGCAAACTTACGAAACAGCAGCTACCATTTAGTACTAGTTACAAGTTGACTATTAGGTACATATTTTATACATGTACAAACTCAAAAATATCTTTTAATCTTCATTGTTTAGTTATTGACTGACAGGAGGTCAAGTGCTGTGGCTTAAAATGATAATTTGATCTTTATCAAAGCTATATAAAAAAAAGTACACCAAAAGTGAACAAATTTTCATCCAATAATAATAATTCATTCTAATAAGCTTCAAACTCGCGTTAAACAAGTCATTGAATGAATCTCGGACAGATTTGACAACTGTACATAATAATAGTGACACCCGCGGCGAAAGTTGTAACTAAATTTTTATCTACTTTAATAAATTTTAGTTACCATATCCCTAATGTCATAGATATCTATGGACATTGTTTCACTTGAAACAAGTAATTGAATAATTCAATTTTCCACAATCACTGAGCTTGAATTAAAGCAATTTGTGCAAGCCTACGAAACAGCAGCTTTTATTTAGTACCAGTTTCAAGTCTGTAAATAGTATAGTTGCTGAGATCTCAGCGTCACGCCAGCCAGCCAGCCAGCCAGCCAGCCAGCCAGACAGCCAAAGTGAATATAATAGCGCTTTTTTCGGAAAAATGCGCTAAAAATTTTTCTTCACAGTAGGTATGAATTTTCTTTGATTTTAAATTTTTTTTGATGAGGGTATTGTCTCATCCTTAATCTCTAGCTAGTTATATTATTTTTTCCATTCAATAGCGTAGTATTGTCGTCAGATATGTGCAGGATTTTGTTATTAGGACCTAACGGAACAAAACCACTGCCATCATTATTAATGTCATTGTCAGAAATAACCTGCGCATTGCAAATTACAGAATTGTTTGAAATATCATCACTAGAAACGATCTGAGGGTCTATGCTCGGAATCTATACAGTTTTTTCATCAGGAATCATTGTAATATTGTCATAAGACATATCCAACGTTAATTGATCAGGAACAAAAATCGATTGAAAAGTATCATTTTCCAGTCGCGAATGATTCAAAGATACCTATAAAAAAAAAATTGTATTGGACATTCAAGTAAATCACGATATATATGTATGTGTATTCATGATTTATTTACTATACGATTTAATGAAGATATAATAAGATAGCATTACTCACGTCAGCAATCAACTTTCCATCTTGATCAAATTGGCGATAATTTTTGATATCATCCGTTTTGAAATATCGCTCACAGACGTATTTGGTATTTATCAATTTCTTATCAACTGTAAACGTAATGGACGCCCCTACAAGAAAGCTATACTGGGATAGAATTATTCATACAGACCATCACATACGCCACAATAAGCCTGATACAGTCTACGTGGATAAAGAGACTGAACATGCTCAAATTATTGATATTGCTGTCCCACGTGCTACTAACATCGAAGAAAGAAGGAGAACCAAAATTGATAAATACACAGAATTAGCTAGAGAACTTGAAGAAATTTGGGACGTTGAAACAGTGGATATTGTACCAATTATAGTAGGTGCAACCGCAGGAATCTCAGTGGAACTATTCAAAGTACTTGAAGCAATAGACATACCAAGAAATATCTATATACTCTTACAGAAGAGCGTACTATCAGATACATGCCGGATAATACGCAATACACTGAACATAACAACAAGAAGTTTCTATGATTAACTTACACTTACCTAACAAACAACCAAACGAAGGATACAAACCGTCATGATGAGGCGAGCAATAATTCATCCCTAGCAAGAAGACGTCGTGCAGCCAATCTTAAATTGAGAACAATAAAATTATATATATATTTGTATATTGTATTATATGAAATACTTACTATGGTGTAATATACGTACTTGTCCATCGGGCCGATGTATACTACAATGTAGAAAACCGAATGAGAATAAATAGAATAATAATAATAATAATAAAATGATAATAATAATCATAATAATAATAGGCGTCTAACGTTCAACCTCACCTCTCCGCGGTAGACACTGGGTAACGCTTACGAGGCTCTGGCATGGTGGCAGACCCACTAAAACGCAATTGTGGGCTAGCAGCCCGTAACAGTTGAAAACACTTCGCTGTCAAAGCGCGAAGAAACCGATATTGAGGCGTGGAAGAGCACTAGAGTGGCTCTGTTCAGAGCACGGACGGAAACTTGAAAAAATGACCTCTAATTAACAAATATCTTGTCAAAAAGACGAGACGACGCGATGGCAGCTTTCAAGTTGAAACTAATACTCCAGGAATCGCCAGTCCACTAGAGGACGAACATCATTGGAAGGAACCTGAAACAGAATAAAAAAGAAGAGAAGAATTAACGACTACAGCAATCAATGAAATGGATGATATATCATTGAGCACATCAGTTATTTGGGATCTGATCACCGCCACAGGGATCCTCTCCACAATGATAGTATGAATGGATCATGTAATTATCTCACTCGCAATGTGATCGATTATGACACAATGAGGACACGTATTGTATACTACTTGTTCCTTGGAGCCGTCTATACATTAATAAAAGAAACATGAATAATAATAAAAATGAATTGAAGAGCTCAGAAAATATTTCTATACAAGAGCTAATTCCTGCAACATCCATTAGGAAATGGTGAGCATGATCTAACTCCACGGTGCTAAGCGGAAAATATGTTTAACCCAGCAAGTGAAATTAGGACAACGCAAGGCGTGGAGGGGAAGTGGAAGGGTAGAAAGGTACATGGAATATACCGATATACTTGATATCGAGCTGTACAGTATTGTACACCAAGAGTTACGCGTGAAAAACCTAGGCCTGCAGGAAACGCACCTTCATTACAGATATGATCCACTCATAATAAGAGAGAAAGGAGAAGGCAGAATATATTGGGATAGGAAAGTTAGAACTGACAACACAGTTTAGCACAACATTTCGGATGTCGTCTAAGTATACAACAGAACAAAAACAACCTACATAATTGACATCACTATCCCGCATGCAACGAATGTTAGGAAAGCTTATACGGAAAAGATCAAAATATAGTTACCGTTAACTGATGAGGTGAAAAAAATGTGCTGGATGGACGTCGTCACCATTGTTTCAATAATCGCAGGGGCCACTGAGGAAGTATCGAAAATACTAGGAAAAAGCTTAGAAACACTGAAGCTAAGTCCTAATTTATACTTATTGTTACAAAAAGTCACTATTTTGAATACCGTGTTATGGATTTTTCTTGGAATATTAAATAACAATAATTCAATTGCAGATAATGACTTTAGCATAACATGCATATCAGTCGATGACGTATTATTAAAGTGAACCCAGCGCGTCCTATGGCAGTCCACAGTTTGTTGTGATGTTAGCACTTACAAGGTGAGGGGCTCTGAGAAGCGAAGGGAGTAAACATGCTTGCTATGCGGTTTGCCTACTTTTATTTATGTTTGAGAAGTGCGCGCCTATATTCTGTACTATATGTATATATTTGTTAAAATAGAGATAATAATATATTTATTGATTCAAAATAAAAAAAAAAACTAGATTTTTCCCACATCTCACAATCGATATTTTTTCAAATGAAAAACGCAACCTGCGATACAACAATGTTTACCCTCCTCACCCTACTGTTTACTCCTGCATCAAAACAAATGCCGCGTGCTGGGTCTATTGTTAATATGTCATTGATATCAGTAATCTTATTCAATAAGTGTTTCGTTCAGTCTTGTCCAGTCGTTCAAAGTGAATAGTTGTGTTTTATTGCAGTGCTTATGCCGAATATTATAATGATATTTACGGTGAGTTATTCATGGTTGACTATTCTAGATGTTATGTCATTTGAGTATTGCTATTGTTGTTATTGAGTATGATGATGAGTGTTAAGCGATCGAGTTGATGTGTTGCTATCCCTTTATTCTTTGTTATGGAGCGTTCCTAGAACTCACTACGGTGAGAACGATCAGCCAAGTTGCTTCCAACGATGCACTGGTATAATCCAGGGCCAGCGGTGCCCTCCTGTCATCTTTAGTGTTCAATCAGGAGGTGCCCAGCGACAGAGTGCTCCTAGAACTCACTACGGTGAGGGAACGATCAGCTAAGTTGCTCCCAACGATGCACTGGTGTAATCCAGGGCCAGCGGTGCCCTCCTGCCATCTTTAGTGTTTAATCAGGAGGTGCCCAGCGTTTTGGTTGCATATCTTTGAGTGAGCAGGCGAAGACTGAGTTTCAACTTGGCTTCAAGTCTTTCTTCCCTGGCCTCGCAGATCACTCCAGGAAAGTTTGCGAGTGTCGCACTTTCACATCCTCTGGATGTAGAGCGTGGAACGGAACTCAGTTTTACATAGATGCCTGCGGGCAGCGTGGAGTGAGGTGTTTTTCCTCTTTTAAAGTTGTACCTCATACCAACTCCTGTTTTCCCAGGGTCGCTTGCGAGAATGATTATATTTGTGTTCTTTATTCCAGTCATGGATCCTTACTGAGTATGATTAACTCATATCTCTGTTTTCTTTTACAGATTTCCTGAACTTCGGACATCTTTATTTGGAGACTTTATGATCTACATATTATCTAATGTATTAGTTAACAGAATTATCATTATGCAACAATATGTATGTATTCTATTTCTTTTATGAATGAAGCTTATTTGATTCAACTAAACTGGAGTTTTTGACAACCGGTAAAATAATCAGAAGAGTACTAGGAGATAGTAGCCGGAAATTAATGTTGTCGGTAGAATAAACTTGTGTCATGTTACAAGTTTCCATGTAATGATTGCACTACACATTACACGGGTCTAACCAAGCGGTATTCGAAAACACGTTTGGATGAACATAAACGAAATTGTAAAAATGCCAAAAGAGAGGGTGCTAAATGTGCGTTGGTTAGTCACTGTATCAAGACCGGAAATTCTTTTGATTTTGCTAACACATGCATTTTACAGAATCAAGCTATTCCTAACAGAAGACTAACACTTGAAATGTAACATATAAAACAGGTCAAAAATAATGTCAATGAGAAAACTGACACTGTAGCCTCAAGCACTATTTATAATAACATTTTGAAATTATTTGAATGTTTTTGTTTCGTTGGTTTTTTGGTTTTTTCTTTTATAGCTTGCATCCCTTGATATCCTGATGTGATTCTTATCCAATGGTTGACTTCATCAACTGACTGTTATCGATCTGTGTGATTTTGCTTTTCCGCATTGCGCGGGAAAACACCTTATTCAACAAGCACTTAGTCTTGGTCTTTCATAACGGTCAGTTGTTGCCAAGCACAGTTGTTTAAATATTTTAAATATTTCATCTTAAAATTTGTGACCAAAAACATGATTGTTCTTCTCATTTTTATTACTCCGACTTTTATTTAACTTATTATTACACACAGATGTCAACACATACACACATTAATTTTATTATAAGTACACTGCTCATCTCACTCCGTCATTTTATCCCTCATGTTCACACTTTTGTACAATGTAACACTCCTGGAGATGGTCCAGGTGAGACCGGAACTGTAGAGTAGAATAAAAATAAAACTCTTGACTGAATTCCAATATTTCGTTTTCCTCATTTTATATTGTTTATAAGACAAAAATTGCAAAAATCGTCAATAGATTTGATCTAATGCTGCAATTTGATAGTTATAACAAGGAAACCAGACCAACACAGCATATTCAAGTTTACTAAGAACTTACGAAAAGTACATTTTAGAACAGAAAGATCACTAAAGGATCTTCAAATTCTTATGAGGGAACCAAGAGTTTTATTTGCAGAAGTGCGAACATTATTGACATGATCAGAAGATTTCATATCAGAAGAAAATGCAATACGGATATAACAAGCGATTAACAGATTTGCTGTAGGAAATAATGCAGCACTTACTTGCATTTAAATGAAGTTTATTACTATTACCCCACTCAACCATACTACTCATATTAGTTTGTAATAATTCAGCATCTTGGAGAGTAGAGATCTTGTTGAAGATTTTGACATCATCGGCATAAGCTAAAACACGCAACAGCTCCTATTTAAAAGATAGGATTGCAGAAGATTTAATAGGTCGGTGGTCGCACCAAACGAGCTTACTTTAGTGATAAGTAATCCATGATCAATTGAGTCGAAAACTCGCGGGAGATCTGTATAAACTGCGTCAACTTGTCCACGCGTATCAAGTATCTCAGAAAGATATTGTTTTAAACAAGTGAGATCAATAATTGTTGAGCGTTTTTGAACAAAGTCATGCTGTTCACCAGATATTCTACCAGAAACATTTTTGTATATTGTGTTATAGATAACCATCTCAAAGACTTTACTGAAATTATTCAATATAGAAATAGGCCGGTAATTACTCAAATAAGTCTTATCACCCTTCTTAAGAACAGGAGTAATGCGAGTTTGTTTCCAACGAGTAGAAAAAGTACAAGTCTTTATTGCCAGATTCATTAAGAACGACAAAGGCAAAGCAAAAACTAATTTGCAATCATTCAATAGAAAACTAGGGACTAAGTCATCACCAGATGTCATTTTATTTGGCATTGAAGCCAAAATTGGTACAAGATCATCTTCAGATACCGGGTTTGGAGTAAAAGATTGAGAAGTATTGTTAGAAGTACCATCAGTAGAATTGAAGTCAGAGCTATCCGAGAGAAGTTTTGAAAATATCATAGGGCGTATCGTAATCAGATGTGTCATCATGCACTTTACCAGGAATACGGGAAGCACCTCTTTTCATATTTGCATAATTCCATAATTTTGCAGGATCTTTCTTAACATCATTTTCAACAGATCTTATATATAAGCTGTAAGCTTCCTTAATCTGAAGTTTAATTAATGCTCCCAGTCTCTTGAATTCGATAAAGCACTTTTTATCTCCTGATTTTTTCCACTTGCGCCTGTGATAGTCTTTAGTTTTTATATTATATTTTAATATAGGTGTGAACCAAATAGGAATACTAGACTTGACTGATTTAACCTTCGAAACCGATCTACCCAAAATTTCGTGGAGTGAGCTATAAAAAAGTTCAACGGCAGTGTCAATATCATTGAGATTGTATGAGCTAGACCAATCCATACTACATAAATCAGAATAAAGTTGTTGATAATTAGCTCTACGAAAATTGTAGTGAGCAATATTGGACGGTAAGAAATTTATAGCCTTGGAATAAGAGGAGGAAAAGTCTATACTAATTTCCAGCGCAGGATGGTACCTGTCTAACTAATGGCATAGTCTCATTTTCAGTTTGAAATTGGGAGGGAAAATTAGAAGAGATCAGGTCCAATAAACCTTGATTCACGTTATATACATTATTATGTGCGTGAGATCTAATATTTTGCACATACTTTGTAAGGATAATGATTTCATACAGTTAACTGAAGAATTGTGAAATGAAGGTACATTAAAATTTCCTATAAGTATTATGTACTCATTTGCAAGAAAAAGTTGAGTCCAGTCTACAAAATTTTCAAAGTCAATGATAGAAATATCAGGTGGTATGTAGATAGCACATACAATAATTTTTTTATTACCAAAGTAATATCTACAGACAACAATACCAACAATTGGAACAAGTGATTTAATTTCTGATGTGTCTAGAATATCATAGTTAATATGACTTCTTAGTGCGACAAGAACTCCACTACCTCTTGAACGTGCCGGTAGAGAGGAATCACGATCACTTCGTATAACAATGTAAACGGAAGAAAATAGCTCAGAATTTTTAAAAGAATCAGAATGCCAAGTTTCGGAAATAATTATTAAATCGAAAGAAAAACAGCAACAATTAGTATGAAATAAATCACATTTAGTATTTAAACCCCTCGTATTTTGATAATAAATAATATATAAGATATAGGACTACTGTTGGGTTGAATTAGTTTTCCGAACAAGTAATTTGAGAGGTTCCATTGAAGTATTTGATGGATAGACTTTTTTCATCATTAGCAATACGCATGTTCGATTCCTGTTCAACATTTTTATAATAATCATTTTGCATTTTAGTACGATCATGAGCTAAAGTTATATCTTTCCACGTATCAAAAGCTTGTAGGTTTTTTATATTTCTAATTATTTTGCTCAACCGAGGAAAATTGTATTTTCGTTGGGCGAGAGCTAGTTTTAGAAATATCTAGACGACCCATACGAGAGATTTTGACAACGTTGTAAGAAATATCGAGTTTAGTAAGTATACCATCAACCAAAGTGGAATCTTTAACATAATTTGATTGTTTGGTTTGCGAATTGTCCTCCTTGGCGCCATATATCATTAAATTTGATGCACGCTTTTGACGATCAGATATTTCTTGTATTACTGTTTCGGTCAGAGAGAACGAAGATTGAGCAGTGACACTTGATTTACTGACATTTTTAAGTTCAACTATATCACTTTGCAAGCTGATAACTATAGCTTTCAAACTATCGATATCATTGCTCAAAGTGATACAATTATCACAATTCCATTTTCATCCAGATTTCGCAATCTACGAGCCTCAGAGGCAGTTAAATCTACACAGCCATAAAAGAAAATTCTTTGACATATTGAACAGCTAATTAATTTATGTTCATCAAATTGCTTTTTACAGCAGCTACACACATCCATATTTGCAAAAAATATAGAGCCAAAGAAAATAAATTGTGGGAAACACCCAGTATGAAGAAAAAATTAATAAACACCCAGTGTAAAAAAGTCAAAAATTCATAGTTAATCAAATTAACAGGCTTGAACAGTGAGATTGACCAATAGCCAGATAAAAAATAAGAAAAAAAAATATATATATATATATAAATGAATGATATGAAACTCACCCCAAATTGCACAAGAATGGTACACATATATTCAAATCGAGAAGAAAAGCACTTTCCACACCGATTGATATAAATCCCAAAGAGAAAAATATGAGAAAAACCTATCAAAACTGCGAAATAACTAGGGAACGAGAAGACTAGCTACCATGTGTGAAGATAGCAAGAATCTTATATTGTATAGAAGCAAAGCGTATACAAGAGAGTGTCATGATACATTGAATTTATATATCGTACTTTGATTATGACGTTTAAAAATGTAATTACAGTAGTATTATTAAAAAAAGGATATATATTCATCAAATTTGGCAAACCCAATTTAAAGGATTTGGACGAAATTAGCTGAAATCAAATATTTGAATATTCAGGACAGGGGCTCGTTATTGAAGGACAGCAAGAGTATAGTTGTATAAATCAAACATTTGTCTCCTCATTCCTGGTTTTAGAGGTTGTATGAGAGAACTTTCATCGCATGTAGTATGGTACTTCTCCAGGTGAACTGAACGGAATGCTCTAAAGAAAAAACATCTGAAGAAAAAGTTATTATTTAAATCAAATAAAAGTTTGTTCACTTCAGATATCTGTGTATTCTATCTTTGCGAACATGTTCCTTGTTTGTGTAACCCAGTTGTATTTGGGGATGTTTGATTTGCTTCTGTCAAGTAGCACCAGTTTATTATAGAACAGTTCCGGATATCTGTTATTGTTCATCAATAGTAGTATCCTAATATTGATATAATAACTAGTAACTCCAACTCACTTTGATCAGTTCCTTTTCTAACCATATAGTTCGATGTATATTTAGACATGTTGAATAAATTCTGGGGAAAACACATTCGCACTTTCTCTATCTCATCGATATTTCGGAGACTGTATATTCCTGCAGCGTGAAGTAGAGTGGGAAGTACGACCGTTCCATACAGATGTTTTTTCTGCCTCACAAGAAGAGATTTTTGACTTCATAATCAAATTTTGAACGTAAGCAGCCGTACATTTTGCCTTGCTGATTAATGCTGATCATTATGTTTTTGGCTTTGTTGAAAAGACCTGAGCTAGAGAATAAAATGCCTAGGTATGTTTACTCTGATGTTGGTTCTATTACTGAATTCTGGCAGTTAAAAGTGGTTGAAATTTGTCGTGATCTTCCCTTGAAGAATCTCATGACTTTCGTTTCTCGATTATTGATTTGGAGATCATTTTTATCACAGTTTTACTCTGCTCTAATTTAATTTCTTGTGAATATCTGTTGTGGAGTCGTCTAGGATCACTAGATCATCTGCATAAGTATGCCTGTTGCCCGATCAATGTAGATGCCTTCCTTGTTCTCTGAAGAAGCTCTCAATATTAGCAATAAAAAGGCTGAATGGTAAGGGGCTCAGTGGATCTCCTTTCATCCACATTTATGTATTCCGAATATTGCTTATCAATGTTCAGTGTAATTTTAGCATTAACATATAACGTGAACACTCCTTAATATTTCTAATTGATTTGCACTGACTCCTGCGTGATAAATTTTATTCCATAATTCTCTCTCATGCAAATAATTAGACCAATAAATGATACTTGATTTTTGAGACACATCTGTAGAAAGAATATTTGATACGAACATTTACGCTCTTCAATCATTCATCGTCTGCTGTTATCTGTTTACATCACAATTCAATGTTTTTTTCCGAAACCATTATCGTCATTAAGAAATGAGAAATGTTAATTGGAGGAATAATTGACAACTGAAACAAATAAATTAACTTATTTATTCACTTTAATTGTCTCACAGAGCAACTTAAAATATTTTAGGACAATTAGATGTAATTTCGAAGGGAATATCGAGTTTTATGGCTCCAATATAAATGATAATTTCTGTTGGAATACTTCAAGTGTCCTGAAAATAATCATAACCATTTGTACCGCTGTCACTTTAATTTCAAGTGTCGCATAAATAAACAATATCGCATCAGTACTTATCAGCCAGACGTGATATAAATACGTATTGCATTCATCATGGTGCACTGATATTCTTGTTTTCATGTACATATACAGAAAACTATATCGAAATGGATATTACGAAATAATTTTTTTAATACTGAATGGAAAAAATTGGAAGGAACTCAGGCGTACAGAGCTAAAAAATTTATTATTACTAATGAATATATATAATCAATGACGTATTATTAAAGTAGACCCAGCGCGTCCTATGGCAGTCCACAGTTTGTTGTGATGCTAGCACTTACATGGTGAGGGGTTCTGAGAAGCGAAGGGGGAAAACATGCTTGCTATGCGGTTTGCCTGCTTTTATTTATGTTTGAGAAGTGCGCGCCTATATTCTGTACTGTATGGATATATTTGTTAAAATAGAAGTAATAATATATTAATTGATTCAAAATAAAAAAAAAACTAGATTTTTCCCACATCTCATAATCGATATTTTTTTAAATGAAAAACGCAACCTGCGATACAACGGTGTTAACCCTCCTCACCCCACTGTTTACTCCTGCATCACAACAAATGCCGCGTGCTGGGTCTACTGTTAATACGTCATTGTATATAATATAACTATATTCTCAGAGAATCCTTATGAAATTCTTTTTCAATCTATTACACTCACATGTCCATGCTTGGTTTGAATTTGGATGAATTGTACTTATCTGAATTCCATTCGCTTGATACCTATCCAAGGTATAATATAATCACATAATGAATAAATTTTCTTGATTTTAATCTTGTATATTCATTTTTATTTTGAGGTTTTGACTTTCGGATAGAAAAATCAGAAAAGGGGAAAGGAACATGAGAATGGTCGAAACGGTAACAAGAAAACCAAAACAAACTCAAAAAACTACTAATAGATAGAATAAAGAGGACAGGCAGAACGAAGACAGACAGGCAAACGATAAAGACAATTCAAATTAAAACGTGGAACATTAAAAGTGTGCAGTGAAAATGAGAAGAATCAATTGATGGATTCGAAAGAGCAAATTTAGAATTATTAGCAGTAACAGAAACAAAAAAAAAGAAATGGGGATAATGAAACTAAAGAATGGTCACATATTATTATATAGCGGAGTTGAAGATACTGAAAAAGCAAGAGTAGAGATGGGCTGTATACTACACAAAAAAATCAAAAACGCAATAAAGGAATGGAACTATGTAAATGATAAAATTATAGTGATAGTGAAGCGTGTAAATAGCTCCACTTTATTTAAGCTTGCGCTTGGTGGTGTTATGATGACAAACGAAAATAAAGAAAGGACGTGGATTGAATAATCTCGCCTCATCACCCAGAAACACAAGATAAAATCAGCCCCTTACCTGCATTGGTCAGCACATCAGAACTCGTCTCTATAGTTCACTCTTGCCTCGTAGTCTCGGAAGATAGCAACTCTTGGGGGTTCTAACAGTAGCCATCCATATGGACCATGAAACGCGTGCCGGCCGACATTTATAAAGAGGCACAGAATATTTAAAACTTGTAAGGTCTGAATATCACGAGTCAAGTAGCACAAAATATAATCCAAAAGAAAAATTAAATAGGAGAAAACGTTACTACATCGTTCTGTCACCAACAACAATAATAATAATATATTCACTTTTTATAAACAAGAAGAAATAATCGGCAGTCACATAACCAATCGGGTTGCAGCAAGGCCTCCCAGGCATCATCTAGTGCAACTTTTACAACATAAGGGGTGACACGCTGTCTCTGGGTAAAGGACAACCACCGAAGACGCTATGAGCGTCACCATACACCCCCCTTTGCAAAGACCCAAAGTTTGCAACACAAGCCAAATATTCCTAATTACAATGTTGAGTTTTCCTTATTATAAACTGCCAATTCTAACTATGAAGTTTTCCAGGCTTCTGGTATTAACATCAACTAATGCTTCAACAATAAGTCGAATTATCACTCAACATTTCATTTTATTTTTATTTTATTTCTATTTTATTTCAAGATTCATGTATAATTACACGTACAACCATCGCGAACAATTACGAGCTTAAACTAAGCTCGTTTGAGTTACGCAATTGTTATTGATTTGGCAATGGATATAATTTGATGACGGGGCGTTTGTAAGAACCGTACTTAGTTTTTACTGTGGCTACTCTAACAACACCATCAGCCCCAGGAAAAACCTCGGTGATAATTCCTAAGGGCCAAACTAAAGGTAGAACGTCATCCTGTCCAATCAAAACAACTGTCCCGACCTGAATCGATTTAACATCGCGTTGCCACTTCTGTCTGACTTGCAACGTGTGAAGATACTCAGTACGCCATCGTTTCCAATAGGAGGCCACGAGACTATCAATCAAATTCTTACGCTGTACAAGGTTGACAGCAGTGTCGGGTAATTCCGAAGCAGGTAAATATTTAAGTGGGGTTGACATTAAGAAATGTGCTGGAGTTATGATTTCTGGATGAGGATCGGAACTAACGACGCTTAAAGGTCGGGAATTCAGGATACACTCTATCTGAATCAGCACAGTCAGCATTTCTTCATAGGTGAGCAATTGGTTAAAGATGCGTCTTCAAACTCTTTATATTTGATTCCCATATAGATCCAAAATGTGGTGCTCTGGGGGGAATCATCTTCCATTCAATCCTATGAGTCTGAAGTTCTCGCTTCATGTCATCGTTATGCTGCGAGCTAACTAACAATTGATACATCTCATCTAGTTGAGCACGAGCACCCACAAAATTCGTGCCATTGTCTGAATACATATAAGACACTGGCCCCCGACGTGAAATAAAGCGTTTGAATGCAGATAAAAAACAAGCACTAGACAGCTCAGTAACAAGCTCAATATGCACCGCTTTCGTCACAAGACACACAAACAAACATACATATGCCTTTTGAGCGTGTTGCCCGCGACGCCGAGTAAGAAGTATTCGCAATGGTCCTGCGTAATCCACTCCGGTATGCACAAATGCTTTGGCTTCCGTTATGCGACAAACAGGCAGATCTGCCATCTTAGGAGTTAGATGCGACGGATTCACGCGGAAGCACGCATTACATTCACGGACTCGTGCTCTTAGGACGGTTCTAGCGTCCAGTATCCAATACTTTTGCCGTATGATGGACATCAAAAGACCGGGACCAGTATGACAGTTTGATTCATGAAAATGTCTGATAATCAGATTCACTATCGGGTCACGTTTAGGAAGTAAAGCAGGATGCCTTGCCTCGAATGGTAAATTAGATTTTGAGAGACGCCCTCCAACTCGTAGAGTGCCTTCGGCATCAAGAAATACGGACAGATTTCGAAGTTTCTTCGAAGGTAAGTTATTATTTTTTATTAATTCAATATCATCAGCAAAATGCGCAGCTTGGACTGTCTGTACTAGTCTTGTAGCAGCCTTTGACATACATTCGATAAAATTCGACAATGATTCAATTCTATTTCCGAAACGAAGAATATAAATCGTAACTCTTACCAGTTTATTCCAGGAAGAGGTACGTTTTGACAGATCGTATAAAACTGATGACTCTGTTTGAATAGTCGTGGTCATGACAGATGTCCTATGTTCTGGTAGTTCTACAATATTAACAGGTGCGAATTTTTTAACAGACCATTCACTGGGAGGGCATTGAAGCCACCGTGGACCATTCCACCATAAACTATGAGAAACCAGTTGGGACGGTAATAAACCACGCGAGACACAATCGCTAGGATTCTCAACACTCGAGATATGATAGAAGTTGTAAGGTGATAAGTGTCCTTGACATTGAGCAACTCTGTTTCCGACAAATATCGACCAACGATGAGGAGACGAACATATCCATGACAGAGCGATGATCGAATCGGAAAAAGCGAACACATCAGGTATTTGAATTCGATAACGATAAGTGTCAAGTACAATCTTAATCAGTTTCGCCAACAAGACTGCCGCACACAACTCTAGATGAGCCAACGTCGTGATTTTAGTGGGAGAAACCTTAGATTTTGAACACAGCAATCTGACTGAAATATTTCCCACCGCATCAGTTGTGTGCAAGTATATCACACATCCGTAACCCTGCAAACTTGCGTCACAGAAACCTACAACACGTACGTTTGAGGAACTAGTCACGCCAACATGACGAGGAATTCTTAAAGAAGTAAGCAATGATAATTCCTGCATTAAAATCGAAAACCGCTGAATGATATTGTCAGGCGGGGTATCATCCCAACCTACATTCGCTAGCCATAACTCCTTGATTAAAAGCTTCGCCGATAAAATGACGGGTGCGACCAAGCCTAGCACATCAAACAAACGAGCTACAACAGACAAAATAGATCTCTTGGTGCATTTCTGCTGACAGTCATTTGTCCGGAAGAACAAATTATCCTGAACGGGATCCCAAGACAGACCTAAAACTTTCAAATTTGAGCCTTTATCATCATCAAAGTGAAAAGAGCTTCGGTGTGAATTCGGAAGATTTTCCAGGAGAAAAGATGAATTACTTGACCACTTTATCAAATCCATGCAACCGGACTTGAACAAAGAGATGAGATCATTCGCTAAACGAACAGCTGATGTCTCATCTACCACTGAATGAACAAGATCATCCATATAAAATTTTGATTCTGCTACTCTTGCAGCTTCCGTAAATTGTGTAGCCATATCTGATGCTAATTGACGCAAAGACCTCATTGCAACGAAAGAACTACATTTTAAACCGAATGGAACTCTGTTAAACTGGAAGGTTCGAAACTTCTCCTTTTCAGAAAAGCGAAATAATATTCTTAGATATTTACGGTGGTCAACACATACACCGACCTGTAAATACATCTGCTGTATATCTACTGTCATAGCGACAGGGAACAGCCTGAAATTTAACAAAAGAAGAAACAAATCAGCTTGTAAATTAGGTCCTGGATGCAGGACATCGTTCAATGACAGCCCATTATGAGTTTTCGCACTAGCATCAAGAACAACGCGAGGCATAGGTTTATCTATTCTAATCACGGCATGATGAGGTATGTAATAACCATGACCATCAGCGACAGATTCTATAACTTCAGAGAGATAATCTTTCTGAATATATTCATTAATAACAGCATTGTAGCTCTCATGAAGATTTGCAACCTGCTTAAACTTTCGTTCTAATGACAAGAAGCGCCGATGAGCCGTATTTCTAGAGTTGCCTAAATTGCTAGGATCTGCACAAAAAGGGAGAGCAATAGAGTAACGACCGTTCTCATCACGTGACACAGAGGCCAAGAATAAATTCTCGCACTCAGTCTCGTTTGGACTTAAGAATCTCTTGGACGGGATTTCCTCTAACTCCCAGAATTTATGCAACATAAGATCTAAATTGTTCACAGCGAGTGCAGAAAATGAATTCTGATATTTGGTTGGACTTTGATTACGATTCGGGTAATCACCCATCAGCACATAACCGAAAGATGTCAACCATGCAGGAGGGGCACTCGATCCTGATTCTTTCCTCTGACCTAGGTATATACAAGGGAATAATTGGGCACCTAGTACAATGTCTACATTCCCAGGAACGTTCCAAGTCAAATCAGCCATTGGAATGTCATTTAAATAGCTCATGTCACTCTTATCGATCAAACTTGTGGGTAGTTGATCAGTTATAACATCTACAACGAAGGCATTTATTTTATGCTTATTCTGTGGATCATACCGTGATTGTATCTCAAAGTGGGCATATGGGTATATAAATCGGTCGTGCAGAAAGGCCGAATCCTTTAATCAAGGAATTATTTAAAAAAATAATATGCAAATTCATTTTCCTGCAACATTCTAACGATATTATATGGTTCTGTGACCCATTATCGATGAGACATCTGACTAACATTTTATCTTTATTATTATTTGACCATGCGTAAACCTGCGCAGTAGCTAAAAGTATAGTGCTCGTATTTACACAAGCGTTTGCACTTAGAGAAACTGAAGGCGCATTTGGAAGTTGACTGTCCTCACTGTTTAATAATTTACTATGCTGTGACACATCAGATAAATGCGTGCGATACTGAGGCGGCTGAGCAAGTGCAGCGGGACCGCCTGAGGCGCAAGCCACAGAATTAGGAACATCAAGACCCATTGACGTCTGAATATGGGTATTAGTCCTCACCTTTTGCCTCTTATCGTTTATTTTCTCCTCAAAATGTAAAAGTGTATGATGCCATTTAGTTTTACATATTTTGCAATTAGCCGGAGCCGTACACACAGATACGGAATGCGAAACACTCAAGCAATTGACACAACCTTGTTTTGTTTTAATAAAATTGAACCTCGCCTTAGGTGAATTCATACCTTTAAATTGCGGACAATCATACAGTTGTAGATGATCAGCCTTATTACACAATACACAAAAGCGAGTGCCATAATTAGGTACATCATTACTAGCGACAAATGTATGGCCATGTACGGCCGAAGCTGATTTCAATGTATTAGTCTTCACACGTGAACTCGACAAAGAACTCGAACTATTCGCGTATGACCTTTCTAATATTTTGACTTGGTTCTGTACAAAGGATATAAGATCACTGTACAAAGGGATTTCTTTATCTTTCATTGACAGCTCAAATGCTTGTGTCGTCTGAAAATCCAGTTTCTTCAGGGCACAATGCATTAACATAAAATCGGACAGATCAGGAATATTTAACCGTTTTAATGCCGCGATAGAAGCTGAATATTTTTCAATAAACTTATCGAGGCTACTAGCCGTATTTTGACAGCCTTTCAAATCAAAAATATTATTTAGATAATGAGTGTCTAGCGCGCGGGTATCTTGGTATTTCTTTACCAAACTATCCCAAAGTACTCTGTAGGTGTCACCAGTAGGTACGATACCTGCGAGCACATTCTGTGCAGTATGAGTTAATTTACCGACAAGGTACTGCACACGTTGCGAGTCAGACAATTCTAAATTCTCGTGGACGTTTAACTTGAACGATTCATAAAATATTGACCAATTCTCAGTTTTTCCGTCAAAACTGGGTATATCAATTGGTGGAAGCTTTATTTTCTTCAAGGTTTTTGAGGAACTGCTTGTATCGGAATCGACGGATTTACCGGAGCCTAATATATTTTTACGCACTCTTTTGATTCTACAGTGTAAGTCCTCAAAAGAGTCCAACGCGCTATAACAGGGACTTGCTGATGAATTCAAGCTTAATTCGATCTCATTAATCTCATCCAAAATTCGTTCAAATTTTTCTCGAGATTCATCCATTTCCTCCGATACAGCTAGAAAATGATCATTAGACCTTGAATCAAATGTAACAACTTTCTTACTCAACTCATAGATATTATTCAATCTAGCAAACAAAGCCTCCTTTTTTGAAGTAAGAATTTTTAATTTCTTCTTCAACATCATTACGTTTGAATCTTCAACAGAATCTACGGGCGGCGGTGCCATATTGAATAATCTTGGATAAGTATACGTATGCCGCTCTAGCAAGCAAATAAATATTTAATCCGTTGAAGTGACACCCAATTGTTGTATACCGAGATAACACCAATCCAAATTTTGATATTGAAAGAATTATTAATAATATCTACGAACGTAGGTCTTTGATCCACTAATCTACGTGATTCAAATTAGAAAACCAATTAACCGGCAAGTAGTTACACAGATGTTAGCTACAACAAGAGTAAATTCGAGAAAAAAAAACAGTGATACTCAATTTTACCAACTATTGTATCCCTAATTATACTCACTCTGTACAACTAACTCTGTAATCTAGCTTATTTCTGTTAATGGAGATTATGTTTATGCAAATACTTCACCTGCCTACTAACAATTATGTAAGACAGCAAGAATTGGCAATATTTTACATTAATATAATATGTACTAACAATTATGTACTGAATTGACTTTGAATACTAACAAATATGTACTCAACGCTGTAATTACTGGAATATCCGGCTCGATAGGACCAAAATATATAGTGAAGCGTGTAAATAGCTCCACTTTATTTAAGCTTGCGCTTGGTGGTGTTATGATGACAAACGAAAATAAAGAAAGGACGTGGATTAAATAATCTCACCTCATCACCCAGAAACATAAGATAAAATCAGCCCCTTACCTGCATTGGTCAGCACATCAGAACTCGTCTCTATAGTTCACTCTTGCCTCGTAATCTCGGAAGATAGCAACTCTTGGGGGTTCTAACAGTAGCCATCCATATGGACCATGAAATGAAACGCGTGCCGGCCGACATTTATAAAGAGGCACAGAATATTTTAAACTTGTAAGGTCTGAATATCACGAGTCAAGTAACACAAAATATAATCCAAAAGAAAAATTAAATAGAAGAAAACGTTACTACATCGTTCTGTCACCAACAACAATAATAATAATATATTCACTTTTTATAAACAAGAAGAAATAATCGGCAGTCGCATAACCAATCGGGTTGCAGCAAGGCCTCCCAGGCATCATCTAGTGCAACTTTTACAACGTAAGGGGTGACACGCTGTCTCTGGGTAAAGGACAACCACCGAAGACGCTATGAGCGTCACCAAGTGATTTAATTAGATACAAGCAGAGCACTAATAGCAAGTATAAACATAGTTTGTGGGCCAAATGTGGATAAAACTAAAATTATCAAGGATGAGTTTTGGGATATTTTGCAGTTGGGATTTGAATAAAGAAACCGATATATATGTATATATATATTATATATATATATATATATATATATATATATATATATATATATATATATATATATATATATATATATATATATATATATATATATATATATTTTGGTGAAATTATTAGGAGTCGGTCAGGACCATGGACACTCGAAAGGGTATAAAGCAGATTCGGAATGATTGATAATAATAATAATTACTGTTACATTTGTATTTCTTCAAAAGTGGAGGAATTGGAGTTGCAATTTTGTATAAATCTGTAATGTAATATAGAAGCCAATTTGTAATGTATTATAAACACAAAGGCAAACAATGCCAGATTTCAACTTGACTTATAAAAACTCAACAACCACAATGACAGTTGTAATAACAATTTATACATTACTCGATTTTTACCACCTCACTTACTCACATGAGGTGTTATATGTTCGGGCGCCAGGATCTTTTTATTTTAAAAGAAACAAAACACCGGAACTTTTATCAAAGGAAGTCCGGTTCTGAAATGTAAATATATTTTTTCCCAAAATGAAACCACAGAATGAGTTTCAGGAATTTAATTGTCTTATGGGAATTAGATAGCGTAGCGCTTCACAAGAAAGGTGCTTCCCCTTCCATTATCTGATCCCACAGACTCAGAAAAGTGAAGAGTGCATACTTGAAGTACTCGGGAACGCTTTGATTACAATGGAACTGCAAGCCTATTAAATCCATAGGGCCTTTGTGACAGTAGAACGATTAAGTGTCGTCAGCACCATCTCTTATCACAAAGTTGAAACATTGAAACATATTTGTATCGCCGCCGTCTTGGTTACACGCATTTCTGCGCAATGGCGCTTCTATCTGTCAATGTCAAATCTGACAGATGTCCAACAATTATAACTTCAACTTATTTAAACATCTAATTATGGTATTAATTGTTAGTCTAACACTTCATTCACACTGTTTAACTCAGTAAATGGTATTACGTAAGTAAGTTCATCTTCTTTCACAAATTGTTTTAATCCACTGTTTGTAGGTTATGTTCACGGCGCGAGCACTAGAAATGCCCAACAGAAATACTATAAATGTTCGATTTTCTGGGAATTAACCCTTCTTAGGGACGAACGGTAGGCACTAGCTTCGTCACACTCTCCTTCCTCTTCGTAAAAAAAAATTATTCATTAATATTTTTTTCTATTCTTCGGCCGGGACCGAGATGCAGCGGCCACGCCACCTCCTTCCGAATGATTCTTTTTTTGGCCATTCTCTTGGGCCGAGACTTCTGGTGCTGAGCCAGCTTGGCTGCTGTGAGGGTTGCCGATTTTTGCTGGCAAGAAGTCTGCCAGTCTAGCAGTGCCTCCAAGTCCTTGAAGGCTTCATCCAGCGTTTGCATTCTACTAGTGGTGCGGATGAACGGCCGGAACGTGGCCTGGAGAAAGGTACCCAAGCTAGTGACCATCCTTTCTACACGTGCGCGCTCTCTTGGTGTAGTGGCGCTTTTCTTCCAACTCTCTAGCGCCTTTCGCCGTGCCTCTTGCTTCTCCATTTCATCTGCGGCTCTTTTCCTTTCCTCTTCCAACTGCCCACACACGGGATTACAAGGAAATCTCTGGAGTAAAGGAAGAGGAATAGGGAGTTGGTAATTAAAGAGGATTCTTTGGCTCTCCGTGAAGGAATTCATCCTGGAAAGGAAAAAGGAACATGATGAGGTTTTAGGTCTTTACTATGGATATTTTTCAGATACTTTCCACCTTTATCCTGCAAATTGAATCTCTGTGAGGAGAGTTTTTCAACGATCATATACGGTCCTGAGAACTTTGGAGCCAATTTGGCTGCGAAATCGTTCGCGGCAGAGGACAGAGAGTGCTCTCGCCGCCATACTTTGTCGCCTGTTTTAAAATTTGGAAACCTATGCCGTAGGTTATAATGACGAGCTTGTGTCTAAGCGGCGCGTAATGAGTTGATTTTCACCAATTCCCTAATTTCCCTTAACTGCTTTAATTGAGACTCCCTGAATGGAATGTCTTTCTCTGTTTGAAGGCTATTTCCTTCTTGGCATCGCTCAAATGTGGTGTTTGGGAGGACCAACTTCTGACCTAAATTTAAGAGGGCCGGACTAAAAACGGTGGATTCCTGCTTACTTGAACTCAAAGCGACCCGAAATTCTGAAAGATATTTATCTCAATTCTTCTGATTCCCCTCGCAATACTGTGCAAGCATGGGTTTCAATGTTCGATTCACCTTTTCCACTGGGTTAGCTTGAGGAGTATAGGGTGGAGTAAATTGGTGAGTTATTCCCCACTCTGCCAAATAATTTTTCATTCTATTATTCCCAAATTCTCGGCCATTATCGGTGATAAGAGTTTTTGGGCAGCCATACCGAGTGACTACTTCTTCGTGTGGAGCCTTAGTGATAGTGGCGGCTGTCGCCCGCCTCAGTGGACGCAATTCAACCCATTTCGTGAATCTGTCTTGGAAAACAACCATACATTTGTTTCCCTTACTGGAAGTAGGTAGTGGCCGCACGACATCTGCGCTGACACATTTCCAAGGATGTCTGATTCAAGGAGGACCTATTCTCCCAATAGCTTGTTGCTGAGAAGGCTTGTAAATTTGACACTCTTCACATCCACGTACGTACTTGGCAATTCCTCTTAACATCCCCGGCCAATAATAAAATCGGGCTATCCTAGTCGCGGTCTTGGCAATTCCCAGATGTCCGGCATCTGGTCGATTGTTTTCCTCCAATATGGCTCTCCGGTATTTGGCAGCGATACAAAGCTTTCATGGGCTACTGAGGTCGGCTTCATTCAGATCGGCTGGAACCTAGTAATGCCGATAAAGTTTCTCGTTTTTTATCATGAAATCGGGGAAGAGTTTGGGATTAGCTTGCACGTCCTGCAATTTACGTTGGTACCAGGATTTAGGAGCTTCTTCTGTAACATACAAATCATCTTCTTTGGCGTCGGAGGTGGGTTGTCGGGACAAAGTATCTGCAATTCTATTTAATGATCCTTTTCTGTAATGGATTTCGTAATCAAATTGTTGAAGTCCAAAGGCCCATCTTGCCAGACGATCTGTCGGTTCTTCTAAAGAGTTCAACCATTTCAATGATTGATGGTCGGTTATAATTTGAAATTTATAACCCTGTAAGTATGGTTTCATGTTCCTGATTCCCCAAATCATAGCTAAACATTCTTTTTCCGTCACAGAATAATTTTTCTCTGCTGGATGCAATGATCGGCTGGCATATGCGATGACATGTTCTCCGTCATCAACATTTTGAGTTAAGGCGACACCTAGGCCGGTTTCCAATGCGTCTATCAGAAGACTGGAAGATTTATTGAAATCCGGACAAGCTAAAACAGGAGCTGATATAAGAGCTTGTTTCAATTTGTTGAAAGCTTCTTCCTGCGCTTCCTTCCACGCTCACTATTAGTGTTTCTTCAAAAATGTATTCAACGGATGGGCAATTATGGAGAAATTTTCAATAAATCTGCGGTACCAAGAAGCGGTACCAAAGAATCTTCTTACCTCCCTTCTATTCTTAGGCGGTTTGATCTCGTGAATCGCCCGGATTTTATCGGGATCTGTTTGGATGCCTTCGTTAGTGACGATGTGTCCCAAATATTTGATCGATTTTTTCCGCAAATCTACATTTTTTTTGGCTTTGTTTTTAAGTTGGCTTCCTTTAACCTCATGAAAACTTTTTGTAAATTCTGGAGGTGCTCTTCCAAGGTGTTCCCTGAAACGATGATGTCATCCAGGTAGCAGAAAGCTTTCGTGGCCATATCTGGACCTATTATTTGATCGAGTAAACGCTGGAAAGTCGCTGGTGCAGAGTGAAGATCAAAAGGCATCACCCAGAATTGAAATAATCCACTTTTCGGAACTGTAAAAGCAATCAACGGTTTGCTGTCTTCAGTTAAATGAATCTGCCAATATCCCTGTTTAAGATCAATTGCCGGGAAATATTTTGAGTTTTTCATATTATCCAGAATGAAATGTATTTGAGGTAATGGATACGCATCCCTGATGGTTACTATATTCACTTCTCGGAAGTCGATGCAAAATCTATATTCGCCATTTCCTTTGGGTATTACCACGACTGGTGAACTCCATGGACTGTTTGAGGGCTCAATCTTCTAACATTTTATCTACTTCCTTTGATACCACTTGCATCTTTGGATTCAATGGTCGAAATCGTTGTTTGATGGGTGGACTCACCATATCCCTCACTCAAACTTTATGATACGCTTTTGTGGTAGGACCACGCATTTGTCCAAAATGACTGAGCTTCTTAGCTAAGAATGAATTTAATATTTCCTCTTCTGTTTTGGATGTAGACAATAACTGACTTGGTTCCTGGTGAAGAAATTCAATGTCATTGGTGGATGAATCAATCTTTATTTTGAATTTCCTGAGGGTGTCCATTCTCAAAAGGATATCCGCTGTGAGATTCTGCATTTTTCCCGCTTGAGACTCAACCTTTTTCTGATTGATCTCCGCCATAATTTTATACATTCCTTCGACCTCCACTGTACTATCATCTCCTAGAATCACCTCAACTCTATTCGTTTCATCCTTCACAATTCTATCTGGTGAACAATGTCTTATCATCTCTGGATGTACGTATGAACTGGTTGATCCTGTGTCGATTAAAGTGTCATAAACTTTATTCCCAATCTTGACTTTCAAAAATGATCGATTTTCTCTGGTTAAATTTCTCATTCTGGAGGACTCAAGTACTTTAGACGGGTCGTGCCTCACTTCCGGCCCGTCATCTCCTAGTTTTCCGACAATTTGGGATAGTAATTTGCATAATGTCCATCTTCTCCACACTTAAAACAAATCAGATTGGATTTTAGTTTGTTACCTCCTGCAACCTTCTGTTGCATCCGAGGAGGATCAAATTTTCGGCCTTGACTCCTTCCTTTTTCTTCTAACCAATTTCCCCGCGTTTCATGGGTGAAATTTGTTGGCAAGATCGGGTTTTTCATTGTTGCTTTCTTTTCTTCTCCCCTTAACTGCGCAAACTCATCCGTTTCTTGTATCAAATCTTCTACACTCTTTAAAGAACTCCTGCGGATGTATTGCTTATACCCTGTGGATTTTCTTGGTTTATTGAAAAAATGTAAATTATCAATAACTCAATATACAAATTATTATCACTTTATCTTGGTTTATTCCAAAGATTAAACTGATATCAGTATTATATAAAACAAAATCGGGTTAGCTACACCATTGATAAAGTGAGAACGGCTTGACCGATTTTCATGATCCTTGAATTTTTTGAATTTGTCTTTGTCTAGAATAGCAGAATAAGTATTAAAAATCGAGAGGAGAAATATAATTTTCTCATACATTTTGTATGAAACAGATTTTTTGATGATATCATGAGAACTTATTTATCGTATTCAACTTATAAGATTTGCCCCAGGGTAGAACTAACAAAAGTAGCCGATAGGACCTGGAAATAAATTTGGAAATTTCAGGTCCTATCGGCTGCTTTCTTTCGCCATACGAGCGAAACGAGCTTGGTCAAAAATACGTCGCCATGCAAGCAAAACGAGCTCCGTCAACGTTAAACTCGGTTAACGGTAAGCTGCAGTACCAGCGAAGCAAGCTTGATCAACGGTAAACCACCATACGAGCAAATCGAGCTTGGTCAACAGTAGACCACTGTGCGAGCAGAACGAGCGTTTATAACTATAAGCTGCTGTATGAGCGAAGTGAGCTCGGTCAATGCCAAGCTGCTATGCAAGCGAAAAGAGCTTAGTTAACGGCAAGCTGCCGTGCGAGTGAAACAAGCTCGATTGACTTTACACTACCGTGCGAGCGAAGTTAGCTCGGTCAACTGTAGAACGTCGTGCGAGCGGAACGAGCTTGATCAACAATACTTTTCCGCTAACTGTCAAAAAATAATAGATCAACAATAATTATTGTTCTATTCAGTAAAATGTAGGGAAAAAGTGAAAAATAAAATTAATCTGCAGTAACCTGGATATTGTCACCAAAAGAATGCGCAATTTTTATCTGATAAATAAAGAACCGTCACAAAAATAAGTAGTTTTGTGTACAAATTAATATATTTTTTTTGTTCAATACCTGTCTGTTTCTATCCTTGTAATATAAACTGAATTGAATTAGATTAGGTGTGCAAAAATAGATTTAATTTTTTTACTAGTGAAAAAATATGTTTAACTTTTTCACTAGTAGAAAGATATGTTTCATTTTCAGTAAAAGAATCACGAATTTTGTGTATCCATAACAATACAGAAATATCATGTTTTTTTGACAGTTGACGAGAGAATTAATTTCAAGTTTTTATGAAAAAACATGTTCTGATCCAACTTTCTCGCTTCTACCATGCTTACAGAATGCTTAGGGGAAAAAGAGTCAGCGGAAAACGATAGGCAGAAGTGATCTACTTGGCCGAGGGATTGGAACGAGGGCTCGATTGTGCAAAAAATTATATCAATTTTTCACGTTCTTCTCGTTTCTACCGTATCGCCATATGAAAGTTGATATCATGAGTATCTCGTAGAAACGATGGCATAAGTTTTTCGAATGACCAAGTCAAGATATGCACGCAAACATTCAAATTTTCGCAAGATGTTTTTGTTCATATCTTGACTTGGTCATTCGAGAAACTTATGCCATTCGTTTTTACGAGATACTCATGATATTAACTTTCATACGACCAAACAGCAGAAACGAGAAGAACGTGAACAATTGATATAATTTTTTTGTACAATCGAGCCCTCACTCCAAACTCCCGACCAAGTCGATTACTTCTGCCCATCGTTTTCCGCTGACTCTTTTTTTCCTAAATTTCATTTCGTAAGCATGGCAGAAGCGAGAAAATGCGTATTAATCTCTTGAATTGCACGAACTAACGGAAGAATATAATATGTATTTCGGCGGAAACTATTTCTTAAAGAGCTTATCAAATAACCCATATAGGTAGGTTTAAAGTGTTTATGAAGTAGTTTTTGATAGATCAGTCCCAAAAAAATAATATTTGACAGTTTAGTCCCCAAAAGTAGAATATGACAGATTTGTACCGAGAAGTGAAACTTCACGGCCGCAAAAGGAGCCATAGAAACAACTTTTTTGTTATGATCGCCTTAGGCATGTATATTATTATTGACTCAATATATAAATAATTACCTATTATTATTACTCCATCAAAGTTTATTCCCAAAAATGAGTTTATATCATATATAGAACAAAATCGGGTAAGTTACACCATTTATAACTCAAGAAAGCCTAGACCAATTTTCATGATTTTTGATTTTTTGATTTCTCTCCGTCCAGAATTGCAGAATAAGTATTAGAACATCGAAAAAAAATCACGAGGAGAACAATCTGGAGAAATATTATCCTCTCATACATTTAGTATAAAACAGACTTTTTGATGATATGAAAACTTATTTCTCGTATTCAGCTCATAAGATGTGTCCCAGAATGGAACAGACAAAAGCAGCCGATAAGACCTCAAAATAAATTTGGGAATTTCAGGTCCTATCGGCTGCTCCTTTTCGCCATGCGAGCGAAACGAGCTTGGTCAACGACAGGTCGCCGTGCGATCAAAGCGTGCTCCGTCACAGTGAAGCGAGCTCGATCAACGGTAAACCACCGTGTGTGAGTAAAACGAGCTCGGATAATAATTGTAAGCTGCCGTGTGAGCGAAGCGAGCTTGATCAATGCCAAGCCGCTGTGCGCTTAACGGCAAGCCTCTGTGAGAGTGAAACGAGCTTGATCAACTGAAGAACGTCGTGCAAGCGAAATGAGATTGGTCGACGGTATCCGCCGTGCGAGCAAAGCGTGCTCGGCCAATGTTAAGACGCCGTGCGAGCATTCCAAACTCAGTTAAAGGAAAGGCAAGTAGTCGTGCGAGGGAAGCGACCTCGGTCAACAATAAACCGCCATATGAACGAAGCGAGTTTGGTAAAGTTAGATTATTCCCAAAACATGCATATTTATTTCATTGTTACATTTTGGTTAGGTTCATATTCAAATGGACGAGTCATGTCCAATATAATAATTACTTCTATATAATCACTTGGATAAACATGTCATATGAAATTTATATATTTATTGTAAAATCTTCAATGAATTAACAAAAAAGAAAATGATATAAGCTCAAAAGACATTCATGTTCGGTTTCACGAAAGCATGTTTGAATCTAATGGAAGTAGAATAATAAACTTGTGACTGAATTCCCATACATCGTTTTCTTCATCTGAATCTAATGTTAGTTGACATCTTTGTTGAATTAAGAAACTGGTTAATTTTTTGTATGTTATTAAGTAACAAGTATACTAAATTTTATTTGGTATTATTTTATTATTTTTGGTACTTTTTACTTAGCTTCACGCAGAACATTTTCCAAGAAAGTTCTATCAGTGTCTATTTGAGCAATTAAATTGAAATCGTATGGAATGCAAGTATTGTCTCACACCTCTAAATTCATTCTATAATAGAAAATTTCGAAGCTCATGTTGATATATACTCTTTTCGAACCTCTGCAATGAGTTTTATATTATATTATATTCTAGTTTGATCAAACATAATAATATTGGAAGGGAGAAGCAAAACACTTGATTTGCTTAGATTTATGTGGTCTCCTAATACGCTTTTAGATGTACCAGTTTCGTGAAATCTGAGACAAATCAACAACAAACTATTGCATTGGACCAACAGATTACTTCTGTCGATACTACTATTCAAATTCTCATAAATATCCTCCAAAATTGCAACAACATTATTTCTATTAAATCGAAATCTCATTTTAAATTCAGTGTCAGTATGAAAAAATCTGACGTGAACATCACGTGACTTACTTGTACATCATTTGATATACACACAAATTTATTCAATAAAGTTTTCTGTCATTTCAGATTATAATTAATATGATTTTAATGATATTCTGACATGCACAATGTCAAAAAAATCAAAAAATTGACAACAGATTATCATTGCCTACCTTATTATTTCAATTGAACTGATTGTTTTATACGGCAGAATCTGAATGTCTATTATACAAATAAACTGCACTTCCGGCTCAGCCGATTGAAACAAAAATAGTAGATAACTATTTTGATGCTACAACAAGTTCAAACACTAATGGTGGGATTCTGAACGTTTCTGTAGCGTCTATAAGAAAGTCTATAACAACTTACAGATTCGATAGGCAAAATGATATTTTGAAAAAATCTATAGCTTATAGATTTTTTGAAATATGTAATAGATGTCTATAACGTTAAGATTAGATGAACTCCAACCATAAGACATGAAATGTCAAAATAAATAATAATTTAGCTGTTTTGCGTTTCATGTACTTTCTGCTGGTAAAGAATCTTGGAAAGTAAGCATTCATTTTATTTTCAATAATTGTATTGAGAATTCATCCAAAAATCATGTGAGATTGATAAGAAAAATCTAAGAAATGCAATAGGCCCATCCGAAGTTCCAGATGAACATTTCAAACAATTGTTCCCTCTGGATGATACAATTGCCCATAATTTAATATGATTATCGCATCAATTTGAAAATGGGCATACCAAAATACATCAATTAGAAATATTCATGCTCAAGAATATGATTTCAAGGTTCTACTAAATTCTACTAATTCTTCAATTGAATTCAATGTATGCTTCCTATTTATTCATTCAAATGATTATCATCTTACGTTGAATTCATAGTGTTACTCTTGGATACGTAATCATATTCTTCATAATCCATGTACATTTTTTTCTTCCTGGCACTACTTTTGGTTCTCTTTCGGGGACACACAATGTTTATTTATTCCATCGAACACTTTTGTAATGTCAATAATCACAAGAAAACCTTCATGGTTTAAACATTTCGCAAAATTCTTCAAATCTCAATTCAAATATGTCAAAATAATCTGACACATGACAACTTGAGAAAATTAAAAGGTATCGTTATATTTGATGACTTTATTCACGTCGTTATATTATTTATCCACTTGAGTGCATCAGAAGCTTAAATAATAGTTATGAAAAGTGCCGTATTGTTTGACAAAACGTAATATTTGCCAAAACGAGCGTAGCGAGTTTTGCAAATTACGTGAGTCAAACAATATGGCTTTTCATAACGTATTCTGTTCAAAATTTTATCTAATTCCGTCAGAATAATTTTATGTATATTTTTGAATGAGAACATCTCTCACGTTACATCACAAAATTCAATTGACTGTGATTCATGACCATCTATATTTACTACAGAAACAAAAGTGCAATGAAATAAACAAATATCGAATTTTCACAAAACGTCAAAATTATTTTCAAAAATGTACTGAAGCAGTGATATCCTGAGTGCCATAGTATCCTTTGATATTAAAGACTCTGCCAATGCTGCATATTGTAAATAATAAATCATTCTTTTAATTGTACGCAGATAAGTATAATTGATTAGCTCTGAAACATGGCCAGTTCTGTAAAGTCATTACGTAACTACTTTACGCAACTGTTGCAGGACAATTATGAAAAATGGGACGTTTTATAATGTCAGAAATTGATGTAAAATTTGACTTTGCAAAACGGAATTAGATAAAATATATTAATCTGTATTTTCTGACAGAAAATCCGACAGTCAAAACTATTTCCTAACCTATTGACAACATTGAACGGTAAGTTCCAGTGAACGGAAGTATCATGACGTCATAACTTATAGAAAATTTCTCAGAATCTCATTTTAATAGAATCTATAAGATCTTCACTTATGGATTCTAATGAGTTCATAGATCTGTAACGTTATAGAAATTTACGATAATGCTCAGAATCCCACCATAAATTTCAATATACTATGGCTGATCATTCTAGATTTATGTGAGGAAATGAAAAAAGAGTTCCAAGTAAAGTGCACTTATGGCTTGGTTGATTCCTACAAAAATAGTAAATAGCCATTCTGATACAACATCAAGTTCAAATACTGAATTTCAACATCCTACGGTTGATCATTCTGGATTTATTGAAAAAATTCAAAAAAAAGTTTCAAGTAAAGTGCACTTCTGGTACAGACGATTGGAACCATAATGCGAGGTGCATAACTAGACTCTATACTAGTCTTGAATACAAAATTTCAAAATTATACGTTCAACCAGTTTTAAGATTTGGGAGTTACGAACGAACGCACGTTCATACGTACAGACATCAAGCCGAAAATGGTCAAAATGGATTCAGGGATGCTCAAAACGGATATTTTAATCAAAATCTCGATAGGTGAATTTTGTCGGTTCCACAATACTTTCTCTACATCTGAATTTTCTGACTTGGAAATCGTAACGAGCTATTTATCGTCAATAATATTAGTTAAAATATCACATGTGCGTATTGTTATATAAATTTTGCTGTTTATTCACATCTTATTAAATATTTTGTATAACAAACTCGACTGTATCTTCACATAAATATTTTACATATGTCAAAAATAGCACTTTGTTGAATATTTGAAACGACTACAAAGTACGTGTTAAATTAACATGTTGTCAAATTTAACAAAGCTTTGTGAAACGAATTCTATGATTCAGCTGATTTTCAAAGGGCTTAACAGCTTGTTAAAATTTAGCAAAATGTCATGAAACCGGGCATCAGTGGAACTAAAGTCTTGGCCAAATACAAGAATCTCATAATCTGATAGTTTTCCTACAAAAGAAGACCTTTTCACAGTTTGACATGTCTTGATCATCTCCGAGTTATAGGGTTCCTATATGAATGGTAGGCTCAACTCAAGTACATTGCAATTGAAATTTATTAATTCCGAGGCCGTACGAAGTACGCCGGGTCAACTAGTTAGCTTTTAAAATGAGAAATTGAAGTATGTACATTCTTCCTTTCTTAAGTCATTTTTATTCTGGATAAGATCAAGGGTAGATAAAAAGAGACATGTTTTCAATCAAAAATTCGGAACGGTCATCATTTCAAGAATTGGACAGCTCTTCAATCAGATGCTCAAAGTTGGTTCTTCAAAATGAGATTCTGTTCAACTATGATATTTATCTCCGTAGATTCACTAGTTTCATATATTTTTGTGCTGATGATGGTTGATTATCATCAACTGAAATATTCTTTAAATGTACAGTGCTTCAATGGTCAAGTGGCAACATGCATCTTTTGTTCGATCTTAGGGCCTATCCAAAATGAAATGAGTTGAGAACGATCCAAGAGCTCTCATGGGACTACGATTCAGCCTTCTGATTGACAAAAATGCGAATCGATTCTACATTAGCACAAGAATCAGACTTGACTATCTGTCAGTTACATCATTTGTCAATCGTTTATCATTTATCATAGGCAGTTCAAAGATTCAAATTTGTATGTTTGTTTTATTACGAACAAGTTTTATACAAAAATAATTGAAAACACATTCCAGCAGCAAAGTGCCGACTTTTTCAAGTTGGAAAAAAGTGTATAATTTATTCCCAATAAAATTCATTTTACTGTGATTGATAATTATTACAGGTTACAGTCCCAATATTTATTTTTAAAACTCACAAAATCACTCACAGCCACTATTATAGTATGATTCCTCTCTCACTGGATCATGAGCTCCATCTACTCCCCTCCAACAATAAGCCAGCATTCAAATGTCTGACAGTTGAGCAACAATGAGCTAGCATTCAAATGTTTGTCAGGCGAACATCTCGCAACAATTAACTAGCATCTAAATGTCTGACAATTGAACACTCTCTAGATTATTTGATGATGAAGTTTTCGGGATTATTGGCCGTGGTCGATTGGTAATTCTACCTTACGTTTCATTATCTCCTGCGGTTGGCATCTTCAGAGGCGGCGGTGTGGTAGATTGTTGATAAATGCTAATAGGATCATAATTACAATGAACTATTTAATGGATAACGAATTCAAGTGAGCATTAGTGTGAACTAGTAGTCTAAGATACTTCACATTTGACACAATATTCACTCAAAATGAGTTCTGAAAAGTTCCTTCTTTAATTTAAATTTGTATCCATTCAGCTGATATGTGAAAATATTTATTGCTTCCATTTCTTGCTGTGAATTGATACGTACTTATTTATATGTTGAAAAGTATAAATTCTCAGTATTGGTTATATTGTTCTCAATAATTAATAGAGAACTATTCACTGTCATACTATGATGTCATTGAATCACAAGATAATTTAAACAGTTTTGGGAAGATATTGCTTAGTAACAGCCTGATGCGGCGCGAAAGTATATACCGACTAATGTATTTGAACTTTTTTTTTGTGACTTTTGATGGTTCCACTCATTTTATGTGATGTGTATTTATAAAATCTTTGACATGATATTTCCTTGACAATCATCTACTGAAGATTGTTCAATATTCTAATTTATTTCATTTCACCACATTTCAACAATATCTGTTAGTGAGATCTCGTAGAGCCCACCTTATAATAATAATAATACTTACAAATTTGAATAATAATATTTAGTCGGCTCTTCAAGTATATAACTTATATCCCCAAATACTGTATTTATTCTTTATCAAATAGCAATTTACTCACTAATATATTATTTCTAGAGTATACAAAGACAAACACAGACATCCAAGCCCCTGGCGGGAATCGAACTCAAGACCCTAGCGTTGCTGTATCGCTTGCATAAACGCGCTGGACCACCAAGTGTCCATCTTATATATTCCCATTTGTTGCGAAAATAATATCTGGAAATGGAAATTTCAACAATAATATACTATAAAATGTATATGATTCAGACATTATCATATCAAAAGTTGGATTTCTTCTATCCAATAGTACATCAAATATTCAATCTGAAAAAGTGTGCATTAGTGTGCTGATATAAAATTCAGTGCCCATTTCACGCGGAATTTCATACTGCAATATATTTTCATGGAAATAAATGTCATTAAAAAATGTTATAGCTTTCATGTGAGATACGTTTCAAGGGAATCAAGCAATTAAAAGTAACTACTCATTTATTTTCAACTGATTATACTTCTTACTTCGAAAGTAGAGGATAACTTTACCAAAATTCAGTGATTGTGTGATGTAGATTAACAAGGCTGTTCTGTAACATATCTGTTAATTCTCAGTATGTTGAGAGTTTTGAACAATGTATGAATATTTGACTCATGAATTTTGATATTTTCTAATGGGACGTTCGTCATCATAGGTTCTTAATTCTAAAGGTAAATCAAAACTCAACAGATAAGATACTGAGTAGCCATATTAGTCTAAGATCCCAATTAAGAACGACTATCACCCATCTGTTGCAGCGATGAAATTCTTTCAATCAAATTTTGTATATTAGAAAATACATCGCGATCGCGAATGGATTGACTAAAAAATTCCTAGCAAGGCTATGATTGATTGAAAATTTAAAAATGACTATTTATTCAACATCTCACTCATAAGTTTAACGGATAAATTTAATATCAATCGTTGGGTTGTCTATTTGGGTTGGCAGGTATAAACAGGTATATTGATACTATGTAGCTATTTTCACTCATTTGTTTCTTTAATAAATCTTATATGAAAATAAGCGCTTTCTAATTGCGAACACGATGATATAAGGTTGTCTGCAAAAAGTCTGGCCCAAATGACGGTTGTCGTGAAAAGTGGAATTTTAAAGCGTATGAAAACTTGCGACAAAGAGGTCCGAGTTAAGTATAACGTGCAATAGAAGAGAACGCAGCATTTCATTAGAGACTGAGAGTGATACACGTTTAAATACAAAGCAATATTTTGGAGTAGTTATAGTTACCTTAAATGTCAACATTAAGAGCACGTGCTACTATGTATCATGATAAAGAATGGTTGAAATGTGTTTTTTGAGCGACTCGGATGATTCCTTGATCGATTTCAATGATGAAACCTTTGAAAATTTTGAGAACAGTTTTCATCAATTCCATGTGGCTTAATGCAACAGACTCTGAATGTATTAAATTCCTGTCTAAAAACTGCGGTTGGAATTTAAATGATTATTTGAAACCAACAGGATTTATTAGCGACCAAATGCCATTAAAAATATAAGACATTGTCGAAAGGATCGAAAATGATGGAGAACCTACTGAATTCGAAGATCAGAATTTCACTTCCGATGAATGAGATGCGGAATAATAATTATTAATTGGAACTTTTTCATCATATAATTTTTGTATTTATGTTACATTTTATCAAAAAAAAAAAAAGTATATATATATATATATATATATATATATATATATATATATATATATATATATATATATATATTTCATTTGTTATATACTTATTGTTAATTTTTCATGTCTGTTGCTACTTGCTCCAAAATATTACTCAGTATTCACTACTGTCACTAATAATTATTCAATTCAGCTGTGTGCGTATAATATAACTTGCATAGCATAGAAGGTACGTTGAAATTATCAATTTTAAGTATTCTGTTCTTCAATTTTAACGTACCTATCAGAGAAAACGTCCAAATTGACAGGATAACCTCAAATTATGACGCCGATGATCTTGTGGATCGGGTTTGTATGTATCAAATACTGTATCTCTTTTACCGAGGAAGCATTGAAGAGAAGCGTAAAATTAGTTCTGTTATATTAGACAAGTTGAAGAATATGTTGCTGACAATATCACCAACAAAATTATTGCGAAGTGCATCCGACAATCCTCTATCACTGAAATTCCTTACAAAATGGAGATAGAGGTGAATTCATGAATTCCAAATCGATGATGAACTTTTCTAATTTCACAATTGAATTACAAACATCTTTGTTATATAGATTAATAATGGAAGACAGATAATACTCTGTTTACCACTTTGATCCACTTCACTCGTTTTTTCATTTTATATGAAATCTATAAAACTATATTTCACTTGAATCATCCTCAACACAACAGCCTTAAACAAAACAAGCGTTTTCCTATGTTTTATATGCAATTATTTCCACTTTTAAACTACAATTTCACAATGACGTATTCTGAGAAATGGAGTTCGATGCTCACAATGGTGCTCACCATGAGCGCTCGCATCGATATTTGTTCAAACTCCGCCCCCTTGCACTTAGCCTATACTTAACTCGGATCTTTTTGTCGCAAGTTTCCATACGCTTCAAAATTCCACGTTTAAAAAATCGACACCCGTCATTTAAGACAGACTTGCTGGAGACAACCTTATATCATCGTGTTCGCTATTATATAGCGCCAATTTTCATATACAATTTATTGAATGAACAAATGAGTGGAAATAGCTTGCATCAATATACCTGTTCATACCTGCCAACCCAGCAGTTATGCCAGGAAAAAAATAGACAATAGAATCGCTCGCATATTCTATAGGCTTTATACTTTCAATTGGTAATAAATTTCTTCGTTAAACTTATGAGTGCAATGTTGAATGAGAAGTCATTTTTCAATTTTTAATTGTTCATAGCCTTGCCAGGAGTTTTTTAGTCAACCCATTCGCGATGTATTTCATAATATGCTAAAGTTGATCATTGTAACAAATGGGTGATAGTCGTTCTTAATTCAAATCCTCTACTATATTATATAATTTATTTACTTATTCAATCCAATCCAACATGACATATATCCCATATACAGGATGATTTACTATAACTTACAAAATTATTCGTGTAAATGAGCGTACACGAAGAAAAGAATGGAAGTTGATAATCAATAAGAATGGATATAATATATATAATTATTAAGTATTTAGAACACAGTGAATTCTTAACTCTCTAATTGAAGATACTAGAAAAGACTGCAAAACCGTCTGACATAACGGAAATCTACATATTTATACGAGAAGAGAAAACTTTCTATCCCCTTGTTAAGCATTTTGCATGCACGGAAGAAAATGAGATTTGGCATACTTAAAGCTTATATGGAGGAGTGCAGAAAGTGGAAGCTATATACAGATAGGCCCATTTGGAGTGAAAAATTTGTATCGCGCGCACGAAGAAATTTGACATAGGTACTTGGAGTTTAAATGAAGGAGTGCAGGGAGCTAAAATTTTAAAGAAAGTGTGTCATTTTAATTTCACGCGAAGAGAAAAGTTTGTAGCACGCGCACGAAGGTATGTTAGATTTGGCATACTTAAAGTTCTACCGTTGGTCGCAACATTTTTTATATAAGAAACGGTCGCAAAGTATCATTTGATTTTGACATGAAATTACGATGAAGATGATGTGATCTTTGTAATGAGCTTGTTATTATCAGTCACTGGATAGTGATATTTCTTTCTAATGCTGGTTTTTATTCAAAATCTGTTTTTCTTATCAATAATAGTAATTAGTGGAGTGGCCTAAGATTCAAACCTCAGATTCTTATAAAACCTTGCGGAATGTGTTCTTAACACTCAATACTGAAATATTCACCCATAAATTTCCTTCGATCTCAATTTTCTTAATTATTAAAATGAATGGTTACTAATATTTCAGAGTTTTCATCCATTTCTTTCGAGAACTGTTTTTTTTTTGCGTTTGAATTTAGATTTTGCATCATACACATTAGTATGAACTTGTTCTTAAGGCTTCAAGGAACTTCTCGTGGAAACATTTTTTTTTATTGACTGAAATCTGAAAATGCTGAAATAGATTGGAATCATAAGTTAATACCAAACAAATGATAGATTCATTATTAATCTAGTAAACCTACATGAACAAAATTCTGCACAGATATTGCGGAAAAATAAGAGCGGCCACGAAATAAAAATCAACTATCAATATATATTTTTGTTCATGAGATATCGATTTGAAATATGGGAATACTAGTGCGATAGGCGTAGATTTGTATAAATCCTGTCGGAGGCAAAAAAATTATACTATATATGTTTTAAATAGAAAACTACTTCTGATTTTGAATTTCGAATATTTCATTTGAAGCTTTGACGTTTCGATTTCTTGATACAGGATAGATTATTATATATTTTTGAGATCAATGCAAGCGTTCTTGTACTTCAAATTGATCAATTCTTAGGTTATGATTTAAATCAGTGATGTCTCGACTTGGCATCAAGACGCCAATACTTGTACTGTTGTGCTGCAAAATTTCGAGCTAAATTAGAATTACTGTGCTTGCGTTGTATTTCCACTATTTAGTCAAGTCAAAATAGATATTTACCCTTGCTTAAATTCTCAAGAAGCTGGAAATTGTCATGAACGTTAGAGTTACCATTATAGTGAGGTTGTGGAAAGTTCCTATCGATCCTGTGTGTGCAAAAAATTTTATGCGAGGTCAAGGTTCGCAAAAATATGTTTTTTTGGATCTTTCTAGCAGCACAGTTGGTTTTATGATAAAAATAGCTCAGACAAAAATTGTAGATCTTGTAATTCTCTACAAAAATAGTCCCTGCACTTTTTTCCTTAGATTGACCATTTCTGAGACAGAGCCATTCTAAAGTTATATTTTCCATAATAAGCACATGTTTCTACGCCACCTACGGGGTGATGTACTTGGCGCATATTTTTTAACGTGGTCTCTCTGGTGAACCTACTCCACGGTGTTTTTATTGAAGTTTAATATAATATTAGATCTTATTCAACTTCTCCTTCTTCTTTTCTTCCTGCACCTTCTTCTCTCTACCTTTAACTTCCTGAGTTGACGTCAATTGTCCAAGCAGCGATACATTAGTTGTTTCGTCATTGATGTGAGGAGCATCTTCTGTTAGAGATTTCGTTTTGAACATGACTGGCCTTGATAGCTGGTACATACTGATGAACAAGTGGATCTACTTTTTTGCAGCCGCATTTCGAATTACATTTCTTTTGTAGTTGCTGAAAATAGTATTGAGGAGCTTTTTCAACTCACACTCTTTTCCCATCTACTATTTTTCGCAACTGCAAAAAGAGATGTAATTCGAAATGCGGCTGCAAAAAAGTCAACTTACTTTGTTCACCAGAATGCACCAGCTGTCAAGGCCAGTCGTGTCTTGATACTGATCTCCAACAGAAGATGATCCTTACATCAACGATGAAACAACTGATGTATCGCAGTTTAAACAACTCAGAAAGATGGAGATGAAGAAGGTAGAGGAAGAGAAGAAGAAGAAGAAGTTGAATAAAAAGATCCTATATTAAATATATTGAACCTTAATGAAAAGACCGTGAAGTAAGCTTATTAGAGAATTTTTTTTTTTAAATACGCACCAAGTACAGCACCTCATGCCCTATGTATGGCGGGAAAACGTGTAGATATTATGGAGAATGTAACTTTAGAACGGCTCTTTTTTAGAAATGGCAAATCTTAGGGAAAAAGTGTGAGGACCATTTTTGTAGAGAATTCAAAGATCTACAACTTTTTCAGAGCTATTTTTCATAAAACTAACTGTTTCGCTAAGAAAAATCGAAAACCCCTTTTTTGCGAACTTTGACCTCGCATAAAATTTTTTGCACATACGGGATTAATAGGGACTTTCCACAACTTTATTATCATGGTGTCCCTAACGTTTATGTCAATTTTCAACTTCTTGGAAATTTATGCAAGGATACTCCTATTTTTAGGGCTAACTTGACCAGACTAACTGCACTTTGTGCAAGTATGTTCAATAGTCTATACATTTCTCAGAATTTTATTGAATAAAAAACTACTTTTGATCTTAAATTCTGTATATTCAATTCGATTCGAAACTTTGACGTTCCTATCCTTTGACCAAGGATCTTCTTCAGAAAACAATCGATACAAAAATAAAACAAGGCAAGTAACTGGATACTAAAAATATACATAATACTAGATGTGATAACGTGGATATGTTTGCTTTAAATTGTTGCCAATAATAAATAGAATTATTTATCAATGATATATACGATCCTTCAACTTGTATCTTGAAGAATTTTGTTGCCGGGGACATTTTCATACGTTTGCCCCCTACAAAATGATTCATTGGGGGCCTGTGCCCCCATGTTTCCTACAACTCTACGCCTATGCTTGTGGGAATTATCAACCAGTAGTCCTAAAATTTTGAAACTTCGTGTGAATATTAAGGAAGAATAGTAGTAACTTTCAAATGATATATTCAGTCAAACAATAATCAGTAGTTCTCGAAACCAGTGGTCCCAGATCGATAAAAGTTTGATTCATTATTGAGGAAGCATACAATTTATTGTCAACATTCGGTTTTTGTTCAGAAGCTATTGGCATGGAATCAGTAACTGTTAATAGTTTGATAAGTTGCATACTTTTAAAGCAATCAGTCAATTTGTTTCTCAACCATTGGATCCTAGTCAATAAAACTTTGTATGGATATCAAGAAAACATTAAAGTTATTGTCAAATTGAATTATTCTGACAAACTGTTTTTTTTTTCAAGAGTTATTGACATGGAGCTCGCAACTACCAATAGTTTGATAAGTACCTTTAACGCAATAGGCCAATATTTATCTCAACTATAGTTGTCCCAAAACGATAAAACTTTATATGATTATGAAGGAAAAATAGCAGAGCTAATAAAATGAAATTTAGTCCTCACTAATTTTTTTTCTGGTTGTATTGACTGAAATTTGAAAATACTGAGACTATTTGTAGCTCATCAGTCACTTTTGAACAAATAATAGATTCATTATTGAACCAGGTTGGGTGACCACAGAGTAAAAATGAAGTATCAATACATTTATGTTCATTAGTTACCAATATGGAATCTGAAAATTCCAACTGGAAATATAAGTCGCACAGCCTCCTTCGGAACAAAACAAAATTTTACTACAAAGCCAATGGTCCTATAACTATGAAACTTTGTATAAATATCAAGAAATAATATCAGTAAGTGTAAAATGATACGTAGTTGTCAATAAATTGTTGCTGATGAATTATAGACATAGAGTCTGGGAATATCAGTAGACTATGAGTCACATTGGCTCTTTCGGAACAAATAATCAGTTCTTTTCTCAGCCAGTGATCCCAAATAAATAAAACTTTAAATAAATATCAAGAAAGCATAGAAGTTATTGCGAGATCTAATTTACCTGCAAAACTAATTGTTCAAGAAATATTGAGTAACTGCCAATAGGTGATAGGTTGAGCAACTTATTATCATTTTTTTTTTTAATTGTAAATTTTAGTTCAAAAATTATGAATGAATATTAAAGATATAATATAGATATAATTTATTGAATATAGAATTGAAATCTTGATTGAAAACTTTTTTTTCATCATATTTTTCTGATTTTTCAATTAATTGTTGTTGTAGTAATCAGGATCAGTGTTTGAAGGGATAAACTTTTTTATTTGAACTTTTGTCAATGCAATCAGAAAGGTTTCATGAAAATCCATTCAGTGGAATCGAGATCCAAGGTTTTTACATCTTTATATCCAACGTTACTACACTAAATAGCATTCGTAGAAATCTTGACAATATTAGAAGAACGGAACAACGGACGGTTGGAATGTATCATTTTGATACGTATTATATACTTATACATATGCAACATTTTTTTTAAGAATCTTCTTCCTCCAAGTTCATATTATTTTTGGAATTTATATCAAAAAAGCAATATATGTTTCCCTCAAAGTGAAGATAAAAATGGAATTGATAGAAAATGCTAGAATCCACAAATATGCTAATTAGACACAAGTGCCATTGAGAGATAGATGGTAAAAAAAGAAGGTACTGTGACAGTGAGCCCTTTCTGCCCTTGGTCTCGAAAAAAAGCATTGTGAGATGGGTAGACGTGTATCATTTTGATAGACAAGTGACCAACGGAGGGTTAAACGGAGGTGTCCAGATATCAAAACATATACAGAATTTTTCCTTTTTACTCACTCTTGCCAAGTAAAAATAAGTATTGTGAATCCGACAAAACTCACATATGGAGATTTTGATGAATATATCCGTTTTGAGCATCCCTGAATTCATTTTGGCTACTTTCGGCTTGATGTCAGTACGAATGTATGTGCGTATGTACGTAACTCGCAAATCTCAAAACCTGTCAAATGTTTAATGCTAAAATCTCGTATTTGAGACTGGAATAGGGTCTTGATGTGCACCTCGCATCATAGTTATAATCGATTGTATCAGAAGTGCACTTTACTTGTAACTTTTTTCTAATTTTTCTCATAAATTCAAAATAATTTGCCGTAGGATACTGAAATTCAGTGAAATTGATATAGCATTCAAATGGTCATCTTCTATTTTTGTATCAATCGGCTGAGCCGGAAGGGCACTTATATAAGAGACTTTTCGAATTTTCCGCATGAATTCAAAGCAATTGGTCGCACAATATTGAAATTCCGTATCAAGCACTTCTATAATATCTAGATGTACACCTTGTATTATGATTGTGATCGACTAAACCAAAAGTGCAGTTTACTCGGAAATTTTTCCAAATTTTCCGCATAAATCTGAAGCGATTGCACATAGAATGCTAGAATTCAGTATTCAAGACGATAATATCGCCTAGATGCCCATATCCTATTTTCAATGAGATCGACTGAGCCGGAAGTGCACTCTACTGTACGTAGTCCTACGGAATTTTTAGCATAAATTCGAAACAATCGGCTGTAAAGTATTGAAACGATTAGCCGTGGAGCGATGGAATCCTGTATTTGATTATCACATTATTATATGCAGAAAATATATCCATATAAATGATGTACAAGTAAGTCACGTGATGTCCACGTCAGAATTTTATTTTGCGTGAGAGAGAAATTTTTTACCGCCTGCACGAAGGAATGTGAGATATGGTATACTTGAAATTTATATAGAGAAGAGATGCAAAAAGCTGGATCAAAATACAAGATAGTTGAAATTATATATAGTGTGTTATATTTTTATTTTACGTGAAGAAGAAACTTTGTGCCGCGCGCACGGAGTAATGTGAGATTTGGTATACTAACGGTCAGCTGCCTCACCGTCACTTAACTTCAAGTGGAGAATAATATCTATGACAAATACTGTATGAACAATTATTATTATAGTTATTATTCCTCACTTAAAGTTTAGTGATGGTAGTGCAACTGGTCGTCAAAGTTTATATAGAGAAGGAGTGCAGAAGCTGAAATTACATACAGGTGTCCTATCTGAATTTACGTGACAAGAAAACTTTGTAACGTGCGCACGAAGCAATGTGAGATTTGGTATACTTAAAGTTTATGTGGAGAAGGAGTACAGAGGGCTGAAATAATATACAGGGTGTCCTATTTTGACTTCACGTGAAGAGAAAATTTTGTACCGCACCCATGAAAGAATGTGAGATTTGACATACCTTAAGTTTATATGGAGAAGGAGTGCAGAAAACTGAAAGTATACACAGAGTATCCTATTCAAATTCATCGCTGAAAACGATATTATTTTGTGCTGAAATATATTGAGGAATATGTTCCTAATGAGAAAATGTCCGAAGTGAAAGTTCAACGATTTTCCCTCCCTCCACATGGCAGAGGGAAGGGCAATCATTCTAAAATCTTGAATGGCAACCATCATTTTCAAATTCCAGATTCGGATAGAGCGTCGAATTCCAAATTAATTTTATCTGAAATCTCCGGGGATGAAGAGTTGAATTCAATAATGTTGAAACTTGACAATATAATGAGTTACTGTTGAATTCCGACCACTGGGCGACCACAAGTACTATTAGAAAGAGGACACATATACATCAGTTGTAATGTTGATCTTATTTCAAAATTGATATGTACCTTTTTACAATAAAAGACTATTTTATGTCTGGAATTGATAACAGGAATATTTATTGATAGTATAAATAGAATAGTGCCGTCATGAACCACACTGTTCAATATTTTGTTAAAAAATAAGCATGACTGTATTTTTCGACGATTCTCAAATGAAACATACTCATTTCCAGCAATAGATCACAATAAGGCCCATCAAAATTTGGATGCCGTTTGTGCTTTATGAAGTTGCAATATTTCACGAAACGCTTTCGCACGTATTCAACTTGTGATATTATATATTTTCCGTAGATGAAGTTCCATACTTGAAAGCAATTAATACTCCAATTTTGAACTACAAAAGATTAATTTAGTCGCTTCAAAGTAGTGGAAATATGGAACTGTTTTGTAACTCCAATAACAAAGCCTAATGTCTTATATGATGCTTCAACAACACAATGAATATGCTTATTGAAAGTTGATCTGTCATCAAAAAGCACTCCAAGGTCTTTAAACTGATAAGGACGATCAAAATATAAATTTTCTATCAGGTACAAAAAAGTATGAACATGTTTTCTCACAAGATAGCTCATAATTTCACATTTACTGAAATTGGAGAATAATTTGTATTTTTGAGACCCTGAGAGTAGATTATTTATATTTTCTTTGTAATAATAAACAGTCATCAGCTGAAATAATCTTCCTGGAAATTTTCAGATCGTCTGTGAAGAGCAATACTTCAGGATGTCTGACTACCTATGTGATGTCATCAATAAACAAAATAAAAAATAGGGAGTCAAGATTAGAGTCGTGAGGGAAAATTATTGAAACGTAGAGTAGATCTACGATATTGGAGATATGACATTAACAGAAAATTGAAATTATCACAAAGCCTTTGAAGAAGTATCAAATCTGTGTGAACAGCATCTACTCTTGAGTTATCAAGCATCGAATTTGAGGTAAGCTCTGTAGAATTGATAAGCTTAGTTGTAGTAGACTTTCTGATAACAAATCCATGCTATTATATGGCAATATTATTTTTTACACTCTTGTAAATGTATTTATATAAGATGGATTCATAAATTTTACTAATATTAGGAAGTACCTATGGCAGTCAGTTTGTAGTTGATTACATTGAAAATGTCTCCTGACTTGAAAATCGGGATGATAAAAGATAATTTAAGGGTAGCAGAAAAAACATGAGTAGATAATAACAGATATAATAAGAATTTGAGCGGTCTTAACAGGATATGAGAGCATGATTTAATAATGTACGACGGGATATTATCAGAACGAGGATGATAAGTTAGTTTTGATTGATTAAAAGCAGCTGGAATATCCCTCTCAGAATCATGTTTGGTATAAATAAGATTGGAGCAGGAAGAATTGGATGAAGATGGATGATTATTTGGACTAGTTATATCTGCATCCGTATAAACACTTGATCATGATTGTGAGATTTGATGCACTGGGTGCGATTCGTTGTTTCGTATTAGATTTTTCAAGCTAATATTGCTTCAGTTATGGAAACAATTTTCAAAATAACGAAAAATATATTTCAAAAACAAACTCATTGAGCGATTTAGTGAATCTTCTTCATAAGGTGGAAAAAATCTTTCGCCAGGGAGAATTTTTTATGTAGGTACCTCAAAATGAGGATGTAACAGCATTTGAAAACACGTGTGAAACGACATCGGCTTCTGATAATAGGATGGCTCAGAAAGTATGACCCCCAGAAATCTTCGCTCTATAGGTAGTTGACAAATATATTTGGATAATCAATATTTTTCATAACCTTATTGCATCTATTGTTCTTAAGAAAACAGTTTATAGTCCGGGAACTCGCGACTTTTTTTTGAAAGATAATGACCACTTATGAAATGTAGTGGAAATAGTTATTCACAAAAAATATGAAACATTGGCTCCAGCCCGAGAGTCGAGCGCAGGGGCGTTTTTACACAATCCTAACTTATATTATAAATGCGAATGAGAGTATGTTTGTTTGTTAGTCTGTTACGCTTTCACGCGTAAACTACTGAGCCGATCATCATGCAATTTTGTACACATATTAAGGAAGCTTAACTGGTTAATATAGGACATTAAATTTTGAGGTGAAACTTTTTTTGGGACGGTGCTAATAGGATTTCATGAAACGAAAAGCGACTATATTGCCTTGCCGTCACGGTGCTCACTGCATCCTCAGACTGCACGCGTTCGTTTTCTAGTGGTTAGATTTGGCAGTCGCACGAAATGTTTACATAATAACCAGCGTGTGAGGACCATTTTGTCCCGTTGTGCAGGTGTAAGAAATGTTTTTTTGTTGATGTTTATCCATGAATTATATACTGTTAAAGTTTCATAGCTGGTCATATTTCGCATTTAAACCGAAATTCTTACATTTTTATAACAATATTGTGCAAAAACGTCTCTGCGCCAGACACCCGGGCTGGAGCCAATGTTCTATACTTTCTGTAAATAACTATTCCCACTACATTCCATAAGTGGTCAGATTTCGCATATTTCTGACCGTGGGCTCCTGGACTATTAGACATTATACGGGAATTTGGAGATGAGGTTCTTTTTATAGATAATTATCAAACGGTGAAATAGTATAAATCCCAGATTTTAAATATGAAATAGAGTCGAAAATGCGACGAATTATGGAATGAAAGAGAGAAGACTGAAAAAATTCACTAGTCCTTAACCATTTATTCCAACTCAAAATAACTGATAAAAATATCACAGTATCAACTTCCAGTCCCAACTTCAGAGTCACTGGCTCACAAAATATCTCATCGCACAAAATAGTAATATTTGATTTTTCTTATTTTGCTTTATTTATCAAAGAGTTGTCCTATGATTTCAATCTCGGTGAAGCATCCTGCACATAATAGAATAAATGTTTTCAATAGAAAATTATGTTTCATATGTGAAATTTTGCATTATTAGAGACTCATTGGAATAATGTTTGACTGAATATGCAAACTATTGTTGGAATATAAGCATATATTTTCTTGAGGAAATTATTCCAGATTTTTTGGTTCACAGACTATTTAATAGATATATAACTTCATAATATTGGATCCGGTACAGCATTCTTTAGAATTAGAAGAAACATCTTTCGGCTAGTTTAAACCATAAAAGTTTGAATATACATATCATGAAGATACGGTCCTGTGCCATATCCCCAACACACAAGTCGTGAGAATAGCATATCTCGGATTACCCTCATACTGCACGATATATAACCATAGTGTTCAGTGTGAGTAGTTCGAGATGGTAGGTATGAGATAGATCATTGCCTCCAGCAATAAGTTCATATTTTTATCTAATACTTTTGCGTTTTGCTTAATACTTACATTGAGATAAATTACAGTTTTCACCTGAATAATAGAAATTGTAAAAAAACATAATTAATCTTTTATGCTGAAAGAAGACACGAATGTTCAATATTATTATTATTGACAAGAGAAACAGAAATGAATCAGGTTTATACTGATAAATGTGGGTTGGTGATTATACTTAATAATGATCTCAACAGTCTGGATAGATTTTAAATGAAATAGAAGTGAAACATCTGATTGCTATGATACTAACTCCTCTCTCTTGAATTCTCATAAGAGTTGAGAATGGCATGATTTTTGTGTCCTTGAAGTGTATAGTACTATCAAGAGGGTATATTTACCATAGTGGATGTTACTAGAAATAATTAATACTGTTAAATTGTCTTGATATACATATTATCAAAAAACAGCGATAGTTTATGTATAATGGTTCTTTTTTTTGTATATTGATGTGTAAGCGGTAGGATAAAGTTATTTGAAACTATGTAACACTTTGCTCCACCCACCTACTTCAAGGACAAACTCAAAAATGCATTTGAGGTAGAGGGAACACTACTCCACGCTGTCTGTCTTATTTCCTCATCTTTGTTCCTTCCTTTGTAATCACCAACTAACGCTGAAGTTTTAATATCACAGCGCAAGAATATATGCACCTGTTCGTTATCCATATTCGTAGTATTATTTCAAGGATCCGAAAATATTCTTCCTGGGAATGGATAAGTGAAGGGCCTTGAATGATCCAATAAACTTGCCCAGAAAATTTAAATTATTAGAATCAATCTAATTAATCAAAGAATCCAATAAAAAATGTAGATCAAAAGTAGCAGAACGTTCTGATGCAGGTTTTTTCTTTCAATAACTAGTAGTTACCCACGGATTCGCCCAAATATAATCAAAAAAATAGGAAAGAAATTTGGATACTCATCTAGAATCTCATCTTTTTTAACTCCGTGGTCAAGATTGGTAGTTCACCAAACAATAATTTATCCTCACTATATTCATTGTAATACTTTACTTTTTTACGTACATAAATGTTGTATAGATAGATTACAAAAATTGCAAAATATGGCTATGAGAATAATTATTCGTTGTAGTAGGTACACTAGAATGAGTGATATGTTGGAAACATTGAATTCGAGTAACGTACAACAAATTATAAATACTGGAGTGTTACTAGAAACTGTGATATATGTAGTTATGATACTAGAAATAATAATAATTTGTATGTAGAAAATAGCTATAAATCCATATTCAGAGAAGGAATAGTCCACCAAATAATCTAAGAGCTTGCAAAACTGTGAAAGAATTCAAACAAAACCTCAAACTTTTCTTATGATTACCGTGATTAATTGTGTATAAATAGCAAATTTGCTGAATAAAGATTATTATTATTATTATTATTATTATTATTATTATACATGTACTCTTTGAAATCGATGAGAAAAAATCGATTGCAGAACTCGAGCAAATTGTAAGCTTCGTCCACGGTAGCCCTATACTATTTATCAATATTTTTTTGACTTTATTCTAGGGTTGACCGATTCATATGTATATTTTTAGAATTCAATTAATTTGTGGCTATCGATTTCGAAATTTTTTCCATCATCCATTATTCTCTAGCTGGGCCTGATGATGGAAAAATCCCGAAATCGATAGCCATAAAATAATAAAATCTTAGAAATATACGAGTTATGAGTGAATACCAGCTGAGGCCAACAAGAATACGACACCTCTTTGTAGAGATAAGAAATATTATACATACATGTGTTAGGCATAGAATAGCATCTTTTTATACTTTCGCTCTCAGTGCATACGTTAGATGGATAATTAAGATCCGTTGTAAAATAAATTTCTAAAAAGCTCTTTTCTCAAAGTGAACCTTTAATTGGCGCAGTCGGTAGGATAATCAAAATTAGACGTATCGCACGTTTAATTTTTGTATTTACAATTAATCGATTATCAGAGATGGTCTGGGTTTGAAAAGCTCGAAATCGATTGTAATCGACAGAGACCATCAACATCCGAACCAAAGAAGGTGAGAAGAGAAGTTAAGAAAAATTGCAACGTTTGGCAGAGGACATCATCGCCAAAGCCTGAAGAGCACCGTAGAATTAAGAAGACCTGGGTGAAGAACAAGCATTGTCCGAACCTAGAGGCATTACATAAGAAACAAAGAATGAAAACTACAATAATATTGTGAGTGAGCTCATCCATTTCATTGATATCTATTCTATCATCTTAGAGAAAAAAACAGTTTGCCAATATTGGAAAAAGACCAATTGAAATGATTCAATCTAATTAAAAAAGTAATATTGGATTTATATTAGTGATTCGATATTAATGACGGCGTTGAACGCAGAAAATTTGTCAGATTTATTAAATAATTTAGGATTAGACACTGACATCGAAATGAGCGGTCAGGCTCAAATAGTAGTTCCACCTCATCCACAGCCATAAATTACTGATTAATTAGATTATATTTGGATTTAATCCCAAATTATGATGGCAATTCACATACTTTGGGAATATTTTTGGACAATTGTGAAAATCTTATTGCAACATTTAGAAGTAGTACTAGGTAAATTATCCGGTAGAGCAATAATTTTAATTGGTTCAGGAACAGAACTCAAATCGTGGGAAGAAGTGAAAAATGACCTAAGCATAAGTTTCGGTGATCAGAAAGATATAGATTGCATTGTGCAAGATTTGATATCATTGAGACCTTTAAAAAATAAAGCACCATTTAATTTTGTAATGCGTTGTCAAGATTCACGCAGTTTGATCATTTCTAAATAGGATATGTTATCAATTTCTGCCCCTGAGAAACAAATAAGACAAACAAGTTATAACGATCTTGCCCTAAAAACATTCATCAGAGGTTTAACTTCGAGTATTCAGACCAATATCAAACAAAGAGACCCCGACAGTCTTGAAAAAGCTATGAGTTCAGTAATTGAACATGAAAACTACTTATACTTGACTCAGAGACAAAACACACTGAATTCATAGACAAATTTCAGACCAGCACAAAGACTGTTACCAATCAGAGAAAATATTCATCAGAACAGCGAACAAAATTTTCAAACACAATATGACAGATCAAACTCAATTCCCTAATATCCATCGTAAATTTCCCAACAACGTCCTGTACAACCTTTACTATTTAAAAGAAATCCATTTTCAAATGCGAAAAATCAACCAAATTATAGACCAATGTATTATGCACAGAGGCAATCACAATTTCAAATACGTCCACAGAACTTCCAGCCCCCTTAAAGACTAACAAATTTTCAATCCCTCCAAAGACCAATAAACTACCAGCAAAACTTTTCACGACCAAATCAAATCCAATCTAATGATTATAAACCTGAACCTATGGATACTAGTTCCATTAGATCTAGAACTGGACTCCAGTCACATACTTAAAACTTTATGAAAGCCAGAGGTCTCTGGCTTTCATAATGGTCAGTTGTTGCCACGGTTAGTTTTTATATTTAAATTTTTTTTTTTATATATACACTTATTCATTCTTTCATTTTTAACTAAAAACATGTTTGTTTTCCCTCATTTTTATTACATCGACTTATAAAAGAAAATAACATATTTATGTAACACTACAGATGACAACATACACAAACACTAATTCTATTTACTCCTGAAGATGATCCAGGTGGGACCGAAACTGTAGAGTAGGATAGAAATGATAATAGGGGAATATGGAAACCCAAGTGTGACTGATAATAGGAATTGGTAAGGGCATACGCAAAAATAGCAAGATTCTTGATTTCCTGGAAAACTTAGAGATTAAGAAGTCTTTAAAAAACCATGCCGATTTTAGTTTGAATGACCAAACGAACCTTAGACACACCCCATTTTTAAATCTTTTAATTTAATTCGCGGTTTACATAATTAGTTCTTACAAGATCTTTTGAATAGTTTTCGAGTTTTTTCAGTTTTTTTCAGTTGTAGTTTGGATTTTGTTGAACAGATTGGATATATCTTTTTATATCATTGTACACTTTTTAAGTGCTTTTGACCGTTTTTTTACATTCATTAACATTTACATTTTTTCATTAACATGGCACTAGCGGGCTACTTGACGCCGTTTTCTTTTGTGAAGCTCCTGTAATTTTATTGTGTAAGTTACCATTTTGTATTTTTTGATTTGTTAAAATTTCTACCTGCTTGTATGTTTGTTTGTTTTACGTTTTATTTCCTCTCATTGTAGTCTCTCCGGTAGTCTGAGGATGATCACCCAGTGATCGAAACCGGTAACTAAACAAAATTAGAGAACAGTGTGATCAAGAATTTTATGGTTTTTTTTATTAAAAAAGCCCTTACCAATTCCTAGAAATAATAAACTTTTGACTTAATGCCCATACATCGTTTTCTTTATTTCACGTAACAGTCAGCATCATCCAATACTACCAATTATATTGATACTTGTGAAATCTGTCAGCGAGCAAAATATGCTAGAAAAAAATCATATGTTCCTCTCATGCTAACAGAGACAGCGACCCGACCATTTCAAATTGTGCATGCAGACGTTTTCGTTCACGATAACGGAAATTATTTTACACTTGTGGATGCATTTACAAAATTCGCACAAGCTATTTTTATTGAGGGTGAAAAGCTGAGAAAATCCTGTATTGTTCCAGATCCCTAGTTATCATCATAGTGGCGACTTTTGAAAATCCAAAATACCACAACTTTAATAATAATCCTGGACTTTTAACTCTAAAACTTGCACAAATTAAGACAGATTACTAGATCTTTGTTCAAACATACGACATTACGGAAATTATAATTGAATATATGAATTTGGAAACATCTTTTCAAAAAATTAAAAACGAGTTCTAAAATTCAACAATGAATCAACATAATCATGACATTATCATTATTTTAGGGATCAAAGTTTTACTTCAAACTCAGCAAATAAACTCATTGCAAATTATGGTTAAAAGGAGTAAAAGAGGACTTATAGATGGACTTGGTTGAATTACTAAATCGATAACTGGAAATCTAGATCAGAATGATGCCGAAGAATATGACAAAGCAATTAATGTACTTTCGAATAACCAGAATAAAATTGAAACTATACTCTAAGAACAGTTGACAATTCTAGAAACATCTACAAAAAATTATAATAATAATTCAAAAATTATCTAATAACCAGAAAGTTTTGAGTTCTAAAATTGATCAATTAGAAAAATATCTCAACAGCACTTATTTGGAATTAGTTGAAACAGCAAATTGTTCATTTGTACAAACAGTTTTTACTCAGTAGGTATATTTCAAGCCTGCAAATAATTTACGATCTCTTGCAAGAAATTGAAGTGGCAATTACTTTTTCTAAAGCAAATACATTCCATAATTCCATTGTTGAATCAAATGATTTGTAGATCAAAATTTCTTCAATAAAGAAGCAATTGACAAAAAATACATTTCCTTTTGAACCGACTTTACAAAATCTGTTACTTTTCGTAAAGATTATTGGAACTGAAAGTTATTCCAAAGGTAATAAAACTATATTTTTATTAGATATTCCAATTGTGAGAACTGAATCCTTTAATTATTATCATTTGTATTCTTTTCCAACAATAATTGTACCTAGATCAAAATACCTTATCATTAACGAGCAAACTAACTTATTCTTTGACAATAAATGCCAAGAAATAATTTCTGAAGAATTTTTATGCCAAGAAGTCCATACATCTAAAATCAATGATAATGCACCTTGTGAAATTCAACTTTTGAGATATTCAGAAAACCTAAAAAATTGTCAGCCAGCTACCACTAAAATCACCGACATCAAGATTGAAAAAATTGAGAAGAACCAATGGATCGTCATCGCCCCGAGCATCATTGTCGCAAAACAGAAGTGTGGCAGAAATATTGAAAAAATTGAGAAGAACCAATGGATCGTCATCGCCCCGAGCATCATTGTCGCAAAACAGAAGTGTGGCAGAAATATTGACAATATCCTTTTAAATGGCAGTTATCTTGTTGAACTTGATAATGAAAAATTGATGAAACTTTAATAATCCAATATATTATGATGAAATTAGTATCTTCATAATTTTATTGTATTGTTTAATTATCTCTATTGTTTTATGTTACATATTATACTGTTTATACAAGAAAAGAAGCCAAATGAAGTCTAAGGCATCATTAAATGAAGAAATATAATTTTGTCAACGCACTCTGTGGCTAAAACTACCCCATAGTTCTTACTAAGGCCGAAGGAGTAACGACACCCCTTTGTAGAGATGAGAAATATTATGTATACATGTGTTAGACATAGAATAGCATAGTTTCGTATTTTTGCTCTCAGCGCATGTTAGTAGAATAATAAAGATCCGTTGTAAAATAAATTTTTAAAAAGCTCTTTTCTCAATGTATGTTTTCTCAACAATGAATTTATTCATTCAATTCATTTTTATATTTTTTGTACTTATTTTTCATAAGCTCATCATATTTCTACTGCAAAACAAAATCACTACTCAAATTTTGAATCTTTGAATGTAAATTCAATTCTTTAAAACACATTCTTGAAGATCTTCAGTGGAACACTGCAATTTAAATAATGAGTACGTTCATTTCAAATTCGTGCAATAATGCTGAATATGCAATAATGATCCAAATGAAAATTAATTACCTTTCAGAGGTATTTTTCAGACATATTGATTGATTCATAATTTATTTCATTTTGTAGTACAATTTTGAAGATTTGAGGAAAGAAATCATATAATCTGAAAGTCAATAGTTGATTGGAAAAAATCTATGAGTTTTACTTATTGTAAGCGGTTGATCAGCGTATGCTACTAGGTACAACCGCGTGTTTTCATTTTTCGAGAGCTTTCAAACGAATGCTCATCATCTTAATATAGTGAAGACGAAAAACTGATCAAATTTGTTCGAAAATATGAGTTTTTATATAATTTACATCATCCAAAATATATGGATACGGTAAAGAAAGAAATTGCATACAAGAAAATTTCGCATCAATTAAAACAATTTCTCTTTATTATTAATTGAAAACCCAAGCCACTCGACCTTGGACCGTTTGGCAAAATTCGATAAGGAAATATTAAAAGTTATTGAAATTGAACAACTGATAGAAAGAACTACTACTGCTATGAAAGAAGTAGGTATGAAAATATTTTCAAGCATGATATATACATTATTTCATATTTGTTGAGATGAGGTTACTCAAGATGTCAAAATGATGAGAAAAAAAAAAGCATAGTAATAAAGATTAATTTTAAAAATTTTGAAAATAGTTTATATAACAATTAGGAGGAGTGAATAAAATAGAGCACTTAATAATGAAATAGTTCATTGAAAGAGCCTGAAATAATATTTATTTTGTCCACTACTCACGCTGTAGTCGACTCAGTTATCCAGGGTTGTTAATAAAACCATTTTTTTAGATTTTGACCAGGGCACTGGTCAAAAATGGTTAAAACCGTCCAGAACTGGTTTTAACCACAATTTTTTTTCTGATTATTTTACTGTATTTTATTATATATTTACATATTTCATATCTTCCTCTTATTTTATTCAGTCATAGAATATAGAATAACAATAGTTGTGTGAATAAATAAGAAAAATCGGGACAGAGTTTCATTCCATCGGATATTCGAGTGTAGTTATAAATAATACACCTGAGGGAATTTTCTATCTCACAAACTACCACAATTTTTTTTCTAATTATTTTACTGTATTTTATTATATATTTACATATTTCATATCTTACTCTCATTTTATTCACTCATGAAATATAGAATAACAATAGTTGTGTGAATAAATAAGAAAGATCGGGACAGAGTTTTATTCCATCGGATATTCGAGTGTAGTTATAAATAATACACCTGAGGGAGTTTTCTACTTCTACTACCTTCATTATTATGTGCAAATCGGATACTTCTTGTTTAGGAGATGTTAGAAAAAAAATATATTTCGTTCACTCTCTGAAACCTTATAATTCAAGCTAAAACTTGTCAGTACCGTTTTACATCATATAAGCAAGATAACGCGAACATGAACATGTTAATACTAGCAATTTCGTTTATAATATAAAAGCAAGACTCGAAATAAGGGTATAATCACTTATCTATTTATCATATAGTCGTCGTCTCGTCTACATCTACAACTGGTACAATTACTTGTATAAGTTACTAAACAACAGGTAAGTTGAATTGATTTATTGTATTATTGTTCTCATTTTGGATAAATTTAAATTTGGTAAATTTTCTGAATTTTAAGAGCTTTATTCATTTAATCAAATAATTAGAATAATGCAAAGTGAGAATACTTAAATATTTTAAGTATTTTAATTAGATTTTAATTTTACATTTTTGTGCAGTAATGAGTCTGCCAGGAAAAAAATACTTGGGAGGTCGTCACAAGGATCTGATTTGGGGATTCTTTAATGAAGTAACTGAAGAACAGGGAAAAGTAATAGGACAGAGGTGTAAGAAATGTGGAAAAATTGTGAGCAGTAAAGCTTTACGAATGAAGAAACATAAGGAAACCTGTCATCGAGATTCTCTGGTATCTGAGACCGAAAATGAAGTCCGGAGCAGAAGCAGGAGTCCTTCTACTTCCTCTACCGCGACATCGCAGACACCATCTCCGTTGCCAATGCCAGCAGCCACAGCCAGTCTTAGTACTAGTAGTTCACAGATAAGTTTTCAACTACCAAAAATATTATCACATATCCTCACTACAAGTACCGCACAAGCCGAAAATTTAGATTTAGATATTGGTAGATATTTTTTTGCTTGCAATGTACCATTTAGACATGTTGAAAAATTTTATTTTAAAAAAATGTTAAGTAACTTAAGACCTGGCTATAAACCTCCTACGCGACAAAAATTGGCCAATGAATTGTTAAATAAAGTGCATATTGAAGTTATTAGTACAGCATGCAATGTTTTAGCAGGCAAATCTGTTACGCTTGTTCAGGATGGTTGGTCGACTATTCATAATGATCCTGTAATAGCGAATTGCATTACAACAGGAGATAAAACCTTTTTTTTATCTGTTATTGATACCGGGACGAATCATAAAACGTCAGAATATTGTTTGAAATTAGCGTTGGATGCCATAAAAGACGCAAAAATTAAATATAATTGTTATGTTAAAAGTTTTGTTAGTGATAACGAAAACAAAATGAATAAATTGCGCGATTTATTAAAAACTGAATTATTAGACACAGAAAAATATGATTTTTTTGTAGCTTATGGTTGTGCGGCACATTATCTAAATCTCTTAGGAACAGATATTTCAAAAATACAATCAATCAATAGATTAGTATGTCAAGTTATAGAAGTTCAAAAGTATTTTCGAAATCACCATGTAGCAAAAGGCTACTTAAAAGAATGTGAAGGATCTGTAATTCCTCAATTACCGGGAGAAACTAGATGGAATAGTCAACTAATATGCATTGACACGTATCTGCGAAACAGAGAGCATTATTTAAAAATTTGTGATAAATATGAGCATGATATTGAACCTAAAATTAGCAGTATTATTAATAATGTAGCAATTTATAAAGAAATTAAGAATTTGCAAGAACAGTTACGGCCAATTACAATTTCTCTGAACAAATTACAAGGTGATAGTGCATTTTTAGCAGATGTAGTCCGAGAATATATTTCATTAGAAAATAATGAAGACTTGAAACCACATAAAAAATTAATCGCACAAAGAAAAACAAATTGCATTACTCCCGCTCACTATTGCGCGTATATGTTACATCCTATATACATGGGTAAAGATTTAAAGTCAGAAGAGGAAGAAGTAGCACGCCAATGGCTAATAAATGAAGTAGATGAAAATTTTGTGGTATTAATGATAAATTTTATGGCTCAAGAAAGTCCATTCCCGAAATCGTATTTTACTTATAATGTGAGAAGTGACGTTAAACCTCATGTATGGTGGTCATCTCTGACGGGTGTAGATAAAAAATTTACAACTTTTGTTAGCCACTTACAATCATGTGTTGCATCATCTGCCGGAATAGAAAGAATATTTTCTAGCTTCAGTTTCATTCAAACAAAATTAAGAAATCGTTTAGGTTTGGAAACAGCTTCCAAATTAGTTACATGCCATAAAATGTTAAATTACAATATTAAGGAAGATAAAACAAATAGCGATGATGACGAATATTAATATTAATACTATAGTTACAGCGAAACAATAATGATAGTCAGAATAACAGTCAGTTTATTTATTCAATTAAACTTCTAAAGCCCAACATTTCGCCACATACTTTGTGCCTTCTTCAGTCAGGGGACAGAGCAAGAAATTTATGACTCACCACTATTCGCCCTGAGAAGGGCATAAAGGCTGTGCCAAAACGTTGGCTTTCAGTAGATAAATTGGATAAATACTTTGACTACAACTTGCAATTAGCAAGACTGCAATTGCAAATCCGACTATTTTTATTGCTTTATTTCTAGAATTATTATCATTTTATATTTATATTTGATAAATGTATATTTTGTTACCTTTAAGTAAGTTGGTTTCCCAAAAAATCTATATATAAATATACTTTATGAAATTATATTGTTGTTTATTTTATTTATGTACACTATTTTATTTATGGGTATATGACTGTAAGAATAAAAATATGAATCAAATTATAATATTCAATATTCTAATAAAAACCACTGGTCAAAATCAGATAAAGTCCAGGACGGTTTAAACTGGTTTAAACCAGTGGTTTTAACCACCCTGGTCTTAACCAAACCACCCTGCAGTTATCCCCACCATGTACTTCGCACCCTGCCAATACATCTGACCACAAAACGTTTCCTTTTTGAATGATTTCATTGTTGTCATGTTCCCCGAATGAATATGACTTTACAGAAGTGACGTTTGACAAGTAGCACACCTCATAGATGTAAAATTCAACCGATAGAGCGAAGCCACATGAAATATGCAATAGACATATAAGTATAGAGATATTTGCAGAGAATTGATCAAATAAACGAATTCTCTATGATAATAATTATTAATTATTGCTATGAGCTTTAAATTATTGATTCAGGTATATCTTATTTTACGATGAAAGCAGATTGAAAATTATGCTAAAGTTATCATGGAAGTGACGAATGAGCAGTTATTAAACAAGATTGCAGTTTCAGATTAATCTCTGCTATATTTTCATGGGAGACTCCTGATGTCCATTACACTAGAAAAAATGAAGATTTTCATGAACAAAATATTGAAGTCAAGTATTTCTTATACATATAAATGAGAAAAAATTATGACGATTAATTGTTGATCAGAGCTTCTCCAATTTATCATTCAATAAATTATTAAGTTCCGCTAATAATATTATTGAATATCAATATCAAGAATAATTTTAGATGCAGATTGTAAATGCAGAGGTGAGAAAGGGTATTGCAAACATGAACTGCAGACTGCAGTTGGTACACATATATGCAGAAAATTAACAGTCCAAAATTGATTTCTTTCCTCCAACGAAATGTGCACTCTATCAGTTGGATTTAAAGACTTCTTCCCAGTTCTAGAACAATTCTTAGAATCATTACTACTGAGATAATAACTACAATCAATTATTGTTTTTTTCAAAATTTTCAACAATGTGTTGAAATTATTGGCAGAAATCAATGTCTGTCTTATACAGTTATTTGCATTTTGATGGAATTGGAGCCTAATCACAGTTGAATAATTTTGAACAGATCCCTGAATAATACAAAGTATTATCATCTTTCAAATTTATTGAATTATTTGTTTTGATATGATTTAGCATAGATTAGAATAATTTTACAAATCATTCCCAATGTATTGCTTAGTTTTTTATCAAATATTGTAAGTTACATAATAAATATATTCCCAGTTCTGAGAAAATATATAATTAAAGATATAGTTATTGTATATTCATCATAAAATCATTGTTCATTATTGTTGATAATGTTACAGGGGTATTTTGTTGATAAGATGAGATTGATAAGTGGATAATGATAATTAATAGATAATAAAATATAATTAGGAAATATGAAAAACCTATGTTTGGCTGATGAGCTGTTGGTGGCCTTGCCGTCAGGAGTAAGGGGCTGGTCAGGTGTTAGGGCGTAATTAAGCCGAGTTCTCCTGAAAGTAATATGAGTTTGAGCCACAATACTCTGTGAGATGTCATCAGAGAGTCACACACATCAATTTCCCGCCATTGGGGCGTTTCAGGTTTAGTTTAGGTATCCAGAACGGATATAATAATGATTAGAGGTTGGATAGGATATGTATTTAGCAGATAGGCCATTGAATTCACCGAATAGAAAGCTACCAGTACCATAGTGAGCATAGATGATCGCGACCCATGCGAGTTGGTCGATTGACCCACTCTTGGAATAACCCCATTGCTCGCAATAACACACAGTACATGCAGTTAGCATACACATATTTCCGTGCGACACAGACAGAATGATGTAGCACCAGTGGTACTAGCTCCCAGATAGCTAAGTCACTAGCACTGTTTATCTCACATTGGACGTCATCTACGGGTGACTATCAGTACCGTAATGCCGTACCGATGCCTACGACACACGCAGGTTGATTGAATTATCCACTCTTGGGGCAATACCGTTGCTGCAGTTACACAAAGTACATATGGTTGGCAACAATCACCGCCGTCACACGGTCAAGGTGTGTCCACCGATGGCATTGATACCCCAGGTAGCTAAGGATACCAACACTTCAAAGGGGAAGGATCATACCCACGCACTTAGCGTGGCGTCACCACATGTGACGCTAAACATACCAAACTCATCAAACTCAATAACAGACGAACTCATCAAATAATAGAAGTTCTCAGCCACACTGAATTGAATAATATGACCGCTAATTAAGCTCAGATAATCAAAGTGAACAATGCACCTCACAGATAAACTGCACGCTCCGAATTCGACTTTAAAGTGACGCAAATGTGTTTGCAGTATACACTTTCTGTTCCTACCTTGGAAGCGATTAGGGATGTTATCAAAAATGGGTTCTATGTATACCACGGTTTTTTGGTCATATTGATGTGACAAGGTGTGTCAAGTATCTTTTCTCATTTCACAAGACTTGGTCAAGCTATCTGGGGTATTTTCAATTATTGAATACTTCTTTCAAAAGCAGAAAAATATTCGTAAATTATTGTGTCCAACATTGTCGCAACAATAATTCACTTCCCTGTGTCTCCATATTCTGGCGATTCTTGTTTCTTTTTTTTTCACTTAATACCCTTGATTTGGTAAAGAATAAAATATTAGTTCAGAATTAATTTTGTTGGTTTGGGCACATCCAGGCACACAACATAGTCTTTCACCTCTTATTTTTCCAATATTCATATTCATTTTAGTTCGCTCCTATAATAAAATTTGCTTAGCTATAACAAATCAACAATCGAATATCACATGCCACTTAAAAAACTGCACGTCAATCATCCTCAGTTGATGCTGTTAAGTGGCGTTATTCTTGGAGCTACGAAGTCAGCGTATTCACTACAAGAAAATTTAACGATACACTTTATCAAAAAATAGTTCCATCAAATGGTCTTAGTTTCCTCAAATACAGTGTATAAATTTAAGAATTACATCATTCTTACGCAGCCCTCTCAAATAACGTACCAATAGATTTTATTAATTGATATCAATGGACAAAACAAAAAAGTTAAACGACATTTTGAGAGAATGTACAAATCTATCTCATTGTAGTTGATCTATTTATTATGGTCCCAAAGTACGATGTCTATAATTCGAGCGCGGTAAAATATAAGAGTGCTCACGGATTTAATTTATTACCTAAAATACAATTTACCATTTTGTGCTGCTGTGCTTCCTAAAAATACATCTGCTTCTCTAATAGCCAATTCCAGGATCTCGATTTGCAATAATCCGGTTTAAATCGCTCATTCCCTTGGTAATAATATCAAATGTTCAATTTTTGTTGTCATTATTGGCCAATCAAATGAAGTTTATTGATCAACTCCCCGCCACTAGATTCCAAGTTGACTTAACTCCCGATCATGAAACAGGGTATAAATTTTCTATTCGGTTACATTGAGGACTCCTGTTTTTTAGCTACTGTCTATACATTTCTTCAAGAAAAAAGCTAGTCAGATAACTTAATTTTCCCGAGTTTCTGGCCTGATATTTCAACTTTTGTTCATTGCTCTAGTCTATGCAATTGTAACATGGCTGAATATTGTTGTCAAAGTGGATTATACGTCAATTAGGTATCCAAAGCTGTATGTAACAACAATATTTCTATGACAACCAAAGAATTGTACGTATTATCATGGTGTGGAAAGTGGAATTATCTGCTCATATGGAACAAAACGGTAGTACGACATGATGGAAAACATGAATATTTGTCCAAGTAGGAGCTAAAATATATTTAAGTCTTCCGGGCGTGCGTGCAAACCGCTACCCTAAGCTGTGAATCAATTAGCACTGTATATGATTCAACCAGTTTGTTGATTACAACCAAATGAATACAATTTGTGCCTGAATACAAGGTATGCCAATGAACTGCCAGTCGTTAGGTTCCTCGAAAGAAATAATGAAATCAATTTTAGATTTTTTGGAAAACTTATTCAACTAATATTTATTTGCTCATGTCCGCCCTTCTCTATTACAGTTTGAGCCTTTCATAACGTTATTCTTTATAACAATAAACTGACTGTCGAAGTGAGCACAATTTGGTTGGTTTATCTTGAAACTCACACATTGACAAACTATTTATAGCGCAACAGTCATTCTCTATTACGAAGAAATTTATTCATATTTAGACACAGTAAATCTATATCATCGGTATTATTGTTCATGCTATTTTATCAGGTCTCAAAAAACGCCGATTAGCACTTCAGATCCCGAAGCTTCTGAGGTCGTAGACAGCCGTTTTTCTTTTGTTATTGTTAATTGCTTGGTATAAGTTTGGTTTGCTTGATAATCATGGTCTCGAAATGGACACATTAGGTGGTACCTATTGTATTATCAGTCTCAAACCATTAGGAATAATTTTGTTAGGTGTTTTATCAAATACATATCACAAATTATTGTGGAATTGGTTGCTTTTCTTTCTACACTCCGTATAACGGTAGCTCCAAAAACGATAAAAATGCTTAGTCCCTTGAGTTTCGTTATGAAGAGTTTACTCTATATTCACATTTCGCATACTTAAATTCAACAAAAGGCTTTCTTTCCATCAAGTACAAACAAGAAATTCAAGCATTATATTTTTTAATACTAATTCATTTTTCGATTTTCACACTTTTGCAAGTAAATTTCTATTCGTGAGAATTACGTGATCGACTGGTCTTTACTCCACGCCATTATCCTTGTATTCCTAACTGGAGTCAATTTTTCTGCAAAAAAATGCACTTTCCATTTCTTAGGCCGTCAAAGTTAGGTATAATATTCTGAATTAATTTTTGCAATACATAATTCCATATAATATATTTGCTCAAACTACTAATCAAACCTGGGTATATTGTATCCAATTCAGTAGTAATTAATTAGTATTGAAGAACAGGAATCGATTGATATGTTTTTTGTGCCTTCAAAATAAACACTTTTCGATTGAAATATATAAATCGATTGATGTACTTTCAAAAGATAGACTTTCAAAGCATAATTTATACCTCATCTTTTGTTTTTATAATGAATTGGAGATTAGAACAGTCCTGGAATTTGCATATTATCTTTTTATTTGTAGTATGCATTTGTATTTAGCATGTTATGATTCAGCATTTTGAATACAGTCTGAATCCTATTAGAGCAAAAAAAGACCGCCAAATTCTTCAGAAGTACTTTATTGCCAAAAGATAGGATGTGAATGCTATTGCAAACTGAAATAACCGTTAACGGCAGCACTGTATTTACAAAATGGCGGATCAAAAGTGGCTTACGACAAATTTGTAGTTTGTTTACAATGTAAATACGTTGATATTAACCAAAGAAATATTCACATTCTATTGAATGGTTTAATTTAATTCCAACTGTGCGGAAAACAATTGACTTTCTTCTTCTATAATATATAGTTTTTTCTTTCAGAATCATCTTATTTATTTACGGTTTTTAGTTGTAACTGGAAGACTGCGTGAGGTTATAAAATTCATAGCTTCAAAGAAAATAATATTACGGGAAAGTATTTACGACATTTTTGTATTGTACATTCCAGCTTACAGATTTTCTTGTACGAATTTTTCTAACTCACACAGTTTGTTTATCAATTAATTCGTAGTTGCCAACTTTATTTACTACAGATACTTTCCCCCTTTTTAGGAAAATTATGGAAACTCAAATTCACATTTCCATCAAATTTGGAATGACATCCACAAACACAACAATTTTTATCACCAATTTTTCGATTAAATTCCATATTTTGAAGAGTATAGTCTTGAGAAAGACTAATTTTGAGATTATATAATGTAACAATAAAGTCGGAAGCCAAATATTTTTCACTAAATTAACTTGAACAAATCCATCAAGAGCTATTGTAGCTTAAAATTTCATATAAAAAATCTCAAAAAAGCCACAAAATATTGCTAACAAAACCAGTAACATAACATACGATTATATGGATATTAAGATTGAATCAACTTTACAATATAGTTGCTCTTATAACCGCTTGGTGGCTACGGGATAATTTTAGTTACCAATACTATTCAGATAAGCGGTAGGTACTAGTATTAAAGCTCAAGAAACACTGATAAAACAAGCATCTAATTATAAGAATCTATTTTCTCTAACTCCTCTCATTTTGATTCTGCCCGATTTTTCACACCAGTAAAATTCAATGATTAAATAACTATGTATTTCATGATCTCAATCTCAATTAAATACTCTGTATGGATGGAAAACTACTATGCATCATATATATATATATATATATATATATATATATATATATATATATATATATATATATATATATATATATATATATATATATATATATATATATATATATATATATATATATATATATATATATATAAGTTAAAAGACCAATTCCCATGAATTCTGCTGATTCCCCAAGAACATTAAACCTTACTTTGTATATTTGTGGAAAGGTTATAAAAGATCTCCTGCGTGAGAACTTCGCCACTCAGAACATAATTTTCAACACTCAAACATTTTAAACTAATTGTAATAAATTTGTATTTGTCAATTGACTTCTCGTTTCTAATAAAGTTCTATTTGTATTATTTGTGTGAAAACGAAATAAATTGTTGTCAAAAGCAAAACACCCAAACAAATAAATAAAACACATATATATATATATATATATATATATATATATATATATATATATATATATATATATATATATATATATATATATATATATATATATATATATATATATATTTATATATATATATATATATATATATATATATATATATATATATATATATATATATATATATCCATGAATATTTCAAATTAATTTTCAATGATTTTCATTATATAAATTTTGTACAGGATATTGGACAAACGCAGAATGTAAAACTAATATATGATTTAAAATATAAGTGGAGATTTGTTATCCTATTTCTATATTCTAGAACGGGGAAGCAAAAATTACTATTTGATTATGATAGATGTTATATTCCGAAACCTTTACACGATTTATGACTTCTTGAACTTTACATGTCGCATAATTGAACAGCATCATATCAAAACTCAAAAGTTAAATGTGACATTATCCTTGCTGTCATGATTCTGATTCGATATTTTTTTGTTTGAGTGAAGCTTAAAATTCAAGTTAGTACGGTGCATTTGGCCAATAATAGCATTGCGGATTTAAATGATAAAAAATAAACTACAATATAGTTCTTTCCTGATTTCGAGGTGATTTTATACATCAGTCTATAAGTGTGACCATTTTATCTATAGAATATTCAGATAATTGACCGTATTCTATAACACAATCATCAGCTTATTATTGATCGACAAGATTTTTGACGAATGGATAAGCAAATATTTATGGACAGTTGCACCGCTGTCCCTAAAATTTTAAGTGTTGCTTAATTGAACAATATCGTATCAAGAATCAAAAGTTAAATGTGACATAAATATTGTTGTCATTATTTCGATTCGATATTTTTTGTTCTAGTGGAATTTAAAATTTAGGTTTGAGCGGTGCAACTGGCCATTAGAATTTTAGTCAGTGTTACATTTGTTCATTTGTTAAAATAGATAATGATCAATAAAAATTCATCGATTGAGTTACAGAGTAGCCCCATATTTAAATATAAGGCTCCACGATCGCCTCAAAATATTTGTATCTTCTGATCTGAAAATTTTTCAACATATCAAGTCTACATACTTCGCATGCGCGGTTCTTGAACACGTTGTTCTTCGCGCCGGTTCTTCAAGATCTCCAGTTCTTCTGTCAGTGATCGAAGACACACACGCAACGTTGAAGAATTGTTATAGTCCTTCAATAAGTCAAAAAAATAAGTTCTACAGAAATGTAAATATCGCGGGAATATTTTTTCTGGTGTAATATAAATATCTTGGTGTTGTGCAAAGAGAATGTGAATTTGAAAAAGAATATATTGGTTTTATTTTGATTTCAATTCAGTGCAGTGATAATATTATTTGAGATATTTAGCTAAGGTGAGGTTCTGATAGATTAAAGATTTGGAAATTCAGATAACATACTGCAGGCATTGTGATATATTTTTGTTGAATTATGATAGTAATTGTTTTCATTCAGAGATATTATTTGAAGGGCTTGAAACAATACTCTGGCAGAGGAAAGGTACTTCAAACAATTAGAACCGCAATAATTTTGATTAAAATCAGATTTTCTTTTAATGCAGCAATATATTGAATAGATTCAATAACGCCAATAACATCTTCAACTTTTAGTTTTTGGACAAATATGTATGGAATATTTTCGTTCTAATATCACACAGGGAATACACACAAGCAATGTCAAGGTTGCCTTATGTAATTCGTTATTCTATTTGAATACTCAATATAGTCCTATATGATTGTTTAATATTTACTAGACTGTTGATTATCCAGCAAGAACTGGAACACATTCTTTGTTTTGCTTTTAGAACAACGCTTTTAAATACGCGTATCAGTAAGTAGTTGAATAAGCATTACTATTTAATGATAATGGTCTTAAGCACTCGTGACAAAAGACCATTCAAGCATTCATTTTCAGTTTTTCTGTTATAATTACTTCAAATTGAGAATGAAAAATATATAGGGTTACGGGGACGCTACGGTTTTTCCATTTTGTGGCTTATATTTGCTGGAATATTATAGATATACAGAGTCTTATGTACAAAGCAGAGTCAACTTTTCATTTATTTGCTCCACCTATTTTCTGGAGAAATATCTATCTTCAATTCTTCGAATGGAATAGCCTCTCTGCTCTGGTAGAATCATATTCAAGACAATTTTTGTTTACGAATACCATTTTGCTGTCGAATGGTTCAAATCAAAGAGAGTATAATCTTCAAAATCGGCTGATATTGTCTTATTAATTGCAAGTGCCTGTCGAATCTATTTTTATTAGCAAATTCTTATCAAATCACAAAAAAAATATTTATTGGAATATTTTCGTACATAAGCTATGATAATGCTTTTTTTTCAATTTGACTCAAATTTGATTTCACTTTAATTTGATTTGAAAACGAAATTGTTTTATGACATACCATTGTTAAAAGAAAGTGATGGGAATCGGATTCTGCCAGAATACACACATGCTGTTCAATTTGAAGAAACAAGGACAGGAATCTTTTCCAAGAAAATAGTTTGTCATAGAATCAAACATCACACGACTTCAAAGACTGTAGATCAGTTGCATAAAGCATTGTTTAAATGTTTTCAGTTGACACATTGTTAATGCACTTTTCGAATAACTTTCAATCGAATAAACTAGACATTAGAAGGGATTCACTTGTTTATGACATTCAAACGGCAATTTAAAATAATTTTTCATCGATAATCAAATAATCATTCGCATTTTATTATCAAAAAAGGCTAGGAACACATAATCAAATATTTGACAAGTGGAAGTGACTATAGTAAACAATCCTTTATGCAACTGGGCCTGTGCTATAGGTTTGGTCAAGAGTTTTGTTCATTAAGTTTCCTATCTTTATCTTTAATATTTCAACATATATAAGCTGGACAAGGAAAAACTCATCTTCTTGTACGAGTATATTTCGAATTTGAGAGATTCAAGATATCTGTATTAAATATAATTGTCAAAATATGTCGATAGGACGAGTGAATGAGTCAAATATTAGGTCATTTCTAATAATATTAATTATGTACAAGTGTGTCATTATCATACTTAAATAAATGTTTTATTGAAGAGACTCCACTTTGAGACATTATTTCTTTCTACTGTTGTCTAGCAGTGAGACTGTGAAGCTAACAATCGACTCAGATTCATACTCAGTTTTTGCGGGAAAAAATAATGATGACATGAATGATAGGTACATTCACAATCTGAAGAAATAATGTGTTAATCTATTCTCCACAGAAGTTTCACTTCTTGAAGTCGTTTTTGCACTCGATAACCGTTGATAACATAATTAGTGTTGCTTTGTATCTCAATTTATTAATTCTCAAATTAGTCGAACAGATTTAGCGCAAATACAAACTAAAATCAAAGAAATTGATAACTTGAAAAAAATTTTCCTATTTGTCAGTTTATAACATGACAAACAACATATCCCATTTGTACGTGGCTACATTGTCAGGAACGCTGTCAAAAAAATTGTCAAAAACTGTCCAAAATGGTTTTTTGCGTTTTACAGAAAAACTATGCATCTGAAGGGGAAAGATGCTCTGGTAAAAAGAGTGCGCGAAAAAGTACGAAATTATATAATTTCTTTTGAGCTCCAGTAGCTTTTGGGTAAATTGCAAAGACCGTCATTTTTTGTCATTCATTCGAATATTCATAACTGGCGTTCTATTTAATATTGAGACTTGAAATTTTGATATAATGTGGGATCTATAGTTTTCAGCATACGCAACAAATTTCAGAGAGATCGAGAGTGAGATTTTTGAAAAATGTTGAGAAATAAAAAAAAATGCTCTCCCGAAAAACGGCAATAAAAAAGTAGTTAGGCAACATGGACTAATTCTACATATTGCAGTTTCTTTGTCAAGAGGTACTCTACAACGTATCCAGATCGCGTTTCTTTTGAACAAATGTGAGTATGAAAAAAATCGATCACAAAAATCGCATTTCATCAATACAAGGAATATTTTTCGTATTTTTTTTTTTTGTAAAAAGCTATGTATTACTTATATTCGATATACAATTGTAAGTCAAATAAGCGTGAATAAAGCAGAAAGATTTTTCTCTCTAAAAAATTATGTTTAAATATTGATTAGATCAAAGTTATGCCGTTTTATGGATTACGAAAAAAACAGTATTATTGCCACGCGTCATTCAGTTGTAGTACCTTTTCTCTCGGCTATTTTTCTGAAGTAGATGCTCCAATACCGCTTGAATAAAGTCCAAATCGATAACATGATATAAATGAACATGGCAAATAGTTTTTTTTTTCTTCAGCGCATTGCAGTTCTCTGTTTTTCAACTGATTTTCAGTATTGCCCTTCAATTTCTCATCCTTGATGAATAATACCACTATCTCCGACCTATTTCAATCTGTATCAGTTGAGTTTCCTCAACCTGAATTCCATTTTCCGTAAATTAATGTTTGTAGCATCTCTTACTGACACATTTGTTCATTTGTGCTCTGGGCTTCTTAACTATATGTTCAATAATTGTCAAAATATAGAAGTTAAGGGTTGTCGAAAAACTCTTGTATGCAACGGTAGTTTTGGAAGCAAGCATTATGACATTCAGCCAACAATTTTAATGACTCTACGAGCCTTGTCATCAAATTCTCAATCTTACATTATGATACTTGATTTTACACTACTTTTGCATGAATTATCATTATGAGCGTATAATGTAATGTGACGTTCAACAGATCCATTAATAACCGGTCAGGTTGTTAAAGAGAATTTGAAATGAGACTATTTATTGTAATAGAATATGTAAATACTCGCACTAAACTATTAGTTACTATACCAATCACAAATAATTTAACTATTTTAAATTCATATAAACGGTAAATCACCGACTTTGAGCCAGCAATTGAAAATGACACTAAATTATAACTGGACTGCTTTGCTCATTAATAAAATAGGTAATCTTATTATCTCGCAACTTTAATGAATCTCCGTTGAAGCATCCACAACATTCTAGATTCCTGGGGATGGTTCTGGATACTACAGCTGGATGACATCAGGTTTCAGGCATCGAATACCGATAACAGCTCGACATTGTTATTACCAATAAATCAATAATATTGATAATATCTATAACATGAATATTATTGATGATATCGGTAGGATTATTATCGCTTTTAATGTTGATATCGATGGTATTGATAATATTGATCATATCAATGATGCTGAAGATAGTGACAATATTGATATCAATGATGTAGCTCATAACAGTGATAGCGTTTATATTGGTTCTTATTTCGTCGATATATACTATTGGGAATATCAATGATCCACACAATTATATTGGTACAAATTCAGTATTTCTGTTATAATTTGATAGTTTCTATAGAATGAAGCTATGAGAAGCTATGGGAGCTAAGGTTCAAACGTCGGAGCCCGTATCCACTGAATGGACTTTTATCAAATACTAGAATGTTCGTTCATCAATTTTTTCCGATCTCATTTTTTTAATTATTAAAATGAATAATTATTAATTTTCCAAGGTTTTCATTCGTTTTCTTCCAAAATCTAGAGTTTCTTTGCGTCCGAATCTAGATTTAACATAGTACAAACTAGTATGAACTTTGATAAATTTTGAGATGCCCAAATCGTGAAGTGGATGAGATTAGGAGGTAAATCACAAACAAGAAAAATTTCTCTGTGTAACGTCTTTCTTCACATTTTATTTAATTAATAGCGTCGACCGGTTTCGGATATTGAAATATTCATCATCAGGACCGGTAAAGAAAACTACAAACAACAATGAATATAAATTATACGAAAAATACAGATCACAGGCGTTAGTCATCTCAGAAATATAAATAGTCAATAAATAGTGAACAAAGTTCGATGAATGTAAAATATCAATAAATTAAAGTGAAATGCGTTCACATAATATAAAATCTGAAGCAAATAAAAATAGTCACATATTGAAAGTTTAATTAAACAAGTAAATTGTAAAAAGTGAAAACAGATTAACAGGCGTTAGTCATCTCAGAAATACAAATAGTCAAAAAATAGTGAACAATGTTCAATAAAGTAAAATATCAATAATTGAGGACATTCAAACTTTGCGGAACATATTTTGGATACAAGACATAATTTTAATACTGATAATTTCGAAATCTTGCACTTTAAAAGTAAAAGTAAAATTTTAAACACCCTAGAGAATATTGAAATAAGAAAATTGTTCAAACAAAAAATATCCCTAAATGATCAAATGGCAGAGCAAGTATCCCCTCTCCTCAATATTGTGATTTGAATGTTTTTGACAATTTTTGTTTTTGCGTTCCCGGTCAGTCACTGTCTGGTCATGTTGCAGTGTTGTTCTTGGTGGAGGTTGCTTGATTTTTTCACCACATGGGTCTCCTGTTTCTGGATAATTTGTCGATTTGGTTTTCCATCTTGTAGCTTCTTTTATTTCCAGTAAATTTCAACCTTTGCTTTTGTTTGTTGATCGTTTAAAAAAAATAAAATAAATAAAAATTTTTTTCACTTTTTGCAATGTACTAGTTCAATTATAACTTTCAATATGTGACTATTTTTATTTGCTCCAGATTTGATATTATGTGAACGCTTTTTACTTCAATTTATTGATATTTTACTTTATTGAACATTGTTCACTATTTTTTGACTATTTGTATTTCTGAGATGACTAACGCCTGTTAATCTGTTTTCACTTTTTACAATTTACTTGTTTAATTAAACTTTCAATATGTGACTATTTTTATTTGCTTCGATTTTATATTATGTGAACGCATTTTACTTTAATTTATTGATATTTTACATTTATTGAACTTTGTTCACTATTTATTGACTATTTATATTTCTGAGATGACTAACGCCTGTGATCTGTATTTTTCGTATAATTTATATTCATTGTTGTTTGTAGTTTTCTTTACCGGTCCTGATGATGGATATTTCAATATCCGAAACCGGTCGACGCTATTAATTAAATAAAATGTGAAGAAAGACGTTACACAGTGAAAATTTTTCTTGTTTGTGATTTACCTTTTAATAGTATGAACTTGTTTTTGGGGCCTCAAGGGACTTCAGATAAAAACGTTTTTTTTTCTTGGTAGTTGCTGTATTGACTAAAATCTGAAAATGCTGAGATAAATTGAAATCATGGCTGGTACCACATCGAGTCGACATTGACATATTCCGATTTTGTCTTGATCTCCCAATCCCTGTCATCAATATCAAGATCTTATTTTTTTAGACGAATAACCACATCTAGTCCCTGTCACGTCCTTATGATGAATATTGACTGAAAACATGTCCAACTTGCATGGTAAATTGACAGTAAAAATCAAGTCAATGTCAATGTCAAGTCATTGTAGTTCCAGCCCATCATTCATTCATCATTCAATAAGCAACCTAGCATTTACAAAACTTTACACAAATAGTGCGAAAGAATAAGGGTGATAACATAATAAAAATAACGTATCAATGTATATTTGTTCATAAGCTATCAATTTGGAATCTGAAAATTCTAGTTGAAATTCGAAACAAAAAAATATTTTATTACAAAACCAGTGGTCTTATAATTATGAAACTCCTCATGAATGTCAAGAAGAATTAGTAGTAATCAATTGTATAATAATCTTCAGTTGTCAATAAATTTTCGTTCACGAATTATAAAAATAGGTTCCTAAAATGCCTATATATTTATCAGTCGCATTGGCTCCTTCGGAACAAATAATAATCAGTTTCTCACAAAACCAATGGTTCCAGATCAATTAGAATTTGTTTCAATATTTTAGAAGCATACAAGTTATTGCGGGATAAAAATAATCCAACAGTCCGTATTTTTTCTAAAGTTATTGCCATGGAATCAGTAACTGGCAATAGTTTGATAAGTTGCATACCTTTAAAGTTTATAGCAATCAGTCAATTAGTTGTTTCTCAACCATTAGTTTCAAATCATTAAGACTTTGTATGAATATCAAGTAAGCATTGTTGTTATGATAAATTAAATTAGTCCGACAAACTGTTTTTGTTCAAGAGTTATTAATATGGGATCTGTATCTGCCAATAGTTTGACTTTCAACGCAATCAATCAATTTTTTCTTCAACTAGTTGTCCTAAATTGATAAAACTCTGTATGATCATCAAGAAAGGACAGCAGAGCTTTTAAAATAGAATTCAGTCTTTAATATCTCTTTTTTCTTGTTGTATTGGCTGTGATCTGAGCATACTGAAATGAATTGAAACTCCAGTTATTTCCAAACAAAGCATAAAATTATTATTGAATTAGTGGCAGAAACAAGACTTTGCATTGATATTACGGAAGAATGAAAAAAATAAAAATGAAGTATCAATACATTTATGTTCATTAGCTATCGATTTTGACTCTGAAAATTAAGTCGCACTGCTTCCTTCAAAATAAAACAAATTTTTATCACTAAACCAGTATATATATATATATATATATATATATATATATATATATATATATATATATATATATATATATATATATATATATATATATATATATATATATATATATATATATATATATATATATATATATATATATATATATATATATATATATATATATATATATATATATATATATATATATATATATATATATATATATATATATATATATATATATATATATATATATATATATATATATATATATATATATATATATATATATATATATATACAAATAATCAGTTCTTCCCTCAGTCAGTGGTCCTTAATCAATAAAACTTTGTACGAATATCAAGGAAGCAGAGCAGTTATTGTGAAATGAAATTTATCCGACAAACTAATTTTGTTTAAGACTTATTGACATGGGATCAGTAACTGCCGATAAGTAATAATTAACAATTTTTTCAATTGGAAATTTGGTAACTCTAGTTTCAAAATTATAAATGAATAATGAAGCTACTATATCAATATCATTTATTGAATATGGAATTGGAGTCTTAATTGCAAAATTTTTTTACTTTATATTTTTCTCATTTTTCAAATCTATGTTGTTAATAATTGTTGAAATCAAGACCGCAAAATTTTGAAGCGTGATCTCTCCAATTTAAGCATTAAGTGATGCAATCAAAAAAATTCAACGAAAATCCCTCGGAAAATCCATTCTGTGGAGCCGGGTTCCGGCGTTTCTACATTTTTATGTCTAACGTTACTCCTCTAATATGAATATTGTTATAACCATGCCCAGTATCATAAGATGCTGCTTGAAAACTTTTTGCACTTGATTTCAAAAGAATATTGAGAAGAGCCAAGCCTTCCGAATGTGATATTATCATTTTAAACGATTTCTACTCATCTATATAAACAGGCCAAAATATTTTCTGGCACCAGCAGTTTCTGATTCAAAGTCAATATGTCGCTCGAACCTCATGATAATCACGTTTTCTATTGACAGAATTACTAAAAGTACTCTCCAAAATAGATGTGCACCAAATGGTGAGTCCTATTTCTTCGTTTGTTTCTTCTTCGATACGACCAATTTTTATATTTTGACGCTTATTAAAAACTAACATTGCTAAGAGAACAAAGCACGGTAGTACGCTACGAGTTTGATAGCTGAAAACATATGTTTGCAGGAACGGACGGTTAAGATGCAGGAGGATTATTGTGAAAGTGCAGATAAAGTAAATTTGAATCATGCAATCTATCAGACGCGCGTGTGTTGATGGTGGTAGTCCTGGAATAGGTCGAATACTCAGAATATGTGAAAAAGAGCAACCTCATGCATGAACATAGGTAATTTATGCAACATGAGCCTACAGCAAGAGAGCCCAGAGCAAAAGTTGTCGTTCAGATTCAACAAATATCCGAACAGTGGAGGGTGAGAGCGGCTACAAGTATGAATGAAATTTTACTGCTACGCGTTCAAATGGCGATAAAACTGGGAAGCTAAAAAGACCTATTTTACGCATATTTTGCGATTCATAAAGTATACACTTCAAGCACGGCCCTCGGTACGGTCGTATGAAATATATTTTTCTTTGGCTTCCTTCGACTTCACAGCATCAGTAATTAAATTGAGCACCCCACCTCTACTATATTTTTTTCTGTGAATTCATGATAGTGGCACTGGAAACAACATTCTACTTGAGAACTTTTCTCGATTCATTATTTAGATTATTCTAAAGTCTCAAATTCAACATGTGCTCTGTCCTTTCTTGCTATTGGTTCAATAATTGTCAATATATGAAAGCTCAACGGCTGTACGTAAATCCTGTGTCTAGCACATGTATTGACAAGCATTATGATACTCATACGACAGCTTTCATGGATAAGTGAGTCTGGTCTCGAGATATTTGATCTCATGTCACAGTACTTAATGTTACTCTTGTTGCATTAACTACAAATCTTATTGCATGAGAAATTTCATGCTATTTTCATATACTATGAATATTCAGACTGTTGATGGACGCGAAAAATTGTAAATTAGAAAAATTGCTCCAAGGCTTTTAGTTTTATCGATAGTTTATCGATGATCTTATGTTTTTTGTGCGTTATTTTCATATTTAAAACATGGAGGCATTTGTCACATTGACTTTCTAATAACGTTACATTGTTAATCGTGTTGCACTCAAAATGCTCTTAAAATTGAAACCTACATCAAGATAGCTGTGAAGAAAAATTCTGGAGGTAATGGAAATATTGATCTCAAAAATATAACTAACATAGCTGAAGGATTGAATCATAAGCTGTAAAAGGACGGAAAGCATTATATATTTGAAGCTAGATACATAATGTATTCATATCCAAATAGTTGTATAGAGCCCACCTCATACGAGGTTTGTTCAGTTACCGGTCCTCCTGCACGTAATTATGATGACTACCGTGCTTGCTTCTGCTATGGAAAATGACGTCACTGATGGTTTCGGTGCGTGGTTACATGCTTAGATTCGTGATAGAATATATGCTATTTTTCATTCTTGTTTGCATTTTTGTTGTTAATATGGAATATGCTATGTCTACGTCGATTTTAATGATAATTTGGTGAATTATATACATTTGGTTGAAGGAATTTTTGATAACTTATATTCTTCATATTTCAAACTGCATGTCCCACTGGGCTCAAGATGGCGGTTCATGCCATTCATTAACATATGATTGCAATGATTGATACTTCCAGTGGAACTATACGAGTGTGTGCTAGAAGTCAAATAAAGTAAGATTTCGTGGTTAAGGTCGAAAAGTGAATCATCAAATAGATTAAACCAACCCGCAGCAAAAAGAATATGAATTAATCGGTCATAAATAATGAATATTGATAACTAGAAGCCATAATCAATTGTCAAATTGACAAATGGAGAATCTTGATCTAATCCACATAATTTGAAATCGAAAAAACAAAAGGAGAAACACATCTCTTCAATGAATTCAAATTTCTTGATGATTTCTGCAAAAATGAACGCAGCGACCGCTTCAACCCACTTTTCAATTGTGGGCGTTATGAACTTAAAGCGGTTGCAGTGGATAACGTCATATATGACGTATTGATCTCGGATATCGTCTTGTGGAACGGTTTTAGAGGCGACATGAGCGTTGCGGTTGCCTAGTGGAATACACTCTAAATATATCGCCGTGTAATCGCCATATATAGTGATTGAAATGCTCTCTGGTGGTAGAAAATTGAAGCTGTCCTTGACAAGCTGTATTTATATTTTAGAATCACTCCAAAACTCAATAATACCAGTGGTCGTCTAGTGGTCGAAATTCGACCGTGAATCATTATGTTGCTAAGCTGGAACTTTATAGAATTTAACCTTCTATCTTCAGGGGTTCTAGGTACAATCAATTTTGTATTCAAATTCGAGGCTCCATCTGAATCTAAAATTGAAGTAGTGGCCTCGATTCAAGATTTAAAAGTAACTTTTTCTACTCAACGCTCAGAAAGAGGAAGAAATCATCAGGTTTTTTCTTCAGCCATTCTCTCATTCGGTGCATATTCTCGATTTATTCCAGCAAAAAATAGTGTTGCTCTCAGCGGTAAATTAGAATTGAACACCTTGTGTATAATTTAAGCTCTTTGCACTCCTTCTTCACTAGACTTCAAGTATATCAGATCTCACATTCCTTCATGCGCATGGTACAAAGTTTGCTTTCCTCGTAAGATTGTATTAGGACATCCTGAATATAATTTCAGCTCCCAACACTTCTTCTCCAAATATACTCTAAGTAAGCCCAAACTCAAATTCTTTCGTGCGCGTAACAAAGTTTTTTTCCACATAAAATCAATATAAGACACCTGTTTATAATTTGAGCAGTCAGCACTCCTTCTCCAGATAAACTTAAAGTATGCCATATCTCACATTTCTTCGTGTGCGCGGTACAATTTTTTTTTCGCGTAGAGTTGAAATGGCATATTCCGTATATACTTTGAGCTTTTTGCACTCCTCCATATGACCTGCAAGTATGCCAAATCTTACTGTCCTTTATGCACGCAGTACAAAGTTTTCTCGTCTTATAAAATTGAAGTGAGGCACTCTGTATATAATTCTAGCTTTCTGCACTTCCTTCTTCACACAGACTGAAAGTATGCCAAGTCTCAAATTACTTCGTGTTTGTGCGCGCGGTACAAAGTTTTCTTTTCGCGTGAAATTAAAATGGGACAGCCTGTATATACTTCCAGCTTTTTGCACCTCTTCTCCAAATAAACTCCAAGCAGGTTGAATCTCACATTCTTCTATGCGCGTAGTAAAAAGTTTTTTCATCACATGGAATTATTATGGGACATTTTTATATACTTTTAGTTTTCTGCACTCTTTCTCCATATAAACCTCAAGTATGCCAAATCTCACATTCCTTCATTCGCGCAATACAAAGTTTTCCCTGAACGTGAAATTGAAATGGGACAACCTGTATATAGTTTCAGCTTTCTGCACTTCTACAGATAAACTTCAAGTATGCCAAATCTCTCATTCGTTCGTGCGCGCGGAACACATTTTTCTTTCCACATTGAATCAAAATGGGACATTGTGTATATACATTCAGATTTTTACACTTTTTCTTTATACAAATTTCAAGTACCAAATATCACATTTCTTTATGCGCTCTGTACAAAGTTTTCTCTTCACGTGAAATTTAAATGAGACATCTTGTATATTCTTCTACCTTTTTGCACTCCTCCCCTATATAAACTTCAAATATGTCAAATCTCACATTCCATTAATGTCTTCTCCTCACATGAAATTAAAATTGGACAGTCTACATATAATTTTGGCTTTCTGCACTTCCTTATTTACACAAACTCCAAGTATGCCAAGTCTCACATTACCTTGTGTGCGCGATACATCGTTTTCTCTTCACGTCGTAAAATCAAAAAGAAACACTTGTACACACTTTCAGCTTTCTGCATTCTGCTTCAAGTATGCTAAATCTCTCACTCATTCGTGTGCGCGGTGCAAGACTTTCTCTTCACGTGAAATTGAAATGGTACACCTTGTATATAATTTTATTGTCTTGCTCTCCTTCATATAAACTTAAAGTATGCAAAATTTGACATGTTTTCGTGCCTGTAATATGCCTAAAAAGGGGTACAAAGTTTTCTCGTCACGAATTAAAATATAGATTTGAATGGGACTTCCTGTATATAATTATCGCTTTCTGCACATGGCAAGACTGTGAAGTGAAGTGCTCATTAGTGTTCCATCAAGAGAAGATTTCTTGTCTTGATGACCATTTCTTGTCTTGTCTTGATTTTCAAGACAAGAAAATAAAAATTTCTTGTCTTGCCCATTTCTTGACGACGCATTTCTTGTCTTGTTTTAAGAATTCTTGATATTTCTTGATCTTGACTTTTAGGGGGGATCCCCTTTCTTCATTGTTTTATCCAATCTGAACATTCAGTTTAGCGTTAGTGTCTACCCTTTATCCTTCCTGTTAGTTATGTTATGAATCGATTCTAGCAACTTTTTCCAAGATTGCCACCAATAGAAATAGATGAAAAGTCTGTCATTTTCATGTTTCAATCAATATTTGCAATTATTATTGTTATATGAAAAATCAACAACTTGAGGATTCTACCAACACATTTCTCTTCTACATAAACAATTTAATCACCGGAAACTGACGACTTATGCTTTCGATATGTATCAAATATTTGTCTAGTAAATCATAGTTTCCGATACTTTTTATACCCCCGAATAGGTTTTAATCTGTAAATGAGCTTTTCCAACTAGAAAATTTAGAAAAAGACTCTTCATTTTCAAAAATACTTATATTGTAAGCCGCTATATGTCACCATAATAATAACAGCTGTCATTTAGACAATTACAGCCGTCACTTCGACAACGACAGCTGTCACTTTGAAAATGACAGCTGTCACTTTTACAATGACGCTGTCACTTTGAACTGTCAGTTTGACGATGACAAATAGTACTTTGAAAGTTGGTATGATACTATCAAATTCATGAAACAGTAATGAAACTGGCCATGAAATTTACTGTCGGGAAATAACTGTGATGACCACAGCAGATTTAAATTTTTCAATAATAGAATAATAAATATGCGGGTTGGATAGTTAATTGTCAAGATATCAAGATTTCTTGACAAGAAGTCTTGATTCTTGATAGTACGTTCTTGTCTTGCCTTGGAAAATGAAAAACACTTCTTGTCTTGGTCTTGTCTTGATTTCAAGACAAGATCAAGACAAGATCAAGACTATTTCTTGATTCTTGTGAAGCACTAGTGCTCATTCAGCTCAATCGATCTCAATGAAAATGGGATATGAGTATCTAGAGCCAAGCGTGGGCAAAAGCCGGCCCTTTTGATTCTTTATTCCGGCCCGTAGCACCAATGTGCGTAGCGTACGTACACAAAACTTTCTTTCAAAAGAATGGGCATAGATCGTTTGAGCACGGCGGTCAAATTTTTATTCTGTATAGCAAGGTCTTCCGTAATCCATATGTACCACTTGAGTACGGCGGAAGCTTTACAGATTATTGAATAAATCATGAACAAATATAGTCAGTAAAATGTAAAATCTTTAAAGTACGATGCAGATAGCCGATATAAGTCAATCACGTGAGAATAATGGGAAAAAACACCCTAATTGGACTATTTTCAGTAAAATGAAATATGTTAGCTATAAGAAAGTGTGAATATTTGTAAATTGGTTTGTTTATTATATCAACTCACAATAAAAAATTAAAGTAATAAACTTGGCTCAAACGGTACATAGGGATTAGGAGAAAAATGCTCAAATAGTCTATGGGATTAGGAAAAAACTGACCGCCGCGCTCAAACGGTAAAATGCCCAACTGGAATACTCAGATTAGGGTATCCTTCACCGAATGCCCAACTAGACTGCAGCAAACAGTCTATGGGATTAGGACAAAACTGACCGCCGCGCTCAAACGGTATATCACCTAAAAAACAACATATAGTCCAGTCAAGATAGCTTATAAAATAGGAGTACCCTTGCATAAATTCCCAAGAAGCTGAAAATTGATAAGAACATTAGGGATACCATTATAATGAAGTTGTGAAAAGTCTCCATCGATCTCATAGGTGCAAAAAAATTCATGCAGGGTCAAAGTTTGCAAGAATGTATTTTTGATTTTGTTTTTAGCGAAATGGTTAGTTTCATTATGAGAATAGCTCAGATAAAAATTGTACATCTTTCAACTCTCTACAAAAATGGCTGCAACATTTTTCCCTAATATTTATCGTTTCTAAAAAATCCATTCTAAAGTTATATTCTCAATAATATACATGACTACGCTGCCTATGCACATTAGGAATGTATAATATAAATTAAACTATTAGTCTGCGTGACTAGTATACTTCATGAAAAATTATAGTAGAACCGCTGGACTTCCTAACCAAGAGGTTTGACCACGCTCAGCATGGAGTCTCCCATCGTTCTGGAAAGGCCTGTAATAAGTAGTTCTACCTAAAATTGTAAGTTGTAATACCTTCAAATAACAGTTTTTGAATGTGTTTAAACGAAATTAGAATTAATCCAGAATTATCAGTATTACTGGGCCCTGATTTTGTAACTAGAAAGCGATACCGAATAGAAATAAAAAATGGCGATGTGTTGAATGACGACCATCTTGGATTTCTATTCAACAGTGCGAATTCTAAGGTATTTCAAACATTTAATTCTCCTCTGTTTTAACGCATGCGTATTGTGGTAGCAATTTGAAAATAACACATGTTAGGGACTTGGGTGGGAGTTCCGGCGCTTGCTGGTCACTCGTTTGTAAACAAAAGGTCCAATTTCCTTGATGAACGCCTCTGCAGCAGCTTTATTCAATCTGCGTATTATAAATTTATTTGGAACATGACACAAAATATTCGCAATGCAATAAATTTACCGAAAAGTTGCTAAGAAATTGTCATCCGGCAGTTCAAAAGGATCCATAGCATATCTTAATCTCCGCCTATCGATACGTAATTGGATATTTTCCCTGCGGAGCACCCGGTAATACCATAGTGCCATGAAAGCCATCTGGATAAAGTAATAGAAGGTGTATTGTTCTACATTCTTACAGTTTAAATTTTGATGCAGATTAATAGAATTATAAACAAATACTCACATCTTGAAATTCTTGAAACACAATAATTATAAACTCTCTAGGAACAAAATTTGAATTAAAACTTGAATCAACTTAACGCTACTAAACATCAACTATATTCACTTTGCCAAATACGTATTCGTCTGGTCCCGACCAGTTGAATAGGCCATTCAACAGAGAATAGCAGAAAATGGCCGACTTAAGATGGCGCTAGGTAACGAAAATATATTCGGTATCGCTTTCTAGTTACAAAATCAAGGCCCTGAATAGATATATTTATGAAAATGTAGAGACCTTGGAGTAAATAAACTAAAGTTCTAAATGAAAATGAGGCGACTGAATAACAGAATACATAAGATATTTCAATACATCTCTGTTCTTCTACCTGTTTTATATTGGGATAATCTTGTACTAATGATGTGGTAAATGTCCTGTCCATAAGTCAACTCACTATATTTCTGCGAGAGGTATATTCGTACATTAATATTGAATGATAATTCTAAGAATAGAATTAAATAGAAACTCAAGCCTTTATATTATGTGATCATGTGGCCTTGAGCAACATCTGTCCGCTGTTCAATTGTCAATGTGGCAGTGTCTGTCTATTACTTACTTTCAATTATTTGCATAGATAAGTTACGTTAAGTATCTTTTGCAAAACATACACGTAAAAAAGGACGTGTTCGAATAACTTGTCTTTCTCCAACTTCGGCTTCTACTCATCAAAATTTTAGTCGAGTATATTACTAAGTTCGAGTGTTGCCTGGTAATCAACTGGACCCAGAAAAATGAGGTTGAGAGCTAATTAATATCTACATTCTACTTCCACCTGCACCAGAAAAGCTCCTTAATACTATATTTTGTAACTGCAAAAAAAGGTGTAAATCGAAATTCGGCTGCAAAAAAGGAGGCTCACTTTGTTCACCAGCATGCATCAGTTGCCAAGGCCAGTAATGTTCACATACTGAAATACTAAATCTCCAACAGAAGAGGATCCTTACATCAACGACGAAACAATTGCTGTATCGCTATTTTAACAATTAACGTCAATCCAGGAGGATGACGATGAAGAAGAAGTTGAAGGAGAAGACCTAATATTATATTGAACTTTAAAAAGAAACCACGTTGAGAAATACGTGCCAAGTACACTATTTTATAGGTGGCGTGGAAACGTGTGCATATTATGGAGAATATAACTTTAGAATGGCCTTTTCTCAGAAATGGTAGGTCTAAAGAAGAAATATTGAGGACCATTTTTGTAGGGAATTGAGCAATTCACAATTTTTGTTGAAGCTATTTCCATCATAAAACTGACCGTTTCGCTGAAAAATTCAAAAAACTCATTTTTGCGAGCTTTGACTTCGCATAAAATCTTTTGCACACACGGGATCGATGAGGACTTCTCATAACTTCATTATAATGATATTCCTAATGTTCATGTCAATTTTCATCTTCTTGGGAATCTATGCAAATATCTATTTTGACTGGAATAATTCTCTTCTTGACATCGATATATTCTGCTTTGTTTTGGAGGTCTCCGTCGGTGAAATTGCATTATTCATTATATCGATTATACATTTATATTCAGTAATTTTGTTATTTACATATTTTTCTATGTGTTTATAATTTTATAGTAGTTTGTTCTCTTTTATTTTTGTCCATATAATTGGGTTAAGCTCCCTGGACAGTGAATTGTAATAATATTAATATAGTAGTGAAGAATCATGATAAGTATACATGATAAATATGGAAAATGAAGAAATTATCTTTTGAATTGATTCAACTAAGACATGTTTTCTATCATACAACGGGCTCTACATAGTCGAATATTATGTCCGCTTGAAGAGAGAATGTAAAATAGTTATAGGTCCAATTTCAGTTGAAATATGTGTATGACGAGTTATGAGACTCAAGCCAATAGTCTAGATGTCTGTTAGAACTTGCATCAAATATTCTACGCAGATCTTCATATTCTGTACATAGAAATTAGAAATATCATATTTGTATTATATCATTCCAAGTTTCCTAGAAAATTACATCATTCTGTATTTTTCAAAGTTCAGTATCAGTTTATTGAAATTGCACCAATCTGCTAATTTATGTTAATCTTCTTAGAATGATAAAGAATCATTAGCGTGAGTTATAGCTCTAGATATTCTGAGGTTATCAGCAGGGTGAAGAGAATTGCTATAGATCATAGAAGAGAGATGATTATCAGAATCAAGAGAGGATCCAGGTTTGATCCTTTGGAGACCTGACAGGGATCTATTTAGGTAGCAAGAAAATATGTTGGAATGACTCAGCTTTTCAATAATATTTTTTTAATCTATCCGATCAAACGCTTTTGAAAAGTCTGTTTTAACAACGACCACTTCTTTCTGTTTATAAAAAGTTGCATATGCTTTCTCTCGTGTAAGTGTACGTATTTTTCTGGTGAGGCCAGTAAAAACCTCATTATCTTGGGACTTACCGCTTAGCCAGAAATCAGACAAAAAACTTAGTTATAGAGCAATAATCAGCTCAATGTGTAAATAAAACTATTCATTCGTAAGTGTAAGTCAGTGCAAGCGAAGACAGATCTGCAAGGTTAAAGTGCGCGCATGACAGACCAGAAGGAGGTGGTAAGTTAAAAGAATCGTGCGCGCGGGGACAAAAGCAGGATGCCAACTACATTAAAAATAAAAAGCAGTGACAAATGAACCAGAGAGGTAGAGAACTGAATTATAGCAGAGAAGAAGAAATAAAGATCGTCAGTAAGAGTAAGAGAGTAATAAGAAGCTCTGAAATACAAAATAAGCAAGAAGGAAGAAGTGATAGAGAAGACATGAAGGAAATAAATAATCTAAATGCAACCGTATAAATACTAATTGAGGATTTAAGATCAAATACGCAAAAATTTAGGGCGTTACGGGCCAAATTGAGGGAAAAATAAACTAAATGGGAAAAAGAAAAAGTGAAACAGCAAAATAAAGCGGAAAAAATTGAAACACAATTAGAAAATCAAGATGAATTGAAAAGAAAGAATAATATTCCAGTAACTGGGAGGACAGGTAAAATACCTAGAGAGAAAAAAGATTCGATGTAATTTTTCGAAGCCAACCTAAATTTAGAGTCAAAAATAAGAGATGTAAGGTGAATCAATGATCATGTTACTTGGATAGAGTTAGAAAACTGGCAAAAAAAAACAGACATTATGAGAAGTAAGAGAGTTTTGAGAAATGAATAACCGGAAGTATATATAGAGAATAATTTAATCAAGAAGGAAAAAGAAACGCAATTAGCCCTGGGAAAAAATTGCCAGGGAAGAGAGAGAAAAAGGTGAAAATGTAACAGTAGGTTACAGAAAGATGATCATTGATGGACAAAATTTGAATGGAATGAAACAGAGCAAGGAGTGGTTGAAAAGGAAACCAAGACAAAAAACTTATAACAGAAAAGCAAAGTATGATGATGGTACAACCGGCAACAACTGAGGCTAAGTTAAAGGATACGAATGACAAACTAGAAAAGAAGAACATCAAAATTGGAGCATGGAACGTTCATGGTGTCGCAGGAAAAGAATTTGAAATAGCAGAAGAAATGGATAAAATTAAAATAGATATGTCAGGTTTAACAGAAACTTCAAAGGAAGGGAAAGAATTGAAACAAATAAATATGAATTATTGGATGTACTGGTCCAGAAAAGAGGAAAATGAGACAGCAGCGGCTGGAGTTGGACTTATAATTAATAGAAAATATATGCACCAAATATACCTATAATAAAAAATACACGAATGAAAGAGTACTATTAACTGACTGGAAATCAGAAGACAATCACGAATTCACATTAATAATTGCATACGGGCCAAATGAAGAGCAAAAAAAGGAACAAAGGATTTATTCTCCCTAAAACTACAAGAAGTAATGAATAAGACAAACTAAGAGATGATATGATGGAAGACATGAATGAAAGATTGGAGAACAATAATAAGAGAATGGTAAGAGCTATGATACAAAAAGAAGATGAAACCTCAAATAACAATGGAATAATAGAACTGTGCTTCGGAAATGATCTATAGATAACAAATACATGCTTCGCACATAAAAACATCCACAAATACAAACGAACAGAAGCTTCCAGAAATAAGAAGCTCATATTGGACTATTTTTTGACCGGGAAAACGGAAAAGCCCTTAGTAACGGATGTAAGAGTATAATAATAATCTTTATTACTTAAACAGACTACAAAGTCCTAAACAAGTTAATATAGAATTAACAGATAAAACACAAAAGAAATATTGCCAAATGTACAACAAAAAAAAACGTGGGAAACAAAAATTCATATAAATATATCTATATCCTGTGCCTGTGAGGCATTATTATATAAGTAACACGTAACATATAAAGGTGATTTAGCTAAGACATTTGTTTTTGAAACTGGCAGATAAAAAGTATTGAACAGGCGAGATGAAGGGCGCGGTATACGAAAATTAAGTTGCAATAGAATCATGCCTATCTCTAATAGAAATGCAGTTGAATTGATCGAGTCAAATATTATAATCAGTTCCCTGTGGAGGATAAACATAAAATATCTTAAACCACATATATTTTAAGTATTTACGTTGCACATTTTCTAACAGTGATCTATAACAGTCATAATTTGGATACCATATTAAAATCGTATATTCAAGCTTAGACCTCACGAAAGCATAGTAAATGCAGAGAAATGAACTAATATTTTGAAACATTTACTGTTTTTTATCAAGAAGCCTAGCATTCTATTCGAAGCAGAGATAATCTCATTGATATGATACACAAAACTTAAGCCAGGATCAGAAAGAACGCCTAGATCCTTGAAAGTATTAGTACGCATCAATAATTGAATGTCAATTTTGACTGTATTCTACGAGTGAAAGTCATAACTTCGCATTTAGTAATATTAAGGAACAGATAATTTGTAGTACACCACTCGAACATATTATCTATATCACGAAGACAATCCTGAACATTATTGATTCGTTCGAATATTTTGACATCATCTGCATAAAGTAAAACATTGCATTCTAAATTATTGGTGATATCATTGATAAATAGAAGGAACAGCAATGGTCCGAGATTAGAACCTTGTGGTACTCCAGATTTAGCTGTATAAAGTGTAGATACGTAACCATTATATGAAACATATTGGAAGCGATTGGTAAGATACAAATTAAGCAAATTAGTTATACTGTTATTGAAGCCAAAGCTCTGAAGCTCATTCAATAAGATACCATGATCAATTTTATCAGAACCTTTAGAAAAATCCGTGAAAATAATGTCAACTTGGCATTTAGAATCTAAGGCCTCAGCTATATATTGGAAGAAAATACAAAGATTCGTTGCTGTTGAACGAAGCGGATAAAATCCATGTTGAAATTCAGTAATAGAATGTTTGACCTGCAAAAATATTTGTTCATAAATGATGATCTCAAACAGCTTCGCAAAATTGCATAAAATTGCGATAGGTCTATAGTTATGAACATCAGCTGGGTCACCAGATTTAAGAACAGGACAAACTTTCGAATATTTCCTTGTATCAGGAAATGACTTAGTCAATAGACAAAAGTTAAAAATGTATAACAATGGCGTTAAAAATGCGTTTATACAATCTCTGACCACAAAACTAGGTATTTTATCGTAGCCAGTAGTCATGGAATTTTTAAGTTTGAGAGCTGATTTGATAATACATTCTTCGGTGAATATTACATGAATTAAGGCAGGTATCATAAGCATATGTTGGAGAGCTAGGTGACCAAGTCGAAGAATCTATATAGACACTACTGAAGTAGTTTTTGAATAACTCTAATATTAACTGCGGACTGTCACATGTTCCCTCATCAGATTTCATGACGCCAGGTATTCTAGTAATACATTTTTTGCTGCGAATATAAGACCAAAACCGTTTTGGATCGCTCGATAAATTATTCTCAATATTACAAATATAGCTTTTATACGAACTTCTAATTTGCTTCTTTAAAGTAGATCGCAATGATTTGTATTTTTTCAAGAAAGTAATATGCTTTGATTTTTTCCATTTCACATAGAGCTTATTCTTCTCTTTTAGATTAGATATAATTTCACGAGTAAACCACGGAGGCCATCTCTTCCTGTTATTTTTTTACAATGGCACATGATCGTCTATAATCGAATATAATATTTGGTAGAAAATTGAACAAGCTTCATCTACATTGGGAGCTAGATGGATACGCGACCAATCGCATTCTAAAAAAGCTTCATATAATGATGGAAAATCTGCTTTTCTGAAATTGTAAGATTTGGGAATAAAGTTTGTTGCAAAATTATGTACATTAATTTCATCAAGATCTAAAACAATATTTAGTGAAGGATAATAAGGATCCACTTTGACCATTGGAGTGTCATCAATTGCGACTTCACAAGTAATGTTAGTGAAAACAAGATCTAATACACGATTATTAACATTTCGAATATTGTTGCATTGTTTGAAGTTACAGAAAGCTACAAAATTGCAGAGAACATTCAATAATGAATCAGTAGTGTCAAATTGATTAATATAATTCGGAATTTTAAAATCGCCCATTAGTAAAACAGTTGTCTTATGTGCACAAAATTGTTCAATATGATTAGTAAAAAGTTCCAGATCAGTATTATCTGGAGTTCGTGGAAAATAAACTATAATAACAATTGAGGTACAATTAGTTAGAGCACATTTACAAATAATCATATCAAGGTAGGGCAGAGAAGACAATAATTCGCTACAAGAAATGAATTCAACTTGATATTTATTCTTAAAAGCGACTAGAACACCGCCACCGCGCGTAACTTGTAATGTATCGAAATTTCTGTCTTTGCGGAATACAGTGTAGGAGTCAGGTGGAAAGAGCTCAGAGCTAGAAATATCATCATGAAGCCATGTTTCAGTAAGTCCGATATCAAATTCACAGTCCGACGTAGCAATATAAAATTCTTCAATTTTGTTCTTGATACTCCGAACGTTCTGGTAGTAACAGAAGACACTCGCTAGGCAGCAATCTTCACTGTTCCCGTCTTTCCTTCAAAAAAATCCTCGGAACTATTTTTATTACCTTTATTTTTTGGGAACCAGAATCTTGGTACAGCAAGTCCTTCCGGCCATATATCCAGACGTTGATATTCATCACGAAGGGAATAGGGTACTCCCAATTTGAACGAACTATAATTACCATTGTGCAGGATTCTCTCACAGACACAATCATTGTCGAGATTCAGCAGCTTAAGATGATTGAGAATATCATCTTTCGTAGCATTTTTATCAGCAACTCTGCTGATATGAAGCCAAGCTTTGCGAGGTGCACCCACTAAATTGTTCCCAGTGCGGCTCTGTGCCGTACCCAGAGTGAAAGAGTGTGTGCGTTTAGTCTGTGGCGCTGATGGTTGAGCAGGCGCATGTGGCTTGAACACATTGACTTCAGATTTTGACAGAACAGCTGATTTATACGTTTTGACATTTTTGACATTTTTGGAAGTGGTTGCCTCAACAATTGGAGCAGTTTGACTCACAGAAGCAGGAGAAACCAGAGACAGCTGCTTTATGGTATCAGATTGAGTAGCAATAAATGATTTACACTCAGCCACTTCCCTTATGATATTTGCAACCGCACTATCAAGAGCTTTCTTGAATGATGTAGCTTCATCATCATAAGCTCTACTTCTCGTATCAGGCATTATGATATCGGAATAAAAAAATTAATAAATTGTCGTGAAGGAAAAAGAAAACTGTAAAATACTGCGAGCACAAAAAAAACACGTATGCACACTACTACGCACTAAATGCGTATATACAGGGGAGCCGCAATAAGCAGTGACCATCATCTAATATTAATGAAAATGAGGATGAAAAAGAAAGAAGAACAAAAATTGGAAGAAATCAAATTAATAAGGAAAAGATAAAAGCACATTAGCTAGAAGAAGAAGATATCAGAACAAAGTATATGAAAAAAGTGGAAGAGAAATCAATTAATCCCCATAAGGAAACAAATATAGAGAATATGTGGAGAGAATTCAAACACAGTCTATTAGAAGCAGCAAAATAAACATAAGGGCAGCCAAATTTAATAATAAACAATTTAAAAAGACGTCATGGTGGTCGACAGCAATAAAAGAGAAGAAGAAAGCATGGCAGGTCTATTTGACAAGCAAAGATCTAGAGAACTATTAAGAGCTCAAGAAATGTCGGACAGAAGTCAAGAAATTAGTGAAAGAGGTGAAAAACAATGAATAGGTAAAGTTCGGACATAGGTTAGGGAATACCTACAATGAAAACCAGAAATTATTCCACGAAGTTTTGAAAAGATTGCGAAATGGACAAGAACAGACACTTAGGAATAAAAGACAGAACAGGTAAAATACCAAATAAAGAAGAAGAAATTATGAGCAGATGGCAAGATTACTTTGTAGAACTATTAGAGCAAGGCGACAAGACCAGCAACGAAACTGAAATCACAGTCAGCACAATGAGTAAAATACAAGAAGTGGTGAATATAATGACTGAGCAAGAGATGCTACAGGCAATGAAGATACTGGATATAAGTGAAGTACCAGGGCATGATAACATAACAGCAATGGTGATAAAAAACATGAGTCGGACTAGACAAGAAAGTCTGCTGAAAATATTCAACATGGTAGAAGAACAAGGTGCACCAAGTGACTGAAAAAAGGTGTGATCGCCCCCATTTTCCAGAAAGGAGACAGCAAGGACTGCAAAAACTATAGAGGTATCACACTCTTAGGCATCCCAAGAAAATTGTATGCACGAATACTGGAAAGCAGAATCCGAAAACAAATAAAAATAACATTTGAAGGAATGCAAAGCGAATTTAGACCATAAAGAAAAGTACCCTATTTTTGCATCAAGACAACTCAGAGAAAAAGCCAGACTTACAAAAAAAGTGATATCTGTGTTTTATCGATCTCGAAAAAGCATTGGACAAGGTATAACGAGAGAAAGTGTGGGAACCGCTAGAACTGGGAGAAACTATTGAAAGTGTGGAAAGATTATACGAACAAAATGAAAATTATGTCAGAGCTACGAATGATGAATTTACAACAAAACTGGCTTAAGACAGGGATCCCACTTCTGTGAACTCTTCACCTAGATGAAATAATAAGACATTATTAACACAAACTGGAGACATACAACGCAGGATATAGAAAAATGACAATGATAAAAGTAGCCGAACAATGCTATGCTGGCGGCATGATAATCATTAAAAATGAAGGGAATCTACAGCACAACATAGATATATTGAATAAAGAACTAGAAAAATTTAATATGATCATCAACAAAGAAGGAACTCAAACAATGATAGTTATTGGAGACAGGGAAACACATGAAATAAAGGTAGAGAACATAAATCTGGAACAGATCAGAACATTCAAATACCTGGGAGTAACAATCGAAGAAACAGGGAGTCTGGAACAAGAGATAGCGGAACGAGTTGAAAAAAAAGGAAGACTGTTCAACGCAATAAAGAAAAACTTCCTCAACAAAAAAGAAATCCCCAAGGAAACTGAAACAAGGTGTTCAAAAAAGTAGCAATTCCAATTTTAGCATATGGGTACGAATCTTGGACAACGAAGGAAAAACACCAAAGTAAGATAAGAAGTATCGAAATGAGTTTTATGTATAAATTTCTCCAAATATGTATACATCGTAATTATGGAAAAGGTTTAGTGAATATTTGATGTATATTGTATTGAAGTTTTTATATCCTCAAATTTGCTTAAATGCGATCGATTTCGGTTGTATAACCATCCTCAGGCATTAGCTGAAAAGTTGACATATAATAATATATAAATATAAATAGAGAAGTTCTTCGGTTGACACAAATTTTTAGAGTTAAAAAATATATATAAAATAAGCTTTTACTGTAAGAAATACAAAGATTAATAAGTATTAATTTGATTATAAGTTTAGATATTTCTCATGTGTAAAGTAAAAAAATGAAATTAAGCTTGGAAAAAATGTGCTTGTGAAAGTTTCACAGCGGCAAAAATTGAACAAATGCAATAATCCAGCAAATTTCAATATTCAATTTAAACAACTTAATAGATACCGTCAAAAATCAATTTCGAAAAGACATCAGAAATCGTTTGGTATTAAAATTTGAAGCATGTAAGAAATGCTTGTTGAAAGGTCAAGAGAATGAAATATACTGTCAAAATTTTGATTCATCAATTTCCGTCGTAGGTGGGTGATAAATAGGAAATGATGAAGAAGCAAGCAGGAAATATATAATTTGAAATTAAAATGAATTTAAAAAACAGCGCGATCTTGATGTCATTTGATTTTATTTAAAAGGTGATAATTTTGAAAAAAATATGGTTTGGATTTGTTAATTCAGTGATTTCGTTCAATCAATAATTCTTGGTTTTTAGATCAAGTCTGATTCTCAGTTCTTCCAATAGTAGTGAATTTTCAGATTTTATTTCGTGTTGCGAGAGTTCTAAGTTGTTCATGTCAGTTGAATGATTTTGTGACTTCGGATGTGTCCCTAGTGCTGAAGGTGGATTATTTTTCATATGTTTTTAAAACATGTATGGATATTTATAGAAGTCAAGCCAATGTAGCAGTTGTCACAATCATTACATGTGATTTTATAGACACCTGATTTATGTAGTGTGTTGCGTTTTGGCTTGTTATCTAACAGAATACTTCCAATATTTGGATGTGATTTATTTGTTGTGGTGGAATTGAGTTCCTTTGGAATTAAATTGGAAGATTCCTGAATGTTCTTGTAATAGGTATTGAAATGAATTTCTGAAATTTTTGGGCATGAGGATAAATTTGTCTTGAAAATTAAGGTTGTTTTCTTTTATTATAAATATTTTGCATGTATTGTGTAATTGTTGTTGAGGCCTATGTAAAATATAGTTGTGAGCTTATTGTTGAATTGATTACATGGAATATGTCAACTTTTTAGCTAATGCCTGAGGATGGTTATACAACCGAAATCGATCGCATTTAAGCAAATTTGAAAATATAAAAATTTCAATACTTTATATATCAAATATTCACTAATGCCCGTACTTATAGACCGTCAGATAGTCGAAGATTTGAGTGCCTCATTTTGTTTTCTCTGCCTTCAAGAGTTTTGATAAGTATGTATTGTAACGCGGCGAACGTTATTATCGTCTATTATTTGTTTTGTTTAATTAGTCCTACGTTGTGTTTGATTTTTGTTTTAAAAATGTGCCCAGAATTCTTTTAATTGAAGTCGTGGTTGTGCAGGGTAGAGAAATAGAAATACAACATAAATTCAGACCAAAAATATAACAACAGTTTATTTTCCTCACAATAATACAAAATTTATTCAATTAGCGGTATTGTATACTTAATGGAGGGTGAGTGATGTAGACGGTCAGAGGGCTCCCGGAATGAAGGCCCCGGAACGTCGGTGGAGGCTCCGGACTGGGCTCGGCTCGGTCGCCGGCTGTAGTGCGGTAGTAGTCGGACGTGCGCTGATCGAGTACGGCAGTTTGCGTACGATAGCGGCACCAAGCAGCCCACGGACGTGACAGTGGCCCCGGACTGTCCCCTTTGTCGAGTGAGGACGCCTGCGGTTAGACCCCGTAGCGGCTCGTTAGGGACGCTTCACACTTTCCTATCCCCTGGGTAGGTGGATGGCGATTTCACAAAGGATCTGTAATCAAATTAAAAGAACCTGCTCTGCGGGTAGGCTTGCGTTATAGTTTGTTGCTATAACGACTACAGCGACTAATTATAGCGCTGTAGTTTCAATAAAGTAAAAACCTGTTTATCAGGCGTACTGGTGCAATACTTTTAATAGTGAAGCGGCATCGCAGGCAGTCTTATGTCATAGTATCAGCTACAACGACTACAGCGGCCAATAAGTTTTGATGAGGGTTTGTGAGACCCTGTATAGTTGACTTGTGAGGCCGGGCTTGTGAGGCCCCGTAGAGTTGGCTTGTGAGGCCGGGCTTGTGAGGCCCCGTAGAGTTGGCTTGTGAGGCCGGGCTTGTGAGGCCCTATCGACGAGTTTCCTCCGAACGTGCCAGTATTCACCAAGCAGCTGGACGGAGGGTTGAGATGGCTTGTGAGGCCGTAGCGACGGGTTTGCGTCGTAGACGTGCCAGTATTCACCAAGCAACTGAACTACGACGGCTCCTCCGAACGTGCCAGTATTCACCAAGCAGCTGGACGGAGTTAGCTACCACAGAGCGTGCCAGTATTCACCAAGCAGCTGGACTATGGTAGATTTGACAGAGCGTGCCAGTATTCACCAAGCATCTGGACTGTCAGTGATCAAGGCCGAAACCAAGATGCCTTCCCAAGTGAAAAGCACCCCTTTTTATACTACAAAATCTCCCCCCTTGTTTTAGCGTGCAAGTGCAATCAAACATTACGTAACCAAATGTAAGACGAAAACAGCATGCTTTCTTCCGCGAAAAAGTACTTGATGTTACCAAAGATGGAAGATTAAATCTTCATGCATTAAAGAGAGATCGCTATTAATTTCTTGGAAATAGTATTGTTGGTGGTGGTTAGCATACTTCGGAGGGGCTTGTTTCTAGGATGTTGATTTGTTCTTAAATTTGTGTCAATTTGCATAATTTCGCATGCGTGAAAAGATAGAGTGAGATATACCATTCATATGTGCATTAGAAGGAGCAAAGTAACTTGACAGAGCATCCCTTCTACTTAGTGGTAGGTGTTAACCTTTTAGCGTTTTTTGAAGAAAGAGTGAAAACGAATGCAATAACCACATGCTAAACTGAAAGGTTAAATTGTAGTTCAAATTCTACCCCTACTTGATCTACTTGGAGAAGGAAGGAGCTATGGGAAGATTCGTTTGTCAACCTGCGATAGTCAATACAAAGTTGAGATTTACCCCCTCTCTCGACTTGATTTGCCTTTAATAATTATCTTCTAAAACCCTATTTGAAACTTCAAGTATTCAATAAATTCATTTTATGATTAAACAACTCAATCAATTTTATTATTTATTTGTATTACCCTTGTAATGTGAACAGGTATGCATCTACCCAATATCATGGCCGTATTGGTAGGTGTCTCATTATTTATTGGTTTCGAAAGGGTATACATTCTAGCGGTTTCAATTATTGTTCTTAATAACTGTTTACTCGAATAGAGACTCGAAATATTTAATATTTATTGACATCTTATTTCCCACTGGGATGAAATCACAGATGTTTTGTGTTACGGTCAATGCCTTTGGTTTATGGTCAGCCACTTGACTAGGGATGGAGGTTACATGCTTATACTTAATTTATGACTTTTCCGACCACCCTTGTAGCTTGCTAATTTTATAACTGTGTTTGTGTGCACTCAGGGTTGACATATTCAATGAGCTGTTGACGACATAATACAGAATTTTGTTTAAATAAATAGTGTTGGCATTGCAAACGTCTCAGTATATTTAGAGTATAATAATGCCAAAATTAAAGCTGGACCGTGTGGCCAACATAATAATAATTAATTTTAAATTTTCATGAAAAATCCTGTTTTGATCCAATTTTCTCGTTTCTGCCATGCTTACGAAATGAAATTTAAGGAAAAAAGAGTCAGCAAAAAACGATAGGCAGAAGTGATCCACTTGGCCAAGGGTTTGGAATGAGGGCTCGATTATGCAAAAAAATATATCAATTTTTCACGTTTTTCTCGTTTCTGCCGTTTGGCCATATGAAAGTTGATATCATAAGTATCTCGTAAAAATGAATGGCATAAGTTTTTCAAATGGCCAAGTTAGGATATGCACGAAAACATTCAGACTTTCGCAAGATGTTTTCGTGCATATCTTGACTTGGCCATTCGAAAAACTTATGCCATTCGTTTTTACGAGATACTTATGATATCAACTTTCATATGGCCAAACGGCAGAAACGAGAAATACGTGAAAAATTGATAAATTTTTCTGCATAATCGAGCCCTCACTCTAAACCCTTGGCCAAGTGGATCACTTCTGCCTATCGTTTTTCGCTGAATCTTTTTTCTTTCTATTTCATTTCGTAAGCATGGCAGAAACGAGAAAATTGGATCAAAACAGGATTTTTTATAAAAATTTAAAATTAATTATTATTATGTTGGCCACACGGTCCAGCTTTAATTTTGGCATTATTATACTCTAAATATAAGTACTTGTCAAAACTCTTGAAGGCAGAGAAAACAAAATGGGGCACTCAAATCTACGACTATCTGACGGTCTATTATAGTCAATACTTCGCTCGATCTCAGACTTCACAATTGCTCAAGTATGCGAATATTACCAATAGTCGTTACTTGGCTACGGAGTAATACTTCGCGTTTGCTTGACTCCGGCTTCACTTAAGTCTACTACAAGGCTACCTTGAGTGATGCTCAAGTATTCGTGTCAGTTATTTTTGACATTTATATTTCCAACATGGACATATACCATAATGGTATACATACTTACTGAAACTTATTTTTCCAATCAAATTGTCAAGAAATAGATCAAATTCAGTAGACAAACTAGGAATATTTCGCAAATACTGTCATAAACGTCAAACATCAATCAAATATATGTCAAAAACAAGAAATCTCAAGCTTCGCCAAGAATTCACAAAGTATCGACTATAGGATTGATTATCAAGTATGTGTCTATGGTGGCTTCGCCTCGACTTGGCCAAGTAATAGTCAAGAACGAGATTGAGTTTCGACTATAAGTACGGGCATAAGCCTTTTCCATATCGAAATGAGAACACTTAGGAAGATAGAAGACAAATCCAAATTAGACAGAATAAGGAATGAAGTACTTGGAGATAAGCTGCGAAAAAAGCCAGTTAGGACTATAATAGAAGAAGGTCAGCTTAGATTGAGAGGACATGTCCGAAGAATGGGAGAAGAAAGACTCGCGAAACAGATGTACGAAGCTAAACCAGCGCCGAGAAAAAGGAAAGGTAGGACGAATGAAACTTGGGACACAAAAGTACACAAGGCGATGAATCGCAGAAGAATAGACATAAATGGAAGTAGGACTTTGATTAAAGATAAAGCAGCATTGAAAGACGCATGGAAGAAAACCCCAATAGAATAACGCCTTACACCGCAAGGTAGAAAAACAAACGGATTGAGTAAGTGAGTAAGCATATGAATTGGGTTTAATAACAAAGTTTTGTTGTGGTTGAACTTCTAAAATCTTATTGGGAGCTATGAGTCAATTTCGTGGACTATTATAATCAATATCATTATTGTGAATCGCAGATATGTTGCGAAAACTCTGAAAAAAGCAAAATTATCAACTATATTCTCAGGAGAGCTCAAGTGTGCAATGTATTAAAGTCTCTTTCAATTCCTATAGAAGACCAGTATCTGTTGGGTCATCAGAATGTACTTTAAGTGCGCAAATTCCACTTTAGATCTGCCGGATTCAAATTATGTTAGGAGATAATTACCTTGGTACCTAAAATTATATTTATTGATAAAATTTATTCGAGACGAATACGAAACAGAGTAGGAACTTTTGAGCATGAGACGGTAAAGAGCACTATTATCCAAAATATTATATAGAAGATTATTGAAGCAATCGCACGTATTTCCAATGTCAAAAAAACTCACTACAAAATTCTAGACGTAACTATGAGATAAACTCTACAATTTGAGATAATCTGTTTGCATGAAATAATATTTTTTACAAATAATATCAGTGTTCATATATATATATATATATATATATATATATATATATATATATATATATATATATATATATATATATATATATATATATATATATATATTTATGAAAAAGCAAACAATGTGTACACACCCATTATTATCTATCCAGATACAGTTATCAGTTATCAGTTATAAGTTTTTTGACTAAGCTTGACATGGATTCCGAAACAATGATGGGAGATCAGACCCAACATGAGGTATTTAGTGCATCCTTCGTAATTGTCCCGGACTTAAGATGCTACGTCAAGGTGCCTTGGATTTAAGATTTCACCGCCAGTTGGAAGAGGAAACTGTTTCAGTGCTATGGACAAAATTTCATAAACTAGAGAGTCGCTAATATTGCACACACACATGCACAATGTATACATGTTATATTGATATGAATTAATTAATATGATTCTCAAGGTCAACCCAGCCTTATTGTCAAGAGTCATTTTCTCCCATATCTGTAACGCTAAAACAAATCTTTTCACCGAGTTTCATCGAAATCGGAGGTGAAATAGTACATCGACAATTTGACCAAAACAGCAATTGCAACTTCAGGGGATCAAAATGCCGCTGATGTACCAGTAAATAAAACATCACTCACGCATAAAATACCTTCTAGCTATTACCCGCGAATTCACTCTCATACAGACCTTTTTACAAATCAAATCTACAAGCGCCATTGCACTATGATGAGAACGAATAGATTTGACAATTGTCAATTCACATAGCAACATGAGGCTAGTTCTATTAATAATGAACGAAATGCGAACCAATTTACATTAGCACAAAAATCGTACCCAGCTATCTGTCAGTTGCATCAATTATCAGTCGTTTACCAATTATCATGAATAATATGTGAATATATTTGTTGCTTCTATATTATGAATTTCTTTTCACAAAGCTTTTCTCAAATCTTATACTTGATATGAGTAAATTGTGTTAGCAATTTGATAAATCAGAAGTTTCAAATCGTAGTCCCATAATCAACTGAAATAGATTAAAGTTTGAATTTATCGATAAATAGCAGCCCGTGCCAGCTTCGTACATTTATGGATATTTAAAATTTTTCTTCGAATTTTTAGAGCTCAGTTCAATAATATAAGATAATTATTAGGGATAATACTAAATTTAATGCTATATAAATAAAGCTTCAACTGCCAAAATTTGTTGATTAGTGCGTAGATCTAAAAATAGACAAAGTCATCAGTATTTGATGAAATAAATTGCGGGAGATAAAAGATTATATTGCATCGCACGACATGTAAGGAATTTTACTGGTCATTTTTCTACCTTTTGAGTTACATCATTAGAGTATTAGTAGGAATAATTTTTTTTAAGTAAATTATAGCCCATGCTAGTAATATTATAGGATCCTGGTGGTGGAGTTTTTTTCAAATCGGTCCAGTAATTTTTGAGTTTATTCATTACGAACAAAAATACTAATCTTTTTTCTTTATAATATTGGTATAGATGAAACATTATGTCAGGAAATTTCACGCAAGCTCCAGCAACTACTATAGAGAGTCTCAATTCAATCGGATGAACGATGCTTAGCGGACAAATACCGCTCGTGCGCCACCTGTTTCACATTAGTAGTACTACGTCAATACCATTATACAAGTACGAATAACAGCTGTACGAAGTTCCAGCTTAATCATAGGAACGATGCGCGAACAGACAACTACAGCTCGTACATCCCTTGATGTATGTTGACGATATATTGAAAGCAGCCTCCATGAAAAAGTCACCAACAACTGAAGTAATAGTCCGAGATTCCACATCAACGTTAATCTGTTTATTGATTGAAATACATTGGCAGGTACATGCACATTGATTTTATACGTTCACAACAAATTGTGTGAAAATAATTTTGAATCCAGATGACGAAGAGTGGATTGTGTTGCAGTGTTGTGAAGTGTTTAAAAATTAGATTGAGACTATTGATAAATGGACAGATGATATTCATATGGCCAAGACGAGAAGCATGGCAACCAGCAAGATGCAGGATCAGCTGAAAATGATGATGGAGTTCATAAAGACGTCGTCAGCTGAACAAAAGGCTTTGGTAGCTGAAATGAAAATGTTCCCGCATTTACACCAAGAGAATGTATTGCTAAATTCAACTTGAAACCGACGCCGTTAGATGACAAGACATCTAGGGATGAGTATTTGGCTCAATTTGAGCTGGTTTCAAAGAATCATAGCTGGAATATGGAGCCAAGAGCTATTGTATTGGTTGGAATGCTCCGAGATACAGCATTAGCGGTACTCTCGGGTCTGAATGAACAAGAACGCCTTGATTATGGGGAAGTTACATCTGAATTGAAGCTGCGCTTCAGAGAGAAGCACATGAAGGAACTACTACATGGACAGCTTCGAATCCGCACACAACTCCATGAAGAAGATCTAACTACACTCGTTTAAGTAATACTCAGAGCGAGATTGACCCCTATATTCATGAACGAATCCCAAAAGATAATTCTTAAACAACACTTGAGTGTCGAGCAACACTTTGCGTTTGCTTCAGTAAATGCATAGATAAGGTAACTCTCTGCCTACTTCACGAAACGCATAGTGTTGATACGTTTTTCAAAAACAAAAAGTGAATGTTATCTGACATTCTGCTCCCGGATCCGTTGAAATTGACTTAAGATGAAGTACAGTATCGAAAAGGAGTTTGATAACCATTGAAATGATCGATTAAACGAATACAAGAAAAGTACATTTTCAAAATCTGTTTAATTACTACAGTTCAGAAGACAAGATAGATTCAAGAAGGATTTTGTTGTAATTACCAAAATGCACCTAGCGATGGAAATGCACCAACTTAGCTCGGATTGCACTGATGCATTGTCTAATTCTGTCCCGGACATAGTACACATGAACATACTTCTATTTGAATTAGGATCAATAGCTCTGGGCACTTTCAAATTGATAAATGGACAGATGATATTCAATAACGTCGCCGTTATAAATTTACTATCAATATTTACTGCTTCTTACCATATGATGGATTCAATATCAATACGATAACTTTCAATTAAAATACATTTAATACAAGTTGTTTGATTCTAAAACCTTGTCACCTCAGCCGTCAAATTCTAAAGTGAATTTAGCAGAGCATAGAGAGACAAATCACGTGGCCATATTCAACGCAGTGCGTTCACTTAGCATAGCATCCCCTAAGTTTTGTTAATAAAATGAATGACTTGACAAAAGGAATGCACTGAGAAATGTTTATCTTTGCACACTGTCGTTATAATACTTAGGGAAGTATTCTTCCTGAATACGGATGTGAGTTTTGACCATAAGTGCGGGCATGAATGAGAGGCAATCAAACTGTGAGATGGATTTTCATATCAAGTGTATGAATATTGTCCCAACGTTCTCAAAAAACTAATAACTGATAACTGTATCTGGATAGATAATAATGGGTGTGTACACATTGTTTGCTTTTTCATAAATATATATATATATATATATATATATATATATATAGCAATCGCACGTATTTCCAATGTCAAAAAAACTCACTACAAAATTCTAGTCGTAACTATGAGATAAACTCTACAATTTGAGATAATCTGTTTGCATGAAATAATATTTTTTACAAATAATATCAGTGTTCATATAAACTATATATATATATATATATATATATATATATATATATATATATATATATATATATATATATATATATATATATATATATATATATATATATATATATATATATATATATATATATATATATATATATTTATGAAAAAGCAAACAATGTGTACACACCCATTATTATCTATCCAGATACAGTTATCAGTTATTAGTTTTTTGAGAACGTTGGGACAATATTCATACACTTGATATGAAAATCCATCTCACAGTTTGATTGCCTCTCATTCATGCCCGCACTTATGGTCAAAACTCACATCCGTATTCAGGAAGAATACTTCCCTAAGTATTATAACGACAGTGTGCAAAGATAAACATTTCTCAGTGCATTCCTTTTGTCAAGTCATTCATTTTATTAACAAAACTTAGGGGATGCTATGCTAAGTGAACGCACTGCGTTGAATATGGCCACGTGATTTGTCTCTCTATGCTCTGCTAAATTCACTTTAGAATTTGACGGCTGAGGTGACAAGGTTTTAGAATCAAACAACTTGTATTAAATGTATTTTAATTGAAAGTTATCGTATTGATATTGAATCCATCATATGGTAAGAAGCAGTAAATATTGATAGTAAATTTATAACGGCGACGTTATTGAATATCATCTGTCCATTTATCAATTTGAAAGTGCCCAGAGCTATTGATCCTAATTCAAATAGAAGTATGTTCATGTGTACTATGTCCGGGACAGAATTAGACAATGCATCAGTGCAATCCGAGCTAAGTTGGTGCATTTCCATCGCTAGGTGCATTTTGGTAATTACAACAAAATCCTTCTTGAATCTATCTTGTCTTCTGAACTGTAGTAATTAAACAGATTTTGAAAATGTACTTTTCTTGTATTCGTTTAATCGATCATTTCAATGGTTATCAAACTCCTTTTCGATACTGTACTTCATCTTAAGTCAATTTCAACGGATCCGGGAGCAGAATGTCAGATAACATTCACTTTTTGTTTTTGAAAAACGTATCAACACTATGCGTTTCGTGAAGTAGGCAGAGAGTTACCTTATCTATGCATTTACTGAAGCAAACGCAAAGTGTTGCTCGACACTCAAGTGTTGTTTAAGAATTATCTTTTGGGATTCGTTCATGAATATAGGGGTCAATCTCGCTCTGAGTATTACTTAAACGAGTGTAGTTAGATCTTCTTCATGGAGTTGTGTGCGGATTCGAAGCTGTCCATGTAGTAGTTCCTTCATGTGCTTCTCTCTGAAGCGCAGCTTCAATTCAGATGTAACTTCCCCATAATCAAGGCGTTCTTGTTCATTCAGACCCGAGAGTACCGCTAATGCTGTATCTCGGAGCATTCCAACCAATACAATAGCTCTTGGCTCCATATTCCAGCTATGATTCTTTGAAACCAGCTCAAATTGAGCCAAATACTCATCCCTAGATGTCTTGTCATCTAACGGCGTCGGTTTCAAGTTGAATTTAGCAATACATTCTCTTGGTGTAAATGCGGGAACATTTTCATTTCAGCTACCAAAGCCTTTTGTTCAGCTGACGACGTCTTTATGAACTCCATCATCATTTTCAGCTGATCCTGCATCTTGCTGGTTGCCATGCTTCTCGTCTTGGCCATATGAATATCATCTGTCCATTTATCAATAGTCTCAATCTAATTTTTAAACACTTCACAACACTGCAACACAATCCACTCTTCGTCATCTGGATTCAAAATTATTTTCACACAATTTGTTGTGAACGTATAAAATCAATGTGCATGTACCTGCCAATGTATTTCAATCAATAAACAGATTAACGTTGATGTGGAATCTCGGACTATTACTTCAGTTGTTGGTGACTTTTTCATGGAGGCTGCTTTCAATATATCGTCAACATACATCAAGGGATGTACGAGCTGTAGTTGTCTGTTCGCGCATCGTTCCTATGATTAAGCTGGAACTTCGTACAGCTGTTATTCGTACTTGTATAATGGTATTGACGTAGTACTACTAATGTGAAACAGGTGGCGCACGAGCGGTATTTGTCCGCTAAGCATCGTTCATCCGATTGAATTGAGACTCTCTATAGTAGTTGCTGGAGCTTGCGTGAAATTTCCTGACATAATGTTTCATCTATACCAATATTATAAAGAAAAAAGATTAGTATTTTTGTTCGTAATGAATAAACTCAAAAATTACTGGACCGATTTGAAAAAAACTCCACCACCAGGATCCTATAATATTACTAGCATGGGCTATAATTTACTTAAAAAAAATTATTCCTACTAATACTCTAATGATGTAACTCAAAAGGTAGAAAAATGACCAGTAAAATTCCTTACATGTCGTGCGATGCAATATAATCTTTTATCTCCCGCAATTTATTTCATCAAATACTGATGACTTTGTCTATTTTTAGATCTACGCACTAATCAACAAATTTTGGCAGTTGAAGCTTTATTTATATAGCATTAAATTTAGTATTATCCCTAATAATTATCTTATATTATTGAACTGAGCTCTAAAAATTCGAAGAAAAATTTTAAATATCCATAAATGTACGAAGCTGGCACGGGCTGCTATTTATCGATAAATTCAAACTTTAATCTATTTCAGTTGATTATGGGACTACGATTTGAAACTTCTGATTTATCAAATTGCTAACACAATTTACTCATATCAAGTATAAGATTTGAGAAAAGCTTTGTGAAAAGAAATTCATAATATAGAAGCAACAAATATATTCACATATTATTCATGATAATTGGTAAACGACTGATAATTGATGCAACTGACAGATAGCTGGGTACGATTTTTGTGCTAATGTAAATTGGTTCGCATTTCGTTCATTATTAATAGAACTAGCCTCATGTTGCTATGTGAATTGACAATTGTCAAATCTATTCGTTCTCATCATAGTGCAATGGCGCTTGTAGATTTGATTTGTAAAAAGGTCTGTATGAGAGTGAATTCGCGGGTAATAGCTAGAAGGTATTTTATGCGTGAGTGATGTTTTATTTACTGGTACATCAGCGGCATTTTGATCCCCTGAAGTTGCAATTGCTGTTTTGGTCAAATTGTCGATGTACTATTTCACCTCCGATTTCGATGAAACTCGGTGAAAAGATTTGTTTTAGCGTTACAGATATGGGAGAAAATGACTCTTGACAATAAGGCTGGGTTGACCTTGAGAATCATATTAATTAATTCATATCAATATAACATGTATACATTGTGCATGTGTGTGTGCAATATTAGCGACTCTCTAGTTTATGAAATTTTGTCCATAGCACTGAAACAGTTTCCTCTTCCAACTGGCGGTGAAATCTTAAATCCAAGGCACCTTGACGTAGCATCTTAAGTCCGGGACAATTACGAAGGATGCACTAAATACCTCATGTTGGGTCTGATCTCCCATCATTGTTTCGGAATCCATGTCAAGCTTAGTCAGACCGGGTAAAACCAGCCCGATAGTTATTATTATTATTATTATTATCTATTAATATAAATTGATAAATTAGGCTTTCAAGGTCGACCAAGTCTGACCGCCAATAGTTATTATTCTTCTCATATTTGTAACGATAAAGCAAATATTTCCACTAATTGAACAAAAGTAACTACTCCAGTTTTGATTCAAATTTTAACATTTTTTTCGACTCAATTCTCGACCCAGGTTGTATCTGATCTAATTTTTGGACTTGAAATGGCCTTAACCCTTTTGGTCAGAACGTAGTCAATTCATCGTTTGATAAATATTTTCAAAGCCAATATTCCTATTATTCATCTATTCAACAAATTTATTTTCGGCTTTTCCAACTCCAAAATTTATCCAGTTTTACTGAATTAATATGGACTTATGTTTTCAGATCTGTACCAAATAATCATCTAGGAGAATGAAAACTCAAAAATAATAATCCTGAAGTGGAAGGTTCAACTAAAAATCAGTGTTAAAGTTGATGAATTCAAGTGATTGAATGATTTATTCATATAATATTATTCCATTTTATATTCCGTCGAAAAACTTGGAAACGAACAAATCGAGAAGAAAATAGTGTCCGTATTGGAATATGAACAATCCAATAAGTCGTATCATAATCTTTATGTTGCAATATGTGACCATAATTTCAAATAGGTTACAAAGCTTCGATTGTTGAAAATGTGAGTTTTTTCAAGTGCTAAATTTTTGTGACTATAAAATGACTATGTCGAGAAACGGAAGATGTTACTTCCCGATGAAACATATGAACAAAATTCGAGGGCCGTTGCACATCTACTTGCTGTCCTCAGGGTCTACGATGATTTTCTGGATAAACACAGAATTCGCCCAGAATTCTTCTGCAGGTGAGTTATTATCCATCAAATGAATGAGAAAGGGAAGTTTATATACGTATTGTAATAGTTATTTATGTATCAAGGCAGTGAAGTTCACCTTTTCATCACAAAAGGGAAATTGATTGAACCAAATGAGTGATGGAAAAGATACTACACTGCCAAGGTACATTATGAAATCGTGAATTATCAGATAGAAAATCATATTGACATAACCTAACTTTACTTGATTTCTATTGACAATAAATTATTAATGTAGTCAGTAGTACCAACACCAACAAATGCATCTTTATTTCTGGACAATGTGTCAGCGTTTAACAATATTTCCATAAATAAATGTAACAAATTGACAAAATACAAATAGGAACAAAATAATTACTCATAAATGTAATTAATTTTATATAATATAAAATAAGAATTTAATAAGAAAGAAGAGAGTATCAATCATATCGAACGGCAATAGAGGTATAATCTGACCATCGTTCATTTGAAAAAATATGACTCTCAAATCGAAGGGATTCAAGTCATATTCTTTCAAATGAACGATGGACAGACTATAACACTGTACATCTGGCAACTTAGTTTATGCAATCTAGCAACAGAAATTTTTTAATAATAGGCTACAGCACTGCCGATTTTTCTTATTTTATTGCTGATTTTTGGATACTTTACTGACGATTTCAAAAAAAACGTTATTTTCTTGCATACTTATTTCTTGTAACCTGCTATTTGGTCAAATAAGATCGATTTAAACGAGTGATCACTGAGTTTTTGAGAAAATCAAAGATATATAGTCAAATCACAAATAAATACTATTGTATTGTATTCCAATACTTCCGATATTAATTTCAATGTAAGTCGCCTACTTAGAATTGGGAGCTGGTATATGAATACTTTGTGAACCGGATGTAGAAAAACAAACTCCTGTCAGTCGTGTTGATCTAGTCATCATATTACAGAAAATTTCGTGCGAAAAAAATCGTTGCAGTATTCGAGAATACTCAAACTACCTACTACAGAAAGTATTAATATCTACAGTGGTATCGTAAGTAGTAAGCGTTGAGCATGCGTAATAAGCTATTTTAACTTGGTTTAAAATATCAATCCACCGAGTGCACTATAAGTGTATGCCACACTTGGTAAAATGCATGATTGATTTACAGGCTGTGCAACGAAACTAGGAACATAATAATAATAATAGTAATAATAATAATAATATTTATTTGGTTTTTAACATAGCAAAATGCATTACCTTGTCATACATCATAATTAATGGATAAAATGGTTGACGCCGACTAGATTTGTGAATAATGTGAGTGATGTATTATTGGGATTTCAGTCAAATTTAATATTATTTCTTTTCTGCTTTATATATATTTTATATTTATAATTAATAGTCAAGAGATTATAATGAGAAAAATTCATCAATTTTGTAATACAGGAGTCTATTAGAATATCCATAACGGTTTATTTGAACCTATTATAAGTTAGATATGGTAGTTCAACTTGGGATTTCCAAATTGTGCGGATATTGGCTCTGCTCTATGTTTTAGAGTGAAAGTATAGGAATGAAAAGTTGTTCAAAATAAATCTTCACTCATGAAAAGTTTATATTTGATGCAGTAGAATATCTGTAGCATTAGATATTTAGAGAATAATATATGACACTTTCGTCAAAAATTAGATAGCCATGGGAATAAAAACGAATGGAACAAGCTTTCATCACAGAACAGAACTACTAAAGAAGAAGCAAAACGCCCACTTTATTCAAAACTTAACATATTACTGTTAGCGCCATCTATCCGCGGTCCTATTGAATTACTGTAATAGCGCGCGAATACGAATCTAGGTACCTACTGTTAAATTTTACACAATTTTTTTCTTTATGATTTCTATTTACGATTCAAGTTTTCATGATTCAAATATGAGAAATATGAATTGAATCATGATGACTAAAATCACAAATCACAAATTGAATTAATACGAGTGAAAATAAATTAAATACAATCACAGAATTTGGAGTAATGATAATATTTTCATATTTCAACATCTATTTACTATAGCAGATAGTCTTGCATCTGGAAATAGTTCAATTACATTATTTAAATAACTATATATAGATATAGTTCATCTTATAAAATCTCAAAAATGATGTCTGCCTGTCTGTCCGTTGAGGATTCCCTTCTAATCTCGTGTTTTATACATAGAGAAAATGAAATCGCGATATTGTATTACGATGCAGTTCTTGTAAAACATGACATTCTGCGTCGCAAACTAGTGTAGGTGTTTTTTCGATAAAATCCATAATTTTCGAGTTATGGGGTTCTTCTATGGTATTCATTTGGCAAATACGGATTTATTATTCGTATGTTTCTCTCCAAGTTCCTGCATTATCAAAAGTGTATTCTCATGGAAGTTAGAATTTTGTCTTGAAATGACCTCTTCACATTTTCAGATATAAATTAAGTTTCATATTTTATGGGATTTTTCTGGTATCCTAGATAGATGCTGCTTCGTTTATAAATTTTCATAAATTAAGATATTCTGCGGCGGGAATTGCTCTTGGCGTTTCTCGATGAAATCCATACTTCAAAATTTGAGTAATTTTTTTGATGTCCATATATGTTTACCTATCTATGTGACATTTTATTCCTGTTTTTCAAGTTTGTCTTGATTTTGACGGTATTCTGCTACAAAAAAGTGATTCAAATTCCAGACCAATTTTGATTGAGGAATACAATGTAAGAATGAACTGACATTTTCTCCTAAACAAGCAAGGCAACGGTACTAAAAATACACAGATTGTATATTAACATCTTATTTATTCATGTGACATTTAAAATTACTCACCACCATAATTGACACTTAGGACTCTTTGCAGCTCACTTTGAAACAAATTCAAGCCAAACAATTCAAAAATTTGAAAATGAAATCACTTGATCATAAATCTCTAATAGTTCCATAGGACCGCGTATAGATGGCAGGAGAATAATATGATAAATTCAAATCATATTCTCGTTTCGCTAGCCTGGCTTTCATTCTGACAGTTCAATTCCGTATTATTATTGTCAAAGCTGAGATACTACAGATATTCTACTGCATTTAATGAAGACTTTCCATGAGTGAAAATTGATTTTAAATAACTATTCATTATTGTTAATTGTAGTAATAACACGGAATTGAACTGTCAGAATAAAAGTTTGTTCCATTAATTTTTACTTACTTGTACAAATAGACTGGCAGCTAGTGCCAGGTGGGGTTCTCCGATTTTATACCGCTTGCCTTTTTGAGGATTGATAATTTACCTGTTAATAAGAAAAATGAAAGTGTAATTGAGCGATGCACGCTTTCCAGTCATAGTTCAAATTCCAATTAAAGTCTGAAAAAAAAATATGTCTTTTTCCGTGATATCATATTGCATGCCTTTGTAATGTTGAATAATTGAAATTAATCTAAAGCCAAGGACTGAAAGGCAAGCAATTCGCAACAGCCCAAGTGGTTCAAAGGGTTGCGAAAGCTTGTGAAAAAAAATTATGAAGAATGCCGTGCTTTCAAATTGCATGCCAATGAAAAGAATTGAAGTTTCAGTCATAAAACCTTGGTAAACAAATTGGCAATCATTCCTCGTTGGCGCAAGGGTATGAGATTTGGGGGTAATCTTGCATATAAATTTTGAGCCAATAGGGAATTTGCATGAAATATAATTTGGTTCAAATATTTTTTTTCCGAATTTATATTGGCCGAACTTTTGTACTAAATCATTATTTTGGTATTTAATATCTTTTTCATTACTCAAAATTAATTAATAAAAATGCAAATTAAGCGCGGGAAATTCAAAGTTCCAAAACGCAACACCATTGGTTAAAACGAAATGTGACGTCAGATACTACTAATACTGTTAGTTAGATTATAAATCATTTAAGACAGTGGTTTATACACTCTTGGGATCCAAGTCTTGATTATCTTGGGCTTGGCTGTACTGTACTGAGGAGTCCCAATAAGGACGAAACATATGTCTACAGCTGCATCCCCGATCTGAGATGATGGTGGCTTCAGCCCCGACTCTTAGATTTGAATTTTCATAGAAAACAATTCTTTTCTAGAATTATTCATTTTTTGAATGTTCCATAGCACAAGCACCTCACATATTTCACAGTTTTTGTGTGAAATTTTTATTTATGTGATTTCTTCTTTAAAAGAATTGAAGTTTCAGTCATAAAACCCTTGTAAACAAATTGGCAATCATTCCTCGTTGGCGCAAGGGTATGAGATTTGGAGGTAATCTTGCATATAAATTTTGAACCAATAGGGAATATGCATGAAATATAATTTGGTTCAAATATTTTTTTTCCGAATTTATATTGGCCGAACTTTTGTACTAAACCATTATTTTGGTATTCAATATCTTTTTCATTACTCAAAATTATTTGATAAAAATGAAAATTGAGCGCGGGAAACTCAAAGTTCCAAAACGCAACACCATTGTTTAAAACGAAATGTGACGTCAGATACTACTAATACTGCTTACATTTGTATGGCATTGCAGGCTTTTGATAAGAAAACATAGTAATAACGTGTGTGTTGTAAATTCATTTATTGTTTAAGTGTAATTTTAGTATCCTAGTTAGATTATAAATCATTTAAGACAGTGGTTCTGTGAGAGCACAATCGGATAATCTGTCAAGAATAGATCTATTCATGATGTTGTCTTATTTTCTTTCAAATCCAAATTTTACGTCCGCTGAAGTAAAAAGAGTGAACACTGCAAAGGAATTATTCAATAATAACACATTATGTACGTTACTTGAATAAATACAATCCGAAATATGATGAGCAGTAAACGAAGACGCATACATACACTGAATTTTATTGCTAAAACTAATTCCATTTAGAGTACGTTCCACTTAATGACCGCCACACTCACGCTCACGACCGCGGTTCCACTAACTCATGGTCGATGTGGCTGGTGCTTCAAGTGGAACCATGCGAGTGTGTGTTAAATGTCAAATAAACTGACAATTTTTGGTTAGAATCGAAAAGTAAATCATAAATAAGATTAAACTAACCTGTGGCAGAAAGGATATACGAATGGAATAAATCCAATATGCCTGTGTAAATTAATCGCTCTTGAATAGTAAATAATAATAATGAAAGACCATGAAATTATCTGTTACATGACAAATGAAAAATCTTGAATCAATTGACATAGCTTGGAATCGAAAGTACAAATTGGAAAGGCATCTTCTTATTTAATTTGAACTTCTTGGCGATTTATTCAAATATGAACGCAACGACCGCTTCGACCCACCTTTGAATCGCGGGCGTAGGGAGCTTGAAGTAGTCGAGATCAATTACGTTATCTATGACGTATTTATCATAAACGCCAAGACCACGATCGTCTTGTGGAACGATTGTTGACGGGACATGAGCGTTGCGGCAGTCCAGTGAAACGTACCCATATGTTATTCATGATCTGTCAAGTTTATTATGACCTTCTCATCTCTTCTGATAATCTTACATCATTTCTTACGTATTTTAAAACCTGTCTGGATTGGAAAAAAGACTTCATCAGGTACATTTCTGATAGTATTTTGCATTCAGGGACAATGCAATACTTATAAACTGACTTTTGACCTTTTTTATTGCTGAAATAAGTTGAGAATGAAGACACATGTAGTAAACAATGGACTGTAATGTCATTGGACATGTTATTTGACGTCATCCATAGAGCGCGCGAAAATGGCGGCGTTTAAACAGCTCAAAATTATTCTTAATTTTAAATATTTTTTTAAACTTGATTACAGCACTTTCAAACATGATTTATATTTTTTACTATATTATAACGATGTAATCAGTGGATAAAAAATATTTAAAAAAATTCATGAATATTCCCTATTAGCCGTGATTTCAAATTACCTCAAATGGAGCAAAAACTTTATTTTATAGTGAAATAATTATAAATTTAAAATGGCATGCATGTTGCTTAAGCCCTTCATATTTCCAATAATACTGAAAGTTGCTTAAAAAGCTCGCAAAATTTCTCTGACTTTATTCTGCCTGCCATTTTGTATTACATCAATAAATGCTGTTTTAAATCCATTTGGGAAATGGCAAGCATGTTTCTCAAGCCCTTCATATTTTAAATTATAATGGAAGTTGCATAAGAAACACGCGAAATTTCTCTGACTTTATTTTGCCTGCCATTTTGTATCACATTAATAAATGCTGTTTTAAACTCATTTGGAAAATGGCGAGCATTTTGCTCAAGCCCTTCATATTTTAAACAATAATGAAAGTTGCATAAAAAACTCGCAAAATTTCTCTGACTTTATTCTGCCTGCCATTTTATATTACATTTATAGATGCTGTTTTGAATTCATTTGGAAAATGGCATGCAACTTTGTCCGATCATTGAAAAACTTTGGAAAATGTGGCAAAAAAAAGTAAGAAAATTTCCGAGATTTTATTTTGCATGCTGATTTATATTTCAATGAAGAAATATGCTTTAAGTTAGAATAGAGAATGGAATGCAAATAGCATAAGACAAACATTTACAAATTCTGAATAAATCAAGAAAATATACCCTAGAATCAACTTAGTTTGTAATTATAGACATGGCAGGAGGTAAATCTTTCATGATAATGCAGATTATATATCCAAAGTAATACAATTAGGTTCATAAACAATACTTTTATACTAGTAAATTTTCCGTTTGGCATGAATAAGTGAAGAATATTATGAAAATGATGAAAGAGTTGAAGAGGATGATATTGTAAGAAGGGCCGACAATAAGGACGATAAGGATGAATCGGACGATAGCTTCTTGTCTTGTTTATTTTTGTATCAATTTTTCTGATGAAGACTTTCGGTTAGAGAGTCGAAACATCAAAAATAAAATAAAATATACAGAATTAAAACCAAAAAAGTCTATTTATTATGATATAATTCTGAAAGTATGTATAGGTCATTAATAATATTTTTGCCTGATAATGAAGATATACCCACTCTTAAGATCCAGATGAAGGCAATTTAAGATTTAAAAATATATTTTGTAACAATATTCCATCCACATAACTTATTCACATTCCGGGGAAAAATAAAGAACATAATTATAATTTTTTTCGTTGTTAATATGTGTGATTATTATTCTATTGAAGTCCGACTAGTTTATTATTGTGGTCATAATAACACTGATTTCAGGGTTATTACGTAACAAATAATACCCGAGGGCATTATGTTTCAAAATATTGCCCGAGGGCATTATTTTGAAAAATAACAAACAAGTTTCCTAGTTACAGCAAGTAACTAGAGTAATTTCTCTGACAGAAATCACAATGACAAAACATACATTTCTGAAAATTTTGATTGAAATACAACAAAAGTCGGACATTAAACATTGAAGGCACCACGGGAGTTGAACAGACAATAATGCCTACGGTCAGCGTACACACCTCTGGCCAGAGGCCCTCGGAAAGTACACTGTTGACCTCAGGCATAATTGTCCTTTTAACACCCTTGATACCTTAATTACTATAATAGCGAGATTCAAAACCTTAATGTTTCACAAATTCAGAAGTTGGGATGTCGACTGTACATACGTGTTTCCTCCTTATTAGGACTCTTCAATATAGTATTATTCTAGTGCCTTATTGGTTGCAATTCAATGTTATACCCAGTTAGAGCTAATACTGATATCAATGGGAAAATTTTATGTTTCTAGTGATTTCAATTGAATATTTTTGGAATTGTTGCTATGGAAACATTATGAATAGTAAAATTGTTGCTCTCTGCAATATTTTGGAAGAGACTCACCTAGGCCAATAATGTTAAAAATTAGTCAAAAAAACTCGCGAAATAATTCCTGTTAATTTTACTGAATTAATTTACGGGCACTTTTTCTCAAACCTTTTTCCAAAACTTATCAATGATGAGCCTGAGCAACATGCCTACCATTCTTTGTGTCGTCTAAAAAAATAATTTTGAACGAATTACACAATGGCATGCAGAATAAAATGACGGAAATTTTCCTTCTTTTTATTGCAACTTTCTTAATGCATGCCTCCACTTTGAGACATCCTGAGGTGCATGCCAATTTTCTCAATAACAATTCATCGAACAAATTATCTATAGTTGAAATGGCATGCAATTTCAAATCACGGCTAATTGGTTCAAAATTTATGCAAGATTACTCCCAAATTTCAAACTTTTGCGCCAACGAGAAATGCCTGCCAATTTGTTTACAAGGGTTTTATGACTAAAACTTCAATTCTTTTCATTGACATGCAATTTGGAAGCACGGCATTTTTCATATTATTTTTTTTTTCACAAGCTTTCGCAAGCCTTTGAGCCACTTGAGCTGTTGCGAATTGCTTGCCTTTCAGTACTTGGCTTTAGATCAATTTCAATTATTCAACATTACAAAGGCATGCAATATGATATCACGGAATGAAACAATCTTTTTTTTAGACCTTTAATTGGATTTTGAACTATGACTGGAAAGCGTGCATCGCTCAATAACATTTTTATCTTTCTTATTAAGAGGTAAATTATCAATTTCAAAAAGGCAAGCGGTATAAAATCGAAGAGCCCCCCCTGTTACTAGCTCCCAGTCTAAAAGTAACAAGTAAGTATTGTGAAACCGACAAAATTCACCTATCGAGATTTGGATGGAAATATCCGTTTTGAGCACCCCTGAATCCATTTTGACTATTTTTGGCTTGATGTCGGTACGTATGTTCGTACGTGCATTCGTGTGTACGTGCGTAACTCGCAAATCTCAAAACTGGTTGAACGTATAATGTTGAAATTCTGTACTTAAGACTGGTATAGTGTCTAGTTGTGCACCTTGCATTGTGGTTTTAATCATCTGTACTGAAAGTGAACTTTACTCAAAACTTTTTTCGAATTTTTCCTATAGATCCAGAATGATCAACCGTAGGACGTTGAAATTCAGTATTTCAATTTGATGTTGTATCAGAATGGTCATCTACTATTTTTGTATGAATCGGCCAAGCCAGAAGTGCACTTTACTTGAAACTTTTTTCCGAATTTTTTGCATGAATCTAGAATGATTAGCCATAGCATATTGAAATGTCGTAGCAAGCACTTCTATAACATCTCATTGTACATCTTGCATTATGATTGCGATCGGCTGAGCCGGAAGTGCACTTTACATCAGACATTTTTTTTTTATTTTCTGTATAAATCCAGAATGATCAGCCGTAGGATACTGGAATTCAGCATTTGTAATTGCTGTAGCATCTTAATGGTCATCTTATATTTTTGTAACAATCGGCTGGGCTGGAAGTGCACTTTATTCGAAACATTTTTTGAATTCCCCACATAAGTCCAAAACGATTGAACGTAGATTGTTAGAATTCAGTATTCAGAACGATTATACAATCTTGATGCTCATATTCTATTTTTATGGAGATCCACCGAGCCGGAAGTGCACTTTACTTGACAGTATTTTGGAATGTTTCGCATAAATTCGAAACGATCAGTTGTAGAATGTTGAAATTTGGGTATTTCAGTCTGCTGTAGCATCTAAATGATTGCCTTCTTTTCTCATAACAATAGACTGAACCGCAAGTGCACTTCAGTGGGAATTTATTTTTTATTTTTGCGCATGAATTCAGATCAGTTGGTAGTAGTAAAATTTTGGAAATCTGTATTTAGGAATGTTGTAGTATACGAATAATGGCCCACTGTTTCTATAGCAACCGACTTGGCTGAAAGCGCATTTTACTTGACAGATTTTTAGAATCTCTTGAGTAAATCCAAAACGATTAACTGTGGAATAATGAGGTTTTGTGTTTTATCATACATATCCAATGATTATATATTTATATCCACTGATGTACAAGTAAGTCACGTGATGTTCACGGCAGATTTTTTACTACCATGACTATCTGATTTTTAACGGAAATGTCATATTCCATTTCCTGAATATCTTATGCTACAGATATTCTACTGTTATGAATGGAAACTTTCCATGAGTAAAAATTGATTTTGAACAATTTTTCATTCGTGTACTTTTGCTCTAACATAGGCACGAAAGCCAATATCTACACATTTTAAAAATCCTATGTCAAACTACTATGTTTCGCGATTCGCTGCACACTGTATATATATATTTTTAATTATTACTGTCAGTCTATTTAGCTGATGATTTTGTTCAACAATTTCATTGTACTTCGTGACGGGATTTAGCCGGGGCAAGGGTGGACAGTTGCTTCCCTCTAGATCTGGCGCCTAGGACCACATACGCTCAAATATTTGATTTAATTACACGCCCATTTTCGAGAAACATCATATTTCAAAGGTTATCATTAGTTTTTGTTTTCATACGGGGTAATAGTAACAAGAAAAACATTAGCTAGGTTTGGAAATTTACACCTTAACATTCGCGAATAATTGAGAATGAATAAAAGACAGTAAAAGGTATTGAAAAGGTATTCTAATAAAGAAAAAAACTTGTATTAATCACGTTACTTGACTCCCTTCCCCTCCCCTTAAGGCTTAGACATAAACCTGGCTTCTGAAGTTGATATAAGAACTTAAATGTTGCTCCCCCAATAATATTGCTGGAGTCCCGCCACTAATTCTACTTGTATTCAGATTATTCACTTTCGGCAACTACTTTTTTGCAGCGTCGTACCAGAGTTGTGTGTTCACAAAGTTGACCTTGACGGGCATATATGCTTTTGAATTTGATCTATAAGTTTTTCTTTAATAATTTTTCACTTTCTGTACTGTAATCGTGATTTTTTGACAGCTCAAGATTCCGATAAATCTTCAACTTTTAGACCGTACTGAACCCGAAAATATAATTTAAAAAAGACTAGGTATGTCGGTCTGTTGATCCGTCTGAAAGCATGATAGCTTGAGACCGCGTATGAGTTCTTGAAATTTCATATTTATTACATTAATTAAAAAGCTAGGTTCAAGCTCGTAAACTAGTACCAAAACTTCACTGATGCAGCTTTCTAGTTTTTTGCGTTTATCAGGATTCGCAAAGCGAGTCCGACAAGGCAGAGAGACCAGGCTCGGCGCAAGCTACACATGATCAGGATTCGCGATAGCTTATTCGATGAGCCAGAGAGACTAGACTCGGCGCTAGCTTCACACTAAGCATTTACAGGTGTTTTGTAGCGCTATCTCCTTTCCGCGCTTGTTTGTAAGTGAAGACAGAGAGAGAGCTTTGAACCGTTCTGTGAATCAATCTCACAGGCCGCCATGTTCATTCAGACCTCCATGGTACGTTCATAACAGCAACATGACAGAGAGAAATAATTGTTCATGCAACGCCTAATAAAGTTTGATATTGTGTGATTAATGAAAATGATGAAATATTACGGAGAAATTGATATTTTTATATTTTAATAGTGCTAGCCGTCTGCATTTTTTTCAGATATAAGCTTCACAAAATCTTCTCATTTTGAAATGTATAACTGCAAAAAAATACTTCAGGCTGAACATTTACTGTACCTGAAATATTTTTTTCTATTGGGCCATTCACCACTCGGAAAAATAAGCGCAAAATAGTACTTATCCTGCATTTGTGATAAAAAATAGTATTTGCAGCTCGTGCGGTGTTGCCAAATGCCCACTTGAGCGAATGAGCGCATTCACTTCGATCGTGCGCCCAACTTTACTCTTGTGGGCAATCGACAACTCATCGCACTTGTTGCACAATATACTAGTATAGATGAACCAATACAACTTGAAACCCCGTAGCATATATTCTTCCATTTCTTAATCCATAAAACTTCAATACAAATACTCAGTTCCATTTAAATCTTAGAAAAATTTCCTTAAAAAGGTAAAAAATAACGAGCCAGAGAGTTAGCCGTCGGCTGTTTCTCTAGATGAAATTGCACAAAATCTTTCAATTTTGAAATGTATAACTCCAAGCATATACTTCAGGTTGAGCAAAACAAAATTTCACAGATCAAATAAGTGGAATCATATTCCGAGTGAAACTCGAAGACTCCAAAATATAAAATCTTCCATTTTTTAGCTCCTAACCACAAAACATATGATAATGGTTGAATCAATATTACCAAATTTCACAAATTAAAGATGTGAAATCATACTCTGAGCCGAACTCAAAAGCCTCAAATCATAAATTTCTATATTTTCCTATCTATCATTCGAAAACATATACGTATGGTTAAGCCAATAAAACTCAAAACCCAAGAACGTATTTGTTTCTATTTTTCAATCTGTGACTCAAGATCATGTACTTACTTCAATTTGAATTGAAAAAAATTACCTTAAAAAGATAAGAAATAACGAGCCATGGAGTCAGCCGTCAGCAATTTTTTCAAGTATAAACTTCACAAAATCTTTCCATCCTGAACTCCAAAACGTATACTTTAGGTTAAACCTAACAAAATTTCACAAATGAAAGATGTGAAATCATATTCCGAGCCAAACTCGAAAACTCCAAAGCATTTTTCAAATTTTTCAATTTATAACTCCAAAACGTATACTTACATATAGTTAAGCCAATAAAACTGAGAGCTCCAAAACATATATTCTTCCATTTTGTAATTTATAACTTCAAAACATATAGGTTAGAGTGACCAACAGTGGGATACTATCTGAACATATATCTTCGTGAGAGTTCCATTAAAGGATGCGTTTGAAATATTCAAAACATATGATATTACACTGTTACCTCAAAAATTCGTTCACACTAAAATTATGTTCCCAAACATTTTCTTCTCTTAGTTTTCTCACTTTAACTAGTTTTCTCAGTTTTGCTGTTCGAATATGAACAATTGACTGAATTAATTTTTCTAAGAGAAAACATACGACAAAGAGACTTGGCGAGTTGATTTTATTTAAAAATAAATACCGTCATCATGATGTGATGAATTTTTCGAAAATATATACCGTTGTATGTAGTAACTTTGGACAAAACGGACTCGCCAAGTTTTCTTGTCGTATTTTTTCTCTTAGGTCCGTTTTAAACACTCTTTTACCAGTATAATTTTATATTTTCACTGAGTAACAGAGGCTGTTATAGACAACTTTACTAGAAATGGCGCACGAGCCGTATTTGTTTGTTCCAGTAGCGTTCATCCGATAGGGTTGAAACTTTATATGGTTGTTGGTGGCATTTTCGTGAAGGTTCTTACTATAGTATCAGAGACATATATAAAGTGGCATTGAAGCCGTATTCGTTTGTTTGCGCATCGTTCATTCAATTAAGCTGAGACTTGCTATGGTTGTTGTTGGCACTTTTCTTAAGGTTTTTGTTATAGCATCATTAACATGTGCATCAAGTGGTGAGCGAATCGTATTTGCTCGTTTGCGCATCGTCTATCCAATTAAGTTGAAACTTGCTGTTGTTGTTGGCACTTTCTATAGAAGTTCTCATCATAGTATCATCAACATACACCAAGTGGCGAATAAGCTGTATTTGTTCGTTCGTACATCGTTCATGCAATCAAGTCGAAACTTTTCATAGTTGCTGCTGCCTCTTTCGTGGAGACTCTTATCATTGTACCATCAACATACATTGAGTGGCGCACGAGCCGTATTTGTCTGTTCGCACATCATTCATCTGATTGAGTTAGAGCTTTGTACAGTTGTTGTTGGAAACTTGCAAGAGGTTTTTGACAGTTTTACTGACGTGGAATAGGTAGCATAGAGAGATATTTGTCACATTGAGCATCGTTTATACGACTTGAATGAAGATTCCTATAGTTGTTACTGGCGCTTGCATAAAAGTTATTGACTGTTTTATCTATCTTCACCAAAATTTCGAAGAGATTTGTATTTTTTAGCGCATTTTTTAGAAAAAAGAATAATTTATTATATTCACTTTGGCTGTCTGGCTGGCTGGCTGACTGGCTGGCTGGCTGACTGGCTGACTGGCTGGTTGGCTGGCTGGCTGGCTGGCTGGCTGGCGTGAAACTGAGTTCTCAGCAACTATACTATTCACAGACTTGGAACTGGTACTAAATAAAAGCTGCTGTTTCGTAGGTTTGCACAAATTGCTTTAATTCAAGCTCAGTGATTGTGGAAGATTAAATTATTCAATTACTTGTTTCAAGTGGGACAATACCAATAGATATATATGACATTGGGAATATGGCAACTGAAGTTTATTCAAGTAGATGAAAATTTAGTTACAACTTTAGCCGTGGGTGTCACTATCATTATGTACAGTTGTCAAATCTGTCCGGGATTCATTCATTGACTTGTTTGACGCGAATTTGAAGCTTATTAGAATGAATTATTATTATTGGATGAAAATTTGTTTACCATTGGTGTATTTTTTTCATATAGCTTTGATAAAGATAAAATTATCATTTCAAGGCACAGAACTTGACCTCCCGTCAGTCAATAACTAAACAATGAAGATTAAAAGGTATTTTTGAGTTTGTACATGCATAAATTATGTACCTATCAAATAGTCAACTTGAAACTAGTACTAAATGGAAGCTGCTGTTTCGTAGGTTGGTCCAAACTGCTTGATTTCAAGCTCAGTAATTGTGAGAGATGGTAATTCGCGAAATCTCTGAAGTAACAAGCATTCATGAGCTGTCAAAAATGCGCTTTCATTATCTAGATGATTTTTCAATTTTTTTGGTAATGAATAAACTTAAAAACTATGGCCCAGTATTTCAGTGTTTGGATTACGAAAACTGTGGATTAATTTTCGTAGCAACGATTGTAAAAACAATTGTAACCATAGTATTCAAGCTTCGTTTAAGTAATCTATAGATTAAACTGAAACTGAAATACTGAGATTAAGGTCCAGTATTTCAGTCCATGGTTTATCTTAAACGTAGCTTAATATCCATAGTAATGATTGTTAGAACAATTGTTACTAAGGTAATTAAGCTCCGCTTAAGTTAAACCGAGGACTGAAATACCGGCCCTAAGAGACTAATTTCAGAAATTCTTCCATCAATAGATTGCAATATTATCATTGAGTAACATGGGCTATAATTTACTTACGAAGAAAACTATGATAACTCCAATAATGTAGCCCAAGATGTGAAAAAATGACCAATAAAATTCTTTACTCTCTCGCACTTCTACTTACCCATAGTTGCTACTCACACGCACTCATGTATAATATTCTCGATCGCCTGGCAGATAGATAAGATGTTCCACGAGAACGACCTGTCTATTTGGGAATATGTTTCTCTAGGTACTGATATCATTCTGTCCAAATTTCAACGTGCTTCAAATATATCTTTTGAACTTATAGTTGATCGTATCCAGTAAAATTTATATTGTATTGAAATCGTTGGATTGTGGACAACAAAGAGGATAAATTATTGAGTCATCTCCTTTACTGCAAACGTTTCAGTATTTATTATACCTTAATCAGTGCCTAAGGACAGGAAAACATAAAAAATATACATACAATTGTATCGCAGGCCTAACAACCATTGATATCAATCAATAAATAACAATATTGTGAGATAAATACCTGAAAGATAGGAAGCTAAACCAAAAAGCTGTCAGAGACAACATGTCTCTCCTACAATGCAGAAACCACTGTCAAAATTGCGGGAATCTCAAGATATCACTCGTTATTCACATCAACACAAATTGAAATGCCACACACTGGCGCGAATACAAATTCAAAAAGAGTGATGAGTGCCATCTTCTTACAAAATGATACATATCTAAAATATGTTTATACAAATTACTTAAATATTCTGCATCGGTCCCATGGCTTACAGTATTAGGGTTTAAGTAGATCTATTTAATTTCTAAGAAATTTCTTTTTCAATAATTACAATCTTGTTCTAATATTGAGACATTGTCAAAGTCGAAACGATGGCTATGGTTGATACTGTGATTGGATAAAGCAAATTTTTGATCATCTATTTTTTTACAATCGTTCTTATGATTATTAATACGATTTTTTGAATATTGACTAGTTTGACCAACATAAACCCGATCACAATCGTTACAATTAACTTTATAGATCACACTGGATGAGTCACCCGAGTTCACACGATCTTTCAAACGACAAAACGATTACCAACTTTTATTTTATCTATTATTTGATGACAGTATATTTCTCATTGTAGTTCTTCTCGCTGTTTATCACCAAGTTATGGAAATTATGTTTTTCCACTTTATAGCATTCATTGAAAACAAAATCCTGATACTGGCTTGAAAGAATGCGTAAGTCCTTAAGCTTTTCAAACTCAACTTCAATTTTGTTATTTATCCAAGATTTACTACTCTTGTGAATATAAATTTTGACAAGTGGATAGGCCATTTCATGATAATACATAAATGCATCATGGAATTGATTGAATTTTTTATTTGTGTCAACTGCATTTTATATTTCTGTCCATAGTTCAACACCAAGTTAATATTTAAAGTAAATGGTATTGTAGTCACTAAATTTCCTACTGACTTTGCAAGATTAAGGTGACTATTTGGTAGATGGTATCATTAATTATTGACTGAAGTGATCAGACAAGTGGATTTTATTATCAAATCTTTTCCTCCACCAGCAGGAATATTAGAAAATATGTGATCAATCTGGGATTTGGAGAAACCACAGATTCAACAGAAACCTCTGACACTAGGTTCCAGACCAAAGAAAATCATAATGTTATATAAATTTTCAAAGGCTGGACATGATATGTCAAAGTTAATATTGAAATTACCACAAATAATGATATGGTCATTATGGCATAATTTGTAGCAGAATTTCAGTTAATGTCGTAAAAAAAATTTCTGAGTTTCCTGTTGACTGACCATATGAACAAACTACTTTGTAAGTTATTTTATTATTTGTAGAATATGCACAACAGTATTAAAGGGCTTGTTCTATTGCTTTATTATTTAGATTATCATTTTCCGATTCAAAAAAGTTGGATATATAAATAGAAGTACCACCACCAGCCATATTTTCTCTACAGAAATGATTAACAAGATTGGAATTATTGATTTGATAATAATTTATTTCTCCCTTCCATAACCAATGCTCAGTGAGACAGATTATACTAGGAGAGTTTGTTTCTATCAAGACTTCAAGTTCAGCACTGCGTATATTAGAATTAAATATTTTAATGATATAGTTACTAGAGTCGTACGACGCAGTTGCTATTCTATCGGTACTCCTGTTGCTCGACTCTCTGAGAAAGATTTCTGAGATAACGAATTTCTTATATAAAATTTATTTAGCAGGACTCCTTCTGGCCAATTCGTAGGATCCATTACTGTATCCCGATTTGTGGTGATAGGCTTATCTTGAAAGATGCATATGTTTTATATTTGGTAGTCAAAAGTGTACACGAAAAATTCTTGGTATTTAAAGACTCCAAATGCTGTTCCATTTATTGTTTATCCACTCTTGGGGTAGAACAAGACACCAAGATTTGTTCAAAAAGTTTTTTGGAACGACTGATAGCTAGGGAGCTGGTAGCAATACGGGTATATGATTTTATTGTGGCTAACAATGATATGGAATGTAGGCATTGATATAACTGACCGATTTAAGTAGATATCGAGTTCAATTGCTGCAGAGTTTTCTAATAGATGAATTTCAAATTTCCAGAAAAAGAAAAATGCTCCTATATTAATTTATTGTTTCAGCCATTGTTACAAAACCACTCGTTTATCAGAACTAAAAATAATAAAATTGGTGGCTGAAGCCTATGTCTCTGACTTTTTGAGAAAACGAATTGTTAATTTGCAGAAAAAAAATATGCTATTAACTCATTTTATTGTGCTTCGCATTGGCTTTGATTTGTTGGTTTCCATATTTAAAAGTAGGAAAAAACACTAGCTGACGTATACATTGCTGATTTTCAAGAATATTCCCAGTTTACCCAAAAAAAATTCAAAGTTTGAAGAATAAATTATTATCGTATTGAAACTCAAAGCAAGGTGTTATTTATGTTCGGTTATTGGAAAAAAAATTCAACCATTAATTTTATTACTGATTGCGTTACATATTGATTATTTCATATATTTTAATTTCTTTTCCAAAGCACTAGTTAGTTAAAGATACCTACCTAAATTTTGTTGCTAATATTTCAATTTCAAAACATATCTTTATTCATATATTGTTTCCAACATCATTAAACACTTGAATCATTGTAAATTAGAAGTGTAGAATTCAATTGGATGTGATAATAGAGAGTAAAAAAAGGGAAGGAAGATAGATATCATGAATTAACCCATGAGAATAATGGAACTACAAATTATATATTATTATAAAGTGTATTTCTGAGGAAACTTGACATTCAAAAATTGACATCCAGAGTGATCTTATTCGGTTAATAGTCATCACCTCACGATTTTTTCCTTATTATGAAAAGGGAGAACAAAGTTTTCGAAATGCATGCAAATTTCACATTATACTATACACTAGAATTCATCGTTTTCAAAACAAAAAGAAAAAATGTAATTAGGACTACGAATAACGGTCCTAACTCCAAAACCCGGAAGTAATGAAAACTATCTTCTTCACTAACGTATTTTTTCACTCCAATATTTGTGGTTCAAATTGATTTTCTAATCAATTACTTGAAAAAGAAGAGAATGATTGTGAAAACATTGAAATTTTTCTTGAAACTTCCTAGATAGCGACAAAAATCTTATAAAAATAATTATTAAGTAACGTCAGCCAATGAAAACTCCGAATCGCAGATTTCAGCCACTATTTTTTCAATGTCTTTTACAAATAGAGGATGCTGCCTATCAAGTGACTGACACAATAAAATGATATAGGAGCATATTTTTTTGCCCCATTCTCGAAAATTCATCCTCATTAATCCAGCAGCAGTCAGGTGACTAAAGCTTGTTTAATTATTTCTTATTACATTGCGAAACTTCTGAAACAAGATACGTCGACAATAAAATAATTTAATTTTGAGTATATTAAAAACTATTTTATGAAATCATATTGCAAAAAAATGCAGACTCATAGATTTCAGCCGATTACATTTATATCTATGTCATATCGACAAGTAACGTTTCAAATATGTGGCTGACACAATAAGATTATATAGAAGCATGTTTTTTTCTAGCATTTTCAATTGACTCTCAATCAAAAACTCGGCAGCGCCTGAATGACTGAAATGGTTTTTATCATTCTTTACAATTATCAACTTTATTCGCACAATAAGATCATATAAAAATTTCTGCCACCAGCTCCCTAACTATGATAAATTTCAGTTAATTGTCCCAGAGCCGTAAGCAATCGTTTATTCTCGCTGTTTGTTATATGTTACTTCTCTATAAGGCTGTTCTGGTTGACTTGGTAATTGTTGAATATAATGAGCAATAATAATATCATCATGATTTACCTTAGATGTAGATTTGGATCTTTCTTTATTTGCATAAGTGTTTTTATTTTTTTACTTGAATTGCTAATGACTTCTCTCGATGTATTAACTGAAGCTGAAGAAAAAGTATTCACAGTTGTCTCTGTCGATAGATCACCACTGGCTTACTCAGGTATTTTGTCAATTATATTCTTGATGACTTTGCTTGAATTGATAGCCTAGGTTAAATTTATAATTTATTGCCAAATTATTATTAATCTAGCTTAAATTTAGTTTAAGAGAATAAGTCTCATCATTTAGATTTAAAATGATTGATTCTTGATTTTTACTTACTTGTACAAAGTAACAAGTAAGTGTTGTGGAACCGCCATAATTCACCTATCGAGATTTGGATGGAAATATCCGTTTTGAGCATCCCTGAATCCATTTTGACTATTTTTGGCTTGATGTCGGTACGTATGTTCGTGCGTGCGTGACTCGCAAATCTCAAAACTGGTTGAACGTATAATGTTGAAATTTTGTATTTGGGACTGGTATAGGGTCTAGTTGTGCACCTCGCATTACGGCTCCAATCGTCTGTACCGGAAGTGCACTTAAATTGAAACTTTTTTCGAATTTTTATAATAATTACGGAATAATCCATCGTAGAACGTTAACATTCAGTATTTGAACTTGATGTATCAGAATGATTATCTGTTATTTTTGTAGGAATTAACCAGGCCAGAAGTACACTTTATTCGGAACATTTTTTGAATTTTTAGCATAAATATAGAATGATCAGCCATAGTATATTGAAATTTCGTGTGAAGAGCTTCTATAACATCTTATTGTAGATCTTGCATTATGATTGCGATTGGCTGAGCCAGAAGTGCACTCTACTTGGTACTTTTTTCTAATTTTCAGAATGATAAGTCATAGGATACTGGAATTTAGCATTTGAAATTGCTGTAGCACCTAAATGGTCATCTTCTATTTTTGTAACAATAGGCTGAGCCGGAAGTGCACTTTATATGACAGATTTTTTGAATTTTCCGCATAAATTCTGAACAATCAGTCATAGAATATTTGAATTTTGTATTAAGCACTTTATAATATCCAGTTGTACACTTTGCATTATGTTTGCTATCGACTTAGCCGGAAGAGCACTTTATTCGAAACATTTTTTGAATTTCCCGCATAAATCCAAAACGATTGAACGTAGATTGTCAGAATTCAGTAATTAGGACGATCATACCGTCTAGATGCTCATATCTTATTCTTATTGAGATCCACCGAGCCGGAAGTGCACTTTACTTGACAGTCTCTTGGAATTTTACGCATAAATTCGAAACGATCTGGTATAGAATATTGAAATTTGGTATTTCAGTCTGCTGTAGCATCTGAATGATTGTCAACTATTTTCATAACAATAGACTGAACCGGAAGTGCACTCCAGTAGGAATCAATTTTTTAACTTTGCGCATAAATTCAGATCAGTTGGCAGTCGTAGAATTTTGGAAATCAGTATTTGGGAATGTTGTTGTATAAGAATGATGTCCTACTGTTTCCATAGCAACCGACTTGGCTGAAAGCGCATTTTACTTGACAGATTTTTAGAGTTTCTTGAGTAAATCCAAAACGATCAACTGTGGAACGATGATATTTTGTGTTAGATTATATACATCCAATGATGTATATGATCAAACACAAAATCACATCGTACTATATATATACATATATATATATATATATATATATATATATATATATATATATATATATATATATATATATATATATATATATATGTATATATATCCAATGATGTACAAGTAAGTCACGTGATATTCACGTCAGATTTTTTATGATATCAATAGTGTTTATTTAAAGTGTTCTCAATAATAACTTTGCTTGATTTTGTTGATGTGCTGCACTTGTCGCAAATCCAGAGCAGATTTTTATTACCGATAAAGCAAATATGCTTGCTCTTCTTGACGGAAGCACATGACATATGAAAAACTTCTCTTCAGTTCTTCGAGATGCACAACATGTCACTTTTGTGACGTTTGAAAAAACGTTTGAAAAAATTGACAAAATACAATACAAAATGAAGAAAGTTTGGATACTTGGGTCAATATAATACATGATTAGGAGCATCTGCAAAAAGTAAAAAAGTGTATAAAAATATCTACAAGAAGATAATTTTTGAGCAAATTTTTGAATTTGGCCTTTCTAGGATCTTCTATTATTTCAGCAGATAGTCTGTTGAAGACTTTCAGGCCCTGTGTATTAGGCAAAGAAATCAGAAAACAACGTTTATTATTACAGATTACATCTCCTAAATATCACAGATATAAAATAGCTGCTTTTGTCTTGCGGTAAAGGAAAAAATGTTTGAGTTAATTTGAAAATCAGATTCGTTCTTGAAAACTCAAACATTCAGTTAAAAAATGTACAGAGAAGTAAGTGTCAAGTTAGGAGACAGAGCGAGTAACACTAGCGGTAGTCCTATTGATACGTTTCTGGATGATAAATATACTATTCGCAGACGACGAAGCCCCTCACAAGTCGATATCATATCTAGGTCTAGATTCTACATGTGCATTATAAAGTGTTATTTCTGTGACAATGCTGCTTAAATGCCAAAATTGGTAGCATATAGCATAGCATAAACTTTGATGCTAGTACACTAACGTGTTGTTTTCCATTCAAATTTTCATCAAAGTTTAACCAAGAAAGTTACTTCTGGTAATTCTTTGAATTACGTGATCATCAATTGCGATATTCATATCTAAATCTCATTTATATTGAGGAAAATGAAATTGCAAGTAATGCATTTTTGTTAAACTTATATAAAGATCATTTCAACAGAACCATCTCGAAAAAGTATTTAAGGAATTTTCACATTCTTGTTGCAGTATTTTTGCTGTCCATACCAGAAACAATTTGAAAGGATCGTCAGCAAACGGAGTTACTTCGCATTCATCTCCAAGAACCGTTGTTAGATCATTTATATATAATATAAATAATGTAGGTGAAAGAGCACTTTTCTGGGGTACTCCTACATTATTTATTCATAATGTTGAAGAAATTTTTCTCATGATATTTTTTCAAAAACTAACAATACAAACAAATGAAATACGATCTTTCAAAAAAGATGTAATCCATTTTAAGACAACTCCTCTGATCCTGTAACAATGAATTTTTGCCAATAGTTTTGATTGGTCAACACAAACAAATGCCTTGGATAAATCTCATACAATACTTATAGGACGTTCATCTTTGTCCATAAAATTTGCAATTAACTGAACAAACTTTTGAATGGCATCAGTAGCAGTTTTATTCGATCTAAAACCGTACTGTTCTCTGTTTATTATTTTAATAATATCCAAAAAGGATCTAACCGATTTAAAAATGTATAGTCAAATACTTTGGAGAAACTGATGATAGATATACCGGCCTATAGAATTATTAAAGTCTGCTTTATCCTTTTTCTTGTGAGTTGAAATGACGATATTCACTTTCAGTATTTTGAGAAAGTATCGCTTTCGAATGACAGATAGATTACAGACAAGACTAGCTGTACAATCATTCCAAAAACAAGCTTTACAAGAAATTTTGGAATATTATCAGGTCCACTGGATTGCCCGGTATTTAATTTTAGTTGCATCAAATTATTCAGTTCAACATCCGAGTATGGATAGAGAAATATGTTATCTGACTGCATTTTCATGTCCATTGTGGAATTACATATATATCCAAATTATTCAAGGTAAAGAGATAAATGTAAAGTCATGTATGATAATGTTCATATTCTTTTGCTGGGACTACATGAATTTTTGCATTTGTTCCTAACAAAATTATGAAAGAAAGTTCAATACATTCACAACTTTTTTGTAAAAAATGTTTAGAATTAGCGAGTCTATTGAAATCATAGAAAATAGATAGAGTGTCCTCATTTAGCCTGCAGAATAGAATATACATTCTCTTCAAATAGTTGAATTCAAGTCTAATATCAGAATATGTATCCAGAATAATGATTGATATGCTAAAATATTCATGATTGAGCAGACGAACAGTTATTTTCATTGTGTACTTAACTAAGTGAATAAAATGTGAAGTGATCATTTGATAATGCTTTTCTCTTGTTTGTTCAGTTAATTGAATGATTTATTTATATAAGGGACTCATCATTCTAGTGGCGTGTGCTCGTTTTCTTACGGTCACTCAGGTATTTTTACTATTCTTATGAATCTTTTCCAATAGATATTGATATTTAAAAATAATTCTGAGGAAAGCACATTTTTCATTCAATTCAAAATATTACAAATTTGACATGTGTAGCAGATCTTTATATATGCAAGTAATGGCAATTTAGGTAATTTTTTAGAATAAGGTCACCATCCCAAATGACCTTGACTTTTATATTTGTTGTACAATTGTACATATCAGGTTTATTAATACCTTTATATACGAAAAACAAATTGACGACACTACAATAATAATATGTCAAAACTGAATATTCTCTACAATGAATATCTTCAATAAGAGATGCAACTGCTAATGATAGTGATAGAAGACTCCAAGTCATTTGTGATTACTATGGCGAATTAGGTAATTAATAAATGGAAAATTATAGTCGTAGCGCTGGTCATCGGGACGCAACCGCAGGGCAATTACTTAAACTTGTCGGATTAAATTACGAATTGGAACGATTTGTTACACACAGATTTTAGAATTTTTCAGAAATCGTTAAATAATAATCTCGACCTAGTGTAATGCCATAATTTCTCTGGTGGGGCTTACATGCCACCGTACCAACTGTAACCCGTTAATTCTCCTATTTTTTTCAAAATATTTGTCACTATACCATATAGTTCCAGTGGTTACAAATAACCGTCATATCGCCGCAAAAAAGCAGATTTATCTATGAAAATTACTACTATACTTGACAGAAAAAAATATTTTTGTTCAACAGTTCGCATATTTCACAACCAAAAATTATGTTGGAACAAATGACATCCTACACGTCGTGTAAGTATAATATTCTGATACCGTGAAGAAACTTTTTGACGAATCAGAAGCTGATAGTTTTGGTATGAAAGGCTACGTCTCAATAATTCAGATATTCTTTTTTGGCTTTGCATTTGACGTTTCATAATTTCCAAAGTTTTTTCTGAAATATTGTTGAGTTTGCAAAACCTTGTTAAACAAAGTATAGTCTTCACTACAACATGTATTGGAATGGCGTATTCTACATTTGCGAACCGTAATCCTTGCCTTTGGCTCGTGTGGAATTAATGTCATCCCAATACTTCTTGTAGAATATACTATTTCATTGCAAAAGCAACTTAACTTACATTTTTAATGTAACATGCTACTGCGATAGTTATTCTAATTTCTATATGTGATGTATGCGTCAAATTATCAGTATCATGGCTGTCAAATAGTCTTTACACTGTGACAACTTGTATTAAATTCCAATTGAACATTACATTAGAACAGTATTCATCTATAATTGATGTGCAGCGGCCGCCGGTCTCAGATTGTAGATCTCATATACTGAGAATAAAATATATCATAAGCAAATTACTTGCTTGATGAGGAAAATCACACGCACACATGGGGTATATACTTAATATCGGAGCACAAAATTACATCATAAGGTGAGGATTGAACTATTGCAGAGACTGCACTCTGGGAAGCGCCCGCTGCGATCCATCCCAGTGCGGCACTTCTCCTGTGATTCCGGGTTCAGAGAGACGAGTTGAAAAACCATGCTGAAGCCTAGACCCTACCAGCACTTATGCGGTATTAGCGGAACCATTGGCACGAGGCTGGCCATTCGTACTTTTGTCACAATCTGGCTTACTCTTAGAGCATAAACCGCTCACCATCTTGAGGCTCTTTATCGAGAGCATGGCAAGGGAGGTGAAAGATAGCTCACACCACATCACACAACCTCAACTCATGCTCTCCACTCGCATACTCCTTCAACTCACACAGTAAGTAACTCAACTTATCTTTAACTCTTCGAAATATACTAAAACACTAAAACTTCACTCTCCTAAATAATAACACAGACTGCCAAAAAAACCATTGTCGAGCCGTTCAAATAACTCACGACGTGTGATATCACTTGCTGCAATATTAAAAATAGAATGAGTTATTGACCATACATAAGACCTGAGAAAAAAATATTCATTACACGATTTTTTTTTCAATTCCAATCTCAAGAATAAACCAGGGAAGATATTTTCAATTATTCTCTTTCATTATATTGGGACTACATTCACTGAATATACTATCAAGGATCTCGTAAAATTTCACTAAAGTCATACCAACATCATTATAATTCTCCAAAATTGACCATTCAGTAGGATCAAAGAATTCGTAGAGTAATAAATAGTTAGCATTTTTAGCGCATTTTTTGTAAGAAAGCGCTATTATATTCACTTTGACTGTCCCGATGGCTGGCTGGCTGGCGTGACGCTGAGTTTTCAGCAACTATACTATTTACAAACTTAAAACTGGTACTAAATAAAAGCTGCTGTTTCGTAGGTTTGCACAAATTGCTTTAATTCAAGCTAAGTTATTGTGAAAGATTCAATTATTTAATTACTTGTTTCAAGTGAAACACTGTCCATAGATATATATGACATTAAAGGATAAGGCAACTGAAGTGGATAAAAATTTAGTTATAACTTTAGCCGTGAGTGTCACTACTATTATGTACAGTTGTCAAGTTTGTCCGGGATTCATTCAATGACTTGTTTGAGGCAAATTTGAAGCTTATTAGAATGAATTATTATTATTGGATGAAAATTTGTTTATTTTTGTTGTATTTTTTTTTTTATACAGCTTTGATAAAGATCAAATTATTATTTTAAGGTACAGCACATGACCTCTTGTTAGTAAATAACTAAGCAATGAAGATTAAGAGATATTTTTGAGTTTGTACATGCATAAATTATGTACCTATCAAATAGTCAACTTGAAACTAGTATGGAAGCTGCTGTTTCGTAAGTTTGCCCAAACTGTTTGATTTCAAGCTCAGTAATTGTGGGGGATGGTTATTTGCGAAATCTCTGAAGTAACAAGCATTCATGAGCTGTCAAAAATGCGCTTTCATCATCCAGATGATTCTTCAATTTTTTAAGTCGTGTATGATATATATAAGATATACGATCGATCACGAGTATTCAACTCCACAACTTCAGTACAAAGAACAGGATGATAGTTATCCTCACTGACAAGACGAACAAGATCATGGGTAACATTACAATCTATGTTAGAGAGAACAACATCAAGAATTTTATTGCTACCATTTGAAATATTATTATGCTGATTTATTGTGGGAAAATTTTCAAAAGTCTACAAAATCGTGTATTGGACGTGCCAGTTAAATTATACTCAACTGAGATGCTGATATTTCCAATTATAAAGAAATTATTATTAAAAGTGAAAGACAAAGTTTCAATATGAGTTTACAGAGTGTTATATCACATTCAAGTATATGAAAATGAAGTAATATTATCATGGTTATCATTAATACTAAGTTGTAACAGCCGAAATGGCAGTTGGAACTTATTGAAACTAACAAATTTCATCACTCCACATTCATTTGGAGCCCTAGTTCATATAGTTATTGGCTTTTTTTTGTTTTTCGGAAAATCATAGTTACTCCTGTATTTCAGAAAATTATTTTCTATATTATCAGATAACAAAATGACGACCGATTGAAAATTTCGAAACAAGATATTCTGAAAATCAATTGATCGATTTTTGAGAATAAAACAATTAAAAAAATCTACCTACCAATAGGCCTGTTGCGTATATTCAAATTTTGACGGAAGCGCAGCATATCATTCAAAAATCACAACTTCGAGGTGTGACGTCACCAGTCAATATTTTGGAATATGTCAATCTGCTTTAAAATCAAAATAAAATTCATGACGTACAATCTCTATTCCAAAAAATAATATAGGCAGGTACCACAAGCTCTATTTTTGACTATACTAGCAGTGATATTTTAAGAAGATTTTTAAGGCAATATAAATATTCCAAGCTATTTCAATGGAAAATATGCATATAAATTTTGTAGATATATGTGTTCTGTGTAATTTATATCTAGAAATTATTCTCTGAAGTATTTGGGAAAATTCTAATTGCGTTAAAACACATCTTGATACAACGCTCCTAGTACCGCCAAAAACAGAGCTCGTGGTACCAGCCATTGTATCTAATTCATGACATCATTTGTAGACAAAAATATTCTAAACGAAGCAAATCAATCATAGTCATTATTATTTTCTATTGTTTATGTGACTCATCTAAACTTAATCAATTATAGTTAGATTTATAATGTGTTATATATGTACAGAATTTGAGCGAAATCCTTGGGGGAAGGAGATTTTCTAATCTTGTTTATCTTAAAACAATTCTTGAATTTTGAGATGGGAAAATCTTAGCAAAAATTTGGTGCTTCCAGTAAAGGATTCTGAGACGAATTCATGTGGCTGTTCAGTCAATTAAGAAACTTATCTAAATGGTATTTATTGAGTTTCTTTACAATTATAATATTTAACTTCTCTTAAAGATGGTTGATACTGAGAGACTGAATGATATCTAATACATTTTTAAAGATTATTGCATAAAATCATACTCGTTTAGCTGCTGTTATACACATTTCTCTTTGTTTCGCTTCATAATCTCTTCCCAGAGACCTATAAAAATTTGTTCTTGGCTGTTTGCTTTAGTATTATTAGTACATCCAACAACTTTTAAGTGAATGATTTATACTCATGATTATTGAATATTATGACATACAAAAATGACGTTTGACAGTTTGACGTTTTTGACGGCACACCTCGTAGATGTAAAATTTAACCGATAGAACGGAGCCACTTAGGATACGCAATAGGCGTATAGCATTTGTCCGAAACATTTTTTTGTGATCTGTCAAAAAAATATGTTTTTATTCAAATTGAATTACAAGATTAATTTTAGTACACTGTAACAATCACTTAAAACAGGGTAGGCTTGCTGCCACTGAACAATGAAGCAAAAGCCAAATAATAAACGCGTACTTCAAATTTTCTAGTTTGTACGTGCACATTCAAATACTTTCTCAACTTGTTCTTTAGAAATATCTTTTCATAATACCTGCATTGAAACAACGCGTTTCAACGCCTGTTTTGTCAGTCGAAACAAGACAATTTCAGACAAATGCGAGTGTAGTCGGGCAGAAACAAACTTGTTTCTGCCCACTGGATTTGTTTTTTACATCGTTTTATACCTGGCATTTGTTCATTGTCAATCTTTAAATGAAAATCATATAACCTTAGTTAATTTGACAGTTGTTGTATTCGTAACTGTAAATTAAATTAAAAAGGCGATTAGTTTCAAGAGAAAAAGTATTAATTCGACAATTTCAAGTACACCACAACATCTTATAGATAAAGCACAAGCATCAACTCTCGACTTGTTATCTGCAAAATCAAATGAAAAATATTTACTTTGTTATGATAAATTTGTTATGTGGAAAGTTTCAATGCAGGTATTATGAAAAATACAGTGAAAAATGGAAAGAAAACAGAAGATCTAAGCAGTCCAACTTAGCACAAAAATAATAGAAAAATTGGAGAAAAAGCGTAAATGAGATGATAAATAATAACTATTTTCAATGCAGTGAAAAAAAAAACTGAACAGAGAATTGAGTTTGTAAAATTAAAGGAATTAAAAATTGAGTTATAAAAAAAAGTTAGTCTAGAATATACACTCAAATAACGAATAAAAAAACAACGGCTTTTTTCCGCCTTTCAGCAAGCTAGCTTTTCCTAGCCAGAGACGGTGCCATGGTCCTTTTCACCAGGTGTAGAGATCGTTCAAAGCGTTAGCAGAATGATGACTGAGTCGGGCTGACGTGCAGTCTTCGTTGGAGAACAAAGCAGTTGGTAGTTTGACAGCTGTATGTAATAATTTATCAGCAGAACGACTTCAGCGGTACAGAAGGGCTGGTATCCAGCCTCTGTAGTCAACCCAGCTGAGTTCTCCGGCGAAGGAATCGTTAGATAACAATGTACCACAATCTGAAATAATAATGAGCCAGTAATATGTTCTACAGAACAAGTATAGGGGTCTTCAACGTACAGAACGGAATAACTAGGGATGGAAAAAATTAGGAGTTACACCAACTCGGGGACCAGGAAGTTTCTAGAGTCAACTTCGGGAATGCTATGCATAGTGTTTCATCAAGACAAGATTTCTTGCCTTGATGACCATTTCTTGTCTTGTCTTGATTTTCAAGACAAGAAAATAAAAATTTCTTGTCTTGTCCATTTCTTGACGACGCATTTCTTGTCTTGTTTCAAGAATTCTTGATATTTCTTGATCTTGACTTTCAGGGGGAATCCCCTTTCTCCATTGTTTTATCCAATCTGAACACTCAGTTTACCAAGTATCTATCCTTTACCCTCCCTGTCAGTTATGTTATAAATCGATTATGGCAACGTTTTCCAAGATTGCCACCAATAGAAATAAATGAAAAGTTTGTCATTTTCATGTTTTAATCAGTATTTGCAATTATTATTGTTATATGATATAGCAATGTTGCTAAGAATCAACAACTTTCTTAGAGTATTGGGGATTCTACCAATACATTTCTCTTCTACATGAACGATTTAATCATCTGAAACTGACGACTTATGCTCTCGATATGTATCAAATATTTGTTTTGTAAAATATAGTCACCGATACTTTTCACTCCCCCGAATAAGTTTAAACTTGTAAATGAGCTTTTTCAACTAGAAAATCTAGAAAAAGACTCTCTATTTCCAAAAATACTTATATTGTAAGCCGCCATCTGTCACCATAACAATGACAGCTGTCATTTAGACAATGACAGCCGTCACTTCGACATTGACTGCTGTCCCTTTGAAAATGACGCTGTCACTTTTACAATGACGCTGTCACTTTGAACCGTCAGTTTGACAATGACAAATGTCACTTTGAAAGTTGGTATGATACTCCTAAATTCATGAAACAGTGATGAAACTGGCCATGAAATTTATTATCGGGAAAAACTGTTATGAACACAGCAGACTTCAATATTTCAATAAGGGAAGAATAAATATGCAGATTTGAATAATTAATTGTCAAGATATCAAGATTTCTTGACAAGAAGTCTTGATTCTTGATAGTACGTTCTTGTCTTGTCTTGGAAAATAAAAAACACTTTTTGTCTTGGTCTTGTCTTGATTTCAAGACAAGATCAAGACAAGATCAAGACTATTTCTTGATTCTTGTGAAACACTAGCTATGCAGAATTACTCAAGTTAAATACAGCTCTGTTTGCTTCAGAACTAAGTTAGAAAATAGAAGATACGTTAAGCAAGCTTTGGTTGAACAAAAAAAAATAATTGTCCTGCAACATCCAGTAGTCCGTCTCTACGTCACAATACAATAAAAAAAACTCACCAACTAAGAAAAAATTGCGTGTGACGGACCTCGAGTCTTACGTGCCGTTTTGTGTACCAGTTGTGCCAACTGGTACACAAAACTTGGATTGACATTAAAAAAAAAGCCAAAAAATGAATGAAAAAAATTTTGATAGTAAAAAAAGTACTCAAAGAGGGCTATATGAGTTGACTTCAAATATATAAAAAGAAATGAATATTGAAATGACGGTTATTGAAAAAAATATACTAATAGGAATAAAAGGATTGGCACACGTTGACATTCGAAGAATATTCACGAATTTAACTGAATAGTAAAAAAATACGACTGAACTAGCTATAGCGTAGAAACCGAGAGACCTGTACAGCGACAACACGCCCGCTTTATACCCCTACGTCACCAATCAGTGAAGCTGTAGATGACGTACGACTACCGGAGTCAAGATATCACTAAAGACAAGAGTAGAAACGAACCTTGTTTCACAAGAGCTGGTGTATTCAATTCTTGCAATTATCACCTGAGTTATGACGAAAATCCCCACGCAACATTTGTTCGAGCGAATCAACGACACTTTTTCTGAATTTATGGGCTGGAATCGTAGGTGAGTACTTTATTGGAGTCTACGTTCTCCCAAATAGATTGAATGGTGGAAATTATGTCACTTCCTCAAATAATGTTCTTCCAGAATTTCAAAACTTTGGTTTAAACATAATGGAGCACTGGCTCATACAACCCGCGAAGTCATAGCACTATTAAATTGACAATATCCTAATAAGTGGGCTGGGAGAGGAGATACTGTTACGTGGTCAGCCCAAAACCTCGACCCAACTTTCCTAGATATCTTCTTCTGAAGTCAGATGGAGACCTCTGTATATGAGACACCAGTAAACAACGAATTGAAACTGGTGGCTAGAACAGTAGCTGCAGCAGAAAATATGAAAGATAAGCAGGCTGATTTTGCAAGTGTCTCTTCTTGAATTGAAACTCGCTGCCGAGCTTGTGTTGCTGCAAATGGTGGCAAATTTGAAAATCAAATCTAGTCCCTCCCTTGTAGTTTCATTTATCATTGTTTAATTTTTCTCATCTGTCTTTCTGTTTCTTGCTTTTCTTGTTCAATGGCAGTGATCCTACTTTGTTCCAAGTGATTGTTGCAGTGTGTTGATATTTATCCTGAAATTCAATTTTAATGTAAACTTTTTTTGAACAAATCGAGAAAAATATTTCAAACAAATCTTATCACAAGATAATTTTGATATTTTATGAATGTTTTATGTTCAAACAAAGATGGAATGATTCTTGAAATGTTTCGTAGTTTTCTATCGAACGCCATTTAGTTATTTGATAAAATGGAAAATGATTAAAAAAAGCTACTTTTGATTTGAAATTCTGAAGAAGATCCTTAGTCAAAGGATCGAAACGTCAAAGTTTCATATAAATATACAGAATTTCAAATCAAAAGTCGTTTTTATTAAATAAATTTCTGAAAGATGTATAGATTATTAGAAAATAATTGTATTCTTTATATATTTCTCAGGTAATGATAAACAGTAGTTGTCCAGTGATCTTAATTTGAACGTGATTCAGTATATTGCTCAGTTTGAACGTTATTGAATATAACCTTTCATCCTCGGAAGGTTTCAGGTAAAATTAACTTGGTATTCGACGTTCTATCCCAGTGACCAAAGTTGTATAGGTGGACTCGGCGGGAGTCTACGTTGGCGAGAAAACAATTGGAAGTTCATAAGTTGTAAGTAAGGGTTCACGAAAATTCATCTGGGTTTGAGTCTACTTCAAGCTCTCCGAAAATTAATCAGTCTACAAACCCTATGTTGCCTGGCCTAATGACTCTACCTATCAATGTAGGCAGATATTATTTTGAAATGGTCTGCGACTATTACTTGTAAAAACTTGCATATTCGATATTCAGTACAACGCGTGTCAAGACTTGCAAAGCGTCGCTCGCTCGCCCGCAACACTCATTGAGACGTGCAAAGGGACGAAATACAACTTGTGCTGTGCTCGCAGTCTTACATGAACTTGTTTGATTATTCACAAATATAAATACGAATGCCAAGGACAATCGGTACTCATTTGCTCTCGGATTTTGAAAATCACAGTGTGAGTGAATTAAAGTCAGTGTTTGCCAGTGCTGGAGAAAGTAAGTACTTGCCTATTTGTTATACATACTTTTATTTTATATTGTAATAATACTATATTTGTCATGTTTGCGTGTAGTTACTTGGTTAATAATATAATAATATAATTTATAATTTATATTCATATTTATACGTTTTTGGGACTTTTATGATAGGTACTCTTGTCTAGTTGGTTTTTTGGCAAAAAGTATTTAATGTTCCTTCAAATTCAATTCTCTACTTCTCCATGAGTTATTATTTACCAATTTTATTGCTTTTTGTATGTTGTAACTGTCTTATTGTTTATTATTTTAGTTCCCCTGATGAAGCCTCAAATTAGAGGTGAAAGCTAGGGCTCTGAAATAGATAAGAATTTTAATTAAAGGCTGAATACCCGATACAATTTCCATTTACAAATATTTGTAGTCAAAGAAAATAAAAAATTCAATTATACAAATGGGTGTCTTCAAAAACATCTGTAATAATTATGGACGTGAGACAGTACTGGTTATGAAAAGGTGGATATCAGAGAACCGAAAGCTGGCTTCAATGGTGAACAGAATAGTTTTTTTGAAGTGGAACTTCTTTAGGCGTGCTCGGCGCTGAGAGTGAATCGAAAAATTGCCCAAACTTGCGTCACGATGAGAAACCGAACGGGGCGAGCCGCTCTCTAGTCGTGCGTATAAGGTTCGTACACCTACGTCACAAACATGGCGCTCATCAGCTGATTGTAGGGCATAATTTGTTAACTCTACACATAAGTGTATGTTATTCTGACCTCTTTCTGTCTATTACATAAACTTCATTGTGCACATTCATTATGACCCTTTCTTACCCTACGACTACATTGTCTTGATCGCCTAAATCGATTATTTTTGACGGCACTTGGCGATGGTTTTATTGGACATTTTTTTGTACTTTTCGGTTTTAGAAATTTACAAGGAATCCAATCTGGATGCGTTTCGCAATCTTTAGAAAATGGTTTGTCTATTAATAAAATGTGACGATAGTACATATTATGTTCAATGCATACATCATGCCTTGAATAAACTCTCGCGTGTTTAAATTTGATACTCTATAAATCTTCTTGTCCAATGACTTTTAACCAAGCCTGTTGCCTACGTTTTTTTCGTTCGTCCTCTCTTCCTTGTCTGTCACTTATAGCTGGTACCCGATGAAAACTTATAGAAATGTCTTCAAGTCCTCGGCTGCCACATCCAGCAAGACGACAAGTGAGGGGCATATTAATAATTTATAAATGTCTTGAAAATAGAATTTATCCTGGTTACAAGAAAATGTAATTAAATACATTAGATAAAATTAGATATGAACCTACAGAAAGAGATACAAACGACTACTTTTTGAGTTGTTTTGTTTTAATACTCAATATGCTGTGTGCCACACTATCAGCTGTTCAACGCCATATTGTGACGTAAGCTGCACGAACCCTGAAGTGGCTCAGGGCGCGCGCGGGGAGAGGTATTGGAAATATCAATGAGAGGGGAGGCCTCTTTCTGCTGCGAACGAACGCACAAGATAATTATATGAATATTTTTTTCGTAAAAATTCACAATGTTTCACTTACCGCCTTTGCCAATGGGCGATAAGTCAGCATGAGCATAGTAACCACAGTTTGCTGGTAAAATCAACATACCACCTCGAATAGAGGGCCGATAAACACATGAAAACACCCAAAATTGCAATAGTTATTTACATAATTAGTTATAAGAAGTAACATATTGTTTAACGAAACGTAATATTTGCCAGAACGAGCGTAGCGAGTTTTGCAAATTACGTGACTGTAATTATTTTAAATTTAAGATTAGTTAAAATGAGAGGAAGTTGGTTCAAGTCGTTCGGCTAAATTAGCTAAACACCGATGACGTCATTATATTTGACATCGCCTTGCTCTGAGCGAAACGTTTAAAATCCAAACGCACCCCTAATGCTAGCTTGAATTACAGAGTATTCACAAGGAACATCAAGGATTAGCAGACATCAATAACGTTACGATGAACATATTTATCAATTTCAGTACGGATGCACAAAAGAAATCGCGTTGACGTCAACAATGCAAGTCAACAATTGGAAGTCATAATTTTATTGGGAAGGATGTGCTCCATGGATTGACAGGGAATTATTAATATTTTTGTATGGAATAACCTCAAATATCCTCGTTCTGTGATGTTCAATATCCTCTCTTTTTTTTAATAGTGTCACAAATGTGAAGAACTTTAAATAATTAGCTCACATAATTATTCATTTGGATTCGGTGTAACTGTAAACCTAGTTAGCATTGACCAAATCGATGTTCAATTGTCGGACATGATTGGTAGCCTACGGTTACTAGATGTTCGGTGGTTGATAGGCATCAACTATTGGACAATTGAATATTGGATCATTGTCGGCTCGGGTATATAGGAGCGTGAGCTAGGAGAGGAATGAAGTGATTCAGTAAATGTAACTGTCACTGTGTGAAGACTATTTGACATCCAGGACACTGACAATTGACACATACATGACATATAGGTCCTAAAATAATTGTCATAGTAGCATGTAATATAAAAAATGTAAGTTAGTTGTTTTTGAAATAAAAAATTATATTTTTCTGTCAAGTATATTGGTAGTAATTAATTCGTTCTTCATCGCCATTATAGAATTAGCATATGGAAAATAATATGTCCGAAGTTCGCCGTAGTGAAAGACTAGCAAACAAGAAAACTTCAGAAACAATGCAAAATAGGGAGAAGAAAGAGTCCAAGAAGAAGTCTTTTAAGGGAACAAATGTCAATAGTGAGGACAATGGATCTCTGAATGCTGACAGCAGAAAGAAACTCTTGGCAAGAATGAGTACTAGTGAGAAGATTGAGAAGACATCGTCTAGCAAAACTAGTAAAACAAGAAGAGAAGCAGAGCTTCAAGCAGCTATCAAGAAAAAAGAACTTGAACAAGAAATACTGGAGAAACAAAAGGAAATTGTAGATTTGAAGCTGGCAATGCAGCTTGAGGCTATAGACGAAGAAGAAGGCAGTATGATGGAGTCAAAAGTTGACGAAGATATCAGGACTGTCAAACCAGATATCTATAAATGGATTACAGGTAGAAAGCCATGGAATCATGATGAAGGTAACAAGAAACATTTCTTTCCTAATACTGCTAATGAAAATGAGTCAGTTTCAACAAACAATAAAGAAATATATTCCATCCCAAATTCTCAAATGTGTCAAATAGATAACCAACATCTTATGAAATTATTATCTAGACAATCAATTCCAAAAGAGCTACCTATTTTTGCGGGTGATCCTACTGAGTGGCCTAATTTTATATATCAGTATAGAAACTCCACAGCAATTTGTGGTTATTCAAATGAGGAAATCAAACTAGATTGCAGAAATGTCTTAAAGGCAATGCCAAAAGAGTGGTACAATCTCTTTTAATATTACCTCAGAATGTAAATAAAGTGATAAATCTTTTAGAAAATAGATTTGGCCGCCCAGAATACGTAATTCAATTACTGTTAGAAAATATAAGAAATATACCTGTCTTGAAAGAAGATAAATTTGACATGATCATAAAATTTTCAGACGAAGTAAAAAATTTTATAGCAACAATAGAAGTTTTTCAAGAAGCTGATCATTTACGCAATCCTTTCTTACTACAAGAATTGGTTTGTAAATTACCTACAAGCTATAAAATTAAATGGGTGGAATACATTTCAGAACTAAAAGTTGATTACAAACTGGTTGGATAAAAAAGCAAATGCAATTTGTCAACTTTAGACCCCGAAATTTGAAAATATTGAAACTGGTAGGCAGAATGATAGAAGTTGGAAAAAAGGGATTACATTAACTACTGAGCAAGTTAGATAAAAAAATTGTATTTGTTGTAAAGTACAATTAAAACATACCTTATCTGATTGTTCTAAATTCAAATCATTAGCTACTGACGAAAAGTGGACATTCGTTCGAGAAAATAAAATTTGTTTTGCATGTTTAGTCCCTTTTCATAACATAAAATTATGTAGAAAGAAACAAACCTGCAACATAGGAGGATGCAAGAAATTACATCATAAAATGTTGCACACTGATATAATTCCCGAACAAATGACAATACCAAATTGATTGAAACAATTTGTCACGTATCAAATAATAATACGATATTATTAAAAATTCTACCAGTGGAACTAGCAAATGGTTCCAAGAAAGTACAGACTTTCGCTCTTCTAGATGGTGCATCTACAGTCACACTAATTGATCAACAGTTAGCTGATGATTTAAATATTGAAGGACGACGAGAACCTCTTTGTTTACAGTGGACAAATAATCAAACCAGGGAACAAGAAGATTCTGAAACTATTTGTGTAAAAATTACTTCTGTTGAAGACATGAGACAAAATTAATATATAAGACGTGCAAGAACTATTAAAGGACTGTCTTTACCAAAACAAACGATTGATATTCAAAGAATTTCTTCGGAATACCCTTATATAGATAGCAGAGTTAAATCAATGAAAAATGCTCAACCACTCATTTTGATTGGGCAAGATGATATGCCGCTATTGGTAAGCCGAAGAACGATTATGGGGCCTGGGAATGGACCTGCAATGTCAAAAACTTTATTAGGATGGGTTATTCACGGATGCTGTATGCTACAAAATCCACCAATAACTAACCAATACGTTTGTTATACGGAATTCAAGGAAAAAGATGACTTAGATATTCTGCATGACTTAGTAAAAGAACAGTGGAAAATTGAAACAATGAGTCTTGCTAAACCAATTATGTCTAAACAAGATTTGAGAGCTCAGAAAATACTAGATACGACAATGCATAGAATCAACAATAAATTTGAAACTGGACTTCTTTGGAAAGAAGATGGTGTAATTATGCCAGAAAGTAAGAAGAATGCCATGAAAAGATTATATTCTATAGAGAAGAAAATGGATAGAAACGAGGAATTCGGGAGAGCATATTGCGAAAAAATCAAAGATATGGAAACGAAAGGATACATTTCGAAATTGTCTGAAAGAGAATCTGAAATATTTCATCCTAGGATATGGTATTTGCCACACTTTGGTATAGTAAATCCTAACAAGAAGAAATTAAGAATAGTGTTCGACGCAGCAAGTAAGTCCAACGGTACATGTTTAAATGATTTTCTATTAACATGCCCAGATCTGTATAATTCCCTACACAATATTATAATGAATTTCCGTATAAAAAAATATGCATTTACTGCAGAAATAAAGGAAATGTTTTCACAAATATTAGTGAAAAAAGAAGATCGCACAGCACAAAGAATATTATTCAGGGGTATGGATAGAAATAGAGAGATCGATACCTACGGAATGAATGTAGTTTTCTTTGGATCAACGAGTGGGCCATGCTTGGTACAAGAGGCAAAAAATCACAATGCTCGAGATTTCATGCAAACTCATTTAGATGCAGCTAAAGCTATTATTGATGATCACTACATGGATGACTATCTGGGTAACAGCGACACATTAGAAGAAGCTAAACAATTGATGAAAGATGTAATTTATATTCATGAAATGGGTGGATTTACCATTTGCAATTGGATAGCTAATTCTGAAAATGTCTTAGAAGATATTGATGACTCACTATTGGCTTGTCGGGAGAAAAATCTGGAAAATAATCAGGACACATCAGCAGAGAGAATCTTAGGAGTATGGTGGAGCCCCAAAAATGACACGTTTTGTTTCAAAACAAATTTTTATAAGATAAATAGAGATATTTTGGAAAACGTAAGAAAGCCAACGAAACGCGAAATGCTAAAGGTAGTAATGTCAGTCTTCGACCCGTTAGGATTTCTAGCAAATTTTCTGATCCAAGGAAAGATACTACTTCAAAAGGTTAGGAGGAGTCATATAAATTGGGATGATGAGATTACTGATGATATAAATGAAAATTGGGAACATTGGATGCAAAATCTACGAGCTATAAGTAGTTTTCAAATTCCAAGACAATATTGCGAGTTTGATTTGAAAAGAAGTAAAGTACAATTACATGTATTTTGTGATGCTTCTGAAAGTGCTTATGCGTGTGTAGCATATCTCAGATGGCAGATGCAAGAAAATATTAAAGTGAGTTTCTTGACAGCCAAAGCTCGAGTTGCTCCATTAAAACCAATGTCAATACCTCGACTTGAACTTCAAGCTGCCTTGATAGGATCAAAATTAGGACAAAATTTGAAGAATAACTTGAAAATTAACATTTCTAGAATATTTTATTGGACTGATTCCAAAACGGTTCTCCATTGGATACGCTCGGAAGCATACCGTTTTAAGGTCTTTGTAGCACAGCGTCTTGGAGAAATTCAAGAACTAACTAATATTACAGAATGGGCATATATATCATCCAAAAAAAAATGTAGCGGATGAAGCAACAAAATTGAACAAAACTAAATACTTCGATATGGACAGCAGATGGTTCAACGGACCTAATTTTCTGAGACAGAACGAAAATATTTGGCCCAAGGAAATAGAAAAAAATCAAATACTGCACTCCAAAGATACGGAAAAGAGAATTGAATTCATATTTTTAACTCAAGGTAAAGAAATAATAATTACTCCAGACCCAATCCGATTTTCAAAGTGGACTAGGTTACTTAGGACAACAGGATGGTTATTCAGATATGTGAACAATTGTAGAAAAATAGGAAAACGTGGAGAACTAGATATATCAGAGATTGAAGAAGCAGAGAAATTACTTCTAAAGAAAATTCAGTCGGACACTTATTCAGAAGAAATAAATCAACTTAAAGCCAGGGGACAGGTAGATACTTCAAGCAGATTATATAATTTGGATTGTGTTTTAGAAAATAATCTTATTCGGTTGGAAGGGAGATTAGGCAAATGTCTTCATTTGAACGAAGAAACCAGAAGACCAGTAATTATAGATCCAAAACACGCAATTACTAGACTTTCGATTCAACATTATCATGAAAAAGTTAATCATCATGGACAAGAGATCGTAGTGAACAAGTTAAGAGAAAAATATTGGATAATTAATGCTAGGCAAGCTGTCAGAAGTTGTTGGGCCAAGTGTCACAGAAAATCGGTACAGAACATTCCTATCATAGGACAATTACCTTTTTGCCGTTTAGAACCCACAATAAGACCCTTCATTAAAACAGGAATTGACTATTTTGGACCAATCGAAGTAACAGTGCGTAGAAGTCATGAAAAAAGATACGGAGTAATTTTCACCTGTATGGCAATCCATTTAGAAATTGCTCACGATCTATCCACAGATGGATTTTTACATGTATTTCGACAATTTGGTAATAGAAGAGGATTTCCTGAAGAAATTTATAGCGACAATGGACTAAACTTCAAGGGCGCTAGCAAAGAAATTGCTGAATCAGTTAAAAAATGGAATCAATCAGAAATAGTTAAATTTTGTGCTATGAACACAATTAAATGGCACTTTAATCCACCATATACCCCTCATATGGGTGGAGCGTGGGAAAGGCTCATCATTCAGTCTGTGAAAAGAAATCTACTAGAAATATTGAAAACAAAATATCCGGCAGAATATGTTCTTAGAACAGCTTTTGCAGAAATAGAAAATATTCTAAATTCTAGGCCGCTGACACATATATCAATAGATCCTGATGATCTAGAAGCATTGACACCAAATCACTTCCTTATTGGACCATCTTATGCACATCTACCAGGTGCTAAAATTGATATAGAGAACATAAACTTACTATCAAAGTGGAAGGCAGCACAAAAACTTGCAGATATCTTTTGGAAAAGATGGACATAAGAATACGTTTCATCTTTAATTCGAAGAAATAAATGGCATAAAGATCAGAGAAATATAGAAGTAGGAGGCATAGTTCTAATCATTGATCCTGATGGTCCACGAAACATATGGCCTAAGGGAAAAGTTGAAAAAGTTTTTGCTGGAAGTGATGGAAAAATAAGAGTAGTAGATGTTAAAATAGCCACTGGTGTAATTTTGAGAAGATCTGTAGCAAGATTATGCATTCTGGATGCACAAAAAACGTCTTGAATTCCATACTACTAGCATCCGGTTCTAAGTAATTGTTTTGTTGTCGAAAATAATTACTAAGGGGGAGATATGTCACTGTGTGAAGACTATTTGACATCCAGGACACTGACAATTGACACATACATGATATATAGGACCTAAAATAATTATCATAGTAGCATGTAATATAAAAAATATAAGTTAGTTGTTTTTGAAATAAAAAATTATATTTTTCTGTCAAGTATATTGGTAGTAATTAATTCGTTCTTCGGAGCCGGATTATATACTATAGCATTTAATATACAGGTAATGAAACTATTACAGTAACTGTGAACGAAAGATTGATCATACAAGTGTATAAGTGAATATTTGTACTGCAACCTGTGATTATTATCCATTTATAATAAAATTTGTGACAAATTAGTGTCAGAAGTAAGATCCTGAGAAATTCTTTGAAAATAACTCTGGATCCGGATGACGAAGGGTGGATTAGGTTGCAGTGAGGTGAAGTGCTTCAAATCAAGTGGGGACTGTTGCAAATGCCCAAGACGAGAAGCATGGTCACCAGCGAGATGCAGGATCAGTTGGAAATGATGATGGAATTCACGAAGACTTCGGCAGCTGAGCAGAAAGCGTCGCGTTGGCGAAATCAATGGAGAAGAGAATGTCTGAATCTACAGAAGCTGCGGAAGAGAATAACAGAATCTTCAGCCAAGCAAATGCAGTCCATGGAGCAAAAGATAGCTGAATCTACGGAAGGTATGAAGATGACAGTAGCTGAAGAGTTGCAGGCAGTAAAAGAAACCGTAGCGGAGAAGATGTAATCGATGGAGAATAAAATGACTGAGACGATGACAAGTAGGATCCAGGGGATTGAAGAGAAATTTGAAATAGAACTCACTGAGGTAAAGCGTCAAGTCATGCAAGTTGAACAGGATTTAGAAGCAAAATTAGACTCGATTGTCACCGAGAAACTACAGAGCCTCAGTATCAATAGCGATGGCGTAGCCCTACGTATAGAAAGTGCTCCAGCATCTACTCCAAGGGAAGTTTAAGCTAATTTCACTCTGAAACCGACGCCGTACGATGGCAAGACTTCCTGGGATGGATATTTTGCTCAATTTAAGCTGATTCCGAAGAAAAATGGCTGGAGTAGGACGCGAAGAGCTATTGTACTGGCCGAAATGCTCTAGGAAACAGCATTAGCTGTACTCTCAGGACTATCCGAGCAAGAACGCCCATATTATGGAAAACTGACGTCTGAATTGAGACTGCGCTTTGGAGAGGAGCACATGAAAAAATTGCTACATGGATAGCTACGGAACAGCACACAACTGCACAAAGTAGATCTAACTACGTTCGCATATGCTGTGCAGAGTCTGACCAGAAAAGCTTTTGCAAATTATCCTGGCTCAACAGAGGAATACGTGGCAGTAAGACAATTTATGGACGGTATCAGCGACGACGAGAATGGGAGAGTTATCCGGTTAGCGAATCCAAAGACGGTGAGAGAAACGCTAATCAACTTGAGATTCTTCACATTTGTGATATTTGGATTATCGTTCTCGGCAAACACAATCTCGTTCCAATTCTTCTTTTGCTCTGAGAGTTAAAGAATCATATCAAATCGCCTTGCACATCGAATCGGCTTTTTCTTCTGTTACCGGCAGCTCGAGTATGCTCCTGTTCAATGATAGACAAAGACTCAAGTACATTCATAGCAGCTATCTTCTCGAACGAGTACCCTATTTTGTATCCCTACATCTTGAGATGCTGTTGAGTGCTGGGATCCTTGCTTGATTTACAGCGTTCACAAGCCCTGCAACACCGATCGACGTCTACTCGACAGCTCACCCAGTAGAAGTGCTCCCAAACTTTTTTCACAGTCTTCTTGATGCCTGTCGTTACCAATCTTGCACCTTACTTATAGCTCGCCTTCTTCATTTTCTCGGCACTATCAGCTTTCCCACCGCAGATAATCATCATGATTTTCCCATAAACGATACAAAATATCGTTTCTTACTCCCAGAAAACTCCATTGTGCTGATTAGGCCTTTATAATGCTGCCCAAAGCTGATTTTTCTTGATAACTAGGCTTCTGATCGAGCTTCTTCCACTCTATGATCGACTTCAGAACAAAGACATCGTGTTTTGCGCGCTGTAGTTCATTCAAGAACGACACGGACCCCTCTTGCCGCAAAAATTCTATTGTACTTATTTTCTGGGACATTATCTAGTTTACCTGGAGTCGCCTTCTCAGAACGAGATGAAACCTGGGAATCTCTTGGAGCAACAGAATCCACCATTTCTATTCTTCGCACTTGGAAGTCGGTATCTTTGGGGTTCTTGATGAAATATTCAGCCAGCTTTCGCTTCCCTAGACTGGCAGACTCAATTCTTCTTGATTAGGCGTTCACACTACAATTAACGATGTACTTAGTGTGACAATATATTCGAAAATATTGTTCCTGGCCGCACTACCAGCAACCAATCAACGCTTGAACGATAATCTATCCGAATATGATCCTCCTTGCCACATTTCCAGCATCTAATTCTTCAGTTCTCTCTCGAAGATGTTTATATACAGAGAAAAGAAGTCTGCTCTCGTCACTAACTCATCCTCTTCATGTTCCAACCATTCTATTTTCTTTGCCATTCATGACGCTTTCGGGAAGCTTTAATTTCGGAAGCTTTTGTTAGCGCTTCTTTAATCGTCTGCGGATTCGCCCACCACAGGAATCGCCCAATCTCATCGTTGCCGATATCATCCATAAATTTTCTTATCGCCATAAATGCCTGCATTGAGCCAGAACAATCTAACCAGACTGCACAGCAAATAAGAATGTAGTCAAATCTTCCTTGTGTAGTTGCGTAGGATTCCGTAGCTATCAATGCAGCAGATCCTCTATATACTCCTTCCGATGCGCAGCTTCAATTCAGATGTCAGTTTCCCATAATCTGAGCGATCTTGTTCGGACAGTCCTGAGAGTTTCGTTAATGCTCTTTTTCGAAGCATTCCAGCCAGTACAATTGCTCTCTGCTCCATACTTCAGCTATTATTTCTCGAAATCAACTCTAATTGACGAAATATTTATCCAAGGATGTCTTGCTATTATACAGCGTCGGTTTCAAGGTGTAAGTGGCTCTATCTTCTCTTGATGTAAATGCTGAGACATCATCACTTTTGAGACTTAGGCTCTGCAGTTTCTCGGTGACAAAAAAATCTAGTTCTGCTTCCAATTCACGTTCAAGTTGCAAGACTTGATGTTTGACTCGCTTGACTCTTCACTCCAGAAAGTTCTTCATCCATTTTCTAGATTTTACTTGTTACCATTTCATTCGGACATCCTCTTCTCCATGGATGCCGCTGACGTCTTCATGAATTACATCATCATATTCAGATGATCCTGCATCTCGCTGGTGGCTATGCTTCTTGTGAACATTTACAACAGTCTCAACACAATTTTGAATATTCTACAGCACTGCAACCAAATTCAATTCTTGCCGTCTGCATTCAAAATTACTTCAACTCAATTTCTCAGAATCCCGTTTCTGACACCGATTTATCACAAATTTTATTGTGATTATATTATCATCACAAGCTGCAGTGCATATACAGTGTAAACTCTTCATAACAAGACCAAAGGGACCAAGTATTTTTTATAGTTCTATAGAGTTACCGTTATGAGGAGTGAAGAAAAAGAAAACAGCCAAATTCACAATAATTTCCAATATGTATTTGATAAAATAGGTAAGTAATTGAATTACTCTTGATGGCTTATGATTGATAATACGATACGTACCTATTGTGTTCAGTTCGATACCATCATTTCCAAGTAAACCAAACGTAATGATGCATGTGTTCAAGGCAATTAACAATAACAGAAGCAAGGAGGCTATTAACGACTTCAAAAGTTTCAGGGCCTCAAAGGCTCAGTCGGCGTCTTCTGCAACCTAATAAGATAACATAAACAATGGTACCGATAGTAAATATTCACTGTTTCTAAATATGAACACATTTCTTCTTGATGGAGAATGACTGTTGCGCTATGAACAGTTTATCAATGTGTGAGTTTTTAGGTAAACCAGTCAAATTTTGCCCACTTTTACGTTACAGGGAGTTTATCGATATGAAGAATAACTTCATAAAGAGTTTACAGTGTATTCAACTCAACATTCGTTCACGATGATGAAATCGCCCATTATTTATTCTTGATTAATAATTCTTTTCCCACTAGCTAACGAGCATTATATACTTAATCCAACAATGAGTCAACATTCAAATGATAAGCCACTTTTTTTTTGAAGAAGATATTTAGTCAAAGGATCGGAACACCAAAGTCTCGAATAAGATATACAGAATTTGAAATAAAAAGTTGCCTTTCATTTAATAAAATTTTGAAAAATGTATAGATTATTAACATTCAAATATTTGACAGTTTAACAACAATGAGCTAGCATTCAAATGTTCGACAATCGAGCATCTAGCAACAATGGACTAACATTTATATGTCTGATAATTGAACATCTTAACATATATTTACGCTCATCACTGATTCATTGATTCTGTGACACTCTAAGATAGATGAAGAGATATAACTCAGTTACAGCATTATAATGTTAGAGCAGACCGTTTGACTACGACTAGATAGGTACCAAGTTCAAGTCGCATTTGAATACTAAAATTTTTTATTTATTTTTTTTTCTTCCATACAGGCTACCATGTCATCGATATTGTTTTTCCAAATCATCACCATTCACATTTAGGGTATTTTATGTTATGTGCTAAGCATATCTGCTATTTTCATATGAAACTGCAATATTTCTTGTGATGATGGAGGTACTTGGCAACAGTACTGTCACTTTGAACAATTGTTGTGATATTACAACTTTTAAATCGATTCTTGAATTCAAATAATTATGAATTGTGAACTTCAACTGTTTTTGGTTTGAATTTTTTTTAATCCATACTACACCTTGAACGTTTTATTGTGGAACAAATACGATCGGATTGACAGGGTGAGATAATATCAAAAAACTTACATTTCTTGCATTTCTGTTGATGTTTGAAATCTTGACATATATTCACGCTCATCACTGATTCACTGACTCCGTAACTTTTTCATCAACATTACTTACCTATAGCATCATCATTGACATTCAAGGTATTTTATTCTAGTGATGTGCTAAACATATCTTCCATTTGACTGACGATCCATCACCTTCCAACGGGCGCCTAAGGCGTCTTGCATACCACTAGTTACCTAGTTTATCAGTGAATGCTAACTAAGATTTTCAATTATAATGGATTATTGAATGAATAGCGAATTCAAATGAACATTAGTGTGAACTACTAACTTGAGATGCTTCACATTCGTGACAATATTTCATGATCAATACTACCGTTTATAATATATACGCAAAAAAATAAAAAGTTGCATCAATGAAGTTTTCGTACCGCTGGTTGGAAAAAACTCATTCACGAAGTTGATCCTAATTTTCCATAGAAAACTTGAATATAAGACTTCAGTCTAAAATTCATATCCGTTCTCAAGTATAATTATATTTTTCTGGTACAGTAGGACCTCAAACCTTAAGAATAATCAAAATCTTGAGCTGAAAAAAAATCACGATTACAATACTATTATATATAGATCGGAAATGTGAGAATCTTTGACCGAATAAGCTTCGATCATTAATAAATACTTAGAATGGCGTCGGACTGCTATCAAGCTACATGCATCCGAAAAGAGTCTAAATTTTCTAGTAATTATTAAACCCTAAGATATAATTGTGAATAATCAAGTGACACGGTAGTATCTCTGGCCAAGTACAAACCAAGAAAAAAAAACACAAAACAAAAATTGCCTGACACTATAGTCTCTTATCCCAAATAAACAAATGCTTATTTTGAGGTTGAAAAATGAAGCCTTTGCAATCAGAAAACAGATATCATGACTTTACTATCGTATAGCTAGGTGTAAAACTGAATAGGAATGCGATGTTTCATCTAATAAGGTCCACCCAGCTCAAAGATATGTATGAAATTCTTAAAACCGAGATTTCTTCTGGAAATGGAGATCAGTCGTCTTCTTGTTCAGTGTCACATCGTGACGTCACGCATCATGGGTCATTTTTCGGCTTGAAGGTGATTTCAAGTGGATTTGAGAAAAATAAATAATGAGGAAAAGTCAAGGATTTATTTGTGCTTAAAAAAATCTGACCGGCATCATACGTCAACTCAAATGGCATAATTTCTCAATATCCATCACACCTGGGCTATCCTATTCCCTTATTTCAATTGATTTCAGAGTAGTGAGCTACCAAACGTATTCTTTCTGATGCTTTCAGATACTAATAGGGGGCAAATTACTGAAATTAGTCCAATTTTAAACTCTTTTTATCATGACAATCAATTGTTCATGACAATCTAACAGGCAGCAGACGTCAACTCAAATGACAAAATGGATTAATAGACACCTACCAAAATTTCTCAAGAGCGGATAAAAGAGAGAACTATTAGTCTAAGATCCGAATTAGGAACGACCTTCACCTATCTGTTACACCGTCGAAATTTTTTTTCTATGAAATTCAGTATACTACAGAGTACATCGCGTATGGGTTGACTAAGAAATTCCTGACAAGGCTATGATTAACTTGATATTGAAAATTGACTTTTTGTTACTTACTTGTACTAAGTATAAGGAACTATTGTGAAACCGACAAAATTCACCTATCGTGATTTTGATGGGAATATCCGTTCTGAGCATCCCTAGATCCATTGTGACTATTTTTGGCTTGATGTCGGTACGTATGTTCGTTTGTGCATACGTGCGTGCGTGCGTACGTGCGTAACTCGCAGATCTCAAAACTGGTTGAACGTATAATGTTTAAATTCTGTATTTAAGACTGGTATAGGGTCTACTTATGCACCTCGCATTATGGTTTCAATCGTCTGTACCGGAAGTGTATTTCACTTAAACTTTTTTCGAATTTTTCTAATAAATCCAGAATGATCAACCGTAGGATATTGAAATTCTGTATTTGAACTTGATGTTGTATCAAGATGGTTATCTGCTAATCTTGTGGAAATCGGCTTAGCCAGAAGTGCACTTCATATGACAGATTTTTCGAATTTTCTTCATAAATTCAAAACAATCGGTCGTAGAATATTGGAATTTTGCATTAAGCACTTTTATAACATCTAGTTGTATATCTTGCATTATGATTGAGATCGACTGAATTGGAAGTGCAGTTTACTCGGAACATTTCTTGAATTTTCCGCTTAAATCTAAAGCGATTGAACATTGAATATTAGAATTCAGTACCGTCTTCTAGATGCTCATATTCTATTTTCATTGAAATCGACTAAGCCGGCAGTTCACTATACTCGACAATCTTCTGGAATTTTTCGCATAAATTCAGAACGATCATCTGTAGAACATTGAAGTTTGGTATTTCAGTCTGCTGTAGCATCTGGATGATTGCCTTCTATTTTCATAACAATAATAATATCCGAAAGTTCACTTCTGCTGGTATTTATTCTTTAATATTGCGTATGAATTCAGAGCTGTGAGCGGTTGGATCTTCGAAATCAGTATTTAGGCATGTTGTAGCATGAGAATGATGACCTACTGGTTCCATAGCAACCGACTAGGCTAAAATCGCATTCTATTTGACAGATTATTAGAATTTTTTGGATAAATCAAAAACAATTAGCCGTGGAATGATGAGATTTTCTGTTATAATATATATATTCAATGATGTACAAGTAAGTCACGTGATGTCAACGTCAGATTTTTTAACATTGCACTCATGAGTTTTACGAACGAATTCAATACCAATTGAAAGTATGGAGCCTATAGAATATGTAATCGTAGATTCAAGAAATGTTCCGAGTAAACTGCACTTCCAGTTCAGTCGATCGCAATCATAGTGCAAGACATACAACTAGATGTTATAGAAGTGCTTAATGCAAAATTTCAATATTCTACGACCTATTGTTTTGAATTTATGAAGAAAATTCGAAAAATCTGTCATATAAAGTGCACTTCCGGCTGAGCCGATTTCCTCAAGATTAGCAGATAACCATTCTGATACAACATCAAGTCCAATACAGAATTTCAACATCCTACAGTTGATCATTCTGGATTTATCAGAAAAATTCGAAAAAAGTTCCAAGTGATGTACACTTCCGGTACAGACGATTGAATCCATAATGCGAGTTGCATAAGTAGACCCTATACCAGTCTTGAATACAAAATTTCAACAATATACGTTCAACCAGTTTTGAGATCTGCGAGTTACGCACGCACGCACGCACAAACGAACCTACGTACCGACATCAACCCAAAAATAGTCAAAATGGATTCAGGGATGCTCAGAACGGATATTTCCATCAAAATCACGATAGGTGGATTTCGTCGGTTTCACAATACCTCCTTGTACTTAGTACAAGTAAGTAGCAAAAAGTCAATTTCCAATATTAAATCAATTATAGCCTTGCCAGGAATTTCTTAGTCAACCCATACGCGATGTATTTTGTAGTATACTAAATTTCATAGAAGAAGATTTCACCGCTGTAACAGATAGGGGAAGGTCGTTCTTAACTTGGATCTTCTACTATATTGAATATTTTACAATTATAGTAGTTACCAGTCATCAAACTAATCTCATATATTAATTGATTACTGTAAGTGCGGTTACCAGCCATCAATATTTTCAATACCTACATTGCAACGCTTTTCAATATTGTTTCAAGGAAGTTTATAAATTTCAATTACATATTCTAGGGCAATAAATTACCAGAAGTCAGCTCAATGATATCTTCGGATATCAATAGTTTGACTCAATCTAAAATAGTTTTGATTATAATAATCGATTGTGTATAACAGATTGCTCATACCAATCCAATTTTTCATAACAAATTAATTGTTTAGGGATATAAAAATAATTCTTTTGTTACTACGACAATATAAATATACATAAGGTATAGATTAACAAAAAGAAAGTGGTATAGAGTCAAAAAACATTCGGAGAAACTGAAAAGTCTCGGCCAAGTACAAAAATCTCATATCTTGATTGTTTTGCTACGAAAGAACTTATACATTATTCATATTGTTGAGATGTTTAATTTTTGCAACATACTTGAGCCCACCTTTCATATCAGGATCTATAACCCGAAAATAGTTGGGACATGTTAAACTGCCTAATGATCTTTTGTAGAAAAAAAATCAAGATATAAGATTTTTATACTTGGCCGAGACTTTTTAGTTTTATTGAATGTCTTTTGAGCTTATATCACTTTCTTTTCTGTCAATTTTTAATATTCATATATAAATTGTTATGATGTAATATCTATCTCGAAGAATTTCTGTTATTTTAAAATTATTTTCAATTTCTATGTATTTTCACGCAATACTTATAATTTTATGAACTTATTTTAGTAATTCAAGTCGTTTCCTGCACTCAGAATATCTAGTTACGAATGTAAAGTCACTAAATATCGCTGAAACTACTAGTTAAGCACTGAGATTGATAGACCTGTCCTATTATTCCGGTTAATTGATTGTCAGACTGTCTTCCATTCAACTGCAGGACGTAGCAAATAATACATATGGTAATGTGATTATATACTTCTTGATACTATTGAAATATCTTATATATTTGCGAATATCAGTTGGTACTGTCCAGTATGGTTTGTCCACACATCTAATGTATAAATTAATTTTTGTCGTTCGATGAAGACGACGTAATATTGATGGAACAATAAATTATTGCATCACTGATATATACTTATATATGAGCTTAAACTGAGAATATAGTATATTATTATGGCACTTGAATTTTTCCCAACACAAAATCATAATGAAAGTTTGACATATTCTTCATCTATTCAGTATTTCCCTTTCATATTTATTATATCTCGTGTGAAAATGATGTTCACTCTTCAATCTTCTCTCTAAAAAGATCATATGTACATGTACAAAATAAATTTATTTCAACTCGCTCAATTATTGTACTCTGTCTTCACTGTTGGGCATTAAATATTGAGATTATGAGTACTGTTCCTAGTATTACTTGCAGAAATGAAATTATTATCCTTTAGAAACTATTTTTCAGATTCATTTGGAAATTATTGATAAACTATAAGCAATAAATCCAGGTCTGACACGAAACAATTTTGGATATTATCAGAGGTTAATTTTTTGGTAATAACTTAACGCTGTATGCAATGTGCTTCAAAAAATGTAGGAATTATGAGTAACTATAACTATCAATAACTTTGTGAGATATTCGACAAAATTTTTCATCGAGATCTGTAGCGTGTCAAACGGAAGACAATGAAAATATATAATGTTTTCAAATAAGTATTGTGGTGTGAATGAGTTTTGCTAGTTCAATTATTATCAGTGTCAAGTTTAAAGTGAATATTTTCACAATTCGAATAGACTTTAATATTGATTAATTCCTGCAAATATGTCTGTTTTTGATTAGGAATCCAATTGATACAACTATTGAATATACAATAGGTCAAATCCAAGTTAAACATGCCTTATGTTATATATTTGAATTATTATGCGAATGATAATTTTCCCGGGAATATTTTATCGATGTAATCATGATTTCGTCTATCTATTTTGCACACGCGAACACAAGTAGATGGATCTGATTGTATTCTGAGCTTTTCAAAAGACTTTCCAAGTCATTGATAATAATGAAATAATTCGGAGAGTTTTTGAAAGCACATTACTTAGAAACATTCCAACACTAAAAAGCGATCGGACCAATGAACGAGGAACATTAGATGAGATTTTTCTGATAGAGAAATATCTCTTGAACCATCCATCAGAATACAATTACTGAATAAAGCAGATCATCAATACTATCTGTTAAGAATTATAAACCAACGGCGATAGTGCTGTATTAAGAAATTTCAGTTTTGTGTGATATTTCCAAGACAAAAATCATCTTTCTGATCTGGGTTCTTTTGTTTGGAGTTTGGAACGAAAACATTTGTACAAAATATAATCTTTATTTATCGTGAATACTAGCACATTGTAGTACTTCGCAGTTGTGCTGTGTATTTCTTCGCACAGATCAGTATTGAAAATACCTTGTTTTCAAAACCGAGTATGAAACAATAGAACTTTTTGGCGGTATGTAACAAAAGTTACATACACTAAGGTGCTTTTTTTGTATTGCTTCTTGAAGAAGATACATTATCTCCAATTTTCTAACTCATCTATTGTCAATAAATATTGGAGAATGTATTTTTTGGAAAACTGTCATTAAAATTAAACATTTACAAGGCAACTGGAAACGTGCGGAATGATTGTTTTGTTTACAGGATCCGAAATATTTAGATGAACTGTATCAGTATCATAGCAACAATAAAAGTGACATTGAGTGATTCGAAATTTCGAAACTTTCTTTTTATATTTTCATAAATTTTGAGATGTGGTTTGATAAATTATTGCGAAATTCTTTTGCATTCCCGAATTTTTTTTTTGCTCGCTACGCTCAAGAAAGATCTTCTATTCTCGAAAGTAAAAGTGACATTCAGCAATCTAGAATCAAAAATAACTATTTCTATTTAAAAATGTTAGCTTGATCGCTGAATGATTATATAATTTGCCCCGTGGCTGCCGATGCAAAGAGCTTAGAGATGTTACTCTTCCTGTCAAATTAAATGAAAATGTTATGATATCAACAAATATCCCAATAATCTAGCTTTACGTAATATTTTTAAGTAAATGATAGAAAACGAACGGCTATACTTCTTTTTTGCGTTTCAATCAATTTAGTTCAACTTGCGAGCTGTAAGACATGACTATACGCTGAAATGGGCTCCACATATTGCGCCCAGGATCGATAAAGTGATCGTCATGGCAGCCACCGCACTAGAGGTAGTGGGATAATTTGTAACTTGTGATATGTTCGGCTTAGACTGCTCCAACTTATATTGAGCTATATTTTGTGTGATTTCTATTATTTTTATTACTCTCATTGGACATCAGACTTGACTTTCGCCTCTGCGCCCTCTCAGATACATAAGTCACGAGCCGCCACTGAATTTGCCACATGCAAGGTCTGTTCAGAGAAAAACCAAGATAATGTTTTGAAAGGTATGCTTTCAGCACTCATTTCATTTTAGAAACAAGAAGAAATCAAAGGAAGCTAAATCTGATAAGCAAAGAGGGTGAGAGATGTTGATCATCTGATTTTTGATACGAAACTGATGAATTGAAAAAGCTCATTGTGCGGTCGTATTATCAGTAACCAAGAACCATTAGATATTTCGCCATGAGTCTAGTCTTCTTTTATAAACTTTTTCACGTAACCGTGGAACAGCTTGAAAATAAGCACGATTCAAAATGCACAGTTCCATGTGAATCGAAAAAAAATCTGCTGCGGTTTTACTTGTATATCATTGTACATCATTGGATATATTTTTTGCATATAATAATACGATAATCAAACACAGAGTCTCATCATTCCACGGCTAATCGTTTCGAATTTATCCGAAAAAGTCAAAAAATCTTTCAGGTAAGGTGCGCTCTCGGCCAGTCGGTTGCTATGGAAACAGCAGATCAACATTCTTATGCTACAAAATTCTTGAATATTGATTTCCAGAAAAAAAAAAAATCAAAATTGAAGAGACCTGTGTCCCACAAGAATTCATATCTAAGAATCGGTTTTTAAAACTATCATCTTAGACAGGGGAGCAACTGTATACACGTGTTTCGTCCTTATTAGGACTCGTCAGTACACTATAGCCAAACCCAGATAGTCAGAATTTGGATCCCAAGACGTCTATTGTCTTATAATGATATATATGGGACACAGGTCTCTTTAATTTCAATTTTAAATTAAAATGTTCCACAGCATTCTCAAAAATTTCACTATTTATTGTTGATTTCTATTTTATCTAGATACCGTAAATGGTTCAAGTCTCGATAGATGGTGCTGCATGTGAATCTCACCTCTGTTCATCATATATCATTATAAGACAATAGACGTCTTGGGATCCAAATTCTGACTATCTGGGTTTGGCTATACTGTACTGACGAGTCTTAATAAGGACGAAACACGTATATAAAGTTGCTTCCCTGTCTAAGATGATAGTTTTGAAAACCGATTCTTAGATATGAATTCTTGTGGGACACAGGTCTCTTTAATTTTAATTTTTAATTAAAATGTTCCACAGCATTCTCAAAAATTTAACAATTTATTGTTGATTTCTATTGATTTCCAAGATCATACGGCTAGCAGTTCTGAATTTATGCGCAAAAGTTCAAGAAAATCACAGCTGAAGTGCACTTCTGGCTCAGTCGATTTTTATGAAAATAGTAAGAATCATTCTGATCTTACAGCAAATAATAAATTTCAATACCCTTCGGCCGGTTGTTTCGAATTTATGCGAAAAATTCCAAAGGACTGTTAAGTGAATTTCTGGCTCAATCAATCGCAATAAAAACAGAATATGAGCATCTAGACGGTACAATCATCCTAAATACTGAATTCTAATATTATACCTTGAATCGTTTTGGAATTATGCGAAAAATTAGAAAAAAAGTCCGATTGAAGTACACTTTTGGTACAAACGATTGCAATGATGCGAGGTGCACAACTAGATGTTATATAATTGCTTCATACGAAATTTCAATATTTTACGACATTTTTTTGAATTTTTGTAGAGCATTCGAGAAGACTGTTATATAAAGTGCACTTCTGACTCAGCCGATTGATACGAAAATAGAAGATAATCATCAATATACTACAGCAATTTCAAATACTGAATTCCAATATCCTACGGCCAACCATTTCGGATTTATGCGAAAAATTCTAAAAAAGTTGCAAGTAATGTGCACTTTCGGTATGGCCGATAGCAGCCATGATGCGGCGTGCATAACTGGACCTTAGGCCAATCTTAAATACAATATTTCAACATGGTACGTTCGACGGGTTTTGAGATTCGAGAATTACAAACGAACGCACATACGTATCGACATCAAGCCGAAAATAGTCAAAACGGATTTAGGAATACTCAAGACAGATATTCCTTACAGAATCTCGAGATGTTAATTTTGTGGGTCTCACAATACTTACTTTTGCTTTGTACAAGGTAAGTAAAAACAGTGAACATCACTTTGAAATTGGATCAAGACTGTCAACCACATTTGATCGTTAAGACCATTCCTCAACATACTTACCGTAGAGTTTTATATCCATAAGCTTGTTTCAAGAGTTGAAACATTTCTATGAAAGTTTTCCCCAGTTTCACGCAAAACAGTACATAACATCGTCGCTCCAAGAATTACATATAATTGTTACTGATACTTACACACGCTGCACTTAAATGACATTAATACGAGAATTGAACCTGATAGCAGCAATCCAAGAACACGTGATTACAGCTATGGTTATGTGCAATGCAATGCTGCCAAACGCATATCACTGAATATCTCCATTGGCTCGTAATTCAAATTTTTCAGAACAGACTTCGTACTTCGTATATCAACTGAGTAATCATAAATTTGAGTCCTCAAATATTAAAATGAGTATTCCATTTTGTACTATTCATGTGATTGGAAGTAAAAGCGGCAAAACTTTGGTGATCAAATTAATAATTAAACATCGTTTGAGGACTCTACTGAGATCACGATATATAAAATATTATGTAAACTATTGATTCAAAAATATTTTTCTGTATTCAAATTTCATTCAAAAATATGTAAAAGGCCGTGTTTCCAAATTGCATGCCAATTAAGAGAATGGTAGTTCTAGTCATATAACCCTTGTGAAAAATTTGGCATGCATTCCTCGTTGGCGCAAGCGCTTGGAATTTGAGGAAAATCTTGCATAAATATTGAACCAATAAGCTGTGATTTCAAATTACCATATTTGAAGCAAAAACCTCATTTCATAGTAGGACAGTTATAAATATCAAATGACATGCTAAATAATATTGAAAGTGGCACAAATAAGTCAAAAAACTGTGACTTTATTCTGCCGGTCATTTTGTTTTACGCTAATGGACACTGCTTCAAATTCATTTAGAAAATGGCATGCGTGTTACATGATGAGACCAACATTGATGATTATTGAAAGAGTCGAGAAAAAAACAATTGAATTCTTAATTATAGACATGACAGGTGAACCTCTTGAAGCTTAGGCAGAGTATATATTCATAGGAATATAATTATAATTATCTGAGTATTAGGGTCAGTAAGTACAGTTTACCGATTGAGAATAATAGTTTGGAGGTCGAGCCTTGACGAGGTTTCCAAATATTAAACGAAATTGGTACTGTACTTTTAACCGTGATGCTTACAAAATTTTTTGCACTGTTGGAAGATCCAAAATATGGGTCTGAATTCTCTTTTTCGAGTTAAACTACTACAGAATATTGTTTATTCGCTGTCGTCTGTCAAGTTTGACATTCAATTCTGAATATTCAATTACAAATAAAGATAAATGAGGGAATATTTTTTTGTGAGAATTCACAATTTTTCACTTATCGCTTTTGCCCTTGGGCGGTAAGTCAGCATAACCACAGTTTGCTGGTGAAATTAACATACCACCTCAAATAGAGGGTCGGTAAACACATGAAAACGCCCAATCGAACGAAAAGTTTATTAGCAATACTGATATTACAATAAATTTTCCGTTTGTCATAAATTCCTGAACAATAATATAAGAGCCGTCGATAGTTTTCAATATCTACGGTAATTTTACAGGAGCGTGAAGTTTTTGGAGAGTCACAGTTGATTTTGACAAATCTCAAATGTTCGATTCTCAGAATCCTCATTCTTCACACTTATAATCTGGTCAAATCAGACATTCACCCTCGCATAAACTCCCAAGAAGCTTAAAATTCACATGAACGCAAGGGATATCATTATAATGAAGTTGTGAAAAGTCTCCATCGATATCGTGTGTGCAAAAAAATTTATGTCAGGTCAAAGCTCTCCAAAATGAGTTTCTCGAATTTTTTAGCGAAACGGTCAGTTCTATGATAGAAATAGTTGAGACAAAAATAGTAGATCTTCCAATTTCCTACAAAAATGACTTCTACACTTCTTTTCCTATAGTCTAAGAGCTGACGACGATTTTGCTGATGTATCTACGTAAGGCAAAATATTATCAAATATACCTGTAAAAGTGCTTCCTATTTGAGAATCTGTAAGTCTGGCAGCATCTGTCTCTTGCGTTTCAGGTATAAAGTAGAAATTACATGGATAAAAACTCAAGTTTTTGAAGTAATGATGTAAGGCTTTTTTTAAACTTTATATTATAGGAAAATAATTGAGAATCTATAAAATAACATTCCTGCTTGATTATTTGTTGTTAACATGTTGCCAGACTCATTTTTATTTTGAAAAAAGTTGTTTTTGTTCAATGTATCTGCATAAGGTCTGGCATATTCTTGTTTATACGGAAGATGATACTTATAGATCGTATTACGAAATGCCAGACCACAATTTCGTTGCGAATACGTCTAGAAAGATATTTAAAAAATAATTATCAGAAGAAACTCCCCAAGCTACTGCGTTTTTCAATTACAAACTAAGAACGTGGGGGGTATTTGATTCGATGCGATATGAGAAGTATCATCTTTCATATAAAAAAGAATATGCCAGACCTTACGCAGATACATTGAAAAAAACAACTTTTTTAAGAATACAAATGAGTCTGGCAACATGTTAACAACAAATAATCAAGCAGGGAATGTTATTTTACAGATTCTCAATTATTATCTTATTATATGAAGTTTAAAAAAAGCCTTACATCATTACTTCAAAAACTTGAGCTTTTATCCATGTAATTTCTACCTTATACCTGAAACGCAAGAGACAGATGCTGCCAGACTTACAGATTCTCGAATAGGAAACACTTTTACAGGTATATTTGATAACATATCGCCTTACGTAGATACTTCAGAAAAACCGTCGCCAGCTCTCCGACTACTAGGTCTCACCATTTCCTCGAAAAAACATTCTGAAGTTAAATTCTCCATGAAATGCACACGTTTCCATACTATCTATGAGGTAGTGTACTTGGTGCGCATTTCTCAACGTGGTTTCCGTGGTAGGCCTACTCCACGATCTCCTTATTGAAGTTTAATATAATATTAGGTATTTTTATTCAACTTCTTCTTCTTCATCTTCATATTCCTGAGTTGACGTGAATTGTTCAAATAGCGATACATTAGTAATGTTTCGTAGTTGATGTAAGGATCCTCTTCTGTTGGAGATTATGTATCTCAGTATTTGAATACGACTGGCCTTAACAGCTGGTTTGAGCTGGTGAGCAAATTAGGCCTATTTCTTTGTAGTCGCATCTTGATTTATACCCTTGATGCAGTTACAAAAAATTGTATTGAGATGCTTTTCTAGTGAAGGTGGAAGTAGAGTGTGGATTGGTTCCAATACATTATCAATTGGCTGTCAACCCCATTGTTCTGGGTCCAGTTGATCACCAAGCTACAGTTGAAACAGATAATCTACTCGATAGAAATGTTGATGAGCAGAATGCGAGGTTGGAGAGAGACAAGCTAATTTAACAAGTTTTTTATTACCTGTATGTTTTGCAAAATATACGTAACGTAATTTATCTATGCAAGTAATTTGAAGTAAGTAACAGACGGACACTGCCACGTTGACAATTGAACAGAAGACAGATATTTTTTAAGACCACATGGTCACATAAAATGAGGGACTGAGTTTCTTTCCGTTTCATATTCTCAGAATTATTTAATAATAATGTATAAGTACTCGTCACGCAGACTTATTGTTTTACTTGTATCATACGTCCATAATGTACATAGGCAGCGTAGTCATGCATATTAGTGGAAATATAAATTTAGAATGGCTTTGTCTCAGAAACAGTAAGTCTTGAGAAAAGAAGTGTGTCGACCATTTTTATAGAGAATTAGAAGGTTCACAATATTTCCAACTCAAGTATTATATTGTCATAAATTTTATAATAAATAATTCATAATCACAGGTAGCAGTACAACTATTCACTTTATATACTTGTATGATCACTACTTCGCTTATAGTTATTATTACTGGAATCACTGAATGACTGACCTCCTCTACTACCTCACGCTCTTATGTACCTAAGCCGACAATGAGCCAACATTCAATTGTCTAACAGCTGATGCCTGGCAATCACTAAACATCTAGTAGCCGTAGGCTGTCAATCATGTCTAACAATTGAACATCGATTTGATCAATGCTTACTCAGTTACACCGAATTTGAATGTATAATTATGTGAGCTAATTATATAAAATATTTCACACTTGTGACACTGCTTTCCCTTCATGATTCGTCGTCCTCGGCGAACTCAGAATCTCGTCCTTGGTATGGCCACAATCTGGTTTAGCATTTCTGCCCATCCATATCCGAAATACAACGTCGTTCAAGCATTTCATGACCTCGTATGGTCCCTGTCAGTCTCTCTGCAATTTGGGACACTTTCCTTTTCTTCTTCTGGGGTTGTAGAACCACACCGACTTCGCCTTGCTGGAACCTGAGACCGCTGGCTCGCAGTTCATATCAGGCCTTCATTCTGTCGCCGACAGCTTGTACGTTCTGTCGTGCAGTATTATGCAAATGTCCAAGTATGTTCACGGCAATCCTCACAAACGGAGAGCCCACGTTGTACTGCTGCTTTTTAGCGCACTATCGAGTGGCGAGCCCTTTCCTCGAATTACAGCGTTCACAAGTCTTGCAATATTTTTCTACATTTTTTCGGTAGTCAACCCAGTAGAAACGTTTACAGATTTTATCAACTGTCTTCTTGATGCCGAAATGTCCGATGCTTATACCGTCATGCAGTTGTCCCAAAATTTGGTCTTTTAAACTCCTTGGCACTATCAATTGCCCTCTTGTCTTCTTTCCTTTGGAATTCTTCCATATTCTGTATAGTAAGTCGTTTCTGACTCTCAGAGAATTCCATTGTGCCAAATAGGTCTTGGTAATTGAATCTATAGCCGACGTTTCCTGGAAACCAGGCTTCTGACCAGTCTTTACCCACTCCATGATCATCTTCAAAACAAAATCATCCATTTGAGCTTGTTGCACTTTGTGCATCAATAATATAGATCCATCTTGCTTGAATTCTTTGATTTTAGCCAGATTTCCAAATTTATGACTGAAATTATTCTGCTCTGCAATTGAAGTCATCTCGCTGGAGCTGAGGTTTCTTGAAACATTAACATCAGTCAATTCTCTTCTGATCTGTCGACAACAGAGAGGTATCTCTCCTTCCTTGTCAACCAGCAGAACGTTACCCTTTAAATCCAGGACACAACCAAAGTCTCGCAGGAACTTGATACCCAAAATGCATTCATCCATGATGGCGGCAATAAACATTTGGTGCTTCTTCTTCAGTCTGCCGATTCTAAATTCAAGCTGCTCTACGCCAAGTACTGGTATTTTTGTCCCATTGGCTGTCTTCAACAAAATTGACTGATTCTGAGTGCGATCACCTGGAATTTGTCTTATTTCTGCGAAAACTTCCGGATGCATAATGATGATAGTTACTCCAGTATCTAGCACCATTTTACATGGTATATTCCACACGAATCCTTTCACGGTTGGACTGGTTCGAATTCTCCTCACTTGGAGATCAATAAGCTTAGAGCTTTTGATGAGAGATCCCATCAGCTTCTGCTTTCCTGGTCTGGTAAACTTAGATTTTGCTGACGATGTATTCGTACCACAATCAATGGTGAAATCTGGGTAATCTGTTGCGCGGGCGACGTATTCGTGCCAAAATTAACTGTACGCTTGATACGGCAATCTATTTGAATATGACCCTCATTGCCCCACTGCCAAAATCTTATTCTTCCTCTCGATCCAGGTGAGGTCGGTACAAATTAAGAAGAAGATCGCTCTAGTTGGAGACTCTCTGTTTAAGTCATGGACCTCTTCATCTCGTGCTTTTCCTCATCGCGCTCAAGCCACCTCACTCTCTCCGCCAGTCTTGACGCCCTCGTGGCCGCCTCAATTTCCAAAGCCTTCGTTAGCGCTTCTCTCACCGTCTTCGGATTCGCTAAACGGACAGCTTGCCCAATCTCGTCGTCACTGATGCCGTTCATAAATTGCCTGACTGCTACATATTCCTGTGTTGAGCCAGGACAATTTGCAAAAGCTTTCCTGGCCAGACTCTGCACAGCATATGCAAATGTAGTTGGATCTTCTTTGTGTAGTTGCGTATGATTCCGTAGCTGTCCGTGTAGCAATTCTTTCATGTGCTCCTATCCGACGCGCAGTCTCAATTTAGATGTCAGTTTCTCCTAATCTAGGCGTTGTTGTTCGGTCAGTCCTGACAATACCACTAATGCTGTATTCCGGAGCATTTCAGCCAATAGAACAGCTGTCTGATATTTGCGCTATCCACTATTCTTCGAAATAAGCTCAAATTGAGCGGAATATTCATTCCACGAAGTCTTGCCATCGTCCGGCGTCGGTTTCAGAGTGAAATCAGCTGAAATTTCCTTTGGAGTAGATGCTGGTGCACTTTCTATACGTGGCACTACGCCATCACTATTGAGACTGAGGCTCTGCAGTTTCTTGGTGACAATTAGGTCTAATTGTTGATGTTTGATTTGCACGACATAAAGTTCTACTTCAGTGAACTGCCCACCAGTCTCATGCCATAGTTTCGTTCTTCCCTGTAATAATTTTTTTTTAATTCTGTGGCTCTATCCTTTGTCGATTATTCAACCATTTTTTTCTCTTCAGCTATTGCCATTTCTAGTTCAGCAGAAATACCTGGTGTAGATTCAGCCATTTTCTTCTCCATGGATGCCGCCGGCGCTTTCTGCTCAGCTGCCGAAGTCGTCATGAATTCCATTATCATTTTCAGCTGATCCTGCATCTCGCTGGTGGCCATGCTTCTTGTCTTAAGCATTTGCAACAGTCCCAACATAAATATAAACACTGTACAATACTGCAACCTAATCCACTTTCCGTCGTCTGGATCCAGAATTATTTTCACACAATTCCTTAGGATCCTACTTCTGACACCGATTTGTCACAAATTTAATTATAAATTTGCCATAATCACACACTTGTATGATTACTACTTTGCTTACAGTTACTATTACTGGAATCACTGAATGACTGACTTCCTCTCTTAGCTCACGCCCTTATATACCTATATATATAATGGGCCAACATCGATTGGGACTTTTCACAACTTCAATACAATGGTATCCTCAACGTACATGTCAATTTTCAGTTTCTTGGAGATTTATGCACGAGTACCCATATTTTACGGAGGTAATTTGACCAGACTGTCAATGGTTAACAGAGCCGGATTTACTTTTTTTTTCGCCACTGCGCAGTAGTGAACCTGCCGCCCCTCATTCGTTATTCTTATTTGAGTCCCAATTTTTTTTGACAAAATTCGATGCAATCGAAATCTTTTACGTCAAAATCTGTGCGTTAGGAAGTATACGGTAAATGATAATAAACAAAACGAATCAAACATTCCAAATATTCAAAACAATCTGAATTTCATATTCAAATTGTAAAAATAATACCCAACTATTGGAAAATACATCAATTGAAGATCAAACTGTCGATGCACTACCTCATATTCGATTTTGACGAAAATTAATGACAATAGTTGTTTCAGCATAATAAATATGAAGAAAATAATAACTTTTGACTGACCGAGTCGGTTGACCTTGAAAATCGTGATGATTTATATTAATATTATATGTGCATGTGTGTATGCGATATGAGCGTCTCCTTAATGAACTGAAATTTTGACAGTTGCTTTCAGCTGGCGATGCTTCGCACCCAACTAACGAACAGGTTCCGTTCGCTCTAATCACGCTTGTCGACTAAGCACCATGTTGGGTTTGATTTGCCATCATTGTTTCGGATTCAAGATTCCATGTCGAGCTTGTTCTGACCGAGTGGAGCCTGTTCATTTGTTGGGTGCAAAGCACCACGAGTAAAAAACGAAAACCATTTTTCAGTGCTATGGACAATATTTCATTCCACTAGTGAATCGCTAGTATCGCTATTTCACACACTCACACACCGCAATGTATACATTTTGTGATGATATGAATTAATAGAGTTCTCAAGGTCAACCGAATTTTGAAAACAAATCGTTTAACCTGATTGAAAATTGCAAATTTACACAAACAAAACATTGAAAAAAAAGCACGGGTACCAACTTATTCTTCAGAATTATTCCCATTTTCTATCAACGCGTTTTTCATCAATTTATTTTCTTCTAAAAACAATCGAATTTGCGGGTTATCTTCAACATAAACATTATTCTTCCAAAACTGACGATTGTATTTAACGAGAAAGACTGTTCAGTTCACTTAAAACTAGCGACTCACTTGGAAAATTGTGCGAACAAAAGGTCCCGCAAAGAAATTAGATGCAGGTCTAAGTTTTCATCCCTTACATGTGTTCACCAGATATGGTCCAGTGACTATTAATGTGAACTGTGTATATATTACCTATGTTTTTAGAAGCTCTACTACTTGATTCAACTTCTGCTGCACTAAAATTAGAATGATATCTTTGCAAAAAATAATTCAAATAAAACAGAAATTTCAGATATTTTCCTCGAAATTTGCCGCTCTGGGCAAATGCCCATAAATGACCATGCTTAAATCTGGCCCTGATGGTTAACCGTGAAATTTTATGATCAAGGACTACTGTAGTATCTGATTTAAACACTTTCAATCTTGTTTGCAATCGATTTCGCCTAATAATGTCAACTCTAGTGGCAACTGTCAATTTTCCAGTCGATAGATGTACAAGTAAATCATGTGGTGTACACATCAGACTTTTTTGAGTGGGGTTAGCATCGTAGGTCTTTATTTAGTGTTGTGTTAATTTAAAAATCGATTTATTTTCATACAAGTTTGAAATTAATTCTCATTATGTTGGTCACACGGTCCAGCTTTAATTTCAGCATTATTGAACTCCAAATATACATACTTATCAAACCTCTTGAACGCATGAATAACAAAATGAGGCTTTGAAATCTGCGACTATCTGACGGTCTAAACGTACAAGGAAATATTGTGAGACCGACAAAATTCACATATCGAGATTTTGATGGATATATCTGCTTCGAGCATCCCTAAATCCATTTTGACTATTTTGGCTTAATGTCGGTACATATGTACATATGTATGTATGTGTGTATGTGCATTACTCGCAAATCTCAGAATTCGTCAAACGTATAATGCTATAATTTTGTATAAAAGACTGGTATAGGATCTAGGATCTTGATGTGCAGCTCGCATTATGGTTGCAATCATCTGTTCTGGAAGTGCACTTTACCTGATACTTTTTTCGAATTCTCCGCATAAATCTAGAATAATTAGCCGTAGGATACTGAAATTTAGTATTTGAAATTGCTGTAGCATCCAAATGATCATCTCCTATTTTCGTCCCAATCGACTAAGCTAGGAATGCACTACATACTACAAACTTTTCGAGTTTTTGTCATAAATTTAAAATAATAAGTCGCAGAATATTGAGATTTCGCACTTTTATAGCATCTAGTTGTACACTTTGCATTAAGATTGTGATCGGCCAAGCCGGGAGTACAGTTTACTCGAAACATTTTCCAATTTGCCGCATAAATCCAAAGCGATTGAACGTAGAAAATTAGAATACAGTATTCAAGATGATAGTACTGTCTAGATGCTTATATCCTATTTTCATTGAGTTCGACTGAGTCAAAAGTGCACTATACTTGACGACCATGGAATTTTGAGCATAAATTCAGAACTGTTAGCCGTAGAGTCCTGGAAATCAGTATTTAGGAATGTTGTAGCATAAGAATGATGACCTACTGTTACCATAGCAACCGACTAGCCGTGGAATGATAAGATGTTGCGCTTGATTTTATATATATATATATATATATATATATATATATATATATATATATATATATATATATATATATATATATATATATATATCCAATGATGTACAAGTAAGTCACGTGATGCCCACGTCAGATTTTTTTATTATTATTATTTTTACTTACTTGTACTAATTTTTGGCTTGATGTCGGTACGTATGTTCGTTCGTGCGTGCGTAACTTGCAAATCTCAAAATTGGTTGAACGTATAATGTTGAAAGTTTGTATTTAAGACTGGTATAGGGTCTAGTTTTGCACCTCGCATTATGCTTCCAATCGTCAGTACTGGAAGTGCACTTCACTTGAAACTTTTTTTTATTTATTTGAACTTAACGTTGCATCAGAATAATTATCTGCTATTTTCATGAGAATCAGCCAGTCCAGAAGAGCACTTTACCAGAATTTTTCTTTAGAATTTTTTGCATAAATATAGAATGATCCGTCATAGCATATTGAAATTTCGTATAAAGAACTTCTATAACATCTTGTTGTACATCTTGCATTATGATTGCGATCGGCTAAACCGGAAGTGCACTTTACTTGAGACCTTTTTTCTAATTTTCCGCATAAATCCAGAATGATCAGTCGTAGACTACTGGAATTCAGCATTTGAAATTGCTGTAGCATCGCAATGGTCATCTTCTATTTTTGTAACAATCGGCTGAGCCGGAAGTGCACTTTCTATGACAGACTTTTAAAACTTTCCGCATAAATTCCAAACAATCAGTCGTAGAATATTCTTATTTTGTATTAGGCACTTCTATAATATCTAGTTGTGCATCCTGCATTATGATTGCTATCGACTGAACCGAAAGAGCACTTTACTCGTAACATTTTTGGAATTTTCCGCATAAATCCAAAACGAATAAACAAAGATTGTTAGAATTCAGTATTTAGGACAAGTATACAAGTATACCGTCTAGATGCTCATATCCTATTTTTATCGAGATCCACCGAGCCGGAAGTGCACTTCACTTGACAGTCTTTTGGAATTTTTCTCATAAATTCGAAACATCAGGTGTAGAATAATGAAATTTGGTATTTCAGTCTGCTGTAACAATAACAATAGACTGAACCGGAAGTACCCTTCAGTAGAAATTTATTTTCTGATTTTACGCATAAATTCAGATCTGTTGGTAGTCGTAGAATTTTGGAAATCAGTATTAAGAAATGTTGTAGTATAAGAATAATGGCCTACTGTTTCCATAGTAACCGACTTGGCTGAAAGCGCATTTTACGTGACAGATTCTTGGTCAAATCCAAAACGATTAATTGTGGAACAATGAGATTTTGTGTTTGATTATATATATATATATATATATATATATATATATATATATATATATATATATATATATATATATATATATAAAAATATATATTCAAACACAAAATCACATCGTATTATATATAATTATATCCAATGACGTACAAGTAAGTCACGTGATGTCCACGTCAGATTTTTTTGTAAGATAGGCCTCTTCATTACTCACTTGTACCAAGTACAAGAAAGTATTGTGAAACCGATAAAATTCACCTATCGAGATTTTGATGGAAATATCCGTTTTGAGCATCCCTGAATCCATTTTGACTATTTTCGGCTTGATGTCGGTACTTTCGTACGTGCATGCGTGACTCGCAAATCTCAAAATTTTCTGAACGTATAATGTTGAAATTTTGTATTTGAAACGGATATAGGGTCTAGTTGTGCACTTCGCATTATGGTCTCAATCGTCTGTACCAAAAGTGCATTCTACTTGACACTTTTTTCGAATTTTTCCAATAAATCCAGAATGATTAACCGTAGGATGTTGAAATTCAGTATTTGAACTTGATGTATCAGATTGGTTATCTGATATTTTTGTAACAATCAGCTGGCCAGAAGTGCACTTTACTTGAGACTTTTTCTGAATTTTTAGCATAAATCTAGCATGATCAGCCAAAGCATATTAAAATTTTGTGTTTGAACTTGTTGTAGCATCAAAATAGTTATCTACTATTTTTGTATCAATCGGCTGTGCCGGAAATGCAGTTTATATGTATAACAGATATTTAGAACTTGCCGTATTGACCAAGGATCGAAACGTCAAAGTTTCGAATAAATATACAGAATTCAAAGTCAGAAGTCGTTTTTATTGAATACAACTCTGAAAAATGTGTAGAGTATTGATATAATTATTATTCTTCTTGTTGTAATAGTCCAGTCAAGTTAGCCTTAAAAATAGGGGTACCCTTGCATAAACTCCCAAGAAGCTGAAAATTCACATGAACGTTAGGAATACCATTATAATAAAGTTGTCGAAAGTCCCCATCGATCCCATGTGTGCAAAAAATTTTATACGAGGTCAAATTTCGCAAAAATGGGTTTTCTGGATTTTCAAGCAGAACGGCTGATTGAATGATAAAAATAGTTCAGACAAAAATTCTAGATCCTTCAATTCTCTACAAAAATGGTTCTTATTTTTTTTTCTCTAAGACTTACCATTTCTGAGAAAAAGCCATTCTAGAATTATTTTTTCAATAATATGCATAGCTCGCTGCCTATGTACATTATGGACGTATAATATAGGTACAACTATTATTCTGCGTAACTAATACTCCTACATTAATATTGAATGATAATTCTAAGAATATGAAATAAAAAAAAACCCAGTCCCTCATTCTATGTGACCATGCGACCTTGAGCAAAATCTGTCTGCTGTTCATTTGTCAACGTAGCAGTGTCCGTCTTTCACTTACTTTAAATTACTTGCATAGATAAGTTACGTTTCGTATCTTTTGCAAAACATACACCTAATAAAAAACGTGTTCAATTAGCTTGTCTTCTGCCAAGCTCGGATTCTGCTCATCAACATTTTTATCAAGTATATTAGCCGGTTCAACTGGACCCAGAAGAATGGTGTTGGAAGCTTATTAATAATGTATAGAATCAATCCACACTCTACTTCTACCTGCACTAGAAAAGCACCTTAATACTTTTTTTTATAGCTACAGAAAAGAGTGTTATTCGAAATGCAACCGCAAGAAAGTAAGATGACTTTGTTCACAAGCATGCACCACTGCACCAGCTGTCAAAGTTGGTCGTGTTCAAATACTAAATCTTCAACAGAAGATAGTCCTTATATCGACGGTGAAACAACTGTTGTATAGCTATTTGAGCAATTCACGTCAACTCAGGAAAATGAAGATGAAGAAAAAGTTGAATAAGAAGACCTAATATTATATTGAACTTCAATAAGAAGACCATAGAGTAGGCCTACCGGGCAAACCACATTGGAAAATACGCGTCAAGTACACTACCTCATAGGTGGCGTGACAACATGTGCATAAATGGAGAATATAATTTTGGAATGGCTTTTCCTCAGAAATAGTGGATCTTAGGGATAAAGAGGTGGGGACTATTTTTGTAGAGAATTAAAAGATCTACAATTTGAATCTGAGCTATTCATATCATAAAACTGATCGTTCCGCTAAAAAATTCAAAAAAGTCATTTTTGCGAACTTTGACCTTGCAAAAAATTTTTTGCACACACGGGATCGTTTGGGACTTTCCACAACTTCATTATAATGGTATCCCTAGCATTCATGTCAATTTTCAGCTTCTTGAGAATTTATGCAAGGGTGAATGTCTATTTTGACTGGACTATAAGTGTATGTATGATTATTAGTTTATTGATAACAGAATTCAAAACCTGAATGTTGCACAAAATCAGAAATGTGGGAGTGAGTTTTTACATCGTCGGGATGTCAACAGTACACACGTGTTTTGTTCTCATCAGGAGTCTTCAGTACAATTTTATTCATTGCCTTATTGTTTGTCATTTGATTTCATACCCAATCAGTAGAGCCAATACTATGATCCATGAGAAAATGTTCATGATTTAGTGAATTCGATCAAAAAATTTTCATTCAATAAATTGTTGCTATAAAAATATTATGAATGAATTATCTTGTAGTTCTCTGCAATATTTTATAAGAGACCTACCTGCAAAACGATAAACTGCTATAATTTGTCAAAAAATTTGGATGGATAAATTCGCTAAATGATAACAGTTAATTTTACTTATTTAATTTTCAAGCACTTTCCCTTAGCTTTTTTCAAAATTATTCAGTGATGAGCCTAAGCAACATGCATGCCATTTTTTGTCGTCTGAAAAAAATGATTTTCAATGGAATACATAATGGCATGCAAAATCAAATAACGGAGATTATCCGAATTTTTTTTTAGACTCCTCTAATACATGCCTCTATTTTGGGCCATTCTAAAGTGCATGTCAATTTTTAATGACTATTGCACACAGTTTCGATATTTATGCAAGATTTTTTCCAAATTTCAAGCCTTTGCTCCAACGAGGAATGCATGCCAACTTTTCACAAGGGTTATATGACTGAAACTTCCATTCTAGACCGCGGTACAGAACCCCTTTCTCTGGATTATTGACATTCTCCTGAAACTTTGTGAGTTGCTTCATGTTGATGAGTCCGACAACTTTTTTATCTGCGAAAATCTTTGAGACTGCTGCATTTTCCATCGAACAGCCTAAGAAGACGTCGATTTTATGATTTATTCTTGATTAATAACATCATTCTCTTTCATAGTTTAATCGTGAGATAATAATAGCAAAAACACACACAATATTTTTTCCGACAAAAATATTGCGGAATTCGGCGTAACCCCCATCGCCAACATGTCAAAATTACAAGTTTTGTCAGATTATTAACATTCTGTTGGAATTCTCAGTACCATCAAATAGACATTAGTAAAGATGAGTGGTGATATTGTCCTATAAAATTTCTACTGCATATTTTCAGTCTGAAGCTCTGAAAATGTCAATTCTATGAGTTTGATTTGCTGATTAACACTCATTTATTTCAAATATTTTTCTCTTTGGAATGATGTACAGGAAACATTGGTATGATTGTCCGACAAAATATCTGATGAATATTCTTAAAAAATTCAAAAAACTTATTTCGCAAAATATCAATAATGAAATGTTGAAATCGATCTCTAAAGATAAGTACCGTGATATTCTCCACGTAATACAATAGAAGGTAGGAAGAGTAATCTCCTTCTACCTGGCAATAGTCTCTATACCTACGCTTCCAATCTTTTTCATATTTGAAACATATCTGCAAGTGTCATCGAGATTGGTGATTCGAATCCCATGTGATCTCGTTATTAGTTCATCAATATACTTCACTTCATTTAAATATATATTTTAGATTTTATCACAGATAATAATGAGGATGAGGATGACAGTAGCACTGCTGAAGACAATGAATATGACTTTAGTACAGATGGTGAAAATTCATCCACGGATGAATCTGATACTGATTAAATTGAATATTTGCTCTGAAAATTATTTTCTTCCGAAGCATGTACTCTTTCATGTAAATAATAAGAATATAATTTAAAATTTTCCCATTATTCTTGGAAATTTCTGAGATATCAATATTTTAGAATCGTATGGAATATATCATTTCGATAGGTTTTCTAATGTTGAAACAATTTTTTCTAAGCATGTTCTTATGTTTCTTGTTTTACATTTGCTTCAAATTTTCCGCCTTCCTTTGAAAATTTTCTCTATAGTAATGATATTTTCAAATTGTATGTTCAGTTTCACATCAATATAACTGTTTGATTCCTTTTTTCACATGTTGCACTATATTGAGGGAAAAATATAGGAGAAAAATTTTGCGAATGAAAAATTGCTTTGGACCAAGTTATAAAAAAAGAGGTAGAGATTTACAGAATATTATCTCTTGATCTCACAAATAGATCAGGTAGATTCAATATAGTGCGCATACAAACATAGAGAACACTACTTCTTATCTTTTTATTTTCAGACTGGCAAAACGGCGCACTATTTTTGTCAGACAATATATTGTTCGGTCAAGAAATATACTCATCTATATGTATGATTTTTGTCCGACAAGTGTTAATCAGCAAACCAAACTCATAGAATTGACATTTTCAGAGCTTCGGACTGAAAATATGCAGCAGAAATTTTATCGGACAATATCACCACTCATCTTTACTAATGCTTACTTGATGGTACTGAGAATTCCAACAGAATGTTAATAATCTGACAAAACTTGTGATTTTGACATGTTGGAGATGGGGGCTACGCCGAACGCCGCGATATTTTTGTCGGACACAATACTGCGTGTGTTTTTGCTATTATTATCTTACCATTAAACTATAAAAGATAGTGATGTTATTGATCAAGAATAAATCATAAAATCGACGTCTTTTCAGACTGTTCGATGGAAAATGCAGCAGTTTCAAAGATTTTTGCAGATAAAAAATTTGTCGGACTCATCAAAATGGAGCAACTCACAAAGTTTCAAGAGAGTGTTATTAATCTAGAGAAAGGGGTTCTGTACCGCGGTCTATTCTCTTAATTGGCATGTAATTTGGAAACACGGAATTTCACATATTTTTTTTTTACAATTTCACATGACCGTTCGAGCCCCTTGGGCTGTTGCGAATTTCACGCCTTCCAGTACTTGGCTTTGTATCAATATCAATTATTCTACGTTAAAACGGCATGCAGTATGATGCCATGGAAAAAGCCTATTATATCTTTTTCAGATCTTTATTCAGAACTTGAACTATGACCGGAGAGCGTGCATCAATAACATTTTAATATTCCTTATCAAGGGATGAATTATGAACTCTCAAAAAGGCAAGCGGTATAAAATCGGAGAGCCCTACTTGTCACCAACTCCCAGTTTATTGCACTAGTTTGATTTTCTTTATTACGGTTAGGTGCCTTGTGTTTCATGTTTATAATAACTCTTCTTCAAAAAAAATAAATAAATGCGCAGCTGCACGATTTGCTGGTTCTAGTGTATATTTATATAATTAGAGAAGGAATAATTCAATAATTCCTTCTCCAAAATCTTATTCAATACTACCCTTTCCGAGGAAAACTTGAATAGTATGTATGACAGACTTATTCAAGTTACTCTACAATACAAAAGCAACAGAACAACTTGTTATAACAACATACCTGTATACACAACTTTCAATCATACACACAATTATCATCTTTTATAAGGATTGAGTGTATTACTATTTGTCTCTTCGAAATATCGTGCGTTATATTTCCATCAAATGGTGCTATAAATAGTAAGAGGATCATCTGTTGGTATGACTGACAAATTCAATTATGGAAACAAGTTTTAAGAGTCTGTTTTCAAAGGATTTCATCTAGTATAGACCGTATGATATAAGATAATCAACTATATTCGTCATTATCATATATATTTGAGTACTCGTCTAAATTCTTGACATAGCATATGGAAGAGAATATATATGATGATAATTCTCTGATTTCACTTATAAGAATTCAAACTAAATTCAATCAATTGCAAATATTTCCGTATCATAAAATTCATAAACTATTGCAAGCTAATAAAAATCAAATCTAATAAGATACATTAATCTCCCGCTGATTATATTCTATTTGTGTCTTCTCACAAAACTTCAATTTATGCTCCCTGATTGGACTTATAGTCAAATTGTACAAGGATCGATCTGGAGTATAGTTGTCACTAGGGTGCCAGACTTTATAAATCTAGGGTCTTGTTCTAAGTGTCGTAAGAATGCTACTTCACGTAGATTTTTTCGGGGCTAACTTTCCTGATAGAGCTCACGATTAAAACTCGTATTGATTATTGATGGCGAAGATCAAGTACTCAGTAGCCAAGTATAACTTATTTTCGTATTCAACTGCCCTGATCGAACTTACGATTGTTGTTTTTACCAAGGTACTTGTACAAAGTACAAGAAAGTATTGTGAAACTGACAAAACTCACATATCAAGATTTTGATGCATATATGGATTTTGAGCATCCCTGAATTCATTTTGACTATTTTGGGCTCCTGTCGGTACGTATGTATGTATATGCGTTAACTTGCGAATCTCAAAATTCGTTGAATGTATAATGCTGAAATTTGTATTTAGGACTGGTATAGGTATTCGACGCTCTATCCGAGTCTGAAATAAAAAATAGTGGTTTCCGCTTAATATTTTAATGCCTTCCTGCCTCCCGGAGGAGGGGAATATCGCTAAACCTTTATTCGAGGCATTTTTACACTCGGTGCAAATTTTTTGGTATATTCCAGCAAAAAAAACTAACGCTTTTAGCAGTGAATTGAAATAGAACATTTTGTATATACTTTCAGCTTTCTGCACTCCTTTGTACGAACTGCAAGTATGTCCAATCTCACATTCCTGCGTGAGCGCGATACAAAAGTTCTCTCTCCACGTGAAATAATTGAAATATAACACCTTTTATATCATTACAGCTCTCTGCGATCCTTCTCCATATAAACTTCAAGTATGCTAGATCTCACATTCCTTCGTATATCTACGCGGTACAAAATTTTCTTCTCACATAAAATCATATCAGGACACTTGTATCTAATTTGAGCTTTCTGCAGTCCTTCTCCATATAAACTTCAAATATGCCAAATCTCACATTTTTCCGGGCGCGCGTCCAAAATTTTCTCTTTACGTAAACCTAAGATGGGAGAGCCTGTCTATAATTTCAGCTTTCTGCATTCTTTCTGCATATCAACTTCAAGTATGCCAAATCTCACATTCCTCCGTGCGCACGGTGCAAAGCTTTATCTCCACGTAAAATTAAAATTGGAAACCCGTATAATCTCAGTTATCTGCACATCTCCAAATCAACTTTATGTATGCCAGATCTAACATTCTTTTGAGCGCGCGGTACAAAGTTTTCTCTTCACGTAAAATCAAAATAGGACACTTTGTATATGATACAAGCTTTCTGCACTCCTTTTCCATATGAACTTCAAGTATGCGAAATATCACATTCCCTTGTAAGTGCAAAATGCTTAAAAAAGGGTGCCAAATTTTCTCTTGATATATTAATATATAGTTTGAGATGGTACACCTGTATAAAATCTTTGCTTTTTGCATACCTTGTCCATATGATCTTTGAGTATGCCAAATCTCACATTCCTTCGTGTATGCAATCTGCATAAAAAGGTGATGGAAAGTTCTCTCCTCATGTTTTAATATATAATAGATATGTATGAGGAATATCTCTACAAGATATTTATTTTTGCTTTGGCTTCATATTGGGCAGTCAAAGTTATAGCACGAATTTAAAATAAACGTGTTCGCAACTTGAGATCTTAGTGTCCTACTGAAAATCTTGAAAAATGAGTATTTTCACTTAAATATATTGAATAATCACTTAGTTCGCATTGTGATTTTGTTCTGCAGTAGAACGAATGAATTTTAAAAAATTTCCTGAAAAATAACTAATCAATGATATTTTATAAATATAAATCACACTGATGCAAATCATGACTCAAATCAAGCCAAATTTGTTGATAGTGATAGAGAACCCATGAATTTTTTTTGTGCGCTCTATTTCTCAAAAATTTTACGTTCCAAAAAGAACCACATATGGTTTTGTAACTTATACGAGTCATCAAAGTGGAAGAAATTGAATAAGTTAGCTGAATACTCTCATCTTGAGTCTTCAAGCAGAAATCAAGGAACTGTGACGAATTAGATCCCAAAACTCCGTCACAGTTGCACATCCCAGAGCCTTCTGCTACCGCCAAATATTGATTGTTTCACATCTTGCACACCCTATAAATTTCAATATCCGTCATTCTGTTTGAATATACATCACCGTTTACCGTATTATCAGCTACCAATTGGAATAAATACATTTTTCATAGCATGTGGTGAAATGAGGTTAGGTTTGGGAATATCTGAAATTAATTTCAATCTATATTTCAATTATCATTTATTATACCATAAGTAGTTGAAGTATTATCGATTATTTTTGTGGTGCTATCACGAATGTTTATTGTACTTGCGTATGAATACCACGAGTGGTATTCACAAGCACAATAAACATGAGTGATTATCCGACAAAAATATTCTATAATACTTTAACTAAAAATGGTATGTGGAGGACTATTCCAGGAGTCAAACCATTTTTTCAAATTAGTTTTCTATGAATCTAGTAACATCTCACGTAATTTTCATAGGAACGAGTGAACAAACTTCTGTCAAACTGAAAAATTAGAATTTCTTGCATTTTGTCTGACGAATAATGGAGAAATGAATTGCGTTTTGATATGGAAACTAGTTCAAAAAGGTTTGGTGATAGACCAGAAGATGAAATTGATGAAGATATTCAGAAAAATATTCCATTAAATACGAAGAAAGCACAAATTGGGGGTATTCACATCTTTGAGTGGAATACTCACTTGGACAACTAGTGTAATACCCGATGGTATTTCTATACGTCCAAATACCCACTGATATGCACCGTTTCTATGGCGATTTAGCATTGTCAACCTTGTTATAAATACTACGAATGGAATAGTCATTATTATTATTATTATTCTCATTATATTCGTTTGATCCGTATTCATGTCTTGTGCTTAATGTAATGAACCCTGAATGTAATCAACCGTTGTTCTGTAAATATGTTGTATATTGTATATTTTCTTTGATGTTATTCGTGATCTTTGACCATACACAAATAAACATTTGACATTTGACAGTAGATATATGTAGTACGGAAAGAATATGAATTTATTGTTGTGAAGAGATTTGTATTTGTGAAATTACTTCCTCTTTCCATCTGTGTATGTCCTCTTTTCATTACTGATAGCGCTAATATGAATTCAATTATGAAACAAGTTAAGTAGGGATTCATTAAAATTTAGGTATAAATAAGGCCTTGCAGCCGATGTAAGTCACTTCTTTGAAAGTCCAGTCTTCTGAGTAGCCGTTCCAGAGTACACCTCTAGTTCCGATTCCGAGTGTCATCTTTAGAGTGTTTACTGTCCAAGTGGAGTTCTTGTGCTAAATCCGTTAGCACAATTGTCTGACACAGTCTGTGAGTTTGTTTGTTTTTCATAAATCCATAAAAGAAACTTAGTTTTGTTTGCTTTTGCTGTTTTGAACTTAGAATACTTTTGCTGCTTTTGAACTTAAAATACTTTTGCTGTTTTTGAACTTGGAATATTTTTGCATAATTTACCGTAGAGTCGCCGCTGGGGAGATCTTCATTGATTTCACGGTGTTAGATTGTTTTACCGTAGAATCACCGTTGGAGAAGTCCTTGTCGATTTCGCAGTGTTTGAATAACTCAACGTAGAGTCACCGCTGGCAAAGTCATTGTTGATTTCACAGTGTTAGATTAACTTAACGTAGCGTCGCCGCTTACGGAGTCTTAGTGATTTCGCAGCATTTGATCGTTTTAACGAAGAATCACCATTGGGAGGTCATCATTGACTTCACAGCGTTGAGCAAGTTAACTTAGAGTCACTACTTGGGAACCAGTTTGGTTTCACAAGAGTCGATGATAAGTTAATCCACCGTTTGAAAAATCGCTTCACGATTTGTTTGTTTCAAAGTTTCTCCTCATCTGCGACCGCCTGGGTCCGTACTGCGACTGCCGGTGTCGAGTGTCATGTACAACCATCCCGTCACTGTCAGCCAAACAATCTCAGTGCAAGTCCCTGCAATATTCTATGACTGATTGTTTTGAGTTTATGCAAAAAAATCGGGAAAAACTGTTACATAAAGTGCACTTTCGCCTCAGCCGATTGATACATAAATAGAAAATAAACATTAAGATGCTGTTTTAATCTCAAATACCGAATTTTTGGTACAGACGATTGCAACCATAATGCGAGTTGCACAACTAGACCTTAGAGCAGTATCAAATACAAAATTTCAACATTATACGTTTGACAGCTTCTGAGATTTGCAAGTTACAAACAAACGAACATACATACCGACATCAAGCCCAAAATAGTCAAAATTAATTCAGGGATGCTCAAAACGAGTATTTCCATCAAAATCTTGTAATTTTAATATGTCGGTTCCACAATACTTACTTTTACTTTATACAAGTATTCAATAGTATATTCTACAATAAGTATTGGAATGACCTATATTCTAAACGAGCGAAAAGTTTGTTATCCGAGCCGAAGGCGAGGATTACGGTTTGCGAGTGTGGAATACGCCATTCCAAACATGTTGTAGACTATACTTTCTCTAACAAGGTTTTGGAAACTCGTCAACATTTTAGAGGAAATCTAAAAAATTATCAAATGTCAAACGTAAAACCAGATATGAATATTTGAATTGTTAGGAAGTAACCATATGGAAGTAACCAAACTAACAGCTTCTGATTCGTCGAAATGATTCTAAACGGCATACGGAATCATTCTGAACGATTTTTGATTCGTTCCAACATAATTTTTGATTATGGAATATTCAAATTCCAAAACAGTGTTGGAGAAAAAATCTTTCGTAAGCTACGAACATTCTCTTACAATGTGTCAGCAAAATCAGTATCTGTATCTCATTACAAGATCTACAAAAATTTCCGATGAAATGCAATTAATCCGAATATTCTCATAGTAAACGAATACGAAATTGTTTGGCAACATTGCCGGTCGTCCAAATAAAGGAGTTTTGTAATAACCGGTCGTACCATGACATGGGAACGAACAAGAACGTATATTTGACCGTCACATTGAACGACTTCTTGATACCGTCATATTGATGGTAGTATAAAATTCATGTCGACAATTAAAATTTGAATATAAGTCACTTTGGGTTCAAGAGCACTAAGCTGTTGAGTATACTTCAATGAAAATAACACTATACTCAATCCTTTCAATGGATGCCAAATTACATGATCATCGTAGGCCGTCATATTGATATCCGGATAGATATATATATATATATATATATATATATATATATATATATATATAATCCGTAATAAGCCAGACGGTTGAATGAAAGTACAAGACTTTTCCAAAATTTGATATATATATATATATATATATATATATATATATATATATATATATATATATATATATATATATATATATATATATATATATATATATATGTGTGTGTTTCCCAGCTCCATTCTTATGTTTAAATAGATATCATCGTAATACTTACATTCTGAATATTATTCTCAAAACCACCCTGACTCTTTCCTCTGAGCTACTCAGCCGTCGACCTTTAGAAACTGTGTCACCGACCACATTTTCGCCCGAGTATACCGTCGGCAGTTTCAACAGCGACACCAGAATTAATAACCCCGCTATCAGCGAGGATATCGTTACAAAACTAAAAGAAAATACCAAGCAAAAATCTGGGTTCAATAATCGTTTGATTTTGAGAACATAATTGTCTAGATCAATATACCTAAGTAGTAAGAAAACATCTACCAGTGACTTCGCTGCTGTACTGAGATTTTGACAATTATTCTTTCGTCCATTCCTTCTTCCGACTCCAAAATTCAGCACCTCAAAAAGTTGAATTAAACGCAGAGTGGGCGAGCCCAGACCAATTGAAATGGATTTTTGAAATACTTATCAAGCTCTAAGTGCATTAAAAAGCGACAGGAAATTTGTTAATTCTTAATTTCCACTTGTGAGAACAGTAAGTTATAAAACCTCTAAGCTGCAAGAATATTTCTTGATTGTCGTACTAATTTATGATTTCGGTGGTGTGAAAAAATCTATATTTTAAAAAAGTAATCCTTTGAACCTTGAATATTGTCAATGTTATTTGTACTAATAAAAGTTTTGAATATACGTGCAACAAGATATTGTTCTAAAATGTTTGTAAATGTTAATGATAGTAATTTATAGAAGTCCAAACAGGTAATTGAATAATTTTTCGAGTGAATTGCAAATTCTGTTCACTCATTTTTTGGATTATGATCATCCAACTCCAACTTTCATGTGCGGTGATTTCAACATTAACTCTGCTTGTACTATAGAATCTGCTAATCTTTGCCGTTCACTTCATTCTTTTGTTCTATCCTATCCTTGTGATGGTTCTTCTTTGTTAGGGAATATCTATGGACCAATTTATTGATAATTAATTAGATAACATTAATTTTAGAGATACAGAATACAGAATAATAAGGGAATAGGATAACTCAAGAGTAACAAATACTGGGAGTTGGTGAGGGTTTTGTTAAAAAAAAAACATGTCTCCTCTATAATGCAGAAAAAACTGTCAAAGTTGCGGAGATTCCAATATATCACCTGTCACTCACATAACCACAATTGAAGCGCCACACTGGCAGGAAATACGAAATCAAAAGAGGTTATGAGTGCTATCTTCTTACAAAAAAAGATCTCAGTCTATACTTCGTTTGAGATTGACAAATGATCAATAGAACAAAATTTTTGAGAGTAGTATTGGATTTTTCTCAAGTATGCGGCGAATGAATCTAATAGAAAAATAAAATATATCTGCACTACAATATTCATAGAAACCCGCACACTATGCACTTGAACCAGAACTCACTTTTTGAACAATGGACACACCTCTATATGCTTATCTATAATCCCTCTCTGACCCCAACATAGACGTAGATAGGATTTTTCAGAATGACCGGTTTATGTATTTATTTTATCGTACAAAAAGTGACCGTTTTTTTCATAGTTTTCAGTGTGAAAAGTAGGCTTTTATGAAAAACCGTGCAATAAGAATTTCATTGCACGCTTTTATTGCACGATTTCAGTTGAAGGATCTATCAGTATAATTATCACAATTTTATTAATTTTTAGCAATAAATATATCTGTTTTACAAATTCTAGTTGTCAGTATTTCATTCATTTTTGACAATATGTACATCTACTTTACAATCTACATAATTTTCGACTGTAACTCTGGGCAACTCATACCTCCTCGATGCAATAGGTAGTGTATCAGGAGCAGCAATGGCATTGTTTGTGATCTTTTCCTTAACTGTTTCTTTACGTGAAATTTGATTAGATATAATAAATAGACTCTTTTGGTTTTAATTCTGTATATTTATTTTTATTTTTGACGTTTTGATGAAACAAAAATGTGCAATAAAGAATAACTTTTTACACTTGTATCTTAAATATATATTATTTAAAAATAGAAGTTCTACATCGAAACCCATATTTATCCTAACTTTTCATGTATAGTCGATATAAAAATCAAATCTCTATCAATATATACATATTTACATCAAATATATATATGTGGAAATCAATAAGGCCGTAAGAAATCCATATCGGAATGTTATGGATTTCTTTTGAAGTATTAAATAACAATAATATATTAGCAGATAATGATGTTAGCATAACATGCATATCAGTCATCTTATTCGATAACTCCCTCTTATCATTCAAAGTGAATAGTTGTGTTCTATTGCAGTGCTTGTGCCGAATATTTAAATAATATTTACAGTGAGTTATTCACGGTTGACTATTCTAAATATTATGTTATTGATTATGATGCTGAGAGTTGAGCGATTGAGTTAGTGTGTGACCACCCCTTCATTCATTGTTATGGAGCGTTCCTAAAACTCATTACGGTGCGGGAACGATCAGCTAAGTTGCTCCCAACGATGCACTGGTATAATCCGGAGCCAGCGGTACCCTCCTGCCATCTTTATTGTTTAATCAGGAGATGCCCAGCGATGGAGTGTTCCTAGAACTCACTACGGTGAGGGAACGATCAGCTAAGCCGCTCCCAACGATGCACTGATATAATCCGGGGCCAGCAGTGCCCTCCTGCCATCTTTAGTGTTTAATCAGGAGGTGCCCCGCGATAGAGTGTTCCTAGAACTCACTACGGTGAGGGAACGATCAGCTTATATTGCTACCAACGATGCACTGGTAAATCCGGGGCCAGCGGTGCCCTCCTGTCATATTTAGTGTTTAATCAGGAGGTGGCCAGCGGTGAAGTGGTAACAATTTCGGAGCCAGCGGTGACCTCCTGCCATCTTTAGTGTTTTACCAGCGTTTTAGTTGCATATCTTCGAGTGAGCAGGCAGAGACTGAGTTTCAACTTGGCTCAACTCTTCCTCCCATGGCCTCGCAGATCACTCCACGAACGTTTGCAAGAGTCGCAGATTTACATGCTCTGGGTGTGGACCAAGATTTTTTCGCAGATTCACGCTTAGCGTGGAACGGAAAACAGTTTCATGTAGATGTCTGCGGGTAGCGTGGAGTGAGGAATTTTTCCTCTTCTAAAGTTGTACCTTATACCAACTCTTGTTTTCTCAGGATCGCTTGCGAGAATGATTATATTCGTGTTCTTTATTCCAGTCATGGATCCTTACTGAGTATAATTTACTTATATCTCTGTTTTCTTTTACAGACTTCCTGAACTTCAGACATCTTCACTCAGAGATTCTATGATCTGTATATTATTCAATGTATTAGTTAACAGAATTATTATAATGCAACAATATGTACGTATTCTATTTCTTTCATGAATAAAACTTATTTGATTCAACTAAACTGGAATTCTTAACAAGAATAATAAATATTCATCATTCCGATATGGATTCCTTACGGTCTCATTGAAATCCACATATCAACTCTTGGATCCTTCATTGCAACTGAAATACATTATATGTAGTTAGTATTCACATAATTATATACATTCCATATTTCAATTTTTATGTACTACATATATAATAAATTATTTTTATATTAATTCTGTGCTAGGTAGTACGATCAGATAGAAGAAATTTCTTGCCTATCAGGGTGAGCTCCGTTATTTATTCAATCATCCTAATAGGAAAATCTATCAAATTATATATTTAATTCAGATGGTTAAAACTTTATAAATCGAATGAGCTACTGCTCATATTTTTTGGACGCTTAGAACTATTTCTCTCAGAAAACTCACTCCCCGACTAGACTGGAATCTTCATTTGTGAGAAGATAGCACTCATTACGTTTTTTGATTTTGTATTTCCCGCCAGTGTGTGGCGCTTCAATTCTGGTGGTGTGAGTAACGAGTGATATCTTGACATTTTCGCAACTTTGACAGTTGTTTCTGCATTGTAGAAGAGATATGTTTTTTCATTAAAAAACCCTCACCAATTCCCAATATTTGTTACTCCTGAATTATCCTATTTCCTTATTATTCTGTATTCTGTATCTCCAAAATTGATGTTATTGAATTAATTATCAATAAATCGGTCCAAGATACTTCGTGACAAAGAAGAACCATCACAAGGATAGGATAAAACGAAAGAATGGAATGAACCGCAAAGTTTGGCAGATTCTATAGTACAAGCAGAGTTAAAGTTGAAATGTTGGAGCTTCATAATCCAGAAAATAAGTGAATAGAGTGCAATTCACTCGAAAAATTACTCAACTAACTGTTTGGACCTCTATAAATTCTAGGAAGTGAGTCTTGTTCATTGAAAATTTTCTCCTCTTTAAGAATCTTTTTTCGAATTCCACTATCCCTCATAGTTTCTGAGTTATTGCAAGGAAACTAGGTGACTTTTTTTTGTTCCCATTTTTTGTTAATATAATCCCGAGAACTTGTTTTTCTAAATTTCATTCCAAATCAAATGAGCTATTGCTCATATTTTTTGTACACTTGGAACTATTTTTCTCAGAATATTCACTTCTCGACTAGACTATTTGAGATTTGACATTTTGGCCCGGCCGACAAATGACGAAGCTACCAACATAAATAAATTATTTTTGTGATATTAGTTGAATGTTTTAAATGTTTCCTGAATGGAATGTAACCGTTTTAGATATTTATCAAAGCAGGAAAATAAGTTAGGAGATTTGTTGTAAAGAAATCAGTACTTTTGAAATGATTTCTTATTTCTTGTAAAGTAGTTTTTCTTCATATCATTCTGACAGCGCTAAATTGAAATTAATTTGAAAGCACAAGTTGAGTGATGTTTCATTGAACTTGGAGTATAAATAAGGCCTTGCAACCGATTTCAATCACTTCTTTGAAAGTCCAGTCTTCTGAGTAGCCTTTCCAAAGTGCGCTTCTAGTTCTGATTCCGAGTGTCATCTTCAAAGTATTCACCATCCAAGTAGAGTTGTGTGCTAAGACCGATAAGCACAATTGTACGATACGATTCATAAGTCTGATTGTTTTTTTATAAGTCTATAAAAGGGACTTAGATTTGTTTGCTTTTGCTGTATTGAACTTAAAATTATTTTGCTTGTTGCTGTTTTAACTTGGAGCCATTTTTGTTTGGAATAACGTAGCGTCACCACTGGAGGAGTCTTTATTAATTTCATAGTGTTAAATTGATTTAACGTAGAGCCACCGCTGAATGAGTCTTCGTGATTTCACAGTGTTAGATTGAATAACGTAGCATCGTCGCTGGAGTGGTCTTTGTTGATTTCACAGTGTTGAATTAATTCAACGTAGCGTCGCCGCTGACGAAGTCTTCGTGATTTCGCAGCATTAGATTGTTTCAACGTAGAATCACCGTTGAGGAGATTATCGTTGGCCTCACAGCGTTGAGCAAGTTTAAGATAGAATCACTACTTGGAAACCAGTTTGGTCTCACAGGCGTTGAAGATAAGTTGATTCACCGTTAAGGAAATCGCTTCACGATTTTTCTTGCGAAGTTTCCCGTCGTCTGCGACTGCCTGGATCCGTACTGCGATCGTTGGTGTTGAGTATCATGTACAGCCATCCCACCACCGTCAGCCTTAAGCTATACTGCCACCAGTGCTAATTTCTGCAAAATATATGTTGTATATTCACTGTCGTCGTTATTTTCATGCAAATGAATCTTATAGTAACACCTACTTCCTGATTGCTGTTTTGACAGCCCTAACCCTTCTCTTCTGAGATATTTAGCCGTCTACCTTTAGATACTGCGTCACCGATCGCATTGGAACCCGAGTATACCATCTGCAGTTTTGACAGCGACGCCAAAGTCAACAACCCCGCCAGCAGCGAGGAAGCGTCACAAGCCACAATAAAGTTTATGATAATATTATAAATGGCATATTGAAGAAACATTCTGCTAGTATTGACAAAATATCATGCTCGCCACTTTCATGGGTCACTGATGCTATTGTGCATCCTCTTAACTCATTTTTGATCAATGAATCTTCGATTTATAATAAGTTCTCTAAACAATTCAAAATTGGGGAAGTTATTCTTGTTCATGAGAAAGATAATAAACATCTTATCAAGAATCATAGACCTATTCCTATTGTGCCTGTATTCTCTAAGATTCTTGAGAAAGTTGTGAGTACATATAGACGTTCAATTTCCTTCAGAAACTGTGATAATTTATTAACACATTATCAATTTAGCTTTCGTAAAACGAAACGTGAACCACCAAAGTAAGCCTATTCGATCATGAAGGGCTCCATTATCTTAAGTACCCAGGGCCTCCAACAGATTGAAGACGGTCCTGCAAATATATTGCTATCAATAACGGTTATAAATCAAATCTCTTTGGTATTCTGGTCAAAAAGTTTATTTTGAACAGAATCTACTAGGATTAGTTGTGATGAATGTTCTTCTTGAATAAGCCCTAATTTTATTCCAAGTGTATCTCAAAATATCTCAAAATTTTCCAAAGAACGTAATGTAAAAACAAAATTTCTCAATAAATTGAATTCGGGGCGGTCATTGATCAATAGTAAAAGTGAAATTGATCGTGATTAAAATGAAAATTCAGAAAAAGTTTATTGTTCCGTGAACTTTCAATCTAAGGGGCAGATTTATTTCCATCATCTTAGATCGGGAAGCAGCTGTAGACATGTGTTTCGTCTTTATTGAAGCTCGTCAGTACAGTATTGTCAAAGCCCAAGATAGTCAGGGCTTGGATCTCAGAGTGTATTATCTTATGAGGATAGAGGTTGAAACTACATGCAACTCCATCTATCGAGCATCATGTTATCTATTGCTTCAAAATAAAATTTATAAAAATATATCACAAAAAGTGACATTTGTGACATGCTGGGAACAATACTTCTAAAAGCTTATGTAAGAGTCAGCAAATTCTCAGTTTGCTGAACTCTGACGAAATTGAGGAATGTGCTTCTCTTGCAAGCAAGCAATAGAGGTATATGAACTATTTGTAAATACGATTGACGTCAATAACGAATATTGTTATATTGGCATTTTGGATTTTATATATAGAAGTCAATAGTCAAGTTATGAGAGAGAGAAGTTAGTTAGTTATGAGTTAGTCAAGGAGGATGTGGTTAGTTAGTGATAATGTAGTTAGTGATAAGTTAGTTAGTGCGTGTGTTAAGAAGTTAGAAGTTTGTAAATATTCATCGATGTAGTTTGAAAGCCGGTGAGCAATCGGAGTTTGGTAACTTGATCTTTATATTCTTTATCCTTTTAAATACATTTTATTATTTGTTAAACGTGCAAATTATTCCAAGTTCCTATGCAAGTCATTCTCCCCTTTCAGAAGTATTCCAAGAGTAAATAAGTACAAATATAATATCCTCACAGTTCAGCAAAGAACCCAATCTACCAAAATATAAATTTATTGTAAGTGGGAAACCCTTACAATTGGTGGCAGCGGTTGCGGGTATTTTGCTGAATATAGATAGTCAAAAATTATTTTTTTTTGATTTTCTTGTGAGGATATATTTTTTTTTCTCTTTCCTTTATCTTGTTGTACATGTCCCTACGCATATCATCAGACATGCCTAGAATTGCTGAAGAAAGTAGTTAATTTGAATACTTATATGAATTAAAATTCCAAAGATATTGTTTCAAAATTGATATTTGCCGTATTACTCTGAAGCCATTCACAATAAAATAATAAATATTCCATAGTTGTTATATCAAACGTTCAGTTCGAGAATTATCAAAATGAAAGACCGATCGCGAGAATTCGAGTATATTTTAATTAATAGTCCGCATAATAGTGGTGCTGTGGAATTTCTCCGGAATCTTGTGATAGAGGATCCAGCCTTCTTTGAATTAAGTACTCATTTTCAAAATGTGAATGAAACCGTTGATGAGTTCAAAACACGACTCTGGTTGAGTGACCCAGTATATAATGATCCATTCAATTACAATTTGGAAGACGTGGAGTGGAAAGAATTTCTCATGAACACTCAATTTGTAACAGGTCTTAGACCACAGATAAGAAGTAAAGTATTGACAGAAATAAAAATAAAAGATTTATGTTGATAGAAGACCAGTACGAGATATGTGAATTTGCTAAATTTATTGAAAGTAATGAATGTAACCAGATTCAGACAAATAGAAATGATCCAAATATAATTAGACTAGTTGTAATAATGATGAAAATATCGAGGATGAAGATAGATATAGCGGAGAAAATTACGTATTAACGAATGAAGGAGATTATTTAGAGTTAAACTTAGAAGTAGGAGAAAAGTCAGAAGATACGAGTAAAGAAGACATGGATATGGAAGAAAGTGAAATGATAGAATCAGAATTAGTAGATAGTGACCAAGAGGAAATAGGTCGGTTTAAGGTAGATTTCTGGAAAAAGATATTTTCAAAGATGGATATAAAAGGTAGTAAAATGGATGATTTAGAATTAGAAGATAGTGACCAAGAGGAAATAGGTCAGTTTACGGAAGATATTGAGAGAAATATGTTTTTAAAGATAGAGATAAAAGAAGAAGAAATGATAGATTCAGAGTTAGAAGAGAGCGATTAAGTGAAAATAGAGCAGTTTACGACAGATATAGAGAGGAAGATATTTGCGAATGAAACAGAAACAAGAAGTCTAGAGCAGGAAGAAAACAAGAAGGAAGTTGCGGCAGAAATGAAGAAGTTGATGATAGATTCAATTACTTTTGGAGATTTTGAAGACGGGGAAATTGAAGAATTGATTTTGATGGCACAGGATGATGCTAGAGACACAGCGAAGTTCAGAGACACAAGTTCCACTGAAAGTAATGTTCTCGAAGTGGCTGCTGAATTCTTTGAGAATATCTTATGGGATTCCTTGATTTTTGTAGAACAAGAGAAAATGATTCCAGAGTTTTCATCGATGCAGTTGACGGAAGCAACAGATCCGGTAAGCATAAGTGTACATAACCCAATTGTATTTTATAGCAAGTGCATAGCGGAGGATGAGTATTTCGCAACAGGATTCGTTCAAAACAGGATGATCAGTCAGACGTGGAAATCTCATAGGATCAGGTACAGAGCCTACGACAAGAGGACCTTTCACAGTGGAATTTTCAGAAAACTCGACCATTGGCAAGGATACAAGCTATACATAACAGTTAGAGGTAATTCATTGTTACAAAAGTTGATCAGATTTGTAATAGGTTTTATTCTATTTGGTTTTGGAAATAGTAATATCTGTTTTCCTAAAGTCAATTTTGTCATCCGATTAAATTTGAATGGTTTTATAAAATGCAGAAAACGAAGATAACTCAAATTTACGTCATGATGTCAGATAGAATCAACTTAGAAATTATTATTCTTGTCTTTTCGTATGTATTTTCCTATTTATTCTAGTTTTAAATAATTTTTATTGCAGTTTCAATGAAATTTGATTCATTTTTATGTCAACGTAATCATTTTGAAGCTAAAAGATATAGTGTGTGGTCATCAGAATTTTCTTCATTGTTTTTAAAATTATTTTATTCACGACTAACAGCTATAGAACAAAAATATGAATTTTTTCAACAGTAGATTCAAATAAGTAATTTTGCTACGTTTGGTATTATGAGATGGTTGAGGATACAAGTAAAGTTTAATCTAGATTTGTTTACACGGATGCCAGGTAGTAATTTTGTCACATACTCAGGAATTTGGCTCTCCTGTCCGTTGGTAGCCAACTTGTGCTTTAGAATTGCGGTCATTTTTAGCTGCAAATCCAAATCCCAAGTGTTTTGTGAATATTAAATTTAAATAGTTTTGGTGCACCGGATGCCAGGGCATATGTAATTGATATGATCCCCAGGAAGTTGCTTCTCCTGTCCGCGAGGTAGGCAACCAGAGCTTCAGTTTGGAGATTTTATTTTGTGAATCATAAGGATTAAGATTAGAAAGAATCTGAGAATAAAGTGTATTTAGCGAACATAATTTCAATAAGTTGTAGGATTTCAGACAAATAAGGGATTTATGAGATTTTTATTTTTTCAAGACTTTATGATAAATTGTCTGTCGGTAATTTTATATCAGTTATTGATGGAGTTGATACTAAGAGTTTCAATTAGAAAAACCGATTATGTAAGATGATTTGTGAAGTGTTGAAAGAGTTTCTGAGATTTTTTCTAAAGATGGGTATGAAAATACAAATAAATTGAAATTATTATTATTTAAGTCCGAACTAAATCTCTGGTGGGTAATTAAGAAATGAAATTTTGAATAAATGATTAAGGTTAAGTGACGTTAATAGCAATTATATGAGATTTATGGCCAAAATCTCATTTAATAAAAAAAGATGTCAAGATTATTTTATGTAGTATTATGTAGCGAATTTCTAAGCAATTATTTTAAGATTGTACTGCAGAATATGTCCACTTGTTTCAGTGTACCAAGACTACTCTCCTGCTGTTGAGACAAAAGTTGAGTAAGAATAACCATGACGGGAGTAAGAAGAACAAAAATTTTAAGAGATCAATGAAGGAGGAAAGAACAAATTTACAAGAAGTTCGGCAACTGAAGGTTCAATCATGACGATTCCAACAAAATGGGTCGAATCAAGACGATCTAATGGCGACTACAAAACTGCTGTTTACACGAACAAAAATTCATGTGACAAAGCAGCAGTGGGTCATCGAAAACATCGTATTCGAAACAACAATCATCAGCAAAAAAATCACACGATGAAAACTGATACCCCAGAAAGCAGAGTCAGCAATTATTCATGAAACCCAGTGCCCAACATCGAACACTTGTGAATGTGCAGTGAATTTCCCCCACAAAACTATTACACAAACCTCCCCGAAAACATCACCATTGAAATGAGTGGCCGTGTAGAGACATTAAGTGTAATAATTAGGTCAAGGTTGAAGAAATGTCCATATAACAATAGTAATTTCCAAATTTTTACTAAATTGTGCTTTAGAGAAAGCAAATTTCTAAGAAGGGGAGGATTGTAAGAGTCAGCAAATTCTCAGTTTGCTGAACTCTGACGAAATTGAGGAATGTGCTTCTCTTGCAAGCAAGCAATAGAGGTATATGAACTATTTGTAAATACGATTGACGTCAATAACGAATATTGTTATATTGGCATTTTGGATTTTATATATAGAAGTCAATAGTCAAGTTATGAGAGAGAGAAGTTAGTTAGTTATGAGTTAGTCAAGGAGGATGTGGTTAGTTAGTGATAATGTAGTTAGTGATAAGTTAGTTAGTGCGTGTGTTAAGAAGTTAGAAGTTTGTAAATATTCATCGATGTAGTTTGAAAGCCGGTGAGCAATCGGAGTTTGGTAACTTGATCTTTATATTCTTTATCCTTTTAAATACATTTTATTATTTGTTAAACGTGCAAATTATTCCAAGTTCCTATGCAAGTCATTCTCCCCTTTCAGAAGTATTCCAAGAGTAAATAAGTACAAATATAATATCCTCACAGTTCAGCAAAGAACCCAATCTACCAAAATATAAATTTATTGTAAGTGGGAAACCCTTACACTTAGTAGTCTGAAGTACAGGTGAAGATGTACATTCTAGTTCTATCAATACGCTAAGGGCATAATTTTTGACATTCTTGTTTAAAAATTATAACATAGCTGACTGAGAAGGATTCAATATTTACTTGTTTACGTGACACCAGAGATTCATCATTGGAGCTAATCAATTACATAAGACGACTGCAAGCAGCTAATTTTCCGTCCGTATGAACACAGTAGTGTCATCAGCAAATTGATAAAAATTGGAGTTAGATATTTTAAAGCCAGTTTGTGAGAGCCATTATTGAAAATTTAGAGCAAAAATAGTGATAAAACTCCGCCTTGAGTTAATCCGCTTCGCAAAGTTGGGATGCATGAAATTAAAGTTTTGAGAGTAAGATCATCTTTCAATTCAACAATTTTTTTTCTATCCTCCTAATAAGATATGAACCAAGCCTCAACAGGACCACAATAATGCCGTAGAGCTTCAGCTTATCCAGAAGCAGACTAGGATCAACCAGGTCAAAAGATTTAGAGAGATAAAGTAGAACCTACTGTAATTATTCTCAACATCTATTGAATTTAAGATAAGACTCGATATTTCGAATAGAGCAGTCTAAGGACTAGTTCCTTTCCTAAATCCGTGTTGCATATCGGATATTAAATTGTTTGTTGCTGTCCTAATCTCTTGAACATTACTATATCAATTTGTTTTGCAAAAATATGTGGACGACTTTGGAATGGCACGGTCATTTTCTATATTCAAAGAATTCTCCTTTTCATGTAAGGCACTAATGGCCAGTTGCAAATATATATATAATCAAACTCAAAATCTCATCGTTCCACGGCTAATCGTTTTGAATTTACCCAAGAGATTCTAAGAATCTGTAAAGTAAAATGCGCTTTCAGTCACGTCGGTTGCTATGGAAACAGTAGGCCATTATTCTTATACTACAACATTCCTAAATACTGATTTCCAAAATTCTACGACTGCCAACAGATCTGAATTCATGCGCAAAATTGAAAATAAATTCCTACTAAGGGTCACTTCCGGTTAAGTCTATTGTTATGAAAATAGTAGGTAATCATTCAATGCTACAGCAGACTGAAATACCAAATTTCAATATTCTACACCTGATCGTCTCGAATTTATGCGAAAAATTCCAAAAGACTGTCAAGTAAAATGAACTGCCGGCTCGATGGATCTCAATCAAAATAAGATATGAGCATTTAAACGGTAGTGTTGTCCTAAATACTGAATTCTAACAATCTACGTTCAATCGTTTTGGATTTATGCGAAAAATTCAAAAAATGTCTCAAATAAAGTGCTCTTCCGGTTTAGTCGATAGCAATCATAATGCAGGATGTACAACTTGATATTATAAAAGTGCCTAATACAAAATTTGTGTATTCTACGGCTGATTGTTCAGAATTTTTGCGTCTGTCATATAAAGTGAACTTCCGGTTCAGCCGCTTGTTACAAAAATAGATAATGAAGATGCTACAGCTATTTCAAATGCTGAATTCCAGTATTCTACGGCTGATCATTCTGAATTTATGCGGAAAATTCAAAAAAAGTTTCGAGTAAAGTGCATTTCCGGTTTAGTCAATCGCAATCATAATGCAAGATGTACAATTAGATGTTATAGAAGTTCTTTATACGGAATTTCAATATGCTATAGTGGCTCATTCTATATTTATGCAAAAAATTCAAAAAAAGTTCCAAGTAAAGTGCACTTCTGGCCTGACCGATTCCTACAGAAGTAGCAAATAATCATTCTGATACAACATCTAGTTCAAATACTGAATTTCAACATCCTACGGTTGATCATTCTGGATTTATTAGAGGAATTCGGAAAAAGTTTCAAGTAAAGTGCACTTCCGGTACAGGTGAAAAGCTTGCAATATCGTCTGATCCCATTGATCTCTTTTTTGATAATGATTTTAACAGTTCTGTAATCCGCAACAACACTAAATATGAAATGTCTATTGAAAATTTTAGTTGAAGTTCTTGGATCTCTAATTGCAATTGTCAATTTTGAACGCCATTTCACTACGCTTTTTTCTATTAGATGTATCAGAACTGATCAAATCACAACTTTTTGTCATGATGTTCTGGAAATTTGATGAGCGTTCATTATAAGTAAATTTGGCTCTCCGTATTCCTTCGCTATACTTCTTTCCAAGATTCTTATATTTGAATTTTAAGTCAACATCACTAGAATTTTTGTTAAGCTAATAGGAGAATTCAATCTTCGTAGACATTGCTTTTACATCAAACCCAAGACTTATGCCTGCTCCACACGGTTATAAATATACATGTAATTTTACAAAATTTTCTTGTTCAATTATATTTGACCGTGTGAAGCGACAGAATTCTACAGAACGGCATTATTCAATAAGAAGTTGTGAAAATAGTTGGAATAAAGCATGTTCTAATTTTTCAAGGCCATTTTCATCAAATTTTGGTCCTATATAGGGTTAGAGTTCGTAGTTGTTGCCTTGTGTGAATCACGTTTATCATTTAACTTCATTCTTATTATGGTTCAAGCAGCTGTCAATGTGTTATGTGTCAATATTAATATCAACAAGTCTAGAATACAGGGGATTCAACAGATAGTGGTGGGAGTGAGGCAAAAAAGAGGTGCAGCAAATCGTTCAATCTGCTGGCTGTGCCGCGCAGCCAGGCAACGTTTCTCTAGCGCTTGTACACCTGGAGCATTGACTAACCGTGTGCGAATGAGGAACAATGATAATTGCGAATGGTGGGAGTTGCTACGTGCAACCATATTTTGCCTCAACTCGATACATGATGCAGCATGGGGTGTTGACTCTCCTGTATTCTAGACTTCTTGATCAATATCATAATAGGTATTTTTCTAATTTCTGTGAAAAACTAATATAAGAAATTTGAAATCAAGAAAAGACATTGAAATAGATAATGTTGTGTGAAGAATAATCAAATCTTTATCACAAATGGAATTTGTCGTTGTTTTGAGTTCGAAGTATTGCCACCAGAATCTTTTAAGCTGTCGCTGTCATGCTGTCAAATATTCTCAAAATATTCACTTGGGTAAAGTGCTGATATAAATTGTTTGAAATAAAAAGAAATACATTGCATGTAAGAATATGATCGTGTAAAATGGGCATTATACTCATTTTCAAATTGTTTAAGCAGTATAACTGTGAACTTCGTTGGTTTCTGAGACATCTTTTAGAGTTTTGACTTTTTGGCACTTGATTATAGATTGAAAGTCAGAGTGGTTGATTTGTGGATTTCGTTGATTTCGGATTCCTTCAGGTGTTGTGAAAATATACAGTAAGAAGTTTGCGAAATTTGCATGCAATATGCACTCAAAAAAGCCCAAAATAAGCAATATGTCCTACAAAGTATTTCGTCTTGGCAAGCATGTGGCACAAAGACTCCGTCCACTGAAAGTCATTTTGAACTCAAAGAAAGATGTCCTAAGAAGTATACGAAATGCAAAAAAACTCAGAAGTGATAACAACTTCAAATATCTGTCCGTAGCTACCGACAAAACGAAGCGCCAAATAATACATTTGAAAAGTGTAAAAGAAGAACTTAAAGCAAGAACCGAAAATGGGGAAACAAATCTCAGAATCAAATATATAAATGACATTCCAACTCTTATTATAAAAAATAATTCAAACTAATAATGTCCAGCAGATGTGCGTTTTCGTTAAGTAATATTGAGGTGTATTATCAGAATGTTCGTGGGTTAAATTCAAAAACCATTCAATTTTATGAATCAGTTTGTGATGAAGAATTTGATTTAATATGTATAACCGAAACCTGGTTATCAAGTGGTGTTAATTACGCGAAACTGTTTCCGGAAAGCTACTCTGTGTTCCGATGTGACCGCCGATTTGACGAACTAAGAGTTTGCAAAGGAGGTGGTGTCCTACTGGCATGCAGCAACAAAATAAGTGCAACACAACTAGACTCATCATACATCCTAAATATCAACTCCTCAGTAGATATAGTTTGATGTGAAATTCAAAACACTAGAGAAAAATTATACCATTTTACTATATATATATTCCACCAAATATTCCTTCATACGAATTTGAACTTCTATTTGAAGCAATAGATTTCTATTTGGATGAAATTTCTGATCATAAGATTGCACTTCTACGAGATTCCGATGTGCCTGATTTTGTAAATATGAATTCAATATGTAACAAAAAAAAACACTTTACTTAATTTTTAATGATTCAAAATTATGTGCGATATAACATTATTGCAAATGTTAATCTCAGACTACTAGACTTAGTCATTGATAATGTAAACTGGTAATGTAAACAGTTGAGTTGTGAAGTTCAAAGTGTGAAGGCGTGTAACTTTTTTCGATCCGATTTTGTTACCTAACTCAGGGCTAATCGATCAAATTTTTCTCACCTATAATAGAATAGGTATAAATAATCAAGCTAATCTAAAAGAAAGTGGAACTCTGCCCCTATCTTACGAATTAGTGTGATGGAATAGTGAATTAATTGTATAAATAATAACAAAAAAATACTTGCGAAGAACGTGCAATAAAATTTGTAGGTATCGTCATATTATTCACCTGTGGTTTGGGAAAATTTTAGTGTGAGTATTGGTCCAAAGAACACATTATCTAACATCTGACGTGACCAGGCGTGACCTACCTCGTCACGAAGTCCACGCGAAGTGAGTTACTGGGTATCAAATATCAGCGGCTGCTGCTGACGAAGCGTAAGGTGAGTAAGCAAACAACAACTGTAAAGAGGATCAAGCAACACCAGGCGATGCAGAAACAAGAAAATGAGTCGGACGGATCTTCAACAGATGGAAGTCGGAAAAGACAAAATACGAGTAAATTATTTGGAAGGTGCAGAAAAACACCGAGACCCCCTACTAAAGCCACCCAACAGACTGCAGGAACGGAAGATTTAAAAAATATGATGGTGGAAATTATGAGGGAAATTAAAAAAATGAGATCGGAACAAGCGAAACATTTTACAGTTATGGAGAAAGTAAATGAAGAAATTGAAGAGCTTAGGAAAGAGAATAGAGAGCTAAAAGAAAGAATTGCGCTAGTTGAAGGGGAGGTAGATAGAGGAGAAAAACAGCAGAAGAAAAATAATATTGTCATTAAAAGGAGAGACTGTAATAGTAATAAACAAGAAAAAGAAGAGTTCTGCAAGGAGTTAGTCAAAGTACAAGTAAAGATAGAGTCGGCTCAAGGAGGGAATGTAGGAGCAACAAACAATTTCATGACAGTAGTAAAATTAAGCAGTTGGAACAAAAAAGAACTGATTATGGAGAATTAAAACAAACTTAAAGGCAGCAAGATATACATAGACAATGACCTGACTGAAGAGGAAATAGCAATTCAAAAAATTCTTAGAGAAAGAGCTGGAAAACAGAGAAAGGAGGGAAAAACAGCTAAAATAGGCTATAAGAAAATATACATCAAAGGGCAATGCTGGATTTGGAACAGCGAAAGCAGAGCAATTGAAAGAGCAAAAAATGAGACATGACAACAAAGAAACGGATGTGATAGGAAATGACCAAGCAATGATCAAGAATAAAATAATTTTAGAATTATTTAAGAAACATAAGAATGAAACGCTAATATTAAGAACATGGAATGTAAGAGGAACAAATGAATCGGGAACACTCAAAAATCTATCAATGTGCTTAACACAATATAAGATTGACATACTGGCAATTCAAGAAACAAAGCAAAAATCAAACGACATAATAGCAGTAGATAATCATATATTTTGCAGTAGTGAAAACGACACCAAATGTTTTGGCACAGGTTTTATGATGAAAAAAGAATTGAAGCAGAAAGTTATAAAATTCGAACCAGTGTCCGAACGAATATGTACAATACGACTAAGAGGAGTGTACCGAAAAATCAGTATTATAAATGTACATGCACCAACAAACGAGAAGGATGAGGAAGAAAAAGATAAATTTTATGAAGAGCTTGAGAGAATAATAAATTCGATACCAAAATATGACTTGAAAATAGTTATTCTGGAGATCTCAATGCAAAACTAGGCAAAGAGGGAATGTACAAGACTACAATAGGTGCACATAGCAAACATGATGAAACAAATGAGAACGGACAAAAGTTGATTGATTTTGCAGTAACCAACAATATGAAAGTCATGAGCACACATTTTGAAAGGAAAGATATATATAAAAGAACATGGATATCACCTGATGGGCGTACATGTAATCAAATAGACCATGTATTAATAGAGAGTAAGCATGCGAAACAAATTAAAAATATCACAAGCAAAAGAGGTGCAGTACTGGACACAGATAATTTTTTTGTAAAAATAGTAATGAAACAGGAGTTGCCAAAAGTAACAGGATAAACACAACCGTTCGAAACGATATGACACCTCGCCACTAACTAATGAGAAAAGCAGAGAGCAATTTCAAAGTCTACTGCCGAAGGAGCTAGAGCTAGCAGAGCAAGTTTCAGAGTCAGAGGAAAGGGTGGATATAAAATGGAATAAATTGGAAAGAGCAATACTTAAAGTCTCAGAACATATGCTGCGCAAAAATGTGATGGAGAAAAATAAGGAATGGTTCGACGAAGAATGCAAAAGTGCAATTAGGAAGAGGGATATGGCTAAAAAAAACCTACTACAAAATAACTCAAATGAAAATAAAATAAATATGTTTTATTGGGTATAAGTTCTGTAATTTATTAGAAACACAACGTTTCAACAGCAAAGTGCTGCCTTTTTCAAGTGAAAAGAAATATTTCTTTTCACTTGAAAAAGGCAGCACTTTGCTGTTGAAACGTTGTGTTTCTAATAAATTACAGAACTTATACCCAATAAAACATATTTAATTAAAAATGAGTTCTGAAAAGTTTTTTCCTTCATTAAAATAAAATAAAATACAACATGCATAAAAGACGAACGGAACAATTGTGTAGACAAAAGAAAAAGCATATGAAGGAAGAAAAAATGATAATATTAGAAAAAGATTCTAAAAACAAGGAGTTGAGAAACTTTTATCAGGAGGCCAAGAAACAAAGAACAGAGTATTAACCGCCCCCAGTGTACTGTAAAAATAAAGAAGAAGAACTAGTGACAGCAAAGGACAAACTACATGTATGGGAAGAATATTTCAAGGAAGTGCTAAATGAGGGGAATCTGACTTTGGAAACTACAAATGAAACCGAAACAACTCAACAAGAAGGGAATAGTATAGAGCAAAACCCACCAGACATAAATGAAATTCGGGAAATACTGAACCAGTTGAAAAATAATAAAAGCCCGGGAATAGACGGAATAATATCAGAGATATTCAAAAACGCAGGAGACGAAGTAATCCAGTATATTATGGATTTAATAGAGGATATATGGCGGACTGAACGTATGCCTGTGAGATGGAAGGAAGCACTAATATGCCCAATTTATAAAAAGAGGGACAGACTGAAATGCAAGAATTACAGAGGTATAGCACTATTGGACGTGGCGTACAAAATTTTAGCAGGATGTCTGAAAAATAGAGTACGAAAACAAGCGGACAATATCCTAGGAGAATATCAAGCTGGTTTCAGACCGAACAGATCAACTACGGATCAAATATTTGCACTGAAACAAACTATAGCGAATAGTTATGAACACAATCTAAGCCTGCAAATGTTGTTTATAGATTTCAAACAAGCATATGACACAAACTGTATAAAGCACTCGCAGAACTCGCAGAACTAGGAATGCTCAAAAAATTGATGAGATTAATTGAGATGACCCATGAAGAGACAAAATGCAGAGTCCTGGTGGATGGAGAAACATCAGAGAGCTTCGATGTAAACAGAGGACTGAGGCAAGAAGACCCAGTATCACCCGTCCTGTTCAACTTGGCGCTGGAGTGGGTTATAAGGAAAAGCAGAATCTACACAAAAGGAACCATTTATCAACTAAGACACCAATGTTCAGCGTTTGCTGACGACATAACGTTAATAACCAGAACAAAAACTAAACTAAAGAAGGTATTCAAACGCTTAGTCCAAACGGTGGAAGAGATAAAATTGAAAATAAACGAGGATAAAACCAAATACATGGAGATAGAGTCGGATCATCAAGAAACACAAGAAAAGTCTCTCAAAATACAGGTTGGAGAAGGTAAAACCTACGCATTCAAGAAAATTGAAATCTTTGTTCACTTAGGTGTTACGGTAATAAACAACAATAGCGAGGAGTAGGATATTATAACACTTATAACTAAAGGAAACAGAAGTGCGGGAGTTATGGGGAAACTATTAAAATCAAAAAGTGTGTCAATAAATGCAAAAAAGCGGTTGTATGAAACCATTATAAGACCAGTGGTACTGTACGGTAGTGAAATGTGGGTGCTGAACAAGACTATGCAAAATAAACTAGAAGTGTGGGAGAGACAAATTCTAAGGAAGATTTAGGGTGATGTGTGGTTAAGACGAACTAATACCGAGCTTATGGAACTTTATAGTAAACCTGGAATAGTGGAAGTAGCTGAAGCACAAGGGTTACGGTGGCTAGGGCATGTGCTGAGACTATCAGAGGACAGAATAATAATAGTAAGAAAGATGTAAGACGGAGGAGTTGTGAAAAAAAAAAGAAGGGGAAGACCAAAGGAGAGGTAGTTCGAGGCGGTGAAAAAGGACTTATATATATATATATATATATATATATATATATATATATATATATATATATATATATATGTACTCTTGTCAAATCAGATATAAATTCAATTGAAATTGATGAACATCATCTACCATTGGAAATAACTTTTGATGTTAGTATAAACCGCCAATATAACTTTCCTGCCAGAAGCAATTGTAACGAATTTAGGTCTATAAATTAGTCATTTCGGCTTTACCGGTGCTTAGAATTATTGTGGGAATATTTAACTCAAGAGATAGAAGCGAATATATTTGTTTTCTGGAAAACTGCTGGCCCCTTCTAGCGTTTTTCTAGAAATGCCTGGACGTTTCCGGGAAGAACGTAGTGGGGAGAGACCCGAGATATATATATGCGACGGACAGGAGAAGCATTATTGATTTTTGGCTCAGTGACCTTATGCTATGGATTGAAATAAATTGTGTTATCTAAAATAAATCAACATTGACAAAAAAAATTAAAGTTGAGTTATAGTTTAGTGTTTAATAGTCTTTAGTTTAAATTAGATTTAGCTATTAAAAATAGTGTTAGTTACTTATGTCATTATTTTGATAAATCATAAGGATAAATAGTAGTGTTTTGGAAACTTTTGCTCCCTAGATTTAAATGAATAACGTTACAGTTGATGTCAGGTGTCTGGACTCAATTTCAAATAAATAAAATGGCATCAAAGACAGTAAAATTAAGTGAATTAGAAGTGGTTGATCTCAAGAATGAACTAGAAGAGCAAGAATTAGAGACAACAGGAATCAAGACCGTCCTCCAACAACGTCTCCGACAAGCTTTGGGAAATGCCGGTGAGAATCCTAATGGATTTATTCCGTGTTGCATACTCGATTTTGGGAAAATGAAAGAAGAGCTGCTGGAGAATTCAAGAAATTCAGAAGAAAAACTAATGGAAAATTCTAGAAAATTAGAAGGAAAATTGACAAGGATTACAGAAAATTCTAGAACATTAGGAGAAGAATTGACAGAGATTACAGGAAATTCTAGAACATTAGAAGAAAAATTGACAGAGATTACAGAAAATTCAAGAACATTAGAAGAAAAATTTACAGAACATACCAGAACATTAGAAGACAAATTAACTGAAAATTGTAGAACACTGAAAGAAGAGTTCTAGAAAAGCAGAAGAGGATTTGAAGAACTCAAGGGAGGATTATGGGAAGAAAATACAGGAATTGGAAAAAAAATTCTCAAAGACGACTTCATCACCGATATCAGAGTCTGCTGCATGTGAAGCGGGTAATGTAAGGACAATAAAAGAAGAGAATAATGCAAGGATCCACATTAAGACATCGGAATTTGATGGGAAGACGTCGTGGTCGATTCACCTCAAGCAATTCGAAGCTGTTGCGAAGGCATACGGATGGTCATCTGCAAATAAGGCCACAGCATTGACCGTTTCGTTGAGGGGAGAAGCTATAAATGTTCTTCAAACATTAAAAGAAGACGAACAAGGTGACTATGACCAACTGATCAAGCGGCTGGAAATGCGCTATGGCAACGCGCACCTCGAACAGGTGTATCAGACGCAACTGAGAAACCGATGCCAGAAATTGCAAGAAACTCTTCAAGAATTTGAAGCTGACATTGCTCGTTCAGTTCACCTCGCACACCCAACCGCCTCCAATAGCGTTTTGGAGGGCTTAGCCACTAAAGCATTCATTTTTAAGGTTCGAGCAGTGGCGTGCAGTCCATATGTGCAGGGTATGCACAGCACATCCTATGAAAATATTATAAACTACGTAAATGAAATTAATATCATGGTTTATTGAATACTTCATTTGGTTTCACAAATTTTCATTATAAAATCAGAGAAAGAGCGTATTCTATCTATTCATGCAACCAAAGATACAAGCGTGCCTCGCGGGCCACTCTGCTATATATTTGAAACGAATGTCGACGCTTGAGGTGCAGAATTTCTCGCTGCTCGGCGAGCGAGATCTGTTTAGCATAGTGAGTATGAGGAAAGTGAAGGAATAGAGTCTGACAGAGAAAAAGCATACCGATATTAGCAGATTTCTTTTCGCTTGTTCTCTTTCGCTGGTTATTCAAGACAACAATATTAGGTAAACACTTATTTTATACGTTTCTTAAATTATTTATTTTCCAAAAATTATCATTTGTTGAATGACAACTGAAAATAAATATATCATTTGTTGTGATCTACTGAAAAATCCTTTTTCACGTCGTGATGTCGAAAAGAAGAATAAAAATATGAGAACAAGACCAACGTCAGACATAAAACTCACTCAAAATATCAAAATTGAAGGCCAGCAGTCCGTGCGACATTTCCAGATTAAAATATATGAAAAATTTAAAGGATTGCCGGTTGTTGCGAGAAAAATAAGCTGTATTGTTGGCCATGTATATATCCCCTTTCTAACCACCGACTGTGCACACCTATCACAGGAAGTCACCGCACGCCACTGGATTCGAGATGGCGAAATACAGCAGGCACTACGAATATATCGTCCAAAGTCTTAAGTTGATGCATTATCGTATGCGTTAGAGCATGAAGCAGCCAAACAAGCATCGCATGGACAGCCCAGAGCTAGACAAATGAGTGCTAACAAACATGATGAGATTGAAGATTTGGAAACCCGCCTAGAAGAAAAGTTGCGGCGCTTCATCGAGTCCAAAATGATTGCAAAAGACAACTTCGCTGCTGGAACTATGAAGAATTGGGCCATCCGCAGAGGCTGTGTAAGAAACCGAAGAATAAAACGGTAATCAAAACCAAAGAAGCAGAAGAAAAAAAACTTGTTGCCGTCAAGAGAACAACAATAGCCGACGAGAGATGGCAACCGAAAGAGTTACGCAAAGACCAGGAAAATGATCAGGATTTGAAAATTGTACTGGAGTGGAAGAATAATAATGTAAGACCAGCTTGGGAAAATGTTGCATCACACTCTTGGAATGTAAAATCGTGTTGGGCGCAGTGGAATTCCATCGTGGTTGAAGAGGGCCTCCTGAAACGCGTTGTGAAGAGCGCGGACGGAAACGAGAGCAGGACGCAGTTGATAATCCCTAGGAACAGAGTACCGGAAGTTCTGGGAGGGATTCATGATGAAGCTGGTGGAGGGCACTTTGGAATCAGTAGAATATTGGAAAAATTACGCCAGTGATTTCACTGGATAAATTGTGAGGAGGATGTTGAAGAGTTGTGTAGAAAATGCGTGGTCTGCGCCAGTAGTAACGGGCCACAAAGAAAAAGAAGAGCTCCAATGTGTCAGTACAATGTGGGAAGTCCTTTCGAGTGCATTGCAATCGATGTGGCCGGACCGTTTTCTGAAACTAACAACGGAAAGAAATACATAATCGTTGTGATGAACCACTTTAGTAAATGGGTGGAGGCGTACGCTCTACCCAATCAGGAAGCTGTTTTGGTGCGAGTATGTATCTGTCGATTTGGAGTACCATGAGAACTTCATTCGGATCAGGGAAGAAATTTCGAGTCGGCCGTCTTCCAAAACATTTGTAAAATTTTGGGAATCCACAAAACCAGAACTACTGCATTACATCTGCATTCCGACGGCATGGTTGAACGGATGAACAGAACAATCAATCGATATCTGGCAAAGGTTGTCTCCGACCATCAGCAAGACTGGGACCAGCACCTTTATCTGTTTCTGTGAGCATACCGCTCAGCAGTACACGAAACTACTAGGCAGACATCTGCAAACATCTTATTTAGACGAGAGTTGCGCTTGTCATGCGACCTGATATTTGGTAGTAAACCAGGTGAAGATCTAGCAGGAGAATACTACGTTTCCAACTTCCGAAGAAGAATGGACAACATTCATGGCCGAGTTCGTTCAAACATCTAAAATGCCAGCGACCGAATGGAGAAAAATTATGACATCAAGGCCGAGAGAGGTGGTTATCAACCTGGGGATTTTGTGTGGCTTTATAACCCCCAGAAGCACCTATGATTGTCACCAAAACTTCAGCGAAACTGGGAAGGTCCATCTGAAGTGATGAAGAGAATTAACGACATCGTCTACCGGATACGGAAAACTCCAAACGGAGAGCCGAGCGTTGTTCACTTCGATCAGCTAGCCTTATTCGCCGGCGATAACCATGAAGACCGACATGGAGCCACGATTCGACGAATTGTTGAGCAAGAACCAACCTTTGAAGAGTTCATGGCCAACTATTCCAACGGTCGTGAAGTGCGGTATGACGTGACGAAAGAAGAACAACAAGACCTGTTCGCAATGCCTTTGAACCATTCCCTGGCTCACTGTGAGGCGAGTGACTTGAAGATGTCCCGAGGAATAGCGTCCGTTTTCAAGGAGAATTATGGGATATCAGTAGAATTGGCCAACCAAAATCCATCAGACTGAAAAACACTTCACCTAAAGGACATCCGCACGGAGCACAAACGATACCTGTACTATTTGGTGGCTAAGTCATGCTCCTACCAGAAACCGACGTACCGCACTATGTGGAATTCTCTGCTCGACCTCCGGAAGCATCTATTGGACAACGACGTGATGAAGCTGGCAGTACCGAAGTTGGGTTATAGACTAGATAAATTGGATTGAAGGGTAGTAAGGAATATGTTGGAAACCCCCTTCCGGTCTACCGGAATAGGAATCCTCGTCTGTAGCTACAATCCTAAACAGCAGATGTTACTTCTACAACACATCCCGATGTACCAAGGGGGACCAATGCAGATTTCGACATGACTCTTCAGGAATTCGTGAAGAACCGTTTCGTGACGAAACAGTCCTAAGGAGCGGACAGTGTAACGAATTTAGGTCTATAAATTAGTCATTTCGGCTTGGAATTATTGTGGGAGTATTTTACCTCAAGAGATAGAAGCGAATATATTTGTTTTCTGGAAAACTGCTGGCACCTTCTAGCGTTTTTCTAGAAATGCCTAGACGTTTGCGGGAAGAACGTAGTGGGAAGAGACCTGAGGTATATATATGCGACAGACAGGAGAAGCATTATTGATAACGATATATGCGATAAATTTTATAGTATTCTGAATAATTATTTCGATTTATTTGTACCAATTTTCAGAAATCGTTAATCTGGCAAAACTTATCCAGTTTGATTCACAACAGAAATTGAAATAAATGTACAAAAAAAATTTAGAGCTCACCAAAGATTCAAAAAATATAATAAACAATCTGACCTCGAAGAATTCAGAAATTTGAAATAATTAATAAAATCTCAGACTCACAATGAATATATTTCCCACATGAGGAATGCTGGAGAATCAATCCAAAATGACTCCAAGCAATTTTGGTCATGTGTAAAATCTAAGAAAAGCAAATATACTTGCATACCCATTAAGTGATCTGCAATCTGTTGTAAGTGGCTTTGCGCAGTTTTTCAGTAGTGTTCATATTGATACAGATGAAAAGAATTATATTTGCAGCGAATCTGACTCTGACAGCTATTTATTATGCATCATTATTAATAAAATAACTTAGGCAGATATTGTGCAAGCCATAAAAAAAATACCGGACAAAACCACTGCAGGCATCGATCAAGTACCCAGCTTTCTGATTAAAGACTGTTCCCATGCTTTCATCCAACCATTGTTTTATTTATTTAATGTAATTTTACAAAGTTCGGAATTTCCCAGTATTTGGAAAATATCTAGAATATGCCCAATATTGAAATCTGAAGATGCTACTGATATAAAGAACCATAGGCCCATATCTATATTGTGCAATTTTTCCAAGATATTCGAGATTAAAATACATGTAAAAATATATGCACAGGTGAAACCAAGCTTATCACCTCAACAACTTGGTTTTGTTGAGAAACGTTCTACCACATCCAATTTGGCTGTAGTAACTGAATTCATATCAACTGTCTTGGATAAGGGAGGCCAAGTTGACATTATTCATACCGACTTTTAAAAAGCCTTCGATCAATTAGATCTCCATATTTTATTAAAAAAAATGGAAAACTTTGGACTCTGTAAAAATCTTGTACAGCTTTTCAAATCATACCTCTTCAACAGAACCCAGTTTGTGAAATATAACGGATCTTCTTCAACTTTCATCACTCCAACATCAGGAGTCCCACAGGGATCAAATCTCGGTCTGCTTTTATTCATAATATTTATAAATGATCTCAGTCGGTTAATACAATGTCATCACCTTTTTTACCGATGATTTGACGGTATTCAGTGCCATTAAAGATATTGCAGACTGTAAGCTACTTCAGTATTACTCAGATCGAATAAACCAGTGGTGTATTCAACATAATTTGAAGCTAAACGCCAATAAATGTAAAGTTATGTCCTAATTACAAACTCAATATTGTTATTATCATTTAGGTTTGCTTTTTATGTCACTCTTTACTCTCTTTACTTCAATTATATTTTAGTTATGTATATGTTATTTTGTCCTGTTAATGGTGTAAACTGTTGAGCAAGTATGTAAATAGTTGCGTCTGAACCTTCATAGTGTACAGACGTGTTTGCAGGCGCTCACAGCGAATAAATACCAATCAATATCAATATCAATTAATTCATTAAATTTGATATAACTTGAACAAACAAGTATTACATACGAATAAATTCAATAAAAATTTACCAATTTGGTTGAAATTCTTATCTCATAATAATTTTATTACGAAGATTCAATAATCAAGATAAATATAGAAGAAAGTGTTATAAAGTTGCGCTAGGCCTCTGGCCTGAGCGCACAACATGATCAATGATATACCTACACTAAACACATTGCAAACCAGTGAAAATAACACCTGGCAAAGAGTCACATCCCAAAAGAGAAAAGTACCTATTGAAAATGATCCATCAATTCAACGATATACCAGACAAAGACTGATATACAACAGCAACAATCAAACAATACCCACCCAAAATAGATTTAATGTACTAAGTGGCTATCATAGCAGCAACAATGACAATGAAGCACCTGAAGAAAGCAATCCAGCAAAACCACCTCCAATATTCATATCTAATGTCGTCGATGTTAAACCGCTACTCAACATAATCGACACCGTTGCCAGAGATAACTACTTCATCAAAACCACAACCGGAAATCAAATCAAATTACAGATAACAAAAGTTGACAAATACAGAGAAACTGTTAAATTATTCACAGACAAGGATATTAAATTTCACACCTACCAAATAAAACAGGATCGTGCATATCGTGTAGTAATTAAGAACTTGCACCCTAGTACGGACAAAAACGAAGTAAAAACAGAAATAGAAGAAAAAGGACACAAGGTTACCAATATATACAACATTCAACACAGAATCAGCAAAGAACCTCTACCTATATTTTTTATTGAACTCGAGCCAAAACCAAATAACAAATGTATATATGAAATACAACATCTTCAGCATACCAAAGTGATAATTGAGCCTCCTAAACCTAAAAGAGAAGTAGTCCAATGCATAAGATGTCAACGCTACGGACACACCAAGTCATATTGCCATCGTCAAGCAAGATGTGTAAAGTGTGGGGAAGATCACATGACAAAAGACTGCCCAAAAAACAATGAAATTGCAGTCAAATGCGCCCTTTGTGAAGGAAATCATCCAGCAAGTTATAAAGGATGCTCAGTCTACAAGGAAATACAAAAAAGAAAATTTCCTCCACTAAGAGCAAGAATCTTTCGCAACACAAATACAACTGGCACAAAAGAAACTAACACAATAAATATGTCTTACTCTCAAGCTGTTCAAGCCAATAAACCTGATGAGGAGCAAACTAGAGCACCTACCAATACAATACAGTCAACGAATAAATTAGAAACAATGATGATGGATCTAATGAGAAGAATGGACACTATCCTAAATCTTCTCACTACACTCGTCTCAAAAATGACGTGATGATACAGTTTCTTAAAATCTCAATATGGAACGCCAATGGCTTGGCTCAACGTAGCCAAGAGATAAAATGCTTCATAATAGAAAACGAAATTGACATAATGTTGATTTCTGAAATCCACTTCACAGAAAGAACTTACTTCAGAATCCCACAATACACAATCTATGACTCAAAACATCCAAGCGGAGAAGCACATGGAGGCACTGCAATTATCATCAGAACCAACATAAAACATTACTTATTACCAGAAGTTACAACGGATCATCTCCAAGCGACATCAATCATAGTAGAAAACTGGACAGGGCCGATTGCCTTAGCCGCTATTTACTGTCCTCCCAGACCAATAATAAAAAAAGAGCTCTTCGATAATTTCTTCGACACACTAGGGAATAAATTTAAAGCAGGTGGCGATTACAATGCCAAGCACACTGAATGGGGTTCGAGACTGATAACAACACGTGGACGCGAGCTATTAAAATCAATTCAAGGCAAACAATTGAGATATGCATCGTCACACCAACCTACGCATTGGCCCACCGATACCCAAAAAGTACCAGATCTACTGGATTCCTATATCACCAAAAATATCTCTGAAAATTATATAAAAATTCAAGAAAACTTTGATCTAACATCGGACTACACTCCCGTTAACTTGACTCTTAGTACACAAATAATCAAAATAGCCAAACCACACAGGTTGACCAATAAACACACTGATTGGGAGAGCTTCCGAGATATACTAGAACAAGATACAAATCTGAAACTTCCACTTAAAACTGAAGAGGACATAGAGGACGGAATAGAACATCTTTTAAAAATTATCCAAAATGCCGCATGGAAATCCACACCCACAACAACAGAAAAGGAAATAAGAACAAATTATCCCATAGAAATCAAGCAGGCTATAGCAGAAAAAAGACGCCTTCGCAGGACATGGCAAAATTATAAAAATCCTTATGACAAAACTCAATTGAACAGAGCGGAACGAAATCTCAAGGAAATGCTGAACGAGTGGAAGAATAATAATATCCATGAATACCTGACCAAACTCACACTCTCGCAAATAACAGACTACTCTCTTTGGAGGGCAACTAGATACATAAAAAGAACGTATCAAAGAATACCACCAATAAGAAATTGTGATGGAACCTGGGCTAGAACAGAAACAGAAAAATGCAGAAAATTCGCTGAACATCTAACTGAAACCTTCCAGCACTTTCCGATAAGAAACAATGAAGAAGAAGAGATCGAAATCTTTTCCTATCTAGAAACATCAAACCAGCTTTGTCTACCTCTTCAAAATATCTCTGTGGGTGAGGTATTCCAAGAAATAAAACAAACCAACTCTAAGAAGGCACCCGGTTATGATCTTATAACAGGGAAAATACTAGAAGAGATACCAGAAAAAACTGTGAAACTTATAACGTTCATCTTAAACGGCATCCTGAGAATCAATTACTACCCGCCTCAGTGGAAAACAGCACAAATAATCATGATTCAGAAACCTGGAAAACCAGAAGAAGAAGTCACCTCATACAGACCTATCAGTCTACTACCAATCTTGTCAAAAATCTTTGAAAGAATACTTCTGCGAAGGCTGAAGCCAATTCTAATAGAGAATGAATCCATACCAGACCATCAATTTGGCTTCAGACAACGACATGCGACCACAGAACAGATCCACCGGATCACCAGCGAAATCACCAAAACTTTACAAGGCAAGCAGTACTGCTCAGCAGCATTCCTAGATGTAACACAGGCCTTTGATAAGGTTTGGCACGAGGGACTTCTCTATAAAATCAAAAAAACACTACCACACAACATATATCAGATCATAAAATCATACTTGATGGGAAGATACTTTCAAATTAAATTCCAAGGTGAACTTTCTGATTTTCAACTGATCCAATCAGGAGCTCCCCAAGGCAGCGTACTTGGTCCTATTTTGTACCTTATCTATACAGCTGATTTCCCGTTATCTGCCCAAACAATATCAGCCACATTTGCAGACGACACTGCGATATTATCCTCAGATGAAGACCCACAGATAGCATCCACAAATCTACAAGAACATCTACATGAAGTAGAAATATGGTTGAAAAAATGGAAAATAAAAGTAAATGAAACTAAATCAATCCACATAACATTCACAACACGGAGACAAACTTGCCCCTCTGTCACTCTAAACAATCAATTGCTACCGCAAAAGGAAAAGGTCAGATATTTGGGTATGCATTTTGAGAGGAGAGCCAACTGGTCAACACACATAAAAATTAAGCGCAAACAGCTAGGATTAAAAATTTTAAAAATATATTGGATGATTAACAGAAACTCAAAACTTTCAACCGAAAACAAGATCTTATTGTATAAAGCAATATTAAAGCCAATCTGGACATATGGAATTGAGTTATGGGGATCAGCAAGCGACTCCAACATCGATACACTACAACGATTCCAATCCAAAGCAATAAGGACCATATTAAATGCCCCATGGTATATCAAAAATAGTGCCATGCACGCAGACCTTAAAATAAATACTATAAGAGAAGAAATAAAGAAGTGCAGTGCAAAATATCTGAAAAAACTAGAAGTACATCCGAATCAAAGCGCCATAAATCTACTGGACAACAGCATGAATACTTACAGACTCAAAAGACATAATCCCTTAGAGTTACCTTTTAGATTTAGTACATAATACATTATGTAAAACGTTGGTACACAGTGTGAATGTCATTGGACATTGCCACTACAGGATAGTATTATCAATATATTATTTACTTATTGTCAACAAATGACAGATTGTAAATAAAATTGATTAATAAAAAAAAAAAGTATGTAAATGAATAAATAAATAAATGAAATAATTATTACTAATCCATCTATTCGCGCCAATTCTTTATTTTACTGTATCATTGGAATAATTGGAACAATTGAATTATTCACTGTTTGATGTTTTTATCTGTCAAATAAGATTGTAATTTTAATTTGTCCTCAAAATAAATAAGTTTTCTGTGAGAGCGAACGTGATTATTGTTTTAAATTTAGAAGATACGATGTACATAAAATGGTCTTATTTATGCATTTATTTATTATGCCTTGGAAAATTAAAATTTATTTGTTGTATTTGCAAATTTCATATCTATTTATTATCACGATAGATAACCTTTTTTTTCAATTTTCCATACTCAAATTATGTTCACGGTCTCTTAAAATACGCCACAATGTGCGCGTAAAACACTTTTCACATTAATAACTTTTAGTGCAGTGGAATCATTAACCCAGTTCTTGATTGATTTGTTGCTAGTTTGATATTTTGATAACTCTTCACGTTTTGGACCCTACTATACCCAAAAAGTATAATTTTGAAAAAAGTCGGTCTGTCGATCTGTCTGAAAGCACGATAACTTAAGGACGCCTACAAATTTTTAACTGAAATTCTATATTTAAGTTTTTCATCAAGAAGCTAGGTTCAAGATTGTGAATCATCCTTCCTCAACTAATGGTGCCAAAAATTTATTTCAGTTTTTTGCGTTTATTCGATGAACGGTAGTATTGACAAAAAATATAGAATAACTAAAATTGATCCTTGAATAATTTGACACAGCATTTACCTGAAACATTTATCAGAGTCATCAGCGGTTAATTTATCATTGATTAAATGCAGGATACTGTGAAGTGACCCTTGAAAAATGTCCGTGAAAATTGGAAACCTGACTGTCTCGCAAAATTACAAATTCAGGAGTTGGCTACTTCATCATCATCCTGAATAGGGCGGCAACTGTAGATACGTGTTTCGTCCTTATAAGGACTCTTCAGTTCAGTGAACCGCAGATAATCACACTTGTAGTCACGGCTGAGGCTGTAGCTTGCTATGAAGAGTTCTAGTAAAGATAAAACACGGGTATACAGTTGCCGGTCTATTCAGGATGATGGTATAGGATCCAACTCATGAATTTGTGATTTTGTGATACAGTCAGATTTTTTAACTCTAGCATTTTGTTGTCATCATAATTTAAATTCATATGAGATTCGTTATATTTCTCTGGAGCAGAGAAATGGTGAGAATCATTAGGTTTGTTCCAACAAGAACAGAAACCAGTCTGGAACAGTCCGACGCATGCGCATTTAGAAATATGTGTTCCAACAGACTTCAAACGTGAATTCTGATTATTAGTCAAGCGTTCCAACAACGTGCGACTCAATCCGCAAACCAGTTTGTGGACAGTCAAAACAGTCCATGGATCAATGCTTGTACTATTCGTCAAATGAGATAACCTCAAATAAAAATGAGTGATTTAAGTGCTAAAAATGAATTTTCATCACATTCTAGCGATGATGAATTTGATTTAACCGTGGAGATACATCAAATTGAAAATATTAATTATATAGGCATGTAGAATTATAAAAAAATGGGCATTTATTTATTATTATTCATTAAAATTTGAAAAAATGGATAGATTATTGATTGAAAATCTATTTTGTGTGGTTTTTGAATTTTATTTTAGAAGAAACAGTTTATTTCCAATACTTTGACATGTTTTTTGAATACTTTAGTCTGAGCAGAGAAATTTCTGAGAATAGAGCAGAGAAATTTCAAAGAATGTAGCAGAAAAATTGAGGATAAATGATCAGGATAAACAGCACTTTGGATAATATGGAAAACTCTCCAACGGAATTCAGGTGTACTTTGTCATCATTATTGTCAATTGAAAATAAAATTACATGGTTATATGAAAGACTATTTCATATTTTTAGTTTTCACCTGATTTTACCTTCCATGTCTACTACAACTAAATAGTTATAACCTAAAATTATATGCTGATTATATGTTTGACAGTTAACAGTCAAATCTTGCTAAAAATGCGTTCCAACACGCGCCATGTTCGACTCAGTCCGAAACTGATTCAATCGACGCGCATGCGAATGAGTCAAATCGGAAACCAATACAGAATCAGTCCTGTGGTGGAACTACAACGACTTGACATTGACATTGACTTGATTTTTACTGTCAATGTGCTACACAAATGGGACATATTTTCATTTAATATTTGTAATAGGGACATAATAGGGACTAGGTCAGGTTATCCTTTTATTAAAATAATATCTATGATAAATATTGACTGGACACATGTCCAATTTGCATGGCAAATTGACAGTAGAAATCAAGTCAATATCAATGTCAAGTCGTTGTGGTTCCAGCCCTGAACTGCTTGTTGGAACGAACCTATAATATCATATAATAATTATTATCACTCAAATTCGGACATCACATGAGTAGTTTGGTTCTATCATGTTTGTTTCCAAATTGAAGCTCCTGCGAGAATGATCTAAGAAGAAGTGTCAGAAAATATATTCAAACTATTGTGACTTCTTTCTACAAGTTATCCAAATGATGTCTAGTTTGATATCATTTTAGAACTCTCAGGAAGATGAGCTTAATAAAAATATAAAATGAATAATGAGTGTGGATCATGCTACCATCTTTATAGTATACTTCCGGCGACCAAATGTCAAAACTGTATGTTTCAATGAACAAAAGACTCCAAAAATCTAAAAAATGACTCTTTATTTCCAAAAACACATTTATGAGACAGCGATTAAACTTTCCATCAAATTTGTGGTTGGTGAAGTGTGTACCACACTTAGATCATAAATAATATCTAGATGGAAGGAGTCCCTGTAATCCGATTATTAGTAGGTTCAATATGATTCAGATTCATGAAGAAGATACCTGCCTCAATTTTAACGATTGTTTTTGCGTTCTTATCCCTTGAATCCTATTTTTCGGAAATTCTATCTCGTTTGTCTCCAACTTTGAATAAAGCTTGACGAAGTCTCATTGAAGCACTGCTTTTGCTCCAGATATTACTAAGTCCGATCTTTCAGTTCTCGCTTAGGATCACTCACTTTGAATCCATTCAATTTAGTTCTTCTGATACTGTTTTTATTTATCTTCTTCGGACTATCACTAAAATTCAACACTCAATACTACCATTTCGAATAGAAGTTGATCCTACTTCTGAAACCAGCTGTGACAAAACTCAACTAGTTCATGGGTCTAATAATTTATTTCTACTCGAGGCTACAGTAATAGGCCTGAAATATTCACCAATGAATTCCTCTATTTATAATCGACTGCAACTGGACACTTACACTACACTTATTTATTATTTTCACACGATAACACTGTCTGCTTTTCATTTTCAGTGCTTCTTATTCATTTTGACTAGTTCACTTATATATTTTCACTCTTACACGCTCCGTTTTCGGAGAACCAGCAACTATTATCCTTTCTACTCGACCTAGTCGTGGGTTTATAGATCCCCGTCTATGATTTCTGGAAGCTTCCAGAAATTTCCACCAAACGTCACCACGTCCTCTGCGCAATACAATTCTATCGCAGTTGTCACCAGTCCATCTGGCGTGTTACGCTTACGACTGATAAATATTCTGTGAAAGTTCTGTTCATTACAAATTCATCATATAGAAAATTTCATGTTGATAACTCGTTAGCAGTAGCTTGACTTTCAAAAGTTTTTGATGAACTACTAAGGGACTATGTACCTATGTAGTTCTTCAGGCCGTATGACACGATGCGTAATTTCTCTCAAGATTATGTATATTTTTGTGTTTCAGAATATCTTAAAAAAAATGTTCCAAAAATTGTACAAAAAAATGTAGGACTCGCTCTATATTCTCACAAAGTTCCCATCAAAATGTGCGCAATACGAATGCGCTTGGGCATGAGTAAAGATTCTCATTTGTTTGACATTTTATGCCCAAATATGAATTGTTGTTATTGTAAGAGTTATGATTATTTTAGAAATATCGTGCCTCAGAGATGAAATCATAATTTCAATTGAGGGATATCATCTCGTCCATTTTGATATTTTTATTTAATCTGACAGTTGTCACGTGAAGTAGCTTATGCGCTGATGCGTGAACATTCAAAATGTTCGCAATATGAATGCGTATTAGCATAAATCACGAAGGAGAATAATAGAAGGGCGGTCACTTAGTTGGACAACATGAAGCCTAAAATGTAATGCGGTAGACATGAGAGAGATAGCGAGAGCGGGCTCAGCTTTGCATGCTTCATATACAGGAATGAGATCATATTTGAATTTTTTTCAATAAAAAACAACTGCCAGATAAATTCAGTATTTTCATTACGTTAAATACTTAATTATTTATTGAAATCTGCAATGAAAAAGTGCATTATTATGAAACATGTTTTTGAAACGTTTCTTTGGATAAGAGTTTTCTAATTATGAATTACAGATACAGAAACAATTCAACGAATATTTTATATTACAACGGGCGTAATAAAATTGAGAAAATATATAGAAAAAACTTAGCACAAATCTCCTAACTTGCGTACATCCGTTATATTTATGGGAAAATTCCGTTCATTTTTATATTCCTTTCTGAAAACAAAGTATTTTGTCTCCAACATCTCATTCATGGAAATTTGTTTCTCTTCGATGTATATATTCGAATCGAAAAAATTCTTACAAGTCCTCTGAATCCAAGTTTTGCTTTGGATTCAAATTTATTTCTAGCGTTTATGTATCTTCTACTAAAAATTGAAAATTATTTTAATCGAATAAATGGACGATGAATTCTATCTACATTTTAATATCTTTCTCTCTTTTGCACAGCTTGAGCTTTTTCAAAGATCCATCCTGTTTTATAAGAGATTCCCTTGTATTTTTAGAGACGCTTAAATATTTCGGGCAATTTGGAATTATACTCGGACATGCATTTTCTTTTAGTCAGGAATATTTGAACGGTATCTGTCATAATGTATTTGTCACATAATTGAACAATTCCATACTATACTGTACGGTGAATTTGTAAACAATTATCACATCTCTATTGATTTCAAAACAAAAATACGAATATTTATATTCTTTATTGATAAGAAGTTTTCTTGAAGTTGAATTTTTCACTAGAAGTATAGATTAGATACATTCAATAATTTGAAACATTGATATATCCTTTGAATTTAATATAATTTTGAAATAATTTCTTCTCACTTTTACATCTCTAGACGAGCATTCTTTTATTTCTCTCGCCACTTATTTAGTAAAATATCATCTTAAGGTGCAGAAAAAAGAGAAAATTTCTCTTTACATGTCTTGTACCCAGTATCACAATTTGTCACAAAACATTTTTTTCCCATTTTACAATATATTTTTACATGAAAATATTAAATAAACCGAACCTAGCTATTAAACTCCATACAAACATGGTCCAGCCTCAACCTATCTCTCAGTTACTTTCTCTCTCTAACAATATTACATTTTTGGCTTCACTTTTGCAACACAGTTGAGATAAGGAATTGCATAGGCATGGCATAAATATACATTCTAGTCTGTTTGATAGTTACTTTTTGGGTACATTGTTGATTTGAGATATTATCATTTTCAACAATTACTATTATCGACGTTATTAACAATAATTCAAATTTATGCTCCACATTGTCACACGAAGTAGCGTGTGCGCAGATGCGTGTACATATTAATATACAAAATTTTGTATTAGTGACATACAGGCCTTCAAAATGATGTTCAAAAAATTGTCAAATTTTTTATTAGAAATTCAATTCAAAATTATGAACATAATTCTGGGATAAATTCCGCATCGCGTCATACAGCCTTCAGAAATCAGGAAAAATTTTATGTAACAAAATAATATTCCATTGTTTGCAGATATAAAGAAAAAGAAGCCCTTCAAAAGAAGCTGAGCCGAGTAGCAGCATTTGGTACTGAAGTTGCTGATGATCTTCAAAGAGGTAAGATTATTATTATTCAAGTGTTGTCGAATGGTGAAATTTGAGGAACTGGTAAAGGTTTTTCTTTTTCATCAAAAATGATCAGTGATATGATAAAATGCTAGATGCATTGATGTAGATCTCTCGAAATACTTGCAGTTCAGACCAATTTTTCAAGGCAGCATACACAACATTTTGAAAACTGATGATCAAGGGTTGCAATAGCGACCCGGCGAGACAAAATGTCGATTTATTCGCCGCGATATTGCTCGCGATTCTTTTTCCTCGAGATATGATCTGTCAAAATCTGTTTTCAATTCTACGGTTATTTCGTAGTGTATTTTCACATTTGGAAGACGTGTGACATCAATGGGATACAATATGGCCTCAATATTTTTGATTGAATCTCCTCTATATCTATCACCCTTCTCTAGTCTACAACCCACGTGGCATCCTGATAAGCGGCCCATTCACTACGATCAAATACGACGTTTCTAATCGTCACGATAAAACTCGTCAGTTCTTATCGTCAATTGATTTTATTCACAGACCTCGTGTAAAATCGTGTGGTGAGTCAAAATTATCTTGAAAATTTGTCAAAAATTCATACATGTTTCAACTACAACTGTATAGTATTTTTCAACAACTTCCATTTTGCGTTGCTTAGTTTTTTGTGCGCTTGCGATGAAATCGATGCAATTGATAGCAATGACAGTAGTAAATTCTGTTTTGTCAAAAAAAAAAAATAGGAAAATGCGTATATGGACTAAAGAGTGGTTGTCAAAAAGAATTGATTTTATCATAATAATAATTCATTGAACGAGCTGTACAAGCAGGGAAATTTTTCATATTCTTCGATAAATTCAACCAAAAATGTTTTATATGTCTTTATGAATAATAACGTACAAATAAATGTGCTGAAACGGTGAATAATATGGTATATTATATACGTACGTATTTATGATCTAAGTGTGGTACACACTTCACCAACCACAAATTTGATGGAAAGTTTAATCGCTGTCTCATAAATGTGTTTTTGGAAATAAAGAGTCCACGTATGAACACGACGATTCTTATCGAAAAGCCCCACACATTGCGATTTGAAACGATAATCGGCATATCTGTCGTGCTTAAAATCTAGATTCGACAGATATAAAAACCGTCGTATTTCGTCGTCGGTTTTTTCCCATACCCTTCGGTTTCGACCGACGTGTTTTATCGTGACGATGAAAAACGTCGTATTTGATCGGAGTGAATGGGTCGCTTTAGTCTGTTGAGTCAACATATTTGTCCGTTTGAAGAAGTGTTTGGTAGATGTAGCGCGGTGACTGCAGCGAATTGTAAATATAGATAAATTTTTTTGTCCAGTTCATTCTCTATGAAAATGGTTGATGACATTGACTATTACTTTGAATGCAGGTATTGAATTACAGGAGTTTAGGTGAAAGTTTTTCTTTCCACTCTACAGTGTCTGTTCCACCTGGACCATCCTCAGAAGTAATAAGATTCAGAGGGTGCAAAATTGAACAGCATATGTTAAGTAGGTATCAAGAACGATAAAAGCAGTTTATCCATCCAAGAAAATTATTGTCTGAGATAGGTATAATTTCATATTCTCTGCACGATCGGCACTGAATTTTTCTCAATATCACTGAAAAAAAAGGATTCAAAATGATGCGTATTAAAATCTATAATAATTAATTACAGTCAGCCCCCTTGGAAAATTGGAATCGAAATCTCGGGAATGCTACGAAACGACATACCGCATTTTCAAGCAATGGTGTGAAGGAAAGAACATGATTGACGTAATCGAAACAGTTTTGGTGAATAATTTTGTACAAAAATGTACGAAGTTGAGAGCTTCAGGTTTTTTGTGTGCCATTGTATTTTGAAAACTGTAATGTAAATAATTGTACTTCCAATTATTTTGATGATGATATATTGTATTAATGATGGCAGTGATACTTAAAATCATTTTTGTGTACTTGTACTATAAGTGAATATACTTACCATACACTGAACAGTATGTCAATCATTTACAGTTTCGCTAGACATAGCAGTCAGTAAAACCAAATTACTGTCATGGAAACAGACATAGTTAATGATCAAAGAAAGCATGATCGTGCATAATAGTTATTTAACCCGCCGTTAGTCAGGTGGGATATCATCATTGAAGGCAGTCTTCCAGAAATGAGAGATAGGATCGAATAGTAACAATAGAACACGGGGATGAATAATAAACGAGAGAAATGAATAGCTATGGATTGAATTTGATCTCAAGCATAGTCTTTACTTGCTACTAACATGAAATTTTATAAATTGTCAAAAATCAGAACATGATAAATTTCAAAAAATACAAATTCAGGTGTCGGTTTTCACACCATCGTCCTGAATAATGCAGCAACCGTGCGTATGTGTTTTGTCCTTATTAGTACTCTTTAGTATGGTATAGCAAGCTGCAGATAGTCAGACTTGTAGCCGCGAGACTATTGAAAAATAAGTTGTTACATGGTGACATGTACCAATTCACTTTCCAATAGTCCCAGGCTATGATTTTAGCTATTTATCAAATTTTATCTCATGGACAATCTTTAAAGGTCACTTTAGAATATCCTGCATTTCTTCATAGAATTTTAGATCTCATTGTCCGCATCAGCATACAATATTCAGGTTTTCATTGATATAACAGTGTCATGACGACATTGACATATAGACTGGGATCGGTGATCAAGCTGTCTCTACGAATTAGAATAGGATCAACGGTATGATACCCATGACACTGTGTCAAAAAGTTGAATTAACGACAATAAACAATGTCAGACAAATATTCCAGCATCACGGGGTGAACGATTTATAATATCACATGCTGCCAGTGCCCAAGAATAATTAAAAAGTGCTTGTTTTTTATCTGGTCCTAATTTTGATGAATATCGGCGAGGTGTCAAAATTGGATCTAACTTGAACACAAAAGCGGAAATCAGGGGAGAGTAGATAGGATTCGTACACTTTTCACTCCAAGTCTTGTGAAAACAAAACTGATAGCTATTTCAAAATAATTTCAATTCTGTTATATACCTACATATCTGGTTCTAATAATAATGGAGTTTAGTATTGGTACAAAACAACCTGGCCAGGCTGTGGCAGTTTCGCCAAAATACGGAAACTGTACGATAGCACCCTTCACGCGGGGTACCTTCGTACATAGTTGGGAGCCTCCATAAACAGTGATAAAAAATACTATTTATACAAAATACAAACTTTTATATTGAGATTGAAACTAACAGAATCAGCATTCAATGCAGTAAAAATCAACACTACTGTGTTTTACAAAGAAAAAATAATAATTTGAGCTATACTTTTTTCCTCCTATATCTATGGGTATTACCTTATTTTATGGTGGATCAATATCAACAGTTCCGTGATCTCTCGTATTTAGTAACTATTTTGGTATATTATTTTTTTGTAAAATCATCCTGTAATTGGAATATTTATTCTGTTGAACCGATTTGAAATAAATGAAAATAAAATATAACCATGTCTTCGGTCGTATTTTCACATCTCTTTCAAAATCATTTTGAAAAAAATTCTTCTGTGCTGTTGTACTTTGTGTTTGTAGAAAAGTATAGTATGAAACTTTCTTTTATAAACTCTTTAGTCACGCATGCGTTACTCAAACATTCGCTCCACTCTTGCTCAAATTGATGTTTATTAAATATTGCCAAAATTTACCATTGGAATTCATTCGTCATATGATTGAGTGACTCCAAAATTGCAGAGATTCTTCATTTATTTATTGATATCTGAGGTACACTAAAGTTTGCTCATTGATTAGTTTCCACGTAATAATTAATTGATTTTGGATTGAAGCATATATATCAAAATATGAAGACATGGATACAAAAGTATTGTAACATTAATATTCCCCAAAAAATAAATAATGAGCATAATAATTTGATTTAAAGTTAATACCTATTAGGCTGTCTGTCAAGTTGAATGAAGTCTAGACTACAAAAAATCTACATGTTGAGAATAATACTAACTCATGGTACATTGCTCCAGTGTTTTATCATTAGACAATGTAATATTTTTGTTCATATTCATTGTATATTCCAAGCCCGTTTCATTTTCTTAACATCATTTATTTAGTAACTTGAGACAGCAAAATTGCGAGAAATATATTAAGAACATAATTTACTAGTAAATAAGCACAATCTCCCTTCAATTATTGAGCAAAATTACTGTAATAAATCAGTGAGATTATACAGTAATTGTTTTTGATGAAAATATAGCCAACAAGAGTAATCACATGTTTTGAATGTTAAGGGCGCCTGTGGATAGCATACAATCCACAAAATATAATAGAAGTTCCATATGAACTCTCGTAGGAGGAGAAAAACGCAAAAGCGAGGATTGAATATTATACCGAATTTGTTTTCAGATTATATTTACTAGGGTACAAGTAATAATTCCGCTAATCAATTCTCAGGCCCGATACCTATGTTTGATTAAAAACGCAATTACAGGAATCTTATTGAATTCATGGTAAAATACCAATTGTTTGGAAAAAATATAAATTGTTTAGCAAAATTTCAGAATCCCTGATGAAATAATCTCAACTCAAAGAATGGAATAAATGCTCGTTAAAAAAACATACCTTCTATGAAAATGATCAACTCATGGAAAAAAATTATGGTTGTTCGTCAAAAAAGTTAATTACATATAGAAAGTACCAAATGTTAGAGAAAAATAGAGGAAGTTCGTTAATAGTCGCTCGATAAGAATGATTCACGTGCAATAAGAATGATAAATGTCTGACAAAACTATCATATACATACTAGATGAAAATAAAGATATTAATGTACAAAGTAAAAAATGTCTTAAACTCTTTGTTGCTGTTGGTAACAAATAATCAGTGCGTTTAAGTATCATACCAGAGAAACTTGTCAAGAACACTGAAAACTCTCATTCTAAATTCTAAATCTAACAAGATTATTCCATTACAATTTACTTTCCTCCCGCCTCTTTTTGCACGCTTTTCTCTATGCTTTGAAATAGACAGTACTACATGTTTCTCTTTTTCAGAGCTGCTGATATATCCAGGCAAAATCTAGCCTACTCAAAGAGTTTTCCGCACTTGCTTTAAAGTGCATCATTATTTTTATATTATTATAACGCCTGAGTAGGTATCAGAAATGGAAAATGTATAATTTTCCTTCGTTCATTATTATCTTTATTCCTAATTCTGCAGTAATATCAAGTCAAAATGATCATCAATTACTACAGAACATTTCAGACTACTCTAAGTGTAATATCTTATAAATAATGCATTCAAAACGGAATTTGAATCGATTCTCATGTTGAAAGTATATCCTCAATCAGAGTTATTACTGTTTGAAGAGCGTAATCTTTCCAGGGCTACATTCAAATGCACCTAACATTCATTGTATCCCGGCAATTCTCATGCTGATGAAGTTATTTCATTGTATTTTTCATTCAATGATTTTATGACCTGTTGTGTAGTGTAGTCGTGAATGAATAAATGAAGAGCATGAAACTAAAACTTCTCAATATTATACTTTGGTTTTCAAAGAGTTTGAGATTTTGATAAATCTTCATGTTTTAGAACCTACTGAACCCAAAAACTTTCATTTTAAAAACTTACGCGTATGAATTTTCGTCTTAAGTTTCACATTCAAGCTTTTTCTTATTGAAAAGCTAGTCTTGAGTTTGTGAATGAGCTTTTTTCAACCAGTGTTACCGAAACGAAATTGATAAAACTTCATTGATAAAACTTTCTAGTTTTTTGCGTTTATTTTATAGACGGTAGTATTCATCATAGAGTATATAATAACTGAAATTGATTCTTGTATAATCTGGCACGTCGATCTCAAACATTTTTCAAAATTATCTGTGGTTGATTTGTTATTATCCAAAAGACTATCATAATATCATAGTAGGAATGTCAAAGAGAATATTTAAACAATTGTCAATTGTTTTTTTTACAAGTTATTTGAATGATGTCTAGTATGATATCAATTTGAAGCTCTCGGGAAATCAAGCTCAGTGAAATAAATAATAAGTGGAATCAACGTCACCATCTTTAAAGTACACTACCGGAGATAGAATATCAGAATTGTATGTTTCAATGAACCAAAGACCCCGAAAATCTAGAAAAAGACTCTTCATCTCCAGAAATACTTAGTTTATGAAAAAAACTTATATATTATATCCTGCGTCTGTTACTTTGACAATGACAGCTGTCACTTTGATATATGCAATTAAATTTTGGGATACTCTGAATTTATGAAACAGCGATGAAACTGGCAATGGAATTCATGGTCAATGAAGTACTGTGTGGCCGCAAGTGATTCTCATATATTTGAACGTATAATAGTATCGTTGGTAAGAAGAGCAATTGAGCTCAATTATTGTTATTCATGTAAGTATAGAAATCAGGGAATTCATTCAATTATGTATTTTTCTCTCCAAGTTCCACAGTTTTGGCTACAGCTTAGCCTCCTTCATGAATGGTGTTCGTATATTATATCCAAACAACTGATTTCTTTTCGCTCTAGAAGATCACTAAGGTGTAGCCGAAACTGTCGAGGTAGGAAAGAAAAAATAATTGAATTGATTGTATTATCTGACTCCTATACACTCACATTCACTATTCCAGTCAGATTCTACAATATTATCCAATTGTTATTCATAATCAATTTTTTGAAAGCTCAGGATGAGATCTTTTGGCTTTCAAAATGTTCAACTTGTAACTTGTGTGAATAATCATATTTTCAAGGATCAATCAAAGCCTTTTTATTAACAAAACTATTACATTTAACTACAACCGCATGAACTCTTTGATAAAACCAAAAGTGCATATTCCGTTTTGATTATCAAGAGACACGGTAGTATCTCTGGGCAAGTACAAATCAAGAGAAATTAAACAAAAATTGCCGGGCACTTCAGTCTCTTATTCCGAATGAACAAATGTCCATTTTGAGGTTGAAAAATGAAGCCTTTTCAATTAAAGACTAGCTGTTTTGACTTCACCATTGCGTGGCCGCGTGAAACTGAGTAGGGATGTGAAGTTTCATTCGAATCGGTTTATCCCGTACAAAGATATAATGTTTTTTGAATCTATGTCTGTTCTGAAAATGAGAGTCCACCGTTTTCTTGTTCAGTTTCACACTGTGACGTCATACATCATGGATTATTTTTTGGCTTAAAGGTGATTTTAGGTGGATTTGAGCGAAAAAAAATAATAGTAAGCGAAAGACGAAGATTCATTTGAGCTTAGGAAAATCTAACAGACAACAAACGTCAACTCAAATGACATATTTATTGTAAATAAGAGACTTGAAAGTGATTTGGGCAAAAAATTTATTAAAAAGGATAAGTCATACATTTATTTGTGCTTAGAAAAATCTAACTGGCAACAGACGTCAGGCCCAGTGATATTACTAGAGTTAATTCAATAACAAATACTTTTTATCATGACAATCGATTGTTTATAACAATCTAACAGGCAGCAGACGTCAACTCAAATGACATATTTATTGTAAACAAAGAGTTAGTGAGGACGCTAACTAAGATTATTTAAAAGCAGATATGGCAGTATTTCACTGTGATTGTAGTTTCAGACCATTAACATTCTCACATCAATTCACTAATGCATTACCATGTGGGCGGTTACCGTTACCAGCCATCAATATTTTCAGTACATTACAGCACTTTTTGATATCTAGAGTATTTAAATTTCAATTGCATATATTTTATGGTATTAGGCTAGCAAACGTCAGCTTATTGATACCTTCAGATAATAATAGAGTTCCAAATTACTGAATTTGATCAAATTCAAGACAGTTCTGGGCTGGAACTACAAAGGCTTGACATTGACATTGACTTGATTTTTACTGTCAATTTGTCATGCAAGTTAAACATGTCTTCAGTCAATATTTTTGTCATAGGGACAGGTAATCCTCCTAAGAAAATAAGATCAAGATGATAATGACAAGGATTGGGAGATCAAGACAAGATCAGAATATGTCAATGTCGACTCGATTTAGTACCAGCCCTGATTATAACAATCAATTGTTTATAACAAATAGTTCATAACAATACAATTGTTCATAACTGCTCAATTGTTTAGAAATATGAAAATCTTTCTCTTGATACTGCTACAATATCAAGATACATTATAAATTACCAAAAGAGAAAGTGATATAAACTCAAAAGACATTCAGTAAAACTGAAAAGTCTCGGCTGAATACAAAAATCTTATATCTTGATTGCTCTCCTAGAAAAGAAGATCTTCTCACAGTTTGACATGTTCCCATTATTTTTGGGTTATAAGGTCCAGATATAAAAGGTGGGTTTAAGTACGCTGCGAATATTGAACCCTTCAACAATATGAATAACGCAACTTTTGCAGGAAATCAATCAAGATATGCGATTTTTGTACTTGGCCAAGACTTTTCAGTTTAACTGAATATTTTTTAGAGTTTATTTTCAAATTCAAGACTCAGTCCTTCAGTCGCCGAATAGTTCTACCCGTACCAATAATTGTGTGTGTAGTAGTTGTCTGAAGAATAGAGATAGTCGGCGATTGAAAGACTAGGCCTTAGAATTAGATACATTTAATATCAGACACGAACTATGAACATTTGATTCTCAATCACATATGTTGACGCTTATAATGCAAATATTGCCAACTCACAGCTATTCAAGGAACCAAATCATATCAAGAAAAAGTTTTTCGATAGACTTCTGAAAGCTCTAAAGGTTTTTTTATAGATGATATTCTTGTCAAGAATCTTGTACAAAACAGGACTTACTACAAGTCTTGTATTGTAATGATCAAGACAAGACTGATCTGCAAGACTTCTTCAAGACCAAGAAGACACTAAACTCATCTTGTTCTGTGCCTACACTAGTTTCCATCCTCATGAAATGAATATTTCCATAAAATTGGAATCTAAAACCTCTTAAACAGACAGCAGTATAATAATTTTTACTATACAAACTGTCGCACAATGTAACGTCGTGTTCAAGTCGTACCCATCGACATTTTGTGCCTTCACTAGATCTTTCATTAGTTCTCTATTCCAGAACATTACTGGACCAATTGAAAAAATCTTTGAGAGTGTTCCATCGGTACCTTGAATTTCGAAGTTTTATATTGTTCCAGTTTTTGGTTTTCGTACTGGTATCTCTTCTAGTTATCTGGTAGTATAGTCGATAATATCTATTAAGTACTTGTTTCCCAGTACAGTAATTAGCAAATGACCAAGCGTGGTCACTGCATTTCTATTGGACGGGAATCCTACGTTGTACCGCTGCAGCTTGACAGGAGGGTATAGGTTTTTCCTCGTTTTCTCCTTGAATTACCGGTAATCCACACAGAAACTAGTGAAACCTTTTCTTCTCTTCACTAGAACTATTTTTTGTAAGTGTGAAACTGACATAATATTTTTTTGAATACAGAGATTGAGCATGGTCATCAACAATACTCACATTAAGAAAAGCAAAGTCTACTAGCATATTTCATTTACTGATCTCACCTACGATTAATCAGTGTCAACTTTACACTAGCTGTTCCAACTAAACCAAGCAAAGCTGGTGAACTAATTATTTTGTAATTGTTGTGCATAATACATATATAAAAATCAATTAACCTATTTTCGTAGGCAATTTGTGTATATATTCTCGGATCCGAGCATTTGGGCGCGGTCATAAGGGCGCGAAGACAAGTGAGCGCGAGTCCATTGGGGCGCGGATCCATTTGGGCGCAGAAACATGAAGTGTGAGGGCACTACTGTAAATATCTTCAAAAAAAATTATTGTCTCTCAATAAGGGCAACTTGAAAGTGAAATCAAGTATTTGGTACATACATATATGAAAAACAAGTAAATCTTTATTTTGAGTGATGAACAGATAGACCGTCAGATAGTCATAGATTTGAGTGCCCCATATTGTTTTTTCTGCCTTCAAGAGTTTTGATAAGTATGTATATTTGGAGTAGGCTCACTAAGGGAATAGGAACCCAAAGACGTGCGCATGCACGTAATTCGTACGCGCATGCGTACTTGGCACACGTCTTGCTTTAGTCAGTGGCATTCAAACAGAGTGCATTCCATCTAAATACGTACAAGTGTGTGCCTCGCGGACAACAATCACCACTTTACTTACTACCTTCCAATCCTAGTTGGCTTAAAAAGCTCGATTTTGGTTATGTTTCGGTTGTTTTTATTTCAAACAAAAAAAAACGTACATTTTCTTTGTTTCAATACTAATTTACACCGTTTTAGTGCCACTAGAAAATTTCTGTGCATGCTGATACCGCCATCTCTTTGTGACTTTTGGAATTTCCTTGGGTTCCTTTTCCACTAGTGTACCTTGGAGTATAATGAAGCCAAAATTGGAGCTGGACCGTGTGGCCAACATAATAAAAATTAATGTAAAATTTGTATTAAAAAAAATATTTTGATCCAATTTTGTCGCTTTCGCCATGCTTACGAAATGAAATTCAGGGAAGAAAGAGTCAGCAGGGAGCAATAGGCAGGAGTGATTCACCTGACCGAGGGTTTGAAATGAGGGTTCGCTTGTGCAAAAAAATTATATGAATTATTGATCACGATCTTCTCGTTTCTGCCGTTTGGCCGTATGAAAGTTGATATCATGAGTATCTCGTAGAAACGAATGTCATAAGATATGCACAAAAATATTCAAATTTTTGAGAGATGTTTTCGTACATATCTTGACTTGGTCATTCGAGAAGCTCATGCCATTCGCTTGTACGAGATACTCATGATGTCAACTTTCATTCGGTCAAACGGCAGAAACAAGAAGAACGTGAACAATTGATATAATTTTTTTGCACAATCGAACCCTCATTCCAAATCTTCAGCCAAGTGAAACATTTCTGCCTATCGTTCTTCGCGGACTCTTTTTCCCCTGAATTCCATTCCGTAAGCATGGCAGAAACTACAAAGTTGGATGAGAACATATTTTTTTTATAAAAATTTTAAATTAATTTTTATTATGTTGGTCAGGTGGTTCAGCTTTAATTTTGACAATATCATACTCCAAATATACATACTTTTCAAAACTCTTGAAGGCAGAAAAAACAAAATGGGGCACTCAAATTTACGACTATCTGACGGTCTAAGAGACAGGTACGAACAAAAAAGATACACCGGCTTGAGCGCAGACCAAAATTATAAACTGAAAATACTACTACATAGAATCGGTGAGTAAATTACAATCAGAATACATTTCAAAGGATTAACAGCAAAGATTAGACGTTATTACAATTTTTATCAATATGAAGACACCTTCAAAATGCAGAACCTATTCTGAGGCATATTAATCTTATATGTGAAGGGCAGAAGTTGTAAAACTCTGAATACCTTCAACAAAGTTGATTTTTCCACTTTTATTGATTTTCAAATTTAGAGAAAAGCAAAGGTTTAGCAATTTCTTAGTTTTTTTATTATGTGTATTGAATTGTTATATCGTTAAATTCATAAAGAAACTGAATTGAATACATGATTGAAAAAGTGGGTTCTAATTTGAAATAAAAAGTTGTATCTTGTATTTTGAGAGCCACTGATCCAGAAAGATTCTTTTATTGTTGAATCAACTAATCTCATAATAAAAAAATAATGTGATATAATATGAATAATGATATGAAATTTTTTTGTCAATAATGATAATAATAATAAGTATCCTAATTTCTCTGAGTATTATAATTCTTCTATAATATAGGTACTTATAAATATCTGAGAAATTCTGCGCCCAACACTAATCTACAGAGCACACTGATCTGCTCGGTCACGTGACAGATTCCTCTAAATTATCAGCTATGCCGAACGCTACAGATCAGTTCAAATTCAAATATGATGGCGGATAGGTACCCTATATATGTTGCATATAAGCATTCAGCGAAATATGTATTTCCGTTTCCGATAATAGCAATAATGATGACATCACAGAGAAGATATCTAGAGGAAAAAATGATTATTATGAAAAATAATCGTGTCGAACATCATGTGCAGTATTTCAGATAATTTCATTTGATGACAAAATAATTTCGAGTTTGCTTGTGAACCCAATTTTAGTACCATACATGTAATAGATAAATAAAATCTAGAGCTACAGAAACAATAATTTATTACTATGAGTGTTTAGATTACACTAGTCAACAATTTACAACTTTATAAAATCTTCCCAAAATATTGATGTCAATTTCAATGCATTTTCAAGTGGTAATTCCATATATTATACCAAATCTTCCTTGGCGGTTCTAGTTTTTGAGATATTCAAATTCTTTACATTCATTAACATTGAGGAAGAAGATTTTTTGCTTAGCACATCTGTCAATTTACTAGTGAATAATACAATAACTTTGAAGAGGAGACCTTGTATGAACGATCCAGACAGTTTTTGTTTTATTTGTGGTAAATATATCTTGGTACAGTATCTTAAATCTATTACAAATAGAAAGAACTTCAAAAATGCGGCCATCGAGAAGATCACTAGTTATTGATACTCAAAATGTGATGAGTTTTCATTGAGTGAATCGAGATTGAATAATATTGCCACCGCTTCATAATAAACTCAGCATTATGGAACAATTTATTAAAAGTCCTTAACAAAAATGGTGAATGTTCGGCTTAGCTATCAAATCTCCTGAACTAAGTGTAGAAAAGTTGAAAGTAGTTATTCTCGATGGTCCACAAATTAGACGGTTGATCAAAAATCCAAATTTTGTTGAGCATATAAAAGAGGACATGAAAGTAATTCGTTTTTGAAATCCAAAAAGTCAGAGAACTATTGACAATAGGGTCTTCCCCGATTTTTTCAAAATGTCGAAAATAAACTCTGAGCACATTAAAAAAACTAATGACACTAATTTTTTCGTTAAGGGAAATCGCTGTGATTAGTAAACACGATTCCAAAGTTAACGACGTTTGAAAAGGTCACAAAAAACCGCCATGTTGCTGTGACGTCACTCCGCACTTCTGACGGTAAGCTGTAGTATCGCTTTCAATAAAGTCAGCGAAAGAAAACCTCAGTTCTAAGAAACAAACCGTCAAAATTGTATTGTATTGTACATGTTTGTGATAGAAGTGGTCATCGTGAACCAAGTAAGTTGTTTGTTTATAGATGTCTCGACAGAGGAGATTCGAAAAAAGAGGTTACAACAAATCCAAAGCGTGATACTGCGTGTCGTGTTTGACTTCTTACTTATCTTGTTGTGACGACCTGAAGACCATTTCAATGTGAATATGAATTTTCAATTCTCTATTAACCGAAATCGATATGCATAATTAGCTGTCATCGGAATTAATACGATAACCTCAAAATAGCTTTAAGAGTTCTAGTCAGGGCTCCAGATTAAAACAAAATACCTCTCATGTAGTTTTCACGTTTTTAAAGTACTATGAGATTCCAAAAAAACGTTCAACTATATGAATCTCCCAAAAGAAGTGACAGCTAACGAGCTTGGCATCCATTAAGATACATTTTCATTTATTATTTTGTATGCATTTAAAATACTAAGTTAGCTTTTTGTAACATGAGAATTGTAAATTTACTCAATCTACATAGTATTCACCAAATCTCATCAAATAAATATTGAATTATTATTATTAATGTCTTTGACGTGACATAATCAAATGCTCTGTGTCATCAAAATCTTATAGGTTAACACTGGATATCAACTAAGACGTTACGGTAGCTCAATATAACGTGCTAAAATTGATAAATCACTAAAACAGTATTTTGCTACACTTCGCACACAAAAATAGACGTTGTACTGTCAGAAGAAAAAACTATAATAAAGACTTATCTCTGAGCTTTGACAACACTCATTTCAGCTGCGTTGAAAAATACACTTTTCAAGAAAAAATCGGCAACAATCAACTCGTGAACCTCTGGCAAATTATCTGACTGTCCCTTTATGAACATATCAGAACTTCTTTTGTATCTGATTCTATTTGAAGTCGAATTAATCCACTATCCCTATTTGTTAAGCCCCAACTGCTGATCGCCGTACTGCGTGATGACGTCACAGCGGCGCTACAATTTTGTGCGTGGTTTGTTGAAATAACACATGGGAAAAAAAGTTTTATCCACAGGATTGTCATTTACAAGTTATAAATTTTACGTCGAGACACAAAAAGATCATATTTATTTTTTCCAGGCAGACCCTATTGGTACAGGACTTGTTGTCAAATCTGAGAGATTCTGGGTGTAACATGACCATTAAAGTTCATTATTTACATTTCCATTCTGATCGATTTCCTGAGGCTTTTGGAGATTTTAGTAAGGGGCAGAATGTAAGATTTCCTCAAGATACAAGTTATGGATGAACGATACCAATGATGATAGGACACTTATGTGATGGCATATTATTGCTGGATTCTTTGTCAGGACCTTGAGCAAGCTTCTTATTCCAGAAACTCCTATAAAAGACAATAATGTATGGTTTTGAATCAACTTAAGTGTGTAAAACAGTATATCATGCTACAAGGACCGAACGACTGTCATTTTTGTCCAGAATGAATTTGGTTGCATTCGGCGAGGCGAGGGCGAGGGCAAAGCACGAGGCAAAGGCGAGAGCGAAGCACAAGGCGAAAACGAAGGCAAAGCCAAGGGCGTAGCTCTGTGCAGCCAAATTCATCCGTGACTATAATGACAGTCGTTCAGTGTCCGTGTTGCATACGATACTTTTTGTAACAAGTGCATCGAACTACCTTCATTACTAAGTTTTTTGAATGAATTTAGAATTATTGAAACTATCTTATCGATTTGACAAACAAATTTTTGCAATCGCAATCACATTACAATAAACTAATAGAATGAATCCCAACTCACATGAATCATTTTATTGATTGATATTTTTCACATTTTCTGTGCTATCTCGCTCACAATCAATGCACACTCTATGAGGAACACATTCTATAATACTTTCTTCCAAATATCAATTTGACATATACCAATAAGATAAAAAAATTCAATGGCATCCATGATCCACAATCATTTTCATTTTCACCCAGTGGACATTATCATCCAATAATCTCCTGTCAATAGAAAATTAATGGAAACTGTTACCATGATTTGGAATTGAGAACTTCCGAAGCAGAAATCAGCTCAGTTATGTGTTACAGAAATATATATTTTCGTAAGAATTTATAGCCTGTATGTAATTCAGAAATAAGAGCTGCTAGGAGAAAACGAATGCTAGTTTCGTAATTAGCACCCTCAATTTAATCAAAAACGATCAACAGAAGTCTGGAAAATTTTTCTGTGTTGACTAGTATTATTTATAGTTTTTTTGATGTATTTATTGTTTCATACGCTTGAACCCCACTAAAAAGCTATAAATCAGACATTCAAATGATATATCAGCATCATTATGAAAAAAAGGAAGAGCTGCTAAATGATAAAATAGATTTACATATTTCTCGATTGTTTGAATACAAATCAACCACTTGATAATCTTTACCATTAAAATTATATTTCCTTTTTTGATTGATGTTTCAATGTTTTCAGTCATATTTATTTTATTCTGTCTTGTTATTTAAGATAATATTTTACTGCCATTTAAAAGCTATAATTGTTTTCTCCCGAAGTAATAAAAGAGTACGAAATATTGGATACCAATAAAAATAACTACTCTGAACTACTTTTTTCTAAATTAGAGTGACGCTATGATCACTGTTATTTGTGGATGTGAGAAATACTTACAAATAACCAACAAATAAGACTTTCAAAATAAAGAATAGCCATAATGTGCATGCCTATTACAACTGCTCAGCCATCAAACAGCGAACAGAAACTAAGTTGACTTAGTCAACGTCTTCCACAGATTTCAGTGGTGACATTTGACAAATGGAAGGAATAATTTTTTCCGCTATTCTATTAAGCCCGATATCACACATAAATGTACAATTTTAATTTTACACAATATAATTTTTTTCGCTTCTGAAGATGACTGAGATACAGCCTAAACTGTGTAGTAGGAAAGAAATTAAAAAATAAGTAAAAAATTATGTATGTTCACAGTTGCCGTAACGTCTGATTGTAATTTTTAAATAATATGTTCAGAGAGTACTGGGAGTGTTCACTGCCATGTTGAATAACTAGCACAAAAAATTATTAGTTTTATTCAAATTTGAGTTTATGAAATAAGACATAGAATTTCTAAAATATTGAATTTCAGGTTTCATAATTTAAATTTTTATTACCACCTGAAAATTTAAATTATGAAGCCTGTAATTCAAGATCTTAGAAATTTCATATCTTATTTCTTGATAATTCAATTTGATTTCTCATTATGACTGAGTTCTCGAATGAATTTTGAAGCTCTTGATAAAATGATACAATATTTCATACAAAAATAATATAATTACATATTTTATATATCAATACAATAATATTTCCTATATCTCCACGAATTACAATTTATGGTACATGAAAATCTTTTGATTCATCTTTACACAACAATTAAAATTCCGAGAGTATTTGCGAATGATAAAAACGATGAACAAATATAGATAATTACATAGAGTTAGAATCAGACAATCATTTATATAAAAGTATGAAATTCATCATCGGGATCAAAATTTTCACTGAATACATTGTTGTGTGAACAAAACTACTCATTCGAAAAATCGGCAGAAAATATACATTTTGTCTCCCATTCCGAGAAAATTATTACACTCTCTGAATTTTGCGTTATTGTTGGGATGGGAAATTTAGATAACAATATTCGGACAAGTGATTCGCCCCAAATCTTTCTTGCTCTTCTCTAATTATAGGTGATCGTAATGATTTATTCATCTCAATAATTACTTGCAGCTATGAGAATTATGATGAATGGAAAATCCTGTGTCCCAGATACTTTTTGCTCTTTTTGAACTCCAAATGAATGACAGGACCGTGAGCTGAAGCGGTAGTTACCTTGAAATAAATATGTCAATTATTAACTCATAATAGCCAAAAATACAGTACTAATATACTTACCAATTACTTGCGATACTTCGATTGCAAAGACTTCTTGCAGCGTCCAACCGCAAGTCGTTGTATGGGATCCAAAACAACATAAAGACGACTGTCTTGTCCACTTAGGTATCTGTTCGTTCATTTGTACCACACAAAAATAGCCCCATCTCAAATTATTCTCCTAGTTTAATTGAGAACAATCTACTTCTGTTTAAAATATTCCATACTTTCGTACTTATACCGAATAATTGGTTTCTTCCTGTATGAAAAACAATCTTCGACTCAACAAGGCTTCTTGTAGCTCATCTAAAAAAGTAGTAACGTTTATATTCATCAAGATTTTTGACATAACTGATTTTTATATACTTCATATTTATTAAGATGTATTCAAAAATATTGCCAGTCTTACTCATTTTTTCAGTCTTGCTCAAAATTTTGAAATATTTTTCAATTTTGCACATCTGACATATTTTCACAAACAAGATAAACAAACATTAGTTGTCTGTTGTCTACCTGGTTACCAAATAGATTCCAGCAGAATATTTTACTGCGCAGAAGCTTCTGAGACCTAGCACACACAGTTAAAAAAATTTAATTCTTCTCCAAACTCGCTAGATAGCGCGAAACTGTTCAATTTGCGTCATAAGAGTGAAAACTCCCAGTATTCCCTGATTATGTTGATTTCGATTCTGTTTCGTGTTCAATACTTTTCTTTGGTTTTACTTGTATTAGTTTGGAGTTCAGTTTGTTTTGTTCTATTGTATGATGTCTGAAAAAGATCCTGCGATTGTTTCATTATTATTGAAACTGCGCTAAAATAGTCGCCAACGCGAGAAATATTAAGACAAAGAAGGAATTGCTGTTCTATTTTCATTAATAATTCTATATCAATCATATTCAGAGCACGTTTCGATCCAGGGTGTTGTCAACTGTCAGATAAAAACATGTGTTTAAAGTTGACGCATGCGCTATTTGTTGCTTCGTACGTAAATATGACACAAAGTTGAATTTATTTCAACTTTACGTTTCCATTACGTAACTCTTATGTAAAAACATGAACGTAAGAGTATTGTGAACACGGGCATTGATTAACAGTAGTTCAACTAAACGTTTATGTTCACGGTTACGTACTCCTTACGTTCACGCACATTGTGAATTGGTACTGACAGATCGCTCAGATGTTAATATCGAACGCGAGCACTCCAGATGTCAATTCCGAACGTACCTCAAGTGTCTTTGCGCCCTATCGACCGCGCCCAAATTTCCTAGACCGATATATTCTGTATGTTTTATTTTATTCATTTCGAAATTGCCTGTTTTCGGAGATTCTTTACAATTAAGCTTGGATTTTATTGAATATCTCCTTTTTTTGTCGTAGAATATCATCTACATCATTAATTGAATTGACGTTACATGCTGAACTAATAATCTTTTATAATGAATTGTCGATAAGTTATTAATAAGAGCAGTATTTACAACTTAATATTGGCTTATAAGATTTGGTGCCGCGTTCACCAGGCGCTACTGGAAAAAATATTCGATATAAAATAAAAAGAACAATAAATTATAAGAGACAGTAATTTCCTCAATGAAATTATTGAGGGAATATAAATCTTATGATTCCAACAATTATCATTCTGTTATTTCACTAGGTCAATTTTGAATTAAATACTTTTATAGGAATTTTTTCACGGTATAGAAGAGCTAGGACGACAGTTTAGTGTGAAATTCTTCTTGATAGGAAATCCTAGTGTGAAATTCGAAATAATTGATGTATACGATGAAACAGAATGCGATTAGTTTGAAGAAATGTTGGTTAGAATGATTGATGAACAAACTATTTGTTTACTCAACCTTTTTGAATCAATTCAAAATGATATTATGGAGACAACCGGATGATTCTATATGATGTTTTTGAGTTCTCTCATTCATTTATTGGAACATATTTTATCTCCCTCAAAATTTAATACAAATTATGTGCGCTAATCATTTTACGCACAACTGATACAAAATTGTTTGTTTACAATTTAGTTACCATGGTGGCAACTTCTACTTTACGCCCGTCGGGCTGTAAATTTTTTTATTCACAATCATTATAGTAATATGGCAATTCCTGACTTTTTGCAGGTTGGAAAGTATCTAATTTTCAACTGCAATGACTATCTCACGGGTCGGAAGCGACACTTCCATCTCTTGGGTGGGAAATGTTGATACAGGTTGCCTAGCATCAGTCATAAATCTTTGTTGGAATGAAATAGTCCCTGCTGTCAAAAATACCGATCATATTATATAATGATTCAAATAAAACAATAACTATTGGAAATATGCGGATTTATGTTGCAATTTTGTGTAAATTATGAGCAAAATCGCTATGAACTTACAGACGTAGCACTTTCGTTCGATTCGGGGCAAGTATATAGCTCCATTTCACTGTTATGACTAATTGATATCTGCACATATTACAATTTCAATGGATACACGTATGAATAGCTTGATTCATGATTCATTAATCCAACAAACGTCAAATTAGTTGAATTTTTCGAGAATTCTTGTTTTCATAGACTACTACATCAATTTATTTTGTTGAAAAGAGAACAAATTCGGATCAATCATTTATCGGAAAACAAGGGACGATTGTGAATAAAATAGTATACATACTTCGGTGGAGATTTCATATCAGCCTCGAGCTATATCTGATCCTCGAGGCTTTGCCTCTCGGTCATATAATAAGCTCTCGGCTGTAATGAAATTCTTTCCACCCCAGATTTTATCTACTATTACCGCTCGTTGGACTGTGAACTAGAGAATTTGCCACCAGTATTATTATTAAAGTAAGAAAACTCGAAATCTTGATTAGTGATTGTTATGAATATTTATCAGAATGTTTCTCTATTTTTCTCTATCATTTACTAATATTAAATGTACAATTAATCAAATTATGAAATGAGATTCCATCAGACTTATTTAATTCGATATTTAAATTATTGATTTTATTCTCTTCATGTGTCACTTGGGATATATCGCTCGACGTACTTGGTCCAGACTTAGTATTGAGAATTGATCTTGCAGTTCTTGTTTTCGATTCTACCGAATCTTCTAAATATCCTCTGGCAACAGAAGTACTTTTCCAACCTCCGTGCCTTCTTGGAGATGTAATATCTGCTCCACTATCTGCTAATAATGTCGCAGATGCTCTACGAAAGGTATGCTCCGTATTCGCTCCACGCATCGTCACTGGCAGGGATACAAAATTCGATCGAAGCGCACGAGGCGGTGAAAAATGTGAAAAAAAACTGGAGACATTCAACAGCATTTGATAGAGAATTATTTCTAAGAATGGGTCATACTTCGTGTTGTGTAGTGAATTGCAAGAAAAATGGTGTGAATAGTAAGTGTAAATTTTATATTTTTCCAAAAGCAAAATATAAAACAGAGCATAGGGAGCGATGGATTGCTGCTGTAAGAAGAGTAAAGTAAGTAACCTAACCTCACTTTTACGCATTTTGCATGTGAAGCATAATTCAGGTAACTCATACGTGTGTAATCATTATTCAGTTCCGATGGTACACTTTGGCATCCAACGCCGTCCAGTTCCATATGCAGGGCGCATTTTATTGATAATAAAAAGTCTAATGAGGAATCAAGTCCTAGTTATGTTCCAAGCATATTTCCTGCTGCATATGGAAAAAAAGCCGTCAATCACAAGTCATCAGTAGACCGGTGTGTAATTGTTCAATCAACTTATCTAAAATATATTTCCAGTTTTGTTTAAAATAACTAACTTTTCTAGCTATAATCGTTACAAGTACAGGAGAAATTTGAAAGTGACATCATCAATTACAACGAAACAAGAGATTACCGTGGTGCAAATGGAGATGAACGATAGTGAAATAGTAGTTGATAATGTTCCAATGAATCAAAGTTATATGAAAGTCTACACAGATCAAGAATGTCAAGCTAATATTTTTTTCACGTGTAGTCAGCCAGAAAAAACGTTCATCTGCAACAGGTATATTCATGAGAATGGTTGTTGTCATGCTGAAGTTCAGACAAATATAATTGAAAATATTACCAAGATAGTAGTGCCCAGTCAGAAACAATTCAAAGATAAATAGTGCGGTACATCAGAAAAGATCTTCGTTGATCAGTTTGTTCAAACAGATGTGGCATCCAGCGAATATAAAAACGCAGGTAATTTCAATGGGTTTTCCTTTTCATCAGTTAAAACCAAAGAGAAACTTCTAGATCTTGCTGGAGAAAGTTTTGAAAATTTCAAATTTATACTAAAAGCTGTGAAGAATAGTTATTTAGACAGTTCAAAAATCTCTTCCGAAAATGCACTTTTAATATTTTTGATAAAGATGAAAACTGGATTAACTTTTTCTGCCATAAGTGTTTTATTCAGTGTACACAGGACAACAGTTTCTAGAATATTCCATTTATTATAACAAGTGTTAGTTATAGCTACATCAGATTTAGTTTTTTGGCCAGCAAAGGATATAGTGCAAGGAACAATGCCGAAGTGTTTCTATCCTGCTAACGCTAACACTCGCGTAATAATTGATTGTACCGAATTCAGAATTGAAGTTCTTTCAGACATCGATAACTATGTGTACACTTACTCTCATTATAAAAAAGGATTCACTGCAAAAGTTCTTATTGGAATAACTCCTGGCGGTTTTATTAGTATAAAATCAAAAGTAGCTGGTGGACGGAAAAGTGATTCACAAATTACGATAGAATCTGGATTGATAGATTCATTAGAAGATGGAGATGTTGTTTTGACAGATAAAGGTTTTCCAGATATTCGACGAACCATTGATGAAAAAAGTAAACAAGTAGTACCTGTTATGCTACCGTTCGTGGAAAAAAAATTTGAGTTCACGAAAGAAGAGACAGAAGATACATGTAACATTGCAAGGGTTCGGATTCATGTTGAAAGAATCGTGCAGCGATTGAGGATTCATCAGATTCTGAATAAAATACCAGTAAATCTGTTTAATTGTATCGATGACATAGTGCATATGTGTTGTGTATTAGCTAATTTTCAGTCACCTATATTCTCAGACAATAATCAATAAAACAAAGAAAAATTATTATTATTATGCATTGACTTGTGAAATGTGTACCTATAAAAGCAACATTAGCTGATGAGTAAAGGGATATACATGTATTCTGGAGAAATTCTCATACATTTTTTTTATTCTGTGAATAAATATTTATTTGGCAATTTTTTTGTGTTCTGACATTTCTCAGCCATTAACATTCTATAAAATAGTAAAAAAATAGACAATTCTAACATACGGATAGTAAGACTTATTTTATGAGCAACAGATACTTTTATTCACAATCATTATTGTAATATGGCAATTCCTAACCTTTTGGAGGCTGGGAAGTATGTAATTTCTAACTGCAATGACTAGCTCACGGGTCGGAAGCGATACTTCTATCTCTTGGGTGGGAAATGTTTATGCAGGGTTACCTAGCATCAGTCATAAATCTTTATTGGATTAAAATAATCCGTGCTGTCAGAAAAACCGATCATATAATCTAATGATCCAAATAAAACAATTAATATCGAGAAGGAGCGAATTTATGTTGCAATTCTGTGTAAATCTATGTCTTATAAATTCATAAATTTGTAAATTATGAACAAAATCGCTATGAACTCACATACGTAGCACTTTTGTTCGATTCGGGGCAAGTGTATAGCTCCATTTCACTGTTATAACTTATTGATATCTGCACTCATCACAATTTGAATGGATACACGTATAAATAACTTGATTCATGAATCATGAATCCTACAAATGTCAAATTAATTAAATTTTTCAAAACATTATTGTTTCCATAGACTACTGCAAAAATTTACTTTGTTGAAAAAAGAACGAAATTGGATCAACTATTTCTCGAAAAATTGGGGATGATTGTGAATAAAATAGTATACATACTACGGTGAGGGTTTCATATCAGCCTCGAGCTATATCTGATCCTCGAGGCTTCGCCTCTCGGTCATATAATAAGCTCTCGGCTGTAATGGAATACTTCCCACCTCAGATGTAATATACTATTACTTAACTAATATACTCGGACAAGTCAAATGAGTCCCATCGGATAAGTTCGGTAATCGTATGATTCAAGATCGGCTAAGATAGGAAACTGACGTCGTCAGTGGCGTACTCATTTTATTCTCAAATGTTTTAAATTTATTAGAGAACACTTTATTTATTGAATATAAACATATGTATAATAAAAATAATAATAATAAAAATAATAATAAAATAGAATGAAAATCAAAAGATAAAAGCAAGAATTGTCATAAAAGATATTTGTTATCGTAATTAATGATTTATAATGTTATTGACAACATATCATTACCGTTACAATCACCATCAACTATCGGAGTCATCGGTATCATCACTGGAATCCTCTAAATCTATAATTAAAGGTGATACGTCGCTTTGATCTATTACAACTTCTCGATTTCCATTTGGCTTACCTCTGAAGCATTCAAATTATTTTCCTCACATATTATAATTTTGTTGAAGATTAGGATTAATAATCTAAAATTTGAGTCCTGTTTCTTGAAAATTATAAGGTAACGCAGACTTGAATAGATTCTTTGCATTTAACATGGTACATGTTGTGTTCTTGAAAGCATTTATATATTTCTTTTCGTTTATCTATGTATTGTTTATCAAAGTTAGAACATTTTATAGAATGGATTTATGATTTGTCGTGGTTGAATTAATAATATAAATAATCAATAACCACGATAAAACAATCTATCAAATATAAATAATTTTCAAGAAAAAAATTTGTACTCCGATAATGTTTGCTTTACATACGAAATGTACATACAGCCTTATTCATAGTAAGCATGATAGTCGGCGACTAGAACCGATCTAAGTAGTCCTGACTTAGTACTGAACTATAGTTATGTATTCATAGTTCAAATTTAGACTAGTATTAACTAGTTCGAAGTTAGTTCGCAACATCCATTTGGTCTTGGTTGGTTTTTATACGGCACATGCGCATTAGTACATGAACTGTCAAAATTTTCATTGCCAAGTACAATAAAGCAAAATGTTCATGTACTAATTAATTATTTTTCATTTTATTTTGTAATAAAGTTGATTTTTTTATTTTTTATTCTAGTAATGCAGTTTATTTTTCTTTTCTTTTTTATATATATCGTGAATAAAATGTATGTAAATTTATCTTTTTGAATAAAATTGATTTCCATCGATACATTTAGTAGGCAATTAGATGGAAGTAAAAATTGTTTTTATTTTACGCACAATTATATTTTTCGTATGCTAAAAATTATTAAACTAAATGCGTTATGAATCCTGAACATGATATATTTAAAGAAAGAATTAAAAGAAATTTGATTAATACATAAATAAATCATGTAATTCATCGAATTCAAAAAAAATATTGATATAAATCGAACTATCTAAAATAATGAGCAACTTATCTGTGAATATTATCAAATTCTGTTTTATTATATTTTTTAAACGGATTTACATACATGTATTAAATAAACTTTTACTGATTCCTACGACGATCTACAACAACATTTATATTTTGTGTAACGTTTGCATTAACAAACACGAAACAAATAAAATATTATAGGTTAGACCGCGGCTAAACTATGGCAGAAGCAGATCTAAATATAGTCCAGACTTAGTTCGGTTTTAGTCTCGGACTAAAGTTAAGTCCGCTCTATGAATAAGTACTAACGTTAGTACCAGGTTCATCTTTCTTTAGTCCGGCTTAACTTCTCTATGAATAAGGCTGTTGATGTCTTATATCAACAAGTGAAAAGAAAGAAGCGTTTAATTCAGTTATATTCAATCTTCGCGTGGCTCAAACCTTATTGATTAGCCAAACAAAATTACTAAGTGCGCTCATGGAAGCGAATGAACAAAATATTTTCACGCAGACATACGTTTCTTACTGGTACAAGGCGGTAGGTAGAAATTAAAGAGGACATCAGCAATAGAGTATGTCTTAGCTTGGAAAGACAAACGTCATGCAACAACTGTTTCTTTCATAGCATTAGTAAGAGAGAGATAGATACAGTTAGGTCAGGCTATTTCTATCTCCAGAAGATAAATTCTCAAGCGACAGGTTAGGCTTGTCCGAGTATACCACTATTTATATTTGATCAAAAATGTATTTTCCTGAAAAACTTCTGATTTCTTTTCCAGCGTTCATTCGTGATTCTTCTCGGAATATTTTTTCTTGTAATTCAGGTAGCTAATATTTAAAATAGAACTCTTCACATTTACTCACTACTGTTTTTAAGAAAGATTCATTGCGTTCAATTTTGACACAAATACTTCCATCTTTTATTTGTGAATATATAAATAAATCGCATATGTCTGTTCCAGTTACATACATTTGCATTTGGCATTGTGTATAATACACGGAGCTTTGTTTTAAATTGACTTGGTCATTTTGAAATTGTAAATAACTCACATTGCACTTTTTTGCTTCAAAATCTATTATAGATTGCTTTTTGCACGAGCTATGACATTTGAACTCAACTATTTTGATAATATTGTTATTATCACCAATAACAATCCCGTCGAGACTCGCACATAGCCAAGGTTGCTTCTCGTTCACAATCAGACCAATTTTTTAACTTTAATATTAAATAACTGTTCATACTCCTGTTGAGCAATTTTCTCATATTCATTTCCATAGCGTGCATGTAGAAGCAGTATCTACTTTTTTGGGGTACAAAATATCTGCAACTAATGATTCTATGGACTCATGTACTCTAGTCTTAATACTGTGAGCACTTTTACTAGCAGATATTCTTAAATTCCTGGCACAAAACCATTCATCACATTTCGATTGTTCTCGTGTATCACAGTATAAGTTTATAATATCTTTTCTTGACATGACGATTTTTTTAACATAAAAATCGTCAAGATTTTCCAATATTTTGACTAGTTATGTACGCTACTTTTGCTTCGCATATTAGAAAAGACATATCCAAATACTTCTCACACTCATCCCGTTCAAGAAGGACATCCACTGCTCTAAGCATATCATTCATTAAATTGTTGATAGCTTTTTCGTGTTTATTTTTCTTCGCTTCAAGCATGATCATTCGTAGTGCTGAAGTTGCTTTCAAATCAGTTGGAGCTAGCTTGCTCGTATTCACCTTGAATTTTTTCTGAGGAGGAAATATTTCAAAAAAATATTCTCCTTTGGAGTACTTTTCCCGTGCAAATTGACGAGCTGTAGGTTTTCCCCATTGTTGCTCAAAATTTGTTTTCGTTGAGCTGTTTTCATTGTTGATATAATAAATCACTGCTGCTAAATGTTTACAATGCTCACTCCTATTGTAAACACAATTGCAAGAAACACCAATGACTCTCCGAGCTGCATTATTCTGTAAAAGTGTATTATATAAAATTAATAATCTCTTTAGCAAAAAGAGATAAGGGCGAAAACATTCTCTATACTTACATTCAATTTTGTGCAGTAAGGAGGAGATGTGACTGAAGTTTGCCTTATAATTTGAGCCTGAGTTAAAAAACTTTCTCCATTCGCTCTGTGTTCTTTGACGTTGCGAACATGATTTGCTTTTACCAAAGCTTTTCCTTTGGCAATCGTTTCTGATTGAAACATGATACCATGGATTACTTTTTCAAATCCTGTTCTTATTGGTATATTCATTCCGGAATATTATTTCATTTGCTGACCCAAAAAAAAAATTATTTACAAAAAATAACTATTATTACTTTAAATTCAGAATTCGAATGACATTATGCATTAATTTTCAATATTTTTAAAATTGTTTAGACACAATTCAAGATCAATTTTCATTTGCGGTTGATAAACTATTTCATTTTGGATTTCAAATTAGTATACCATTAATCAAAACATTTTGAAAGATCTAACGTCTAAATAAAAAGCAAAATCATGAAAACGTATATACACAGGACTTACATGTTTATTTGGTGTAAATAATACAGAGAACTGAAAACATCAGACACAAAAAGCACAATTGCAAAATTACTGTGCTTTTTGATTTTTTCTCACTTTTTATTGCAAATCCCTAGAACAATCAGTGTATTTTTTCCACATTTATTGCAGGTTTTTTACCACCAGATGTCTCTAGTGTCATGCACGAAGCGAATAGCGCTCAGAATTAGGAAGCCGGAGATATTTTGCAATAATTTTAGAAATAGCTCCAAATATATTTTCTCCTACCGGCTGACAATTGCATCTATCATCTCTAAATTGTAGAGAAAAACGACGATGACTTAGATTACCTGGCCGCAATGCGACATATATTCTATAAATCGTCAATGCTGATATCTCGTCATCTACAATACCAAATTGACGTTTTCTATTTGTTTTTGTTTTTAGTATGTTCACAAAAATGACAGAACTCATGACTTCCAAATCGTCCACTTGAATATTTGCGAGTTCTTTTCTTTGACAAGCCCCATAAATAATTGGCTTGAACATCAAATATGTGGAGTCTGGAGATTCCATTATAAATTTGACAATATCATCTTCGGACAACACCATAGCTTTCTTTGATTTATATTCAATGCTTTTATTCTTTAAAAATGTAATGAGCTTGTAGTAAGTACTAATGTTCAAATTTTCCTTCATTGAAAGCATCTTCTTGATCATGGAATATTTTGACCACAAAGAGCTGCATTTGTATACTTTCGACTGGAAATCGAAAAATATAAATTATGTATCAAATATACACAATGAAATACTATTATTTACCAGTTCATTGATATATGTCAGCAAAACAGTTTCGTTGATAGTGTCTACCTTTTTTTCTATCATCCAACTTTTTATGCATTAAAACTCCTCGTATCTCTCCTTGGACTTCTCAGGACACAAATCCGCCAAAGCTTCTCCAATCCCAACCAATATTTCATTTGGAATCTCCATATTAAACAGATCAGTGGTGGAACCATATCCCATTGACATTGACATAATCCCCTCTCGTCGTGAGCCCCTCACCCTAGCTTGAAATATTTCGGTACCACATGACATCGACATTGTTTCAAAAACATTCACATTGCCTTGATATATTGTCGAGTGTTTAACAGTTGTCGATATTGGCATGTCAAGTCGAATTACTTGCTCTGAAATATTTTCCTCCTGTGAGAAATTCACTTGAACTCATCGCTTTTGAAGATAAAAAGTAAGTAATATTAAGAATATCCATACGTTTCACAAAGTTCAGTATGAAATTTGTCCCGTTTAGTCTCATTATATCCAAAATCCAGATAAGAAATATTACCTTTTGAAATTCATTCATGTCTGTTCAATTTAGGATTTTACTGGTGGAATATATATATTGGTAATCTAATAGAATGGAGCAAAAACGTATGCGAGTGCATCCACGTCATTGGTCTTTGTTAGTAGACTTCATGGAAGGAAATGAAGAACTAGTGACCGGAAAATATTCAGGAACTAATGGAAAGCAAAAATATAATAGACTTTAGAATGAAATTACAGAAAAACTAAATTCAATCGGGCTAGGAGAAAAAACTGTGGAAAAGTGGAAGATAGCATTCCAAGACTGGAAATGTAAAGTTAAAAGTGAAGCTAGAGCTATGAAGTCGCACTCTCAGGCTACAGGTGGAGGGCCTCAAATCGATGCAAAATTGAATGAAAATGAGCAAAGACTTTTGGGATTACTAGGACATAGTACCATCCATGGGATAGATGAAGTAGATGAATGCGGAATAGAGAAGTTTATCGAGAATAGTACATCAGAAGAAGTACATGTTACAATAGAAAGGGATCAGGAAATCCTAGATGTTGAAGATGGTATAGTAGCAAATAGAAACAATATTGAAGTGAAGCTTTCTTCTATTACTTCTGATGAGAAATCCCACCCAAAGAAGCGAAAAAAGAATGATCATCACGAAGCAAATGACGAGCAACTTGATAAATACCAGAAAGAAACTATGGAAATTTTAAATAAGATAAATACTAATGTAGAGAGATTGGCCGACAGCTCCAGCGAGGCAGCAACTGCTTTGCATAAAATCGCCTGCAGTTTGGAACTATTAACTTCACAATCAATCGTTTATTCATATAATTCAATTTAATTCCGATAATATAATTCTATAAGGCATATAGATCTCTTTTATTTTGGCAATACTGTAGTTTGATTACAGAATTTGCTCTTATCTTAATGTTACGGATGAAGTTCTCAGCTGATTCTTCAATATCATTGAAAAAAGACGTAATCATGAGTATGTACTGCCCATAATAGTATGTTATGGGCAGTTTGTGACCAATGCAAAATTTTTCTTGTGTTTCATATTATAAATGAGCCAATAATTTAAGCATTGTTTAAGAAATATTAATTATGCGAACTTCTTCGGTAACATCATATACAGTGTGACTAAATGAATGTATGTAAGTAGATTTTCAATTAAAAATTCTATATCTGCAGTTCAAACAATTCGCCTTAAGTATGGGAGAGCATTATCAATTATTCATATTTTGTTCACAATATTTGAGAGAATCATTTTGGATCAAAACTAACACAAACTACTTATGCACGTATTAACAAAGTATGTGAATTAGGAATTAAATATCTATTGACTATGAGAAATATCTTCTTATCATATTATCTCTTATTTGCTGTCCGTCATGCAATAATCGGTTTGAGTAATTATTTATCTGTTGTTCATTCGAGTTATCGATATCATTAAAGTGGGATAATTCGATAATGTTGTCGTCTTGTAAACGGATATTGCTATTAATACACATATTGTGCAAAACTGCACATGAAATAACAATTTTTCCAACAATTCTAGGCTCATATCTTAATTTTCTTTCTCCGAGCAGGCATCTAAACCGCATTTTTAATACATCATTGCACCTTTCAATGCAATTTCTTGCTGAGCAATGGATATTGTTATAACGCTCTTGTGGGGAATTCTCAGGAGCATTCGAAATGGGTGTCATCAGAAATGGTTGTTGGGGATAACCAGAGTCGCCAAGAAGCCAAGAATTTCGATCACCTTGTTCATAGCACTGTAGTAGTTCTTGTTTCACCACAGAATCCTGCCAAATAAATGCATCATGCGTAGATCCTGGGAATCTTGCATTGATTGCAAGGATTTTCAAATTATAGTCACAAATCTATGAGAATTTAAATCATTTAATATAACTCAATTTACTTCAATATGGTATACATACAATTTGTATATTCATAGAATGATATCCCTTCCTATTCACAAAATTGTGTTCTTCGACAGTAGGACTGAGGATCGCAACTTGTGTACAGTCGATAGCACCTACTCGCATATATGTACATTATATTTCAAAGTCAATATTGGAAATTACAAGATTATATCATGAGTACATACCAATGACTCCAGGAAAATTAGTTTTCTGCTTGAACAATAATTTGATCCTATTTTTCTCTTCGTTATTTGCTGGGAATTTTATATATTGCGTTTTTAAATGCATATATATCAGAGAACTTAATAATAATAATAATAATGTCTTTATTTCTTTAGGACAAGTACAGGACATGTATAGAAATCGTCATACAACAATATATAATTGAATAATAATTGGATTGAGTTACAGATTCACTTATAATTCTAATTAGGTAGATACATCTGAAACTAACTGGTAACTAGAAACCAAGATCCGATTAGCAATGATCTTTCAAAAAATCGTCAATGCTATAGTAGCATTTCGTAAGCAAATATGATTTAAGTTTTGATTTAAATATTTTTGAGTTTGGTGCATCAGTTATGTCGTTAGGAAGCAAGTTGAAGAGCCTCAAACCAACGACTTGGCAGCTCTTATTCATCAGATTACTCTTGGCATACATTATTCTAAATTGATGTTTATTGCGAGTGTTAAAATTGTGAATATTTTTGTTTAGTAAAAAATTTGCTCGATTTTTGAAGATGTAAGTGCACATCTCCAGTATAAGAATAGAGTATAATGTTAGGATTTCATATTCAATGAATAATCCCCTGCAAGAGTAAGAATTACTAACGCCAGCGATGCATCTCAACACGCGTTTTTGTGCTATAAAGATTTGTGCAGCCCATGTCGATGTTCCCCACAAGCAGATTCCGTACCTTAAACGAGATTCTATTAATGCATAGTACACCATTTTCAATTGATTTAAATTTAGTGAACCTTTCAGGTATCGAATTAAGTAGCATGAGCTATTCAGAGATGTGATGATTGATTCGCATTGAGTGCGACTATTTAAAAATTCATTTAAGATTAGTCCAAGAAATTTTGTTTCATTTGACTTTTTAATTACTTTATTGTTGCTTTGTTCTTCCAGAGCAACTACTTTTTTGTTTTGGTAGTTGCGGAAATGTACGTATGTTGACTTAGATTCATTCAGAAACAATTTATTACTATTAAACCATTCCGTTAAAGATATAATAATAGAATTATATTTTATAGAAATTTCTGTGATATTACTACCCAAGATCATCACAGATGTATCATCGGCGTATTGGATTACATGAGAATCGTTGCCAATATAATCAACTAGATCATTATTATATAAATTAAAGAGTATTGGTGCTAATATGGTGCCTTTTGGCGTTCCAATATCAGTTTGTATTTTCTCTGAATTAACATGATTGTAGATGCTATTTTTATCTCTGAATTGCACTGTGACAAATTGTGAGCGTGCAGATATAAAGCTTTTGATCCAGTTATATGGTATGCCACGAATTCCATAGGATTCTAATTTTTCGAGTAGGATTTTGTGATCAAGGCAGTCGAAGGCCTTAGAAATATCGCAAAATACACCGATAACTATTCTTTTATTTTCTAAGTTTGAATTGATATAATTGGACATGCTATTAATTGCATCTATGGTTGATAGTTCAGTACGAAAACCAAATTGCGTATTCATTAGGATGTTATTGATCTTTATAAAGTGATCTAATCTGTTCAAGAAGCAGTATTCAAAGATTTTAGAGAAAACAGATGTCTGCGCCACTGGTCTATAGTTGCTGGGATTGAGTTTGTCCCCTTTTTTGTAGATAGGGGTAATTTTGCTAACTTTAAGACTTGTAGGGAAAATACCCGAGCTGAAGGATAGATTTATCATATATGTCAAAGGCTGGATAATATTATTTATTAGTGTTTTGATAAGAAAGCTAGGAACATCGTCTGGGCCGGATGAATTCTTGTTTTTCAGTTTATTATACAATAATGAAGAGAGTTCAACTTCATTGAATGGAATAAGAAAGAATGACTTTTCAATTGGTCTTTTATGCTCATTAGTATTTGCATTTTCTCTAGCACTAGGAATCGATTTCTGCGTATTAATCGGTGCATCCCTGAAGTAGCTATTCAGGTTATCGGCAATTTGTTGTGGATTTTCGATGAGATTTTCATTTATATTTAATTTTATATTGTCTGGTTGTTTTTTCTTTTTATTTTTATTGATAAGTGACCACATACTTTTTACAGGATTATTTGAGTTAAAGATTTGGTTTTGCATATATGTTTTTTTCCTATGTTTAATTAATAGGCTGTGAGCTTTTTTTGCTGCCAAGTAGATAGAATTCAATTCAGGAAAATCTTTAGTCATAGCAAACAGATCCTTCAATTTAGCACTAGAATATTTTATTTCGTCAGTAACCCAATTATTGATATTGTTCTTGTTGTATATTTTGGAATAAGGAAAACATTCATTAAAATATGTTAGAAAAATTTCGTAAAAACGGTTGAAGGTGGAGTCGATATCGGAAAGTATATAAATTTGTGACCAATCTTCCGCATTTATCAGATTTTTGAAGTTATCTATTCTCCATTGACTAAAGATTCCCCTCTTCATACAGATCTTTTCAATTGGCTTGACCATTTTTATGTTGGCAGCGTAAAGAATAGCACCGTGGTCCGAGATAATTGGTGCATCTATTTCGTAATTATTTGATGGTATATTCGTGAACAGATGGTCCAATGTATTATTGCCTCTTGTTGCTTTGAAGATCTTCCTCTCCATACCATATGATTGAAGACAGGAAGATAGCATAGTGAATTCTTTATGATCTCTTTCAGGATCAAGATTAAAGTCACCAGTTAGGATCACACTTATTTCTGGTTTAAAAATTGAGTCTAAAATAGATATTATATTATTGTGGAATATATTAAAATTGCTGCATGGAGATCTGTAACAATTCAATAAGACAACGGTTTCTTTTTTATATCTATCAGATGTGAATGGTTCACAAATTATTCCGCATATTTCAATATGTTTATCTATACAAAATTCGATTAGATCTAAAGCTTTGATTGAGATGTCGTTATGGCTCCAGATACCTACACCGCCACCTTTACAGGATGATCTATTGTAATAAGATTGTAATTTAAAGTTTGGGATGTAAACATTATCTACGGAAGAGTTTGTGAACCATGTTTCCGTAAAGCAGAGAAATTTCATATCCACATGGATATTTAAATATTCAGAAGTAATTGTATCAATTTTTAGAGGGGTTAATGATTGACAGCTCAAAGATAAAATATCAAAGTCATTATTATTGGCTGCTGTAAAATACCTTGCACTGTTATTTGTCTTTTCTGAAAAAAACGGCTAACATAGACTCCAGATGGCCATATATTTTCGTCCATGGCACTATTGAAGTTGTGAAGCTGAATAGTTATCTTGAAACTGGAATAGTGATTAGGAAATTTTGATTCCAGGGCTTCACATTGTATTTCGGGAAACTTTGGTTTCAAAAACTTGATAACATCTTCCGATTTTGTGCTTGGTTTAAGCCGAGAGACGTAAATAAATGATTTCTTGGGTATTACTTCCAGGCTTGGAGTGTCATTTTTTCCGATGATATACTTTTCCTTGGTTGGTCTTGATTTCTTTCGCTTAACAATTTCTGACCAGGTGTTGCTTTGGCTAGTTGTCATTAGATCGCCATGGCCGTTCTCAGGCTTTTCAATAGGTTCATTGTTCACCTTATTTCTAGAAGTAGAGATTGTGACTACATCATTTAAGTTTCTCTTCGTATTTGAAATATTATCGGTCACATGTTTGTTTATTTCAATATTTTTAGTTTTGACAGGTTTGTCCTTGGTCATTATCTTCTTCTTGTTTGGAGCAGAAACAGAAGTGTCGTTAGTCGTTGGAATTATTTCGTCAGATGGCAGAAGTTGTTTCGTTGCATTGGACGAGTTCATTGTCATTTCGCATTTTTCACTATTTTTCAACAGCGAGATTATATATTCCTTGTCACTTATTACCTTTTCTTTAATTTTTATTAGTTTATCTTTTTCCTCAATTAGTTTTTTTAGATATTTTATTTCTATATTCAATATGGTAGTTGTGTCAATGTCAACGGAGTCGACAGGGTTTTCATTGCTTTCACAGCATTTTATTTTATTATTGTGCACTATATAGTTCTTTTTATTGGTGCAGCCTAGGTGAAACACTTTATCACATAATTCACACGATATTACATTATTAACTGCAGCTCGTCTACAAATTTGACAAACTTTTTTGGAGCTGGTATCACCCGCGTAACTATCATCATCGGCCATTTTTAATATTATTATTTCCCGGACACTGTTTGAAACAGACTGCTGACTCATTGATATATTAATACTTTGCCCAATTAGTTTTTGATAGCTACCAGTAGCAAAAAATGATAATGCTGCAAAAATTCTCATTTCCGAAGGTATCGCTCTTGAGTTATTGTTGTTAGCCATATGTGGTGTAAGTTCATGGATTAAATTCAAAACCAATTTTTTAGTAAGATGGAATAAAGACATAAATAGGACGTCATCCAGAGCAAACGGATTACTATTATTCCGCATTTCTCTTCTAATTAGAGTAAATTCTTTCAGTCTTGCTTTTCTTGCTGTAATCTGTCTTCTCTTGAAAATTAAAATATTTGCTGGCAACATTTTGCTTACTTAAAAGATCTAAACATTCAGTGATATTTGAAAGTGACAGTTCAAATGTCAATCATTTTAATTTCCGCTCAAGTGAATAATGTGATATGAGCTGATGTTTTTAGAATGATACGCATACTTAAGTCATTCTACGAGGATACCCGAGCACAATATCAATTTTGATATATCAAATTTTTATAGTAGCAAATAAGCATCGCCTTGACATCGAGTACCTTGACATCAAATATCAAGTCAATATCAATGTCAATTCGTTGTAGTTCCACCACAGAGCTGGAACTACAACAACTTGACATTGACATTGACTTGATTTCCACTGTCAATTTGCCATGCAAATTGGACATGTGTCAAGTTTATATTTATCATAGATTTTATTTCAATAGAAGGATAGCCTGACCTAGTCCCTATCATGTTCCTATTACAAATATTAACTGGAAAAATGTCCTATTTGTATGGCACATTGACAGTAAAAATCAAGTCAATGTCAATGTCAAGTCGTTGTAGTTCCACCACTGAGCTGGAACGACAACGACTTGACATTGACATTGACTTGATTTCTACTGTCAATTAGCCATGCAAATTGGACATGTGTCCAGTTAATATTTATCATAGATCTTATTTTAATAGAAGGATAACCTGACTCACTCCCTATCATGTCCCTATTACAAATATTTATTGAAAACATGTTCAATTTGTGTGACACATTGACAGTAAATATCAAGTCAATGTCAATGTCAAGTCGTTGTAGTTCCACCACAGAGCTGGAACTATAACAACTTGATATTGACATTGACTTGATTCCTACTGTCAATTTGCCTTGCAAATTGGACATGTGTCCAGTTAATATTTATCATAGATCTTATTTCAATAAAATGATAACTTGACCTAGTCCCTATCATGTACCTATTACAAATATTAATTGAAAACATGTTCAATTTGTGTGGTACATTGACAGTAGAAATCAAGTCAATGTCAATGTCAAGTCGTTGTAGTTCCACCACTGGGCTGGAGCTACAACGACTTGACATTGACATTGACTTGATTTCTACTGTCAATTTGCCATGCAAGTTGGACATGTGTACAATTAATATTCATCATAGATCTTATTTCAATAGAAGGATAACCTGACCTAGTCCCTATTTGGTTCATGTTACAAATATTAACTGGAAACATGTCCAATTTATGTGGCACATTGACAGTAAAAATCAAGTCAATTTCAATGTCAAGTCTCATTTCATTGATATTTGTTGATTTGAGATTCAGAAAAAAAATGTATCAGCTCCGAAATTTGTGAAAACTGGAGAGGTTGACGAGAAAATATACCAAGGTCCAGAAAACGAAGACCGAAATAGGTCTAATAGCAGCAATAATGATTGTAGAGGCAGTGATGTCATAATTCAATAAAGAAATTATTGTTTAGTGTGATCAAAATTATTGATTTTCACTTAAAAATTTGTGACAATCTATTTTTTCTAGTGATTGAAGACATGTTTGGATATCCTTCCATTCTTTGGAAAAAATGAAAGTTCACTTGAATCAAATCATCGCAACGTAAAACATTATATAAAATAATTGCATTTGCACCTGTATGTGAAATGTCTTATTTTCTCATATCGATGCACTTGTCTTTTCGTGTAAAAAGGGCGCAACAATATTGATAGCACGGTATTATTTTTTCTGAATGTGAATGTATACAATTGTTCATCAACAAAAGAAGAGAATTGTTCTAATTTTGTTTTTTCAAAGAAAAATTGAGAAATTCCTTCTACGCTATCATTTTTATTCAGTTTCAAAATATTAGAATCATAACTGGCTTGACGGGAACTTGACAGAAATAAATTCAAATCTCTATAAATACTCAATAAACGTGATTAGTGAATGAATATAATCCAAATATACGATACCAAATTGTTGAATTGGCTGCATACTTCTAGTACCGCGATATAAGAGTCACCTAATTATGTCCAGATACTTGAATATGAAGTTATAGTACCATTATCGATTATAAGAATGGAATTGTTTCTTGTATTTAAGCCAGAAGGCATGAGGTCTGGGGCTCCAATCCCTGCGCTGTTCCATACCTTTAAAAAAAATAAAAATATGTTCTTCGATTTATCGATTATGATACATATGATTTTTCAGCATAAATTTGAAGGAAATTGTGTCACAATTCAATAATTATGGTACAAGTGGCAACACTGTGTAGAAGCCAGTTCTAACACAGTTGTAGAAGATGTCCTCTTAACGACATACAAAAAAATCCTGTTTAGTGCGAGTCAAGTTGCTGGAAGGGGTCTTCAAAAATACTTTTTCTCAGTTTTCTGATAAGTCTGAAACTATTGCCATCAGCAAAAAAATTTCATATCTACTACATTCATCTAAATGAAACTCTCTATACAAAAAAGGTTATGTTCACTTTTTCGTAGTACTGGAAAAACTGTTTTTATTATTGAAAAACAAATACAAATGATGGATGAGCTATGCTCAGACCACGGACTAAAACTTTTTGCATTTAAGTGTGATCATGTAATATATAACGGAAAAAGTGTGATCACAATAATGTGCGTCTATGGAAAGAAAGGAAAAACAATTTGAATTAGGTCAGGGTTCTACAAAAAAATTCCTATACACATTCCAATTGCGATCAATACTTAAGACAATATGGTTGGTGGAAAAAATAGGAACTATAACAAATTGGTTCTCATTTTACAAAATTAAATGTTTATTGTGATAGATGAAACAACATGTATTCAAGAATGCATTCATTTTACTTTCATCATCATTATCATCGATGCCGCCTTCAATTCGCTATGTGCAGCTGCTTGGAAGAGAAACACTTAACGACCGTGCGCGCTAAGCGGCGAAAGTTGGCATTTTTAGTGCACAAGTACTGATATAGAATCAAAAGTCAAAAATGACAATTCGTGAATGCTACATTATCATTTGTGATAATACATCGAAAAATAGTGATGCTAGCTTTTATTGTTTACCAAAATAGATATAAGCATGTGTTTATTCAAAGAGAAAGTGGATTTCCGTCGTAAGAAAGCAAAAGTAAGTATCGCAACCTTAATTGTACATTTATAATGATGTTTCAAAAATTAGTGCAAACGCAATATGTAAATATAATTTTAGTATAAAGTAAATATGAGAATAATGAAATTCAATAATTTTTATGGTATTACAACTCGAATTTTGTTATGAAATTGATGAAATAAGACATATTTTTTAATTTTTTAGTGAATATAAATACCATTGGAATCCTACATCAAGATATCTAATTTGCAGTGCACATTGCATTGAGAATAAAAAGGAAGAAGAGAAGCTGAGTCCTAATTTCGTACCTAGCTAATTTTCTTCTTCTCATTGGAAGCCAAAATTGAATGACGAAACTGTTTTGACAAGACATTAATGTTTCATTAAGCGCAGGCTACAGAATACTTCATTAATGGCTTCAAGTTCAAAAAATATTAAAAACCAAAGTTTTAATTCAAAAAGGGCTGCCAATATAGAAGTCTCAATGGATATATGTTCAATAAATAATATAAGTTCAATATATGAAAATGACTGTGCTAGAGCACGTGACAATTTAATGATAGTTGATTTGAGTACCAGAAGCACAAGTGATGAAGAATGCCAAGCTGATATTCTTGCTTATTGTGATAGTGTTGAAAAAATACTATTTTGTAATAACATTATTGAAAAAGGTATTAATACTTGTGAGCTTTACCCTTTGGCATAGTTTGAGGTTGAAAGCTGATAGTATGACTCATTTTTCCAAAACTCGTTCTTAATATAGGATCCATACTTATTACGTTTATGATTAATTTTGATTTCAATTCACTTTTTACTAGTTGTCACATTTGACAGAACATATAAAAGTGGCAGTAGGTTCGCCGATCAATGCCGCTAGTTGTCACCACTTTGATGTTGCACATAGCGAATAAGGGCTCCGTTCATACATGAACTGAATGATACTCCATAGGCATTGGAGCAGGCAATCCTTGCTTTTCGCAGCGCAACTAACACTTAGTCGTGTATCGACAGAAGACCATGTTCAAAACGAAATCTGGTGCCACAGAGTTCTAAACCCAGTTACCACGAAGGATTCTGTTGCACTATGATCTTTTGCCGATGCACAAATGGGTGTGAAATGCGCAGCATCGATGATGATGACGGTAAAATGTGAATATTGACAGAAATTAATGTTCGATATCCATTATTTAACACTTATCAACTGATTTTTATCTATTAACACTTCGTTCTTAAAAAAAGGGTAGTGGTGACTTTAATATCTTCTATGAGAACTTCCATTACTAATTTCAGATTCGGATTCTACATTGAAAATTGTGAAGATTGGATCCATATAATTTTTTCATTATTTGAACATTGAGATGGATAGATCATGTCGAAGGGTAATTCATCCTAATCCAATACAAATTGGAAAAAATCTATATTCTATACATTTTTGAGAATTTTATTGAATTAAAAAGAATTGTCTTGATAAAATTTCCATAGTTTCAGTATACTGCACTTCTGGCTCAGTCGATCTCGATGAAAATGGAATATAAGCATCTAGACGGTACTATTGCCTCAAATACTGAATTCTGATATTCTACGTTCAATCTTTTTGGATTTATGCGGAGAGTTAAAGAACATATCAAGTAAATTGCACTTTAGGCTTGGCCGATCGCAATCATAATGCAAGATGTACAACTAGATTCTATAGAAGTGCTAAATACAAAATTTCAATATTCTACGACTGATTGTTTTGAATTTATGAGGATAATTCGAAAAGTCTCTTGTATAAAGTGCCCTTCTGGCTAAGCCAATTGGTACGAATGAAAGATGATCATTAAGATGCTAAAGCAATTTCAGATACTGAATTTCAGTATCCTAAAGCTAATCATTCTTGTACTTTGTACAAGTAAGTAAAAAGGGGGATTCTCATAGAAGATATTGAAGGGATCTAACTCTCACCCTTGGGTCAAGTAACAGACCGCCAGACCGGTGGTTCATTATTTAACTCATATCCAGGCAATGATAGAATATATTCATTCTATTTTAGAATTAAAATCATGTTTTGTTTTTTGTAGCCCTGAAATACGGGCACAATCAGGCCTTTTTAGCTCTAGAGCGTATGAAGTTGCCAAGCAACAGCTATCCAAACAATTTAAAATCATGTTCAATGTCAATGTCAAACAACTGTACTGAACAACACAATTACATTTTTTGAACGCCTCCACTTGCAAAACTTTTCGTATTTCTTCGTATATACATCTTTGGCCTTATGTAGAACTAACTTACCCTGTGTAGCCTCAAATTAATCCAAAATTTCTCCTATTTTCATTTGACAAGAGATTAAATAATCTATTTGTGAACAAACAATAAAGCTATAACATCAATCATCATGCATGCATAGAAATCAGCACAACGATAACGAATCAATCCCTATCGAATCTTTAGACTTCGAGGGCCAAAATAAAATAGAACGTTGTATGTACCACGAGCATAATCAAAATTATAGCACACGGGAGAGTCCTTGTGCTATAATTGGTTCATTATGCCCTAATACATAAATAACTATTTTGTGCTGACTCCGGATCTGGATGACCACCCCTTTTTTGAAGGTCACCGCTTGAACATTAGCCCTACAACTGTACCAGGATTGACTTATACATAAATTATTTATGCTATTCTTTCTTTGTTGTCTAATATGCATGTCGGCATAAAGTATTACTTAGAAGCTTCATCTTGGCGTGCGGGCTCAGATTGAGTCATAATAAGAATCTTTCTCCAACACTGTTTTTCAATCTGCAAGTTCCACAGCTTGAAACTATGTTGAAATGAGTAACATTCCAATGCATCGTTGAGAATAATTCCGTATGCTGTTCTATCAGGACCCGTTGAGTTGGCCCCCCGGAGTAATTTTTTTCTACTTTATGATAGACTATTGTACCGTATCTCTCTTCGCTGTCTTCGTTTATGAGTTATTACAAAATAAAGTTCGGGGGCCAACTTAACGCTGAGCCCCCCGAATGTATTCTGTGCCCATTTTATTGTAGAAATCGTATGTGCTCGGTTTGTGCTATATTGTGCCGTATTTTATACCGTTTGTGCTACTTCTGTTTATGAGTTATAACAAAATTGATCCCGGGGGGCCAGCTCAACTAGCTCAAGGCTTAGTCCCTCGAATATGCTTATTGATCATCTTATTCCAGTTATTTCAGCAATCGATTCCGCTCGTTTTGTGAAATATTGTGCCGTATTTTATTTCGATTGTGCTGCTCTTGTTCATAAATATGACAAAATAAATTTCAGGAGTTAACTTCAGAAATATCAATTATATCAGCATTCGACTGTGCCAGGTTTTTCACTATGAAGATATAAATGACTTAATACTTTTACTTCTAAGATACTTTACGTACCGTATCAAGATCCATTGAAAATCGTAGTGAATTACATTCTAATAATCAAGTCGTTCACAGTCAAAATATAGTATCTACATCATTCAAAGTAGAGAGCTCTGAAATCTGTGGAAATTATTATTGTATTTTATTTGTGACATCCGCATTAATTATATCATAAATATTTGCTCAAATTTTTGGTTGTCATCATAATACAAATATAATACTTATTGGATTATGATAGTAATACGTAGATGATTGAATTCCTCTTTATATTATGCCACGTTGAAGTTTTTATAATATTAAAAATCTGACGTGAACATCACTTGACTCACTTGTACATCATTAGATATATATAATCAAACCCAACATCTGATCATTCCACGGCTAATCGGTTGCTTTGGAAACGATAGATCATCACTCTTATGCTACAACATTTTTAAATACTGATTTCTAGGATTGTACGGCTAACAGTTCTAAATTTATGCGCAAAATTTCAGGATCGTCAAGTATAGTGCACTTTCGACTCGGTCGATCTTGATGAAAATAGGATATGAGCATCTAGACAGTACTATCATCTTTAATACTGTATTCTTATATTCTACGTTCAATCGTTTTCGATTTTTGCGGAAAATTAAAAAATGTTTCAAGTAAACTGCCGATCACAATCATAATGCAAGTTGTACAACAAGATGCTATAAAAGTGCTCAATACGAAATCTCAATATTCTGCGACTGATTATTTTAAATTCATGAGAAAAATACGAAAGGTCTGTAATATGAAGTGCACTTCCGGCTTAGTCGATCGGGACGAGGATAGGAGATGATTATTTGGTTGCTACAGCAATTTCAAATACTGAATTCCAGTATCCTACAGCTAATCATTCTAGATTTATGCGGAAAATTCAAAAAAGTATCAGGTGAAGTGCACTTCCAGTACAGGCGATTGCAACCATAATGCGAGATGCACATCAAGATCCTAGATCGTATACCAATTTTTTATACAAAATTTCATCATTATACGTTTGACGAATTCTGGGATTCAAGAGTTACGTACATACACACATACTTACCGACGTTAAGCCAAAAATAGTAAAAATGGATTTCAGGATGCTCAAAACGGATATATCCATCAAAATCTCGATATGTGAGCTTTGTCGGTTTCAAAATATTTGCTTGTACTTTTAGACCGTTAAATAGTCGTAGATTTCAGTGCCCCATTTTGTTTTTCATGCTTTCAAGAGGTTTGATAAGTATGTATATTTGGAGTTCAATAATGCTGGAATTAAAGCTGGACCGTGTGACCAACATAATGAAAATCCAATTTTGTCGCTCTTGTTGTGCTTACGAAATAAAATTTAGGGAAAAATATTTTGACATGTAAAATGTCAAACAAAATTGAGAAATTGACAACAGATTATCATTGCCTACTGTATCATTTCAACTAAACTGATTGTCTTATATAGCAAATTCTGAATGTCTGTTATACTTATAAATTGCACTTCCGGCTAAGCCGACTGATACAAAAATAGTAAATTTTGATGCTACAACAAGTTCAAACACTAAATTTTAATATGCCATGGCTGATCATTCTGGATTTATAGCTGATAACCATTCTGGTAAAACATGAAGTTCAAATACTGAATTTCAACATCCAATCGTTGATTATTCTAGATTTAATACAAAAATTCGAAAGAAATTTCAAGTAAAGTGCACTTCCGGTACAAATGATTGGAATCATGATGCAAGGTGCACAACTAGGCCCTATACCAGTCTTAAATACAAAATTTCAACAATATACGTTCAATCAGTTTTGAGATTTGCGAGTTACGCACGAACATACGTACCGATATCAGGCCAAAAATAGTTAAAATGGATTCAGGGATGCTTAAAACGGATATTTCCATCAAAATCTCGATAGGTGAGTTTTTCGGGCTCACAATACTTTCTTGTACTTAGTACAAGTAAGTGAAAATGAACACTCTTTCATAACTTCTTCATAGTTCTTATCAGTCCCCAAATTGTTCAAATATTTTATTCAATATCAATGAATACTGTATGGAATGAGACTGATATTTCCGAGAGTCACCGAAGGCAATAGTCAAACTCGAAACTCACGAATAATTTTCCAACTTTCTTCCGAATAAAGCTTCTTGCATTCCTTCTCCACATAAACTTCGAGTATGTCAAATCTCACATTCCTTCATGCACACGGTACAAAGTTTTCTCTACACGTTTAATTGAAATAGGACACCCTGTATATTCGGCACCTAGCACTAAGTGGTACTAGATTTTCTCTTCATGTAGAATTATGTATATGATTTCTGCACTCTTCCTTCATTTTAACTTCAAGTATGACAAATCTCACATTCCATCATACGCGCAGTACAAAATTTTCTCCTCATGTGAAACTGAAATTAGACATTCTGTATATAATTTCCGCTTTCTGCATTTCCTCAGCCATACAGACTTCATGTAAGTCAAGTTTCACATTACCGTGTGTGTGCAATACAAAGTTTTCTATTCTCGTCGTAAAATTGAAATGGGACAGCTGTATATACTTACAGCTATCTGCATTCTCTCATTTAAACTTCAAATATGACAAATCTCACATTCCATCATACGCGCAGTACAAAATTTTCTACTAATGTGAAATTGAAATAAGACATTCTGTATATAATTTTCGCTTTCTGCTTTTCCTCAGCCATACAGACCTCATGTAAGTCAAGTTTTAAATTACTGTGTGTGTGCAACACAAAGTTTCCTATTCTCGTCGTGAAATTGAAATGGGACAGCTATATATACTTACAGCTGTCTGCATTCTCTAATATAAACTTCGAGTATGTCAAATCTCATATTTTCTAGTGCGTGTAATATGCTTAAAAAGGGGTGTGAAACTTTCTCTTCACGTATTAAGATATAGATTAAAATAGAACGTTTGCATATAATTTTCGCTTTCTGCAAATCTTCTCCATGTGAACTTTTGCTCCGTGCATGTAATATGCTCTGAAAAGGGTCGAAGATGCTCTTTTAATGTATTATCATATGGACTGATGATCGCCAAATGGTCGAAGTTCGATCCTGAATCATTATGTCTCAAAGTTCGAATGTTATTGAGTTTAATCTTTAATCCGCAGGTATTGCAGGTAGAATTAACTTGGTATTCGACGCTCAATCCAAATCTAAAATTAGAATTGGTAGTTCCCATTCAAGATTTGAGAGTATCTTTCTCCCCTCAACCCTCGGCAGGGAAAAGAAATCATTACGTTTTGCTTCCGCCATTTTCCTATTCGGTATATATTTCTCGATATATTCCATCAGAAAATAATATCGTCCTCAATTATAGCCTATATATAATTGGAACTTCCTGCACTCCTTCTCCACATAAACTTCAAGTATGTCGAGTCTCAATCTTCCACGCGCACGGTATAAAGTTTTGTCCCCACGTAAAATTAGAAATTGGACAGCCTGTATATAATTTTAGTTCTCAGCACTTCTTCTCCACATGAACTTCAAGTTTGCCAAGTCTCAAATTTCTCCGTGAACGTTACAAAGTTTGAAAAAAAAAATCAAAATGGAACACTCTGTATGTAATTTCAGCATTTTTCACTCCTTCTCTAAAAAGTGTGTCATATCTCACATTTCTTCGTGCACGCGGTACAAAGTTTTCTTCTCACGTATAATTTATATACTTCTAGCTTTCTGAATTCCTTTCCGATATAAGCTTCAAGTATGCCAAGCCTCACATTTCCTTATGCGCGCAGTACAATGTTTCCTCTTCTCGTAGAATTAAAATAGGACACCTTGTATATAATTTCAGCTTTCTGCACTTTCTTGTCCATACAGACTGCAAGTATGCCAAGTCTCACATTACTCCATGTTCGTGTGCGCGGTACTAAGTTATCTCCTCACGTAAAATCAAAATGGGACACCTGTATATGCTTCTACCTGTCTGCACTTCTTATCCATATGAATTTCAAGTATGCAAAATCTCAAACTCCATCATGCGCGCAGTACAAAGTTTTCTCCTCATGTAAATTTAGAATATCACATCCTGTATATAATTTCTGCTTTCTCTAAACAGACTTTAAATATGCCAAGATTTACTTAATTCGTGTGGGCGGTACAAAGTTCTCTCTTCACGTCGTGAAATTGAAATGGGACATCAGTATATGCCTTCAGCTTTCTGCATTCCTTCATATGAACTCCATCAAGTATGCCAAATCTCACATCCTTCCGAGCGCGCAATATACTTAAAAAGGGATACAAAGCTTGCTCTACACATATTTATATATAGATTAAAATGGGACACCTTGTATTTAATTCTCACTTTCTGCATATCTTCTCCATAAAAACTTGGAGTATGCTGTATCTCACATTTCTTCGTGCAAGCAATATGCTTAAAGAGGGAGCCGAAAGATTTCTCTCTGCGTATTAATATATAGATTTCCATCTGTTTTGGAATATATATATGTTTTCATTTTTCAATTCTATGAATATTTCTAGTTTTTGTTAAAACTTACCTTAAACATATTCCTTGTTTCTATTAGTCCCAGAAGTTTCTCTTGTAATAATTTGACCTTAGGTTATGATCCTCGTATTATATAGGATACATAATTCCTGAAACTTGATTTCCTATAGTGATTCTTCACATTAATAAAACAATCTAGATAACTACATATTTAAAACAATCTTTGTTTCTATTTATTATGACTGAACTTTTGTTATGAAATTGATGGGTAGAGACATTACGCAAAATCAAAATTCTAGCATCGAAAAAAAAAAAAATGGACCAATGGATAAAATTCAGAAATTATTCATGAGTCTGAATATTACTCTTGTGTTGATCAAGTCTTGAAGATATGACATTGGGTAGGATTCTATTATTCAACCGTTCGTTTTCGGTACCGTTAAGTTATCGGTATTGAGTTCTCGGTTTCAACTGCTACTGCAATCATACAAATGGTACCGAAAACTAGTACCGTCTACTATAATTACCGAAATATTAGAAGAATTGTTATTTTGACATCGTAAATAGGTATATATATATATTCAACTTATTTTCAGATGTCAAAGAATTTGTTGAATGATATTTCTCATTTGTTGGATAAATATTAGATTTAATCTGCAAAAGTGATTGAAATTCTGATAAATTGCTTGTAAATTTTAGATAATTATACCCCTACAAGACTCAAAATAATATGTTCCAACTTACTTTTTATAATTCATATATAAATGTTCTTGTATAAATGTGTTGCAATCTCCGAGAAGTATTATTCAAAAATTCGAAGTGGGACGTAATGGTCGATCTTGTAATCCGAGCCCTTCGGCTCGGATTACAAGCTTTTTGCTTGTTTAGAATGAATGTAATTCCAATACTTACTTGTTGTAGAATATACTATTTTGTCCAAGGTACATAAATCACAATTTTGTCAACCACGTGATTACATCATTTGTTTGTATGAGAAGCATCTTATTGCAGCACTTCAGTTCTCACCAAGGTGAATGTATCAAAATCTTACTGTTTTCCAATTACGAAAAATTAATATCATTACAGCGTATAAGCGAGTATGCTCGTCAAAATAACTGTTGAATAGTATTATGTTGAACTCATTCGAATAATTTATATTGAAATGCTCAAATTCAAATCATATTGAACAGAAACAAGCCATGAAGCTCCAATTTCAATATTTTCAAGGAAAATTGGAGAGCTTTGTGGAAATATTGTTCCACTCGTACAAAAAATCCAATAACTGGTCCCGAAACTATGAATTTTTTGTGGTAATAAAATAAATAACTATTTTCTGATAAGAGTGATGCGGAAAGGCATTATACAAAAAAAAATTATCTCTGTCAATATCTCATATCGAATTATATCATGTCTCAAAAATTTGGCACGACTCCCTTTTAGCCTTGATATCGAGATGAGACTGAGCTAATTGAAACCATGGTAAGACCGAGACAAGACTGAGTCAGGTGAGACAAATATGAAACCAAAACAACACTATCTTAGACTCAATGGCTGGTACCACAATCTCTGTTTCAGGCTATACTAGCTGTGTTATTTCGTGCTTGTTGTTTTGAAATAATTTCGCTCAAAACCTTGATGCAAATTGTGGCACATCAATATCTCTTCCAAATTTGCAAATCAGCAAGCTCTTGTGACAATCGTCAAATTTTATCAGTAAAGTTATAGCACTTATGATATCATATTTAAGAGAACTTCTATGTGTTTTCAGCCGATATGATGGTAGTCTGATAAATTATTGATAGTTTTTAAAGCAAATTGATACGTATTGTCGAGATGATTAGTTGGAATTCAGACTGTATATTATAGAAAATTATTCATATCACTGAACAAGACAAAAGTTGTCTGATTAATTGAATCAACATAATTCAACTTCATGTGATTACAACAGGTCGGACATTATCGACAAAGTGCAGTTCTGCCAACTCTGTCAAACTTACATATTTAGGGTCCACAGATGACAGTACGGGATTCATCAATAAGTTCATATTATTTACAAATACTACAAAAACTGCAACAGTGAAACTTTTGTTCACTATGCAACGCTTGCATCATTAATTTGATATACGTAGTAGGAATATACCCACCTATCCCAACACAAATCTTCTGGAAATCTGGAAATAATGGAAAAGTTTTTTCTCTGTTTGAAGACGAGCTCTGTGATCAATCAATTGGCATAGAACCATTATACGCGAGTCAAGTTTCTTACTGATTGATCATTTTGATATGACATCATTTGAAGAGCATGATACATTGTTATCATGATAACATCAATGGCTGGTTTTATGAATGACCAAGTAAATTTATTACTGAAGTAAATTTATTTTATCAAACAAATTCTAATCAGTTTGTAATTTCTTATGACAACAAAATCATTACTGTCAAATAATCGACTGTCATCTAACAGAATAAATTTTATTTACTATGGAAGTAAATTACTCTGCTCTTTATAAAACCGGGCATAAGTAGAATGAACGTCAAAATATCTATTGGTGATAAATATCAGAAGTGATCGTTAAAAAGTAAAGTTAGCAAAAGAAAGCAATTTGATCTAGTCGATAAATGGTGGTCAGAGTTTCTAAAGAAGGCAACTGTTAATAATTTAGTCTACATATTGAAAAAATAAAAGCAGGTATTTTTAGCGCATTTTTTTAAAAAAGCGCTATTATATTCACTTTGGCTGTCTGACTGGCCGGCTGGCTGGCTGGCTGGCTGGCGCGACGCTGAGATCTCAGCAACTATACTATTTACAAACTTGAAACTGGTACTAAATAAAAGCTGCTATTTCGTAGGTTTGCACAAATTGCTTTAATTCAAGCTCAGTGATTGTGGAAGATTGAATTATTCAATTACTTGTTTCAAGTGGAACAATGCCCATAGATATATATGACATTAGGGATATGGTAACTAAAATTTATTGAAGTAGATACAAATTTAGTTACAACTTTCGCCACGGGTGTCACTCCTATTATGTACAGTTGTCAAATCTGTCCGGGATTCATTCAATGACTTGTTTGGCTCGAATTTGAAGCTTATTAGAATGAATTATTATTATTGGTTGAAAATTTGTCTACTTTTGGTGTATTTTTTTATATAGCCTTGATAAAGATCAAATTATCATTTTAAGGTACAGCACTTGACCTCCCGTCAGTCAATAGCTGAACAATGAAGATTAAAAGGTATTTTTGAGTTTATCCAAGCATAAATTATGTACCTATCAAATAGTCAACTTGAAACTAGTACTAAATGGAAGCTGCTGTTTCGTGAGTTTGCCCAAACTGCTTGATTTCAAGCTCAGTAATTGTGAGAGATGGTAATTCGCGAAATCTCTGAAGTAACAAGCATTTATGAGCTGTCAAAAATGCGCTTTCATCATCTAGATGATTCTTCCATTTTTTCCAAAATGTTGCAAAATAAGTCGCTGTTTCCATTAAAATTGAGATACATAGTGTAGCCATTATATAGCAGTGACTAATAAACCACTTAAAATAATTGAAGGGTCAAGTTTTTTTAGCAATGGTATATACTTCAGATAAGATTTAAACTTGATTAAGAGTTTGAATATTGGAATACAGAACTTTTACCTGTTAACACTATACATAATTGACATTAAATAGAAGAATTTCAGAGGAGCACACCATTTTCAAACAAAAATTGCAGAATTTCAATCATAATTACACCTATAAAGAACATTATTATGATTTTCTGTGTGGTCGCATTCTTTTGTCTTGAGCCTTTTTTTTGTTCTCAGTTTGCAGTAGGACCTCTCTTTACTTTAATTACAGCTGCGCAACATCCTGGAATACTTCAAATCAGTCTTCGGGTTCTGTTGGCTAGCTCCTGCTGTGTAAGTGGTGCGTTTGGTCGTTTCCTAACACGTCTTCTCAAGTCGTCCCAAAGGTGTTCAGTAGGATTAATGTCTGGACTGCATGCTGGTCCCGGTAAAGTAGTGATATCTTGCTCCTGCAAATATTCATTTACGACTCTCGCGATATGAGGATGACCATTGTCCTGCATTAGGATAAAAAAAGTAAACTCCAGCGCGTGCACGGGGTTGAACCTGAGTTACCAGTACTTCATTAATGTATTGCTAGTGTTGCCACGAGACGAGACGAGATGAAATTCCAGTGAGTCTCGTCTCGGTCTCGCCCTGGTCTCGAGTAGGTCAGTCTTGTCCCAATTTCGAGTCTCGCCATGATTTTTCAAAATAACATATTTTCATATGCGGGAATCAAATCGTTTTACCTGATCATTATTTGCTATGAATTCTATCAAAAATATGTATTTGTGTGTTTGATGCGCAAAGTTGTGTTTCATAGCTTGGCCATGAACCTCCAGACGTGAGCTTCTGGCTCACTTTACAATCATTAAGAACCACAAAAACATTACGCTACAAAAACCGTCATTTCACGTCATTTTATAGACTCTCGGCATATGTACCATCTATCGGATAATTAGAGAAGTGATTCAATTCAATGTCATCATCGTTAAAGACAGTCTTCCACAAATAAGAGACAGGGTTTAGTCAGTTTCCTTAGCTTGACGTCAGATTTGACATTCGTATATTATAAAATAGTAACACTAGAATGAAATTATATCATTATAATTATTAATAATAAGTGAATCAGGAGAATGATTAAACATGGATTGAATCAGATCTCAGATATCGTTCTCAACTAACTGCCAGCATAAAGTTGTCGATCATATTGTTTGCACTATGATACAATATTCAAGTTCCTATAAATGTAACTATGACATAACAACATTGACACAGAGACTGCGATCCATCTCCAAGCTGTCTCTATGAATTAGAATAGGATCTCTGAAGCCACGAGGACTCGAGATAATAAAGAGGTAATAGTTTTATGCAACAAATGTGTAAACTTAAGCATCATGATGGGATTAAGGCTACATATTCCAAGTCAAGAATCGCTGAGTTACAAAAAATATTTTCCGAATTACCTAATGCTAGTTCGCACATGGGTTTGACGTCATACGATATTTCTTCTACGATTCTCAATATAAATTTATATAAACTAAATTATGGATAAAAAAAGCGTTCATATGAATTGATGGTAGATCTGAGATATCTACATGCTCAGTTATGCATTGCTTGCGATGTGTAGACCACAAAATTCAAAAGTAGATGAAGAAAGCCAAATTTTCATATGAGGTTATGTTATTGATCGTGAGTAACGAGCTATATTGTTCAAATTAAAAGAAATTTATGAAAAAATAGCATTGATTTCTCTTCTTATGGCTCAGTCCAGCCTAATCTGATATAATTTCGAATGAATTCAGATAAGATACAGGAATGTAACTAGGAATCTGTAGTTTTTCTAGATTCTCTGATCCATTATGGAACATACAGCTTTGACATTTGATCACCTGAAGTATATAATAACGTGGATTCCACTGATTATTTATTTTATATTCCTTCTAAGCCTATCTCCCCGAGAGCTTAAGATTGATACCAAACTGGACATCATTTGAATAACTTGGTCGTAAACAATTGATAATCGTTTGAATATCCTATTTTACACTCCTACCAGAATTATTCCTGCAGAAGCTTCAATTTGATACCAAACATGATAAAACCGAATGACTTAGTTTAAAGAAAAAAATTGATGTGAAAATATTGTGTTATAGGCTAATATGAAGTAAATATTTTGAAAGAGCGGTAAAAAAAATGATTGTCCCAATCGGAAACGTATCCATCAGTTAACATCTTAATTCATCTATTATTACTGTGGTTTGTGGGTATTTACCTACTTGCTCTATCAAATTGTTTTCGGAAGAAGTAAGAATGGATTTCAAGTGATTATGATACCAGTCTCATCGAGAGACTCGCGGGACTCTCGCCGAGACTTGACTTTGGTCTCGTCTTGATCTCGACTTTTGGCTCGAAACCCATTCCATGGTCTCGTCACGACTTTTTGAGGCAGGATGAGACGAGACCGAGACTGGTCTCAAGTCTTGTGGCAACACTATGTATCGCGGAGCATTTAAAGCGCCGTTCCTTATAACAAAAGGTCAGTTTTGTCTTCAAGAGAAATTCCACCCAAAATCATGACGGAACCACCTTCAAATGTAACTTTCTCTAGGACCATGTTAGGTAAGAATTTTTCTCCAACCCGTTGCCATACTCTCACTCGTCCATGATTTGAGAACAATGCAAATCTAGACTCGTCAGTGGAAAGAACCTTCCTCCAGTGACGAATTTGCCAATTCCGGTGTTCTTGTGCGAATAGTAATCGAGCGCGCCGCTGATTTCTTGTTAAATACATCACTTTACTGGACATCTGGACTGCGCGCTGGCTTCCTGAAGTCTATTTCTCACTGTTTGATCAGAAATTTGTTAGCCCATAGCCCGTAGTAAGTCATTTTGCAAGGCGCGCGCGGTATTGCTGCGTTTCCGAAGAGCTTGGAGACGTGAAGAACGGTCATCCTATAATGTTGTTGCCCTGTGACGGCCTTGTCCACGACGCCGAGTGACATTACCGGTGTCCTGGTAATGCCTCCACAACCTCCATATTACTGATTGAGTCACTCCGAGCTGTTCAGCAGTGTATCGCTGTGTTCTTTCTTCCTCCAAGAGAATAACAACCCGAGTAACTTCTATTGGCGTCAAGTGTCGTCGTAATCCTTGTACAACCCTAACATGACGTTGCATGGCGACAGGAAATGGCAGTATCAATCAATTTTCACTTAACTCCAACCTGATATCAAAGTCACTCTATTTTCGCTACCATGCACTCTGAACAACCTTTATTCAAAATGAGGAGTTCGTCTAACAGATGTGATTGTTGTTATCAACAGAAGACAGTAATAATAATAATCAACCAGATGCCCAAGATTGTAGTGCAACACGTTTAAATCTAGCAGATGGAAGGAAACTTGACCCTTTGATTATTTTGAGTAGTTTAGTTAAGATGATAGATAAGAAAAACCTATGAAATCGATTATGTACGAATTACATTTACAAATCCAATAAGTAGTCCAATGTCCGATTGTATTGCTTTTACATAAACTAGTAAATTTTGTCCTGCTAGCGAAACTCAGCTTTATAACAAAAAGTATAGTATATATGCAAGCGCTCGATGACCACTTGCACCGCGAGTTGAAATTTTTATTCATGTAAATCAAGTTTATTTTAGTTACAGTTTAATTCAGTTCAGCTTGGAATGCATTAACTTGTTTTGTTCACAAAAATCTTAGTGAATTATAAAATGGATTCGTAAATTCATTTGTGTATGATATTTGAGCGAAGTTAGATAATTTTTGTCATACATTGAAGCTCTTTCACTGAAAGTATGCAAATTAGAATTTATAATAGTACAGTTCTTATCAAGATGGCCAATTTGAGGATTCAAGTTCTCATCTTTGTGAATATTTTTTTTTCACTCATTCGGAATCTATTTGAGTCATGTTTCAAAATTGACGATTGAAATTAATATCATACTGAAATTAGACTTACGACTGTTTTAACTGATAAGTAAAGAGTAACAAAAATATGGATATGTGTGTGTTACTCTAATTTTACCAATATAACATACAATAATTGTATTTCAATACAAGATAATATATCAACAATTAGCAAAGTATAGAGAAATTCTTCTTAGAATATTTTTGGGTCATTAAAAATATTTTAAACTTTGATAATTCTCTTCAGGTCAAGAGACTTTCCACGTGGTGTCGTGTGCTATTACCGAGTATCATACCTTCGAAACTGTCGAAATTGTGTCAGATGCGATTCCAGCTGAGGAGTCCAATGTAGCGGTGAGCGAGACTCCTTGAAGCTTGAAGGAGAATGCGTAGCGCATTATCGCAGAGAAGTCTTGTATGAAAATAACTCTAGTTGATCTTCTATCTTAGCATCGCAGAATGCTGCATATTATCTCCCTGAATAGTTGAAAGAACTATGAAGCGTTGTTAAAGAAGAACCCAGGGCGGAGAAGCTATCATTCGAACCGCCAATTTTGAACAAAGAAGTGGTGGATAACGTAAAAGAGTCTGCTTTTAACAGAGATACGTATTTCTATTGGACCTAGGAATTGGTCGAGTCAATACTAGCAACCTTGGCCTCAGTAGTTCAATCGCTTGCGCCATCCAAGACTCCTGAGAGCATAGAGATGTTGGGGAAGATTTGAGATGCATCGAAATATTTGATTGGGCCCTATCGGGCTTAAACTGTGACAAGGTTCCAGCAAGAAGTCCAGCTTATACGGAATTGGACCAGTTTTGGCTTCAAAATCAACGGTTCAGGTACCGTTAACTTTTAATGATCTTATAAGCTGTTCCACAGGCCGCTTAAGCCAATTTGTGGATGTCTTTTAATCAATTACTAAGGAGATTTTTATCCTCTAATGGTATGATGTATCAAAAAGTACGGAATATTTTTTGCGTCACCCCTAGTACAAAGTTGTCCTCTACCAGCTAGAATATGATCGGATCCAGAATCTGCTTGTATTAGATCAGAAACTAACAGATTGTTGTCTTTAGGCGCAATTGTACCAGTTTAAGAAGTTCCAGATAAATTTGTTCCATCAATTTTGCTTCCATATCAATCGGATGGCTGAAAAAGGTTTATCTTGGATCTGAAATTACTCAATACCTGTATTGGAACTAAATATCTCAAGCTAGAGAATTTTAGATCCACACAAAGCCCGCTAGAAGTCGATATGCTCATGAGTACAGTCGATATCGAAGGCGCTTTTTCTTATTGCGGTTTAAGAAACTCGTGGAGAATTTTTGAGATTCAATTTAAAAAGAAAATTGTTTGAATTTGTGTGTTCATTCTTTGGACTAGCCTGCTAATCTCCATGAAATTATTGAAACCACTGGTAAACTATCTCTATCGGAAAAAAATCTCATCAGTCGTATATATAGATGATTTTTTATGCTTTTCTGAACCATGATTACTTTGGAAAAACCTTAGCTGCTACCGGAAGAGACGTTGTGAATATTCGGGATTCATTTTAGATGCGTCTACGTTGAGAAGAGAAGAGAAGAGACAGGAAAGATTCATGACTTTGCTGAAGTTGTTGATTTAGTAGTTACGTACTTGTTCAAAGCGGTCGAATACAGTTCATTATATTGCAGGTTATTTGAGGGAACTAAAGTAAGAGCTTCAGTTGATGATAATGGATAATTTAATTTGATGATGATAGTACCATGCATTTAGATTTGCACTGGTGGTTGACAGTATTGCCTCATGTCAGTACAAAAATCAGAAATAATAACTATAGACGGAGAGCTAGCTACATAAAAAACCTTGTTATCGCTACATGGCTAATTCCTTTCGTAAAAAGATCTTTTTATGTAGCCAAGCTTAAATCATCTTGTCTGCCAGCGCGAATCCGTGGCTTTTGGACATTTTGAACTTGATATTTTAATTCAAATTGACAGGGAAATTTTCTGTCAATTTTGACGAGAAAAATGCCATTTACAATATCGTTTCCTTGGTTACTAACTACTACTGTTGTCAAACTGACATTTACAAAAGAAAAATTTCACATTTATGAGGTAGCACGTCAAACTTATCAAACGTCACTTCTGTAAATCATATTATTTGGTGAACATAAAAAGAATTAAATCATTCAAAAAAAAATTGATGTTCTGTGTTCGGGTGTAAATGCTCTAGCACAGGCGCACTTTTATTATCTGCCTGCCGTGGTTTTAACCATGATTATTTTGTTTGCCATCTTACATATTATTATGGCTATTCTAATTTATAAATATAACATTTAATCAATCGATATGCATGTATGTGATAGTTTTTTCATTCAAAATTTCATTCCAATTGCGCGCTGACTGCCAGCACTTTAACCACAAGCAAACAGCCAACAATTTACTTTGTTTCTCAAGAATGAATAGAAGCTATTCTCATAATTATAATACATGTATCTTATAAAAAATTTAATATCGTTGTTTCACTTATTTCACCGGCCACCCCCACTATAAGGCACGGGATTCCGCTAGCAGACAAGACTATTTGAACTTGCCTACACAGAAGGAGTCTTTCATAATAGAAATCAGCCATGTAGCGATGACAAGCTTTTTCATGTAGCCAGCTCTTGAATGAAGTGCATATGAGAGTTTTCACAATGTTTTATTTTCGATCGTTCCAGTTTTCTTGAAATATAGTGAATTTTTCATGAATACTTTTTCTTTTGTGAATGTCAGTTTGACAGCAGCAGTAGTTAGTAACTAAGGAAACGATATTGTGAATGGCTTTGTTCTCGTCAAAATTGACAGAAAAATTCTTGGCAATTTGAATTAAAATATCATGTTCAAAATGTCCAAAAGCCACGGATTCGCGCTGGCAGACAAGACGATTTGAAATTGACTACACAAAAATATCTTTTTACAAAAGGAATTAGCCATGTAGCGATAACAAGGTTTTTTATGTAGCCAGCTCTTAGACTACTATGACGTGACAATTTTTTCGTATGACTTGTTGTCGGGATGGACAAAAGTGTCAACGGTTTATGGGGCCAGGAGGAAAGAAATCTTAATACAAGTCATTTTAAACTTGACGCCGCGTTATTTGTTCTGAAATGCTCCGCAAAAGATTTGCGGGCTGTGGATATCTTACCTTGAGTAATATAACATCCATGGCTTGGATAAATAGAATAGGCGTGTTCGAGCTTAGTTTATGAGTTATGTAACTGGTGTGAAGAGTGTCAGTTGTGGATTCAGCCCATGTACATTTCTTGTAAGAAGAATATAGTCAGATTGCTCGTAAAAAACTGACAAATTGGACTCAGAATGGAAAATTGCAGGCTACTAGTTCATTTAGATTGTAAAAACTTTGAGGCTCTAGAGATTGACGTATTTGCTACTCGAAGTAATGCGAAGTGTCGCGTGTATTATTCTTGATAGAGAGATCCTGAAGCCCTAACATTTGATGATCGTTTCTCGCTGAAAGTCGTCAAAAATTAAAGATTCTCTGTTATATCCAAAATTGGTTCCCTGCCTCCCAGAAATTTTCAATAGGGAATTGGATTTGGCTGAAAGTAGACCTCAATTCACTTGTTTCTCCTTGCAGATCACGATAACGTCCTCTAGCAGCAAGATATATTCTGGTTGCCATCATGCCATCAAGCTATGAGCCAGGCACTCCAAAACAAAGATACTCCAAAAAAATGCGATCGACATTTCGTCAACTTCTCTACAAGAATCCTGAACTGTACAATATAATGTTACCTTCAAGGTACGGAAGCGGTGGAATGCCTAAAATAGTGACGTACATAGTATCTGCGGATAATAATCTCAAATTTTTATTCGAAGGATTAACTGAGGGATTCGATAGTACGCTGAATAAGCATTTTTCAGATTATGTAACGATATATGCAGATGATAAACTTTCAAAAAGTGTACGTAATTGTCAAACAAACTCAAATTTGATACTGATGTAATGAATTCCATTACTATATAAAACATCTCGAGTTTCAAAAACTGCTTAGTGTTTTCAATACGTGTCACACTAAAGAATAGAAACATTTTTCAATATTTCGAGTAACTGATAAAAGAGCATCATTTTCCGTAAATTATCAATTATCCTTCCAGTTCTGGCTTTGGATCAGAAATGATGAGAGCATCTTAATGGATTACTCTGATATAGATACTAAAAATACTTCCGTTAGAATTATTCCAGAAAAAATTTGATGTAGGCACCACATGACTTACTTATGCACATTTTGACTGAATAAATGACAGTTGACACTGACATTGACATAGATCTATTTCAGCCAAAACTAGATGTTACAACTCATTGAAATGCTGTAGCAGTCTCAAAAACTAAGTTTAATCGTTCTACGGCCAATAGCTTCGAATTTGAATGGATAATTGGAAAATATTGTCAAATAAAACTCACTTTCAGCCTAGTAGATTTGCTATGAAAATATAGAGTTACTATTTAAATGCTACAATTGCTTTGAATACTAAATTTTAAGATTCTATGACTGATCGTTTTGGATTTATGCGAAAACTTCGAGAAACTGTACGGTAAATTGCACTCTCGGCTCAGCCAATTGCAATTTTAATGCGAGGTGCACAACTAGATGTTATAGAAGTGTCTAATACGAAGTACTTATATTCTACTGCTGATTGTTTTGAATTGATGCGGTAAATTCGAAAAGACTGTCATGTAAAGTGCAGTTTCGGCTTGTTGTATGAAGTGCACATCCGGCTTAGGTGATTGGTACGACAATATAAGTTGACTATTTAGATGCTACAGCAATTTCAAATACAGGCTTTTAACAACCTATGGTAGACCATTTTGGATTCATGAGAATATTCAATGAAAGTTTCAGGTGGAGTGCACTTTCGGTACAGACGTTTGCAATCATAATACAAGGTGCCATATAAATCTGTCTTGAATATAAAATTTCAACATTATACGCTCGACGTGCTCTGAGATTTGCAAGTTACATTCATACTTACGCACACGCATACCGACGTCAAGCCGAAAATAGTGAAAATGGATTCAAGGATGTTTAGAATGCATATTTTCATCAAAATCTCCGAATGAGCATTTTGTTGGTCTCGCAATACTTACTTGTACTCTGTACAAGTAAGCTAAAATTGAAGTTCCACTTTAAAGTAGAAGCTACTAATAGGTAGCCGAATATTTTGCAGATGTAGACCTGTATTTATGATGTATGTCAATGTGTCCTAATAATATGAATGTATTTTTATTCAAGGCGATGTATTTTATTTTAACTGGAATAAATTGGTTGATTGATTGATCTTCAAAAATCATACCGAATTCTCATAGCTTCATCAATAAGATCGATTATTCTTTTTTCTTGTATTCTAAGTTATAATATCTTCAGGTAGTTGATAGTTACAAGATAGTTTTGACTTTTGACAATTTCGGAAGCATGCTGCTTGACTGCTCCTCTGAAAGTGCTGAACGATACCAATAAAAATACTGTACATACAAAAGTGAGTGCGGATGACCAAAAGATCGCAGGTTCGAATCCACTCACCGACAATGTGTGATTTGTCGTAAAAATAAAAAATGCTGCTACTTGCATCATCATATTCGGATGCTACAGGTTGCCTATCTATACACCTTAAAATATGTAGCAATGGCACGAAATTCTGATCGGCAGTACGGCGGTGCTATACCGCGACTCTGTGATACCGATTAGGGAGGCCTAGGCCCCTACAAGGGTTGTTGCGCCAGTGATGATGATGACATACACAAGTACTTATCAATTCACAACCAGAAAATAAACTTTTTTTGTTGTCTTATATTGAATTGTCAGTTCACTTTTCATCACTCAGAACGCTGAAGAATAGTCAACAGGACCTGATGATATGCTTGTATTTCCATCAGGAACTGTATTGGATTGCTTCCAAACTGCAAATCCATTCATTTTGCAACGTATAATCCAGCATTTTTCATAAATGAATATAGTAGAGACAAAAAGCAATACATTTAGATCAAGAACGCGGTAGTGTTTGCTGATTTTCAAATTATGGTTTCAGTCCAACTCAACTAAACCTTGATTCAATACTTGATGTAGAAAACTAGATCAACGAAAGTAAAGTTCATCGATTATAAAGATTAACTTAAAATAGACAAAGCGCTACATTCTGATGAAGCTGTTACTGGTAATAATGATAGAGATGCCAGAATCGAGCGTTAAGTCACGCCAGCGTTATTTAACGTCAATAGTTTTCACGCCTCAACGTTAAGACGGTATTCTGGAATGTGAATTTGAAAGTTGAACGTCCATTCACACTGACGTTAAATTAACGCTAGCGTTAAATAGTTAATTCCAAGTTCTATAAAATGCGTGCAATTTATCCAATCAAATTACAAAAAATTGAACAATCTGTTGTCATATATCATTTTGAAATTTCATACTTTTTAATCTTATGTGTGAAAAATGTATTGTGTGATTCAGTTCTTATAAAGAAAATGGAAGAGAGAAAGTAGGGAGTGTCATTTGGTTTCGTAGATATTGAGAGAACAATTTGACGTATCCATTTACCCAATAAATGCTCAAAAAAACTATTTCCATTCTATATAGAATGTTACACAAGTTTCCAAAATACAAATTATTGATTTTGTAGCATATAATAGACCATTTTCTCATGAATTTTGATAATAGAGAGAAAAAGCAAGACGTATGTCAAGACCGCGGTAGTCTATGCTGATTTTTTATTCATGGTCTTAATAGAAGCTCATATGAATCTTTATTTTATTGATTTTGATTTATAAAAATTAGCTTCAGATAAATAAAGCGTTCCATTCTGATGAAGCTAGTGATTAAAATAGTATAAGTATGTATGTATGTAACTAGTGAATTACCAATAGATGGTGAAAGCCTAGCATAGCGAAGTTTAAGTTCTAAATTCTCATTTTAACAATCAACCTCTTGATTACAACAATAAATATCTTGATTGAGAGAAAAATATCATGATAACTACAATAAGATTGGAATCAACGGGACGTTGATAAATTTGGTTGCTTCTTGGGAATATTCACAGTTCAATTCATAAGATGGGCTTATACAATTATCTGATTTCTGTCTTTGATTCAAACAGAAGTGATAGATACTCCAAATGTCGAACAATGTTCAAATTCGGTCTTAAAAATTTGGCATATTTCTTGATCTGACAATTTTGATCTTGAAGTAATTGTTCAAATCATGACTTTCAAGAATTGATTGTTTGATCTTGTTATGTAAGATCAAAGTCGATTTTTCTCATCATTATCGCTGAATGTTGTTTCTCTCACTTGTTTTGTAGAAGTGGTTAGATATTTCTACGAGTCTTATATAAATAATCTGAAAACTCAACACTTAACGCTGTCATATGGCTAGCTTGACTTAACGTCGACTCTCGGCGTGAACTTGAATTAGCGTTCAGGCTCAGAATATGAAAATGTCGAAACGAAAGTTAAGTTCACGTTAACGCTCGACGTGAATTAACGCTTTGTTACAGAATCCCTATGAAAAGTACCTATGTATATGTGACCAGATAATTGACTTTAGTGGAACCATAACAAAGCGAATTGAAATTAGAAGATTTTGAATTTTCATTTCAACAATCAATCTCTTGATTACATTAATGAATATCCTAATTCGAGAGTAACATTTCTTCATAATTCAGAAAATACTGGAATCAACGGAGCGAGAAATCCACGTGCAGATACCTACATTTGAAATTTTCAATTCAACAATCAACCTCTTGATGACAGCAATAAATATCTTGATCGAAAACTGAGATTTCATGTTTATTTTATTGAGACTTTAGTCATATCTGCGTGTTGACAAATTCAGTTCTTTCCTTAAAATATATACTGTTCAATTTATAAGATGGACTCATATAATTATCTGATCTTAGTTCACTAATCAAATAGAAGTGATAGATACTTTATACATCAAACTATGTTTAAACTCGCACTGAAAAATTTGACAAACTTCTTGATTTTGCACATTTGGTCTTGGAATAATTGTTTAAAGCCTGAGTCTGAGGGAATTTTTGTAATTCATGAATGTTTGATCTTGTTATGTGAGATTAAAGTCGATTTTGTTCATCCTTTTCGCTGAATGTTGTTTCTCTTACTTATTTTCCAGAAGTAGTTGTACATTTATACTATTCTCATACAAATAGCCTGAAAACGTAACACTTAACGCTGTCTAATGGCGAGCGTAACTTAACGTCGACTATCGGCGTGATCTTGAATCAACGTTCACGTTCAGAATACGAAGATGACAGAACGAGAATCAAGTTCACGTTAACACTCGATGAGAATTAACGCTTGGTTACAGAATTTCTATGAATATCTCGATCTAAACTTCAATATCCCAGTACCAATACTTCAAAATCTATCATTGAAAAAGTACAAAGGAAATTTCTGGAACTCCTGTGTATTAAGACGCTTGGATATCATTATACAGGGTGGGGTAGAAAAACCTATCCGATTTCAAATCCCTTTTTCTCAGAAGAGGGGGCAGGTAGAGTAGTGGGGTAAAAACCGTTAGAAAGCCGGTTTTATGCCATTTGTCAGTAGTCAACATGCCTTGGTCTGGTGAACATCGTGCTTTTGTTATTGAGCGTTTTATCGAATGCGACGGTTCGATAATTGCTACACAACGTGCTTTTCGAATTCATTTCGGACTCGGGCGTCATGATCCTGTTCCACATCACGCTACGATTAAAGTGTGGGTGTCAAATTTTAGACAGACGGGTTCAGCATTGAAAAAGAAGTCGCCTGGACGTCCCAGGACAGCAACAGGACCTGAAAACGTGGCCAATGTGAGAGCCGCGATTGAACGTTCCCCGCGTCGTTCTTAGACCCAAAATGGAAGAAAATGGCGTGGAAAATGTGTGGTTTCAACAGGATGGTGCAACCGCCCACACATCGCGACGATCAATGGACATTCTTAGGGAACTGTTTCCCGGTCGCCTCATTTCCCTGAGAGGTGATCTTGGCTGGCCGCCGCGCTCACCGGATCTCACTCCATGTGACTTCTTCCTTTGGGGTTACCTCAAATCAAAGGTTTACCAGCATCGACCAAGGACCCTTCTTGCTTTACGAAGGGAAATTGCTCGGGCAATTGAAGAAATTCCTGTGGAAATGACGGTGAAAGTCATGGAAAGCTACCGCGAGCGCCTAAATCAGTGTATCCGCTCCCAAGGACGACATTTGAGTGATGTGCTTTTCAAAACTTAAATTTAAAAATGGCATAGAATTTGCGATATGTTGATAAAAAAATTTTTTTGACAAGTTGACTGGTTTTAATTTTATATCGTTTTGAAATCGGATAGGTTTTTCTGCCCCACCCTGTATGTTCAACGTAACAAAACAAGACTCTTCTATCAACAACAATATAACTTTGTTCCATATAACACGAATAGAACTACAGCATAGGACCGCAAGCTGTCAGCTTCACGCACGTCAGATTCACTGTCCTACCGTACCAGCTTGCTGAAACAGATAACAATAATATGAGTTACATTCTCAATGAATAAATCACGAAATCAATCTCGAATCCGCAAGCGGAACTTCACACTCGAGTTCGCAAAGCGAAACTCCACACTCGAGTTCGCGAAGCAGAACTCTACACTCAAGCCCGCAAGCAAGCAGAATAGCTCTTTTTCAACACCGCAGCGTGAGAGTATACACAACTGAACAATACAGCACAACACAATACAGTTCCACTCACCAATAACCTCAGCTCTCTAATTACTTCATCACTAGCTCGCACAATGTGATGCTGCCACTGCTGAACACTGAACAAAACTGAAGTAATTGATAGTAAACTATTATTTTAGATGAGAAACAATTACGTGATTGGGAATATAGCTGCAATAAATAGAATAATTATTACATGGTTCAAGAATGGCGCCAACATGTGGTACAAAATTCACAAAGTTTATTTCTGCAGCGGCTCCAAACATAAAGTATTACTACTTACTCCCAGCTCAGAAATCGTGGCAGACCTCCATTTCAATTCGAATTTATTTTGTTTTACAAGTTTTTAGATAATTATATCAACTGTATCCATTCAATATCGAAATTAAGTTTTCTCCTTTCCGAATTTTATCTTGAATTTCATCTCGATATGTGAAATTTGAATATTGATACTCACAAATCACCCTAGTTCACAAAATATGTACAAATAATAATGAAACATACATTACATGTGATATTTTTCATTGTTCTTCGAAATGCTGCGTCATATGTCACACAGCTTCATGTTTGAAAATATATATCCGATGCACCTAATATTTTCTTGAACATTGTATCACCTATATTCCTGAAGTGGAAATTCTATAGGCACGTTACGCAATTTTTGGATAGGTAAAATCTTATGAGTTTGCGTGATCAACCTGCGTTGATCAGTGTATCAGTGGGATATAGTATCTCTTATTATCATTTTTCAGAGTACTTTCTGCTTAATTTCACTGTCAGTTCAGTCAGTATCGAGAATAATCTTTTTGGTTTTATCAAATATGTCTTATGTGAGTGAATTTCACCAATAGTTTAGGTGTATTATATTCAGGAGCAAAGGATTTTAGATGCACTTCAATCAGTTGAAATGTATGTTGAAGAATTAGGTTTATAAAAAGAAAATTCAGATTGGTATTACGAATAATTCAAGTATTATTGAAGTGAATGATAATAATGATGCAAATTGTGAGAATAATGTTGAAAATTAGGTCGATTGGAATTTATTTGGATAAGAATGATATGAATGTATATCAATGATTTTGTATTTATATTTTATGCTGAGCTGACCAAATAAAATTTAGAATAATTGTTATTCCATACGTTCAAGTTTCCACTTCTGTCGACAGTCCACAATAACTACCAATTATTTTCACTCATCTTTGGACTGCTCTGATAATGAAGTAATAATAATAATGATGATGATGATATATGAACAGTTTGATGAACTCTTCAAGGAAAAGTTTTTGCCGAGATGCATATTATATTCCTTCTGACTAATTCCTTGAATCTAGAAATTGATACGCGCTTCTTCAAAATGTCAACTTATATATGACAGAAAGAATTGAATAGCTTCAACGGCAACTAAGATTCATGATGCCAATATCTGCGAAATAAATACATCTTGGGATTTTCAATTTTTCGTGAAGATCGTCTGAAAAACGTCTTAAGCTTTCATGGTCTTACTTGGAGCAATAAATACGACCGAAGAAATCATCCTCACGACTTTGATGCACAAGTAACTATTACTATAAGGCCAATATAATAGACTCTCAAAAACAGTTCTTATCGAGTTACATTTTATATCTCTTAGTTAACACCTCTAGTTCTTGCGAATCTAGAAATACATATAGACCGGGAGCCCGTGACAAAATCAATGTACTATCTTATTCACTGCTATATCAATGGAATCAGTTATTTTAATCGAGTAAGAAAGGTACATGATAATTTCGAAGTCATTCAGTGAGACATACATGTGAAAAATATTATCAAACATGTAATTTTTAAAAGTATTCTTGTCAAATTTTACTTGTCATGAGAGTCGTTTGGTAGTTGGTTTACAATGAATGTTACATGAAAAAACGATTCTAACTCATGGCAAGTGAGACAGAGTTGTTCTAACAGAGTACAAGCCATGTGATATTTTACAAGGGTAGTGTTAAAATTTATTCACTTAACATTTAATATGAGAAGATCTGTCAATTTCATCATTCATGGTTCAAACTTCACCATCATACCAATTGTCAAGTGAATGAATTTTGACACAACCCTCATAAAATATCACATGTCTTGCACTCTGTAAGAACAATTTTGTCCCGCTTAAGAAACGTTTTGCGGTAATTCATTCATTAAAAGCTAACCGCCAAATGAGTTTCACGATGAATAAAATCTGACAGCCCCACTATTTTTTTTTGTCTGCTCCCCCGCAGAAGCTATCTCCTGCTTCAGGTGTAAGAAATGACTTTTCAATATCAGAATGATGTGCTCTATCGAATATATGAGGTTTTTGGTGGATAAGATTTGACAAAAATTTTGGTCGCGGGCACTCGGTCTAATACGCGTTTTCCAACATCAACTTGATAGTTGAGAAAAGAATAAAACAAATTTGACGAGATCCAAGATTCACAATTTCTATATCCTAAAAATAAATAAATTACATTTTGTGACTTTAAATTATTTCATGATATTCTCTTGAAAAACGTTATGTACTTCTCGGCCAATAGTGCTTTCATAGTCTCATCCAAATTGTAGCCTCGGTTGACGCTTTGTCGGTAAACAACACAGATTCAATCAAAAATGATCACTTTTACAGCATTGATACACGTATAACTATATTTCCAATAAATATATTTTTTTGCAGCTCAATCACAAGTATATACTCTATTTTGAAATGGGATATGTTCACTTTTATTTTCATGCGAACTTCATACCATGGGATAGTATCCAATATTGTAATTGGACGATAGAAAAATCACGAATAGCTTCTAGTCTTATTAGGAATTCAGTGCACGATACTCCACGTACATTTCTATCAATGCAATAAAGCAAGGAATGTTTTTATTACCCTACATGCTGTTCAACAGTTTAACTTTTTGCAAAATAAAAAAAACCTGTTAAATATATTTGTATTCAATTGGTCACGCAACTTTTATGAATTATGAGCAGAACAGATTTTCCAAACTCAAAGTATTGGATAAACTGACCAGAATTAATTGGTCACAACTAGATAACTTCTTAACTAATAGTGGAAGCAACACTATTGATGCACGATAACAGGAACAAAGAGCATCAATCATGCAAGTAGGAAAAAATATAACTCTCTCACATATTAATAGCTGAAATTTTAAAATTCAGTCAACACATACAGATCATACCGTGAACACTTTTAGGTCAAATCGAAGAACTATTTTATTGGAACGTCAGAGCATATGCATATCAAGAAAAATAATGATTCAAAGTTGAGCAATTATAACTTCCACAGTTATATTTGAATGAAGCTATGATTGAATACGTTCTTCCAAAATAAATGGAGTGCAAAAAAACTATTTCAAGGAATATCATTTTTATGACGATATCTAGTTAGGAAAATATGAATTTTCAACCAGTATTTTCAGAATAATTTCGAACAGAGAAATCGTAGATAGATTATGGTATTTGATCGCCGCATAATTATGATATTTTATTCTGATGATCAAAATCCTCTACATTGCATAGATATTTGGGATACCAAGTTGGACTTCTTTTTGAAAAATCTGCACTGCATATCTATTGTGAAATCATAGTCCGAGCCAAACTCAAAAACTCCAAACCATAGATTATATTAAAAATCAAAATTGAAGAGACCTGTGTCCCACAAGAATTCATATCTAAGAATCGGTTTTTGAAACTATCATCTTAGACAGGGGAGCAACTGTATACACGTGTTTTGTCCTTATCAGGACTCGTCAGTACAGTATAGCCAAACCCAGATAGTCAGAGTTTGGATCCCAAGACCACTATTGTCTTATAATGATATATGATGAGCAGAGGTGAAATTCACATGCAGCACCATCTATCGAGACTTGAACCATTTACGGTATGTAGATAAAATAGAAATCAACAATAAATTGTATAAGACAATAGTGGTCTTGGGATCCAAATTCTGACTATCTGGATTTGGCTATACTGTACTGACGAGTCCTAATAAGGACGAAACACGTGTATACAGTTGCTCCCATGTCTAAGATGATAGTTTTAAAAACCGATTCTTAGATATCAATTCTTGTGGGACACAGGTCTCTTCAATTTTAATTTTTAATTAAAATGTTCCATTCTCAAAAATCTGACAATTTATTGTTGATTTCTTTTTTATAGATTATATTTTTCAATCTATCAATCCAAAACATATACTTATAGATAAGGAAATAAAACTTAAAGCCCCAAAACGGTTATTTTCCAATTTTTTTATTTATATAGCCAGAGAGTTGCCCGTCAGCAATTTTTTTAGATATGAACTTCACAAAATCTTCCCATTCTAGAATGTATAACTCCAAAACGTATACTTCAGGTTGAACCAAACAAAATTTCACAAATGAGATTAAGTGAAATCATACTCCGCGGTGGCCGATTGGTACGAATAGAAGATGACCATTCAGATGCTACAGCAATTTCAAATACTGAATCTTAGTATCTTACGACTAAGTAATCATTCTGAATTTATGCGGAAAATTTAGAAAAAGTTTCAAGTAAAGTGCACCTCCGGTACAGACGATTGCAAACATGATGCGAGATGCACATTAAGACCCTATACCAGTCTTAAATACAAAATTTCATTATTATATGTTTGACGGACTCTGAAATTTACGCACATATGTACGTACACACGTACCAAAACCAAGTCAAAAATAGTCAAAATAGATTCAGGGATGTTCAAAACGGATAGATCCATCAGAATCTTGATATGTGAATTTTGTTGGTTCCACAATACTCCCTCGTACTTTATACAAGCAAGTAAAAATGAACATAATCCCCACTACAATAATAGAAATAGAGCCACATTGGATTTTCATTCTATTAGAAGCAATCTTGACAGCAGCATCACTGATTTCACATATTTTTCACGTAGTTATGACTTTATAGCATCCTACTTGAATTATTCCATAACTCTCTTCAGCACGTAATTTAAACATTCCCAACCATCCCCTATTTATTGGCAGAAACTTAAATCCCTGGATTGGAGATTTGAAACAAATGAAAGATGATTTATCTTCTAATTCAAACACTACTAGCCCAAGATTAATTACAAAAGAAAAATAAAACAAGAAAGGCAGAGAACCATTAATTATCATGGAATCTGAAAGCTCACTCGTGATAATCGAATGAACAGTGAATAATCCGCCTGTGAAACACACATATGTTGGCATAACAACACAGAGTACTTTTAACCTAATTAAGATCAATCTAAATGCTTTGCAATCAGTATCAGACTTGAGAATAATATTAGAAACAATTATATCTGACGATTTAAGCAGTTTGCTCAAATTATAAAACGTAAATAGCCGAAATACTGAAGAAGTTTATTTATACAAGTGAGTAAAAAGAACAAACCTTTGTACAATATTTAAGTCGAAGCGAGAAGACGCCTAAAAGCATGTAAGTCTTAGAACTATCGAAAAAATACTTCTGATCATATATCAGAGCAAAGTACTTGAGTGTGTACTTCATTTTTATTGATATTATTCAGCACTTTTAGAGGGGCTGTCAAGCAACATGTTCTCAAAACTCTCAAAATTATAAATATGTTTTATTTTGATAAAGTTCCGCATATGAATTATTTGAAACACAACGTCTCAACAGCTATGTGCTGCCTTCTTCAAGTGTATAATAAATAAATAAACAAACATTGTCAAGACAACAAGAATACAAAAGGTGATTAGAGAAGTATAAAATATTAACTTCTAGGATCAACGAGCTCTGTCTGTGGCTTAGCTTATAATTCAATGTTTACAGATCCCCAGGAGATAAAAATGAAGGTCTAAATTGTCAACTCCTTGTGGTTCCAGGTCAATCTAGCTCTACTTTTTTTGGTTTGGCGCAAAATTGAACCATCCACATATCTTCAGGAGGTGATGTTAAGATAACTCTTGCAAGTAGATTCCTAGATAAAAATAACTTGAAATTATAAACAAATGATTGGTTGCCACGATCGATTAATCTCATAACCAGTATTCAAATTCAAATTATTCGGTGATTTTTTTTTTATTTCTATTGTTTCTCTTATGAGGTTCTTAAACCAGTTGTGCTCTTCAACAAGAAGCTTTGTATTCTTGAAGTCAATGCTATGTAATTCTTGAATAGCATGCTCAGTCACCGCAGGCTTTTCTAGGTGGTTTAATATTATATGACGAGAATGCTCTTTCAATCTTGTTTCCACAATCCTTTTTGTTTGTCCAATATAAAATGGGCCACATCGGCAGGGAATCTTGTAAATACCTGGATACTGTAGAGGAAATCTGTCTTTAACATTATCAACAAGATTTCGAATTTTTAAATTGGAAGTGTAGGAGGATTTTGTCATATTTATGTAAAGTCTTCCAATTCTATCCGTTACATTAGCTACGTAAGGCAACGTAACAAATATTTTCGTATTATTTAGATCCTGAACAGAAGGCATAGAATTCTTCTGTCTCAGTGCTCTCTTGATCTATGTTTTATTATGACCATTCTTCGAAAAAACATCTTTTTCACCATACGTGTCAATTTGTTCATAGAAAGAATATTATCGAATGGATTGGAGAAAATAAAATCAAGATTTTTGGATATCTTTGTTAGACATGAAACAAGCAATAGCATAGCATATAAAGGAAAAAAAATTCCAGGGACATTTATTGAATTTCTTATTTTTTGTCAACTTTCAAAATCAATAGTAGATAAGATAAGCTACTTTTGAACACTCATATGACGTAATCTTGTTAATTGTACATGTTCGAAATGCTCCAAGGAGCAAAAAAATTATAGACGAATTATTTAAGCATTTTTTGTTGCTCTCAATGAAAACGGAGGTTCGAAAAAAACTAGTTAGTTCACAATAGCCTCACTTTCTTGAAAATCAACTCACATTTTCATTTTCAACAAAACTTTATCCTCCAAATTTTAAGATGACACCATAGTTTCTCAAAATTTTTAATTGTTATTTATTACTATAAAAAAAATATTTTGTGCTGTCGTCTCTCATCAGCTGATGCGCTTAATTATAAGGGCTCCTTGAAATTCTATTTCCGACATTGAATTGAAACTATAAACAAAACAGATAGAGATTAGGAAGTGAGACTAGGTCATCAAAAATTTTCTCCTCTTTGAGAATCATTTTCTCGGTTTCCACTATCCTTCATAGTTTAGGAGTTATTGCAAGAAAACTAAGCGACTCTTCTTGTTTCCATTTTTTCGTTCTATTTCAGCGCCTTCTAAAGCTCTTAGTTCTTTTTCTGCCTTCAATTTTTCCTCCAGTTCTCTCCTATTCACTGTACGTTTACTTGAATAGGAAGCAAGAGATACCGCCTTTGACGCCTGAATTATAATGGACCTTTTATCTTGTGATAGAACATCAACTTCTGCTACAGTTTTTCATATTTCTTTTAATTCCCAATCTTCGTAACGCTGTGCAGATATTTTTTTTCTTGTACGCTCACTTCGTCTGATTCTTGGAGCCTCTCGCCTCTGCATGCTTCGTTCGACCCAATTTCCAATTATGCGTAAATGGATAGCTCATTCCACTGGTGATTGCTGTAGTATTTCTCGAAGGACCAAATCGCCGTTGACAAAATGTAAAGGGGTATCTCAAAATTTGGTCGAAATGAGTTTAAATACGCCTTCAAATAGATGCATGTGTTCTACGTGTTGTGACTCACTGGCGGATCTCAATCAGACTCCGTTTTTATAAGTACATTATATCCAAACGTGTTGTACATATCGAGAAAATAAGAGCCTCAGCTCTCTTCTACTGCTCCACTGTAAACATATGAAAAATGAGATACGCCTTTATGCCTTTTCAACGAGGAAATGTGTTAGACAATATTACCTAAAACCAATATATATTCATCCGTCCCGCAAGAACCAAATGTGTTAGACAATTGGCCGTATTCTGTAACGCAATCATCAACTTATTATCGATCGATAAGATTTCTGACAAGTGGAAACAATTGTAACAAGCAAATATCCAAATTTTTTGTCAGTGCTACCTACGTCCATTGGCTGGAATAGATAATGACCGATGAAAATTTATCGATTAAGTTACAGAATAGCCCCAAATATCACCTAAAGGCAATATATAGTTATCCGGCTCACTAAAACTGTTTGTTTCTGCCTCTATTACAACGAATAATCACTTATTATTCAATACTTCCAACCAACTCACGTAGTTTACAATAACTTTATAATATTTCTAATATTCAAGAAAAATATGTTACAAGTCATATCATTCTTCCAAAACATCATATCTTTTTTACCTTCCAATTTTTTTTTCTACAAAAAATAGAAATCAAAATCTCGTTTAGTCAGCACAGTGATGGTGATGGCAATATTAACGAGTAATTGAAAAGTCTACCGCAAATCTAGAAGGAATATCTATCAAGTTTGCTAAATAAACTCCTAATTACTGAGGACATACCGGAAGAATTGAGGAATATTATTTTGATTCTCCTGTATAAAAGTTGGAAACAAACAGATGAAGATAACTATAGAGATACTATGCTTGTTAAAACAATAACTAAATTTCTAGCTTTTATTATAAGCAACAGGATGCAGGACTGAACAAAAAGATACAGCGTATCGATAAAAGCACAATCGACCTTTCGAAAAAATCGATGTTGTTCAGCTAATCTATTTGTTATTGATAGTTATCAGATCTTCTATGCTAACATATAAAGAGGACACGTTTTGTATCTTTATAGTTTGTCGATCTTCTAAAAGCAGTTGAATCTGTGAACCATACAAAATTATTCCACAAACTATATAGCCTGGGGATATTAGGATAAATAATCAGACTCTTCAAATATATTTATAACTGTGCCACTTTGCAAGTGCAAATAAATGCAAATATGACCAAGCAGATCCTTATCACGAAAGGAGTCTTGCAAGAGAAATGTTCCAGTTCACTGCTATTCTTATTATTTATAAGCAGTTGAATAATTACTTCAGAATAAATGATCTAGAAGGCATGTACGTGATAAGTGTAATAGATATTTTATCACTTCAGTATGCTTACTAGTCCGAGAGACAAGGCTCAAATTTTTCGTTGGTTATTGCTCACTTGAAATTTTGTGGATGGCTTCATTGTGATAAGTCCGACAGCTTTCACACTTGGCAAAATTCTTGATCTGAGGGCATTTTTCAGCAAGGGCTGATCAAACACGTCAAGTTCATGAAGCCTTGTGAAAGTTTTACCGTCATCTTAATATTTACACTAATCGAAAGATTTTTCAATTGTAATATGGAAGAAAATACTGTCTGACATGAATATTGGGGCAAGCAGTGAGTCCGACAAGCTACACGTGTCATAAGTACGTTAGTATGAGAACTTATAACCGCTTGTTTGAGATTTTGAGGACGGGTTAAATAATTTTTTCACTAAAATTTGTCATTTTGTCCGACAAATTTTGCGGGGCGTTTTCTTAGTCCGAAACTGAAAACGTATCAGGAATATAACAGCTCCTTTATCAATGACCACCTGTCGGACCAAAACAATCATAATTTAAAAACATATTTTTAGTCCGACAGAAATATTGGTTCTTACCAGTCCGACAAAAAAACGTTCGCACATATATAAATTAGTTTTTGACGTATTCAATATCGAAAGATAAGTAATATATGTTGTTTATGAGATAGTAATAAATCATTATTCAAAAAATGATTTTTGGATTTTTACCTACTTGTACTAAGTACAAAAACAAAAATAAAAAATATTTGTATATTATGAGTATCTAATTCTATGATGAATAATATTTCCATATTTCCGATCAGTGTGTTATACCCAATGTGATTTTAGCTCTTCTCCCGGTACTGTGGCGCTAGAAATTGCTCTAAAGGCTACAATGGCGAATGGCGAAATATCTATATCTACATACAAGTCTTAACTCATTCACCATTTTGTTTATCACAATAATTATGTGATTCAATCATTAATCTTGTTTTCCAAATATGAATTAATTCTAAACTGTTATAATAGTACTATTGTTACATCTAATATGTATTCGAACGCCTACAACACATTGATGTATTTGACTGAAAAATTCTTCTATAAATTGACGAATGTTAAATCTACAATTAACTCAAATTATCTAGCAAAATTTTGCATATTTGATATGCATTTTATATATATATATATATATATATATATATATATATATATATATATATATATATATATATATATATATATAAATATATATATATATATATATATATATATATATATATATATATATATATATATATATATATATATATATATATATATATATTTATTTATTTATATATATATATATATGCCTATGAACGGAGCCGCATACATACCACATATTCTTGCTTTTTGTAAAGTATTGCCCCACTTACATTGTCAAACATGTATACAGTCATGTTCTAGACACTATTTGAATGGGAAATAAAGAAGTTTGTGATAGGCGGATAAAGGAGCTGTTATAATCCTGACACGTTCCGTGTCGGACTGAGAAAGATCCCGCAAAATCTGTCGGACAAAATGACCAAACCTTAGAAAAAAGAGTAATTCGGTACGTTCTCAAAATCTCAAACTACCAGTCATAAGTTTTAATACCAACGTACTTATAACAGGTGTGGCTTGCCCCAATATTCATGTCGGAAAATATTTTTTTCATTTTACAATTAAAAAATCTTTGATCAGTGTAAAGATCAAGATGACGGTAATACTTCCACAAGGCTTCATGAAGTTGTCGTTTTCAATCAGCCCTTTCTGGAAAACGTCCCCAAAGCAAGAATTTTGTCAAATGTAAAACTCATCACAATGGATCTACTCACAAATTTTCAAGTGAGCGGTAATCAACGAAAAATTTGAGCTCTATCACACGGACTATACGATTCGACTATATTTGTAAGATCCCGAGTCGACATTTATAAAAAACTTATAGGGCTTGAGGAATATTGCAATAATATTGACTTGATAGACAATTCCAACAAAGCCAAAATCGTACACTCTTTAATACCGGAAGATCAACAAGATATAAAAACTAATATAAACGTCAGAACAAAGAATTGAAAGTGACAACCAAATATACATATTTATAAATGGCATTCACATCATCGGCATTCTACAGTGGACAGGCAGAGGTGGTAATAGCCAAGGTAAATCGTATAATTGGAACGATGAAAACAATGTTGGGAAAAATCATGACCTGTAGTTGAAATACGATTATCAAACTATTTGATAATATTCTTGTACTATCAATATCATATGACGGCGAAATCTGGGCAGATAACTATGCAGAGAACATAGAGGAAAGTCAAACACAATTTTTTTAATTACACTAGGGGAAAAGAGACAGGACAGTACAAGCTAGAACTTCTTGTCTTCCAAAATACACTGAAATAGTGGCTCAAAATATTAAATCTGTCAAAATCTCGATATGCTAAAATATGTTACTACAAATTAATGGAATTGAATAATTGAACAGGAATAAAATATACTGACAAAAAACGAGCAAAAATTAATTGGACAAGGATGCTTTGAGTTATGTTAGTAGAAATGAACTTTCAATGGACTTGTAAGGATCAAGATCCAAAAAAATCTAAATGTGGAACATAATTGATGCTCATTTTCGAGAACTGTACGATGTAGACAAGCAAAGAGTAAAATATTCGTTCTATAGTAATGTCTTTCAACTTCTCAATGTATCAACAAATCACTTGACATTCAAAATTTCTAACAACCTCAGAATAGTAATTCAATTACGCACAGCGAACAAATGGGAAGGTCAACTTTACGTAGAGAGCCACTGTTCACAAATCCACAAGTAAAGAAATATGCACAGTATGCAATAAATTTGAAGCCGATGACTTATTTCACTTCTTATGCTGGGGCCACACTTACGTATAATGTCATTAAATAAAGCGTTATTCAATAATGAGCACATTGTCAATGACAATATGTCAATTGTCACGTAACGCCTTACTTAACGGCATTAGACATTAGTGTGGCCCCTGCATTATACAGATGCCTTATTTTTGAACCCTTGATGGAAAAATGCATCGATAGATACCTAAGCAATACGAAGAATACCGATAACTACTGATTGTTCAATGATCTAACAACAAACAGAATATATGATATAGATATATAATTACTGATTATTACGTACTCTCGGCACTAAAACTCAGATCATTCATTATTAACAAGCAATGAACAATTTCAGATGTAATTCACATTCAAAGAGCTTATTTTTGACGTTAGTGTTATGTCACAGTTCGCGAATGGCCTAAATCTTTTGTTGATTGATGGACAATAAACATGAGTAGTGTGAGTGAAAATGAGCCTACAGAATATTTAACGTATTAAAACTAAAGATTCTATTCAAACAAAAAGGAATATTTCAGATGGAACAAGCTTAATGAGAGAAAAAATGAATATGAATTAGTAGTGGAATTTGAATAACCAATTATTTAGATTTTGAATAATACATAAGCATATGTTAAGTTAGCGATCGCTATGGTCATTATTGTTATTTGAATTACACCTATCTATCTCTCTTTATAATAAGCTCAGCTCATGATACAAATAGATTATTATCACTATTACTATTATTATTCAATATTTGAGACTTTTTCATAGGACTTTTTTTGTAGAAAAAATATCGAATTACAAGTAACTGGAACGTAAGTGGAAGTATAATTGGAGATTTCTTTCTACTTGGCATCATGATCGTATTTATCCATAATAACTGTAACATTATCTTCACCAGACTCAGTGACAATTATGTCATTAATATATTCTTGATAAGTTCATAAAACAAATTGAGATAATCAAAATTCAAAACATCTGAATGTTTCACAAGAAATTTTAAAATTAGGAATCGGTTCTTACATAATCATTTTAAGTCAGGCGGGAGCTGTAGTCACAATGAGTACGAAAAACATGTCCACAAATGCCGCCGGATTCAAGATGATTGTGCAAAAACCGATCCGATTTTGTGACACTTCCGGATATTCTGTATTCTTGATTATTTATTTTCCTTTATCATGACTTTTTTGATACTTCCACTTTCGGTTCATGTTGAAATAGTTATTTATGTAATTAGTGTGTAAAGTAGGTGTTTTTACATCGAGTGCGAAGTTTTTCGCATTCGCTTCGCTCATGCGAAAATTGTAGCATGAGATAAAAAAAACACCTTCACACACGTGTTGCATACAAATTTTTTTCTACAACCGAAGTCTAATTTTATGAAAATTTTAAAATAATTATGTCGTAAGTCATCCTAAAAACAAATTATATGTGTTGTTAGGGTGATGCCAACAATTAAAGTAAAAATTGTTTGTTGTCTTACGTCAAATATAAAGCCAGAAATTGCTGTAATTCATATGTAAAATAGTGTAATATAGAATAATTACTAAGGTGAGTGATAATCGAATGTTTTTCTAACTATAACTGATACAAAATTTCATATTGAAGGAGTTTGAAGCCAAAATGGAAGATACATTTTCCGATTCCTCAGATTTCGACTGCACACCTCCTAATCTAGCAGAGACGGCGAAACATGCAAGTTTAGATTTATTGCCTAAGAAATCAGTAGATATCTATGAACGACAACATAAATTGTTCATGAATTGGTGTCAAGAAAATAAAGTAATTAAAGATACAGAAAATGTTCTACTCGCGAATTTTTCTGACAAATTGAAAAATTATAAAACAGCGACGCTATGGTCTATCTATTCTATGATAAAATCTACTCTGAAAGTTAAGAATGATATTGATATCTCAACTTACCACAAATTAACAGCACATTTGAAGCAGAAGAATGAAGGTTATAAACCAAAAAAATCTGGAATTTTTAAAAAAGAACATTTCATGAAATTTGTGTTAGAAGCTCCAGAAAATGAATTTTTGATGATCAAAGTTGTGTTTATTATTGGTATTTCTGAGGCATGTCGCAGAGAAGAATTGATGAAAATGACGACAAGTGATATTGAAGACAAACAATCAGTACTTATTGTGAAAATTCGCGAATCAAAAACAGATATCGAAAGAATGTTTACCGTTATAAATTCAAATGACTCCATAGATTATTTATCATATTACAGAAAATATATTGCATTAAGATCCGCTCTGACAGTTGACACACAGCGATTATTTTTGAAGTATCACAACAGCAAATGTAATAAGCAACCCGTCGGCATTAATACGTTCGGAAGGATGCCTGTCGCAGAAGGATATGTAGATGACACAATAAATAAAAAAATAGAAGTTTCTAATAAAATATTAAGTAATAATTCTCAAAATTCGAATTTAAATATAGTAACTGATAATAATTTGAAGATGAATACAGTTAATGAATCTTCAGGAACAAGTACTGCTATTGAGAAATCCGACGGTTTAAAATTCTACAATTGTACGAATTGTACCTTTAATATCAATGTTGTTAAAAATTGATCGTTATGTATTCTCAAATATTATACATATTTTGTCAAAATAAATTATAGGAATAAGTTCTATTGATTTGAGTTGTTTTCAATTTTTTATTTACAATCTGACATTTCGTTTAAAAAGTACTTTTTACGCACTGTTTCATGAAAAGTGATTCTTTACAAACTCCAAAGAGTGCTTAAAGTGGGTACTTTATGTGCGGTTGTAGAAAAAGACTATTTTCCGAGAAAAATTATTCATTATAGATATATTCCAGTGGGATGGTGTGAAGATGATTGAGTTATTGCTCACGTGTTTCAAGAGTTCTGTTTCTTTAGATAAATGAGGCAAACACGAGCATTCTAGAATAAGAGAGATCATACTGCGTTGTGAAAAAGTAGCTGTGATCAACGACGTATATTGCAGCTTTTTACAAAACTTAGCTTAGTTAAGAGAATCAAGTAAGATAATGAAGTGTGAGGCTAAGTAACACGTATCCGAGAAGGCTGTTCGTGCATGTCACTTTGCGCTCTCATACACGCAACCAGTAATGCACGTGAGTAAAACAAACAGCGAAAAGTATACACACAATAAAAGACAGAAATTCATCAAAAACAGTTAGAAGATATAGAATAACCTCATTCAAATGGAATAGAAAAAAAAAATAGAGGAAATAGAAGACATGATGAAACAGCTATTGCAGGAAGTGATAGAAATTGGATACCCAATTCAGCCTTTATTTGAAATCCTCATTTATTTCAAAACCCTAGCTTTCACCTCTAATCACCACAAAAAGAAAAAAAAAGTCGTGTTCATCAACTAAAATGGTTCGAGACTAGTGGACAAGTGAGAACGCGCCTCAAGAAATGGACATTACGGCTGCGTATACATGAACTCAGATTCAACTTGAAACGTATGAAAACACAACGGAAATTGAAAGAAAAATAGCAGATAGAGCAGAAAGGAGAAACGGGAGAGCTCAAATCTAATTTCAACATTTAATCATAAATAAGGGAGATGTAAAACCATAAGCATGAAAAACTGGAAAAGAAAGAAATCAAAAAGAAGTAATATATCGTAAAAACCAAAAAGATTATTGAACAATAACACAAATCTTATGAGAATTCATAAGACAAGGTGAACCTATAGAAGGAAAATACAGACAATCATAAACAAACTTGGAAACTAGATTGCAATAAAAGAGTTGGTAGAAGCTGAAGCAACGATACAACAGAAATTATTGAAAAATACGACGTGGTTATAAGAACCAATAATTGCACACAATCAAACAATCATTCGAAAGTAATATATAAGCTCTTTTTTTTTAGATATATTTGTTCACACGTACACGAGATACATATCTAAGAACAAATCACTGATAGACTACACACTAGCAGGAAGAGAGTAGAAAATTGATAAAAGATATCAGAGCTAAAAGGGAGTCAGAAATCCTAAGTGATAATTTTCTGATATAGTCGGAAATGGAAGGAGAACAAACGAACCAAAAATTTGAGCGAGAATGTAAGCAGGGAGAGAAATGTTATAGAAAAAACAATAAGATCCTTCAAACTAAAAACAGAAGAAACAGCAATGAGATACGAAGAAGAAGTGAGGAAACAAATGGAAGAACTCATAATAGATAAAGGAACTGATAATCAACAAAATTGGTTAGCATTTAGAAGAGTACCTACATGCTAACAAGCGTTACAAGAGAGGCTCTTAGAAATTGGAAAGAAGCAAATATCATGGTGTAACCGAGGAAGTCAATAGGAGTTAAAATATGAGCAAAGTATCTGGATGGGGTACCCTGCCAACAAAATACAAAAAAACTACAAGATACTAAAGGAACAGCGGGAGAACTGATACAGATGAAGAAGGAGAAAAATTGGAATACATTCGGATATCAAATGGAATTAAATAGCAAGGCAAAAGGAAGCATCCTGAAATGGGAAAATTGCAGAAATTTCTTAAAGACATGACTGAATTTTATAATAAAAGAGGATATCCTATACCAGTCTTAAATACAAAGTTTCAACACTATACGTTCAACCAGTTTCGAGATTTGCGAGTTACGAACGAACGCACTTACACACGTACTGACATCAAGCTAAAAATAGTCAAAATGGATTCAGGGATGCTCAAAACGGATATTTCCATCAAAATCTCGATAGGTGAATTTTGTCGGTTTCACGATATTTACTTGTACTTTACAAGTAAGTAAAAAAGTTCATATGCGGGTGAAGCATATCGAATTTTCCCATCAAAGTTATGTCAGACTTTTATGTCAAAACGTCGGACTTAATACAGCGTCAAGTCCGGCTTTTGTATTTTAGGGCCTAGCAACTTTACGCCTATACCCAGATAGCAAAGAAATATTCCAAGAATAAGCAGAGAATATTTTTTCCGAATATTCAGCTATTGTTGGAATATCCTATGTTTATCGGTATATATTTGTGGGATATTGATAGAATATTCCCATGTCCCGATATTGCATATCCTATAAATATCCCAGGGATCATCCTGGAATATGCTATGAATATATGATGTTATATTCCTGGAATAATCTATGAATCTCTATGAAGTAAATGTTTAATATATGCTAAGAATATTATAGGAATAATTGAAATCATATTCTTGGAATATTCTGAGCTGGTTTATGATCATATTGAAGCTTCATTTTTTTGGGAAATAAAATCATATCTGACAAGAAATTAAATTAATAGGAAATATTTATTCTTATATAAGTACAATTGAAAGAAAAAAAACACTCATAAAACTCACAAAAATGTGAAAATACATTGCGTATTGCACTTAACTTCCAGAGTTAAACAAACATATATAATATGAAAAAATAAAACCATATTTGCGATAAAAACAAGATACAAATGTAGATATACATTATATAATCTATTGATTTCTAATTTTTATATGTTCAGGAGCCTTGCTCAGCCTTTTGGCAATTTTCAATTCAATTTGTTTCTTTGTGACATTCCTGGCGGTATGGCTCTTCTTGGCAGATTCCTAAATGAGAAATCATTTGAAACAGATAATGGTAATTATACTAAAACAATGCTTTACCAATGATTGCAGTAGTCAATTTGAGTTTGTTGAATTTTTTGTTCTCTTTATAGTCCTGCCAACTATATCCAGTGGCTAATTCATTCGCTAGAATTCTTGTCATCACTTTTCTTATTAATTTGCCCGCATTTTCCTCTTTAATTTGAGCCAGCGGATACCTGGGAACACAATTATCCTGTATATTTACAGGGTTTCATACAAACACCAAGTGAAATAAATGAGTATTGATTCAAGAGCAGGAAATAATAATATCAATGTTCAATCAAGAAATCTTTATTTTTTATTTAATCAATAGCTAAAGTGGAAATAATATAGAATACTTACATTTTTCAGAACCAATATTCACACAAACAAAGAAATATCTGATACCATGTGGCCGAGATAGATACGACACGGTGACTCACATCTTTATAGCAGCTTTAAAACTTTCACTAAAATCGGCAGAGCTTTGTGCATCTTCTACAGGTCAAGATTTAACAAAAATATTCCATACATTCCAAAATATTTTAAAATATCACGTCTTGAATGTAGAGTCTGAGAATATTATACACTCATTTATTATTATTTATTTATCTTCTTTCACTGAATGGCGTAGATACTCCACTACTATCAAAATTTGATAAACTTTCATGAAAATATGAAAATTTTGGATGAATAATAGGTATAAGTTATAAAAATTATATTCAATATTGCTTTGTTCTAATAAAAGGTCGATTTGATACTTATAATACGTCATGATGACGTCCAGAGGTCTATTATGTTTCTCAAACAGTGGGCTTCATAGGTGTAAAAATTCCTAGAAAATTTGATCTTATTCATGAAAAAATTATGTTGCGTTATAACTTGATGTACTTGTAAATCAGTGGACATGTTTGGGAAGAGTTGACATATATATCATTCATTGTATCATTTTTCGAATGCTATTTAGAAACATTTTGACAGACTTCCGAGTTTTACGGGCATGCGCAAGAAGAGAAAGCTTAGTTTCAAAATACTGGATATTGTTTAGTCAAAAGAAGCGTGATTTTGACAAGTAAATTTGTTGAATGTATAATTTATCTAGCTCGTGATCTAACTAAAAATCTTAAAAACAATTTAGATGATGCTTAACAAGCCACACAATAACGCCACGTATATTCTCAAAATGTTTGATGATGAATAAGACCACCGTTTGAGTGACAATAGACCTTTGGACGTCACGGAAAATTTCCAAACCTAAAAAAAATATTTCTAAATTACTACGAGGCTTTTTCGATTCTCATTTTCAAAATACTTCCTTTTAGTCATGTCTCAAACTACTCTGATACAAAAATCCATTCGAAAATTTTATGTGTCAATGATTTAGACTAATATTCAATAAATTATTTAAGCCATATTCCAGTGATCAAGTGATAAAAACATGCATATTTAAATTAGATAGATGTGTATTTTCCTGTCTCGAATCATTTTGAATGAAGAAATTAAGTTTTGGTAGGAATGAAAGAATTAAAATCTGGACAAAAGACTTTGGGAGCATAAAAAAAATTTTGAGGATCTTTATATGCTCTCAATAATTCACTTGACAAAAATGTTAAATTCATTCCATTCATTTTTTCTTTTTTGTTCGACGAAAAATGTACATAAAGTACGAGAATAAAACTTAGATATAATTTTTCTTATAAAATTTCACGATAATTGTGATCTGTTTTCATATTGGGTTTGTTGAAATCTAAATTCTTGTTTTGGTTAAAATTGAAGTCGTCCATCTCTTCCATACTAACCTATGTTAACACAATCATGAAAGTCTCCATTGGTCTCACGAACAAAATGAGCAAAATTGAATATAACATGAATATCTACCGTATATTCTACTAAGAATATACAAAATGTGATAATCTTTGAATATTTGTATCAAATATTCTAGGAATAATTTAGATAGACTATTCTCAGATGATCCATAGTATATAGGAATATGCTATGTATATTGATTATGAATATTCCAAGAATAAGCAAAATAGGATATTTCCAGAAGATTTATAGGCTGTTGGAATATACCATGAATATTTCGAATATCCAGGGCATTCACAGAACAACTAGAGAATATTCTCAGGACGTTATTGCTATCTGGGTAACCGCAAAATTTTGCGGGAACATTATATGTTAACTAGCGCTTCTCACTACGATATTCTCATGTAATTTTCATGCATGGTTCATTCAAGAAAATATAAAAGTAAAGAACTGTCAAAAGTGATACTCGTCAAAAAAAAATTTTCAAACTACTATTACATGTGAACTCTGATCGAAGAATCAAAAATCCTTAATCTGTCACAAGTGATATCTGTCAGAACCTTTTCCCAAATTATAACTTCATTGTGGACAATATTGGTCAGCAGGTTAGGCAAAATTCATGATTTTAAAAAAATCTAAAATCTCAGAGCTTTTGATTTTTCATTGTGATACACAATGGAACAGAACTATTGGTATTTATTATTCTAATATATGGGAAATATTTCTCAAAGATGATTAGTTTTGATTTGGATTACTATTGTGGACTCAAAGTTATAGCATCAATTCAAAATAGTCGTACTTATAACTTGGGATTTCAGTATTCTATGGAGAAACTTCAAAAAAGTGTTTTAATAGTACAGAGTGACAAAAATGATTGACTGTGCCACCTTGTTCTGATTTTTTCTTTGCCACCTACTTGAGATAGTTAGCTACAGATGACAGTTCCTCTGAAAACATTATTCTAACCTCTGGTGGAGACAATATCTCCTGTGGCAATCCTCAGCCTATTCGGTGGAGAGCATATCTCTAGAGGAAAACTGCAGCCTGCTGTTGATGTGATTCGCCTTTCTACTGATGATGAGAACTTAGTTCTCGAAATACGTATATAGATTTTACAAATTTAATTAAGGTTAGGGGTTTATTTTCATTTTGTTTATAATAATCTGGTAGAATAATAATAAATTTTCAATAATCATTCTATGATACACTTACTTTTTTGTTTTTTGAATCAGTTTATGGATGAATCCGTCATAAAATATGCAAAATATACGCCACTGTATTCTTGAAATCTCGGTAACGTAGTTATCAAAATAAATGAATGTATACTAACTTTATTCCATGAAGATAGTTTTAATCATAATGCGAACTTTTGCTTGTCACGTGATGGATAGTCATTGTTGATCACTCTGTATATTGTGCAACAAGAGCTGCAAGTTGTCGATTGTTCACGAGAGCGAAGTTGAGCTTACAGACAAAGTGATTGCGCTCATTCGCTCAAGTGGGCAATTGACAACACAATGCACGAGTTGCAAATACTATTTTTTATTACGAATTTTGCATGAGTATTATTTTGCACTTGTTTTTCTGGAATATTTAGCGTACGCATCAGGCGAAGAGCGGTTTATCACTCGGAAAGACGTGCGCAAAATAGTAATGATCCAGCAAGAGCGGTGAAAAAAATTTAATTTTCACTCAAATATATTCATTAGAATTGTGATTTGGTCTAACGGTAGAAATACGGATGAATTGATAGAAAATAGATGCAGGTTATTTCAATAAAAATAGAACTTCCAAGGACATGTGACGTGGATTATGTGGACGCATAGGTATGATTGGTTATGTAGGTTTTATTCACGATTATAAACACGCAATGACACGGTATCTCTCTCATAATTGCCTACGAATAAAAATAAATTTAATTGATGACACAGAGTGTTGAATAATAGAATCTTCATCTCGAAAACTACGGCTACTCCAACAATTTAACAGAATGCGTAGATTTGATTATTATGGTGAATGATAAGAAACGGTTATATATCGTATTTTCTCAATGTTAATGTAGTAAAAGTTTTTGTCGTATACTGTTTTAGAGTCTGCATATTCCATAACGAATAATTATTATAGAACAAGTGATATTCCAACACGTCGCGTCACTTGGAATAATTCTGTATGCCGATTAGAATAATTCAATCATCATTTTTGACGGATCAGAAGTTTTTGCTTGGTATCTATGGTTATGTCTCAACAATTTAGGTATTCATTTTCGTCTTTATGTTAGATGCTTCGAAATTCAAAGAATTTCTTTGAATTATTGGTGAGTTTCCAAGATCTTCGAGGAAGAATAATCTAAAACATGTTTGGAATGGCATATTCTACACTCGCGAACCGTAGTCCAAGCCTTCGGCTCGAAATACAAATTTTTCGCTTGTCTGGAATAAAAGCAATAGCTAATACATATTATAGAATATACTACTCTATAATATGATAGTTATGAAGAATTTTCTCTACGCTTCTGTTTAACCATCCGACAACTTAACCGACAACATGATATTCTGCTCGGAATAATTTTAACCTTGCATTATAGTACGAAGATTCAAGTTTATATGCTCTCTTATTGATGAATCGCTTATCCAGTAAATATAGAAATTGATGAAGATGATATGCCCAGAACAGAGAAACTAATAGATTTTACAAGAGCTGATGTATCTTTAGGTATGTCGCATAACCACCCAGAATGCCAAGACTATAATTTCTTGTTGATAATTTTATATCACCTATTTATCATAATTTTAATTACATTCTCATCTAGAAGAACTTTACAAAAAATTGATCAAATTAACCTTAAGCATGATAACTTCTAGCTAATAAACTACTGATACTTGAGCGAAAGTGTTATTCCACTCAATTAAAACAAACTACTAATAAATAATCATTCACTAAGTGTGCGGTTGAGGTAACAGCAGTTCCTTGATACTCTGGTTGAATTGCTTGTTGCCTCATGAATGGCAGTTTAATATGCTAATAGACTGTATGCAAGTTTACTTGTACAGTAATTGGAGAAGTTATCCGATTATTTATTGGAATTTGAAGAATCAAAAATATTGGAGAATAAGATAGATCATTGATTGAAACCAATCGTATTAGTACTTCGACAGTAATTGAATCACACTCTTCAATTATTTTTCTACAGAATTTTCGAATATTATCTCTTTTGCATTTTGCATTTTGAAGTTCATTGTTAATATATTTATTTGACATGTCAGAATGAAGGCAAACCAAAGAATAAAAAAAGTATATATCAACTACTCAAAATAATTGAAGGGTCAAGTTTTCTAGCAAAGGTATACATTACAGATGAGTTTTGAACTTCATTAAGAGTTTGAATATTGGAACACAGAGCCTACCTAATTGACAGTCATAATAATAATCAACAAGATGCTCAAGATTGTAGGGCAATACTTTCAAATCTAGCAGACGGCAGAAAACTTGACCCTTTAATTATTTTGAGTAGTTTAGTTAAGATGATAGATAAGAAGAACCTATAAAATCGATTATGTACGAATTACATTTACAAATCCAATAAGTAGTCCAATTTCCGATTGTATTGCTTTCAAGTAAACTAGTAAACTTTGTCCTGATGGCAAAACTCAGCTTTATAACAAAAAGTATAGTATATATGCAAGCGCACGATGTCCACTTGCACCGCGACCTCTTTCAAAACCCTAGCTTTCACCTTTAATGATCGAAGGCTTCCTCAGGGGAACTGAATGGATATACAATAAGACAGTAAAAACATACATACAGCAATAAAGTTGGTGAATACAGAAATGTATATAATTAAATCAACTTGTAGACTTTTGAAGTCAAGAATCACTTCTCATAGGAGTGATTGTAATAATACCAACAAAATCAACTGTTGTGCACTTTCTATTCACACAAACAGAACTAAACATTGTCCTGACTTTGAAAATGGAGATATTTTTGACAAGTGTGACAATTATGTCAAGCGTTAATTTTCAGAAATGTAACATAAATTTTCATACTAACAGAATAAATGAGAAACCGATATGAAGAATTTAAGTTTGCATTACTTTAATGTAATCAAGTCTTTATATTTTTAATAGCTTATATTCGATTTGATGCATTTGTTGATACACAAAATTGATTCACTTTTTGATTATTTATTCATTCATCTACCTACTTGTTGCACAATATGTTGTGTGGTGTCATATATCCTGTTTTTTCTATGGTACTTTTGTCTAGTTGATTTTTGAAACAATTATTCAATGTTCCTTCAAATTCAATTCTCTAATATTCTGTAAGCTATTATTCATCAACTTCATTGCTTTATGTATGTTTTAACTGTCTTATTGTTCATCGATTCAGTTCCCCAGATGAAGCTTTCAATTAAAGGTGAAAGTATATATATGATATTGTTATATATTGACTGTAAATATTTGATGACATGAAGTTTATTTGGTATTCAGTCTTCTGTTTTTTGAGATTCTCATTTATTTCATAACCCAAGCTTTCACCAATAATTTTTGGCTTCTTGAGGCGACTAAAGTATTACAAACAATAAGACAGTGAAATTAAATGAACAAGAAATGTGGATAAACTCCAACTTGAACAACTAAACAAGTGGAGTGAACTAACTAAAAATCCAAAAATCAATATATCATAGAATACTATTGAAATATATAAAAATTAATATGAATATATATATATATATATATATATATATATATATATATATATATATATATATATATATATATATATATATATATATATATATATATATATATAAATTAAGAAAATTGACAGAAGCAAGACTTGAGAGAACACAGAGCGGTTGTAGGAGCAGACACTCAGTGCAAGACCATATCGCTCATTGGCTGCAAGAGTGTCATTTCTCGAAATCAGCACATCTGAGATAAAGTGGAAACAACATTTCAAATTTCAATTATTCAATAATGAATTTTTCTAAGATGTTCAATTTTTCATCAAAACTCATCTCAAACCCATGGGTCTGTTATGTGTAATTTTATCCCAATTTGTATCACAGTAAGACTACTAAAAATGCATTTTTTCTAATGAAATCCATCAAGTGTCGTTATTGTTGACAAAATTTTGAAATTGCAGCGTGTCAATTCGAAATGTGTCTATATTGCTAGTTATCTAATTCAATTCGAGAAATTACACTGAAGTCATATGTAGAGATGTAACTGTATTACAAAGAATTGGAACAATAATTCTAAGAATTATTTATTTGGACATATTCTTGATACAAATATTTTTACAATAGAACTGATAAGAAATTAAGTGATTAGCTCGGGAATTTAGTGACAACTGAAAAACAGTAACAAAATCTTACATATTCATATTACAATAAAAGACAATAATAGCTCCAATTGAATAGAAAACAACAAGAATTGATTTGGCTGGCATGCCTTACTTTTGTAAGAAAAAAAAGTAAAATAAAAGTGTTATTCCGTTCAAAAAATAATCAAGTTCAAAATATCACTTGTAATGAACAATGGAATTCAAACTTATCAAGACAGAGCTTGAATAAAAGGAAGGTACATACTTCAACTGGAACGGTGAGCACGTTCCATGGCGAAAAAAAGGAAGTGGAAAAATCATAAAGCTTCAAAAAATGACCTATAATAATTGGGTATTATGCTTTTATCAAGAAGTCCCAATAAATCTTTCTTTTTACTAGCAGCTATTTTCGGTTTGCAGGTAAATGCTGGCTGTAGTAAAATGCTGTAACTGGGCGCTTCATTTCTCTTCTTTTGAACAACTCGTACTTTTGTAAACTCTTCTTCAGAATACGAGGTCTTGTAGAAGAGATAATCAGGAGAGTCTTTCTTAACTTGAATGACTTTGGTCTCAGTCATTTTTACCTTGGTCATGTTCAATGGACCTAATTCTTGCTCCAACTTTTTCAAATTGTAGATGTCTTCATAATACATCTCATGAACTTGGTAGGGCTCTCCTGTTTTTCTTGCATTTCTAATTGCAGAAATGAAAGCGTCAGGAGTGTACATTGGCCCCCGTTTCAGTTGTCGCTTCACCTCTCTTTCTATCAACGAATGGGCAGTCTCCCTCGTTTTGCGTATGCCCCTTTATGAGAAACTTATGGGTTATGCTCTTCAGCTTCAAGCTCTGAACCGCATACAAGTTAAGAGCAATCATGTATCTGTTTTTCTGCTGACCGCCACAATTGTTTTAAATTACATCTACCGCACCACTCTTCTTCTCAACTTCAATCAGATAGCATAAAACACAAGTTCCCAATTCGTTGACGCCTCTACCAGCATTTGATTCATCCCAAACGTAGCAATGACATGAATTGTTATGTTAATTATAAATGGTGAAGTTCAAAACATTCAGTTTGGATAAGTAATAGAAAAGAGAGAGGTCTCCTTTCGGCATCTGCATAACCGCTTGAAGATCATACACTGCAACTTCTGCGTCGAGGTTTTCCTTGTCAGCGCTTTTTTCTGCACGAGCCAACTCTCTCTCTTTTATGTGCAAGTCATAAGCAGGTTTGATTCTCTCTTTTTCTTCCTCATCAATGTTCTGGTACTTGAAACATAGATCACATTGATCTTTTTTAGGTGTGAAGAAAGAAATGTTGAATTCTTCAGTAGAAATACGGTAGAAGAGAGTATAATTACCGTATTTCATTATGTTTTTACTCTCACACTCTTGAACATAATCTCTATGAAGCTCACTTATTGATTTACTGCCATCTATATACAATTTTGAGGTGTTGGCTCTCGTATAATGACTTTCTATTTTTGGTATATTGTCTATAAAATTACGTATACCTTCCCTTATAGTTTTATCAAGTGTTCTTTGGTTGCCATGCTTTCCTCGTTTGTCTTCTTCAACAAGAATGCCTGTTGTTTTCTGATCTTTTTCAATCACTGTACGAATGGTTCTGTCATTGATGTCCAGTGTGTTTTTGAAAAAGATTTTGCAAACACGGACAGGTTGTTCTGAATGTTGGAAGAAAAATGCGTGGTTTCCTTTCGCCACCAACACGTATGTACCTGTACCTAGGTTGAATGGAAGACATGCAATTGGCAATGAATTGTCTTTGTTTGCTAATGTCCCCCAACTCCCAAAACTCAGAAAAAAAATAGTGCCTTTTCTGCTGAGTGAATTTGGAATGATATTTCAATTTGCATTTTTCTGAACAGGGTGGCTTTATTTGTCTTGGAGCTTTCTCTTTACCTTTTTCTTTCTTTGAATTGGTTACATACGATTCCCCAGAGTTTCGTGCTTTCTTTTTTTTAGATCGCTGCCACTTGTCGAGATTCAGTTTCCGTTTTCGACTTTTTTTTACAGGACTCACCTGAACATTTTGTTCTCTAGTTGAAATTGAGGAAGATTCTAAGGAGGAGCTGACATTTACTTCAACATTTGTTTTTTCGGAACGCTTGGCAGATGTATCATTTCCAAAAAGGTCAAAATATTTTTCGCTGGGATGATCCAGTTCATTAGCATGAGGATTAAACGTGGGATCCTTGTCTTCATCATCAACTGTTGTCTCGTCTTCTGAGTCAGAGGAACACGTTGAGCACGTAGATCCACTGGATGAGGCAGAACAGCTGTTGCTCTTTCGCGATACCACTTCTGATAAAACATCATTGGTCCTAGTTTCAAGGCCTAGAACGTACATGAAATTGTTATAATATAGCTATAATAGAACATGAAGATTTTCATCAATCAACTTCCAGGATAAGTACTTGAACAGCAAATCGAAAAAATTAGAGCGAAACAACTTACCACCATTAGTTGCGAAGGAAGCTGATGATTGACACTCTTCTGAATTATCCGGTAAGTTTGTATCTGGTAGTTTCATTTCCATTTCTTCAGAAGCAACAGCATTCTTGCCTGCATCATCAGTTGGAGCTAATGCCATCAGGACTAGTTTTCTTCCTCTCTGAGTTATCTTGTTATCCACAAAATTTGTCATTATGGACAAAGTGTAAAAAAATCATCAACAATAAGGACACAACTCAAGAGAATACTAGCAGATTCACTGACTTTTTCCAATAACAGTGTCATAAATGGAAATCTGTCGAAAAGTGAGATCTGAAAGAAGACGAAAGTTTATCAGTAATAATGACATATTTCAAAAAATTACGCCAGAAATTAGAAATTCTCTCTGCAAGAGAGACCAATTTGTAGTTATGTCTTTCGTTGCATACAGAAACTTTCCAACAATAACGGCTCTTTTCAAAATAATACTCTGAATAATGTACTTACCTTTTCTAGAGCAGTTATATATTTTGAGTTGATACAGTCTTCATGAAAAACACTACAACTTCTCCCAACAGCAGTTGAGGTCTAACTGAGAAGTGACACTATTGATACTAAACCTTTCCGTAATATGGAGGGAGAGGACAACAGACTCAGCGCTGTCACGCGGGAAGTTTTGAAAACTCAGAAGTGACACTACTGCAGTAAATGGAGGCACACCAGAGCAGTCTTTTTTTTCAGAAAGCTTGAAAACATCGATTTTTGAGATGTGACACTATTGCAGCAAACAAGCGATATATATTTACGATCAGAAAAATGACAGAAATAACGATGAGGCAGGATAGCAAAGTATATGTAACATTCGTAGATATTGAGAAAGCTTTTGACAGAATACAGAGGGAGAAGATGTGGAGAATCTTAGAAGAGAGAAAAATAGATAAACAACTATTACAAGCAATTGAAAGCATTTACAGAAGAACAACAAATTACATACGAACAGGAAACGAAGTATCAGAAGAATTCACAATCACCAAAGGACTACGACAAGGGGGAGCCTTGAGTCCGATATTATTTATCATATATCTAGACAATATCATGAAGAGAACAAAGAACAAAACAGAGGCAATTGAAATAGGACATTACAAACTTGAAAGAATTACTTTGACAGAATGTGCATTCGCAGATGATCTGGCAATTTTCGCTAAAAGTGAAGAAGATATGCAGCATAACTTGAATGTGTGGGATGAAGAACTGTATAAACATGGAATGAAGATCAATATAGAAGAAACAAAGATCATGGTAATAGCCAAAGAAAATATAGCAACTAGTGTATCACTTAATGGAAAAACGATAGAACAAGTAGAAACGTTCACATATCTAGGAGCTGCAATAAATAGTAAGGGAAGTATGGAGCCCGAAATTAATAAGAGAATCCAGGCGGCGAATAAAAATTACTATGCTATGAACAAAGCAATTCTAAATAACAAGCATATTTCAAAAACCACAAAAATGGCTGTATATAAAACAATATACCGACCAACACTAATCTACGGAAGTGAAACTTGGGTCCTTGATCAAAGAAGTCAAAGTAAAATACAGGCGACTGAGATGAGGTTTTTGAGAAGGATAGAAGAAGTTCGAAGAATTGACAAAGAAGTAAGAAACGAAGAAATAAGACGGAATCTACAGACCGAAAGTATACAAAATACAATAGATAAAAGACAGCTAGCATGGTATGGCCACATAATAAGAATGCCAGAAAACAGACAAGTTAAACAAGTGTGGAATGCAAGATACCCAAAGAAGAAAGGAAGAGGCAGACCAAGAAAGAATTGGGAAAGTTCGATACAAGAAATATTGAAAAGAAATAGCATCAGTAATAACGAAGCAAAAAAAAGGCTTTGGACAGGAAGCAATGGAATGAAATAATTCAAAAATTAAATTAAAGAACTAATAATCTCGACACCCGAAAGGGTAACAGAGATTCAAATAGATAATAATAATAATAATATATATATATATATATATATATATATATATATATATATATATATATATATATATATATATATATATATATATATACATATATATATATATATATATATATATATATATATATATATATATATATATATATATATATATATATATATATATATATATATATATATATATATATATATATATATATATATATATATACCTACTGTACTGTATCCGGTGTGTGTGTAAATTTGCCTTTAAGGCAGCCGATAATAATTTCGAAATAAACGGAACTTATCGCTAGAATCAAAAGTGAAGCAGTTTGAGTGTATAGACAAGTGTCGTGTGATACTGTATAAATCAAGTGATTGATGACTAAATAATATTAGTGATAGAAAATAAGAGTATAAATTCATCAGCTCTGTGACCTTAAACAGCTGTCAGCGAAAACAAAACGGAAGAGGCAGGTAACGCGCAAGTGTTTTGCCTGATAATTAGTGACTAAAAACACAGGACCGTAATAAATAATATTGTGAATCAAATTTAAGATAAGAAACAAAGTGAATCTGGGGTATGAATAAAAGAGCTAGAGGAACGGAAGAGAGAGATTACGAGAACATATTTAGAAAAAATAAAAAAGTGATTAGGTCACCTGAACAGAGGAAAAGAGAGGAAATATCCAAAAGTAAACAAAACGAAAACATAAACACGGAGGAATACACAACAAATACAGAAGAGATGAAGGAGTTGAAAGAAATGATGAGTAAAATAGATGAGAATACGAAAGATTTGAAACAAGAAATAAAAGAGATTAAGATGGAGATGGAGAAGGGAGAAAACAGTTGGAGAAAGGAGAAGAATATTTTATCAAAAAGAATAGAGAACTTGGAGAGAAAACTTGAGAATGAAAAAAGAGCAAGGAAAAAGTATAATATAATAATAAAGGGATTGAAGCTGTGGTCAAACACAGCAGGCGAAATGGCAAACTGGTTGGAACAAAAGCTAGAAATTAAAGTAGATATGAAGAATATGGAAACTTTGAACAAAGATAAGGTGAATGAATTTATAAGAGCAGAATTACCAAATTGGGAGCAAAAGCATAGAGGGATGACAAAGAAAAACGGTCTGAGAAATACAAATATATATATAGACAACGATCTTACTTGGAAAGAAAGGAAAATTCAAAGAGAAATAAGAAGCATAGCAAGAGAAGAAAGAAATGAAGGGAAAAATGTTAAAATAGGATATCAGAAAATAACGATTGATGGAAAAGTATACAAATGGAATAAACAGGAGAATGAAGTTATTCTACAAGAAATAGTGGAACGAAATAACAACTCAAAAAACTGATAACACACAAAATAAGGAATACGAATAGAACGGAGACGAATCGGCAAACGGAAAAGGTGACTCTGATAGGATCATGGAATATAAAGAGTATAAATGGAAAGGAAAATGGATCAATTGAAGAATTTGAAAAGGCTAACTTAAAAATATTAGCGATAACTGGAACAAATACAAAGGGAAATGGAATTGTAAAATCAGCTAATAACCATATATTGATTCATAGTGGGGTGGAAACACTGATCTCTAATATAACACTGGATTGGGTTCAGACCATATTCTGGCATCTAAAAGCGGCTCCGGTTGAACGGCGACCTTGACAGTAAAACTAAGGTTTTGTGTCACTATTCGGCGGCAAATTCAAAACACTTATAGAAGACACTCGATGAAATTCAAAGTATAATGCAAGTTAGATAATGCAATTATTCTCAATATACGTCAATATGCACACATTAATAATTAATAATAGTTAAAAGTATTTAAAAATTGTTATAATAGTTAAAATATTTAAGAATATTCAATAATAGCTCAAAATATTTGTTAACTTTTTAGTATCAGTATTTTAACTATTTTTTAAACATTTTAGCTCTGAATTATCAAATTCATTGAATAGTTTCACGATTTTTGTTATAGATCTAAACAATAAATAAATTGTATTGAGAATTGTGTGACTATTTGAACATTTTTTTTTGGTTTTGCAGTTAACGCTATAATTTTTGTATAGTTCGTTGAAAATAGTCGAAACAACATCATTTTCCAGAGTCGTGTATCTTTTCGTGGACGCAACAAAATTTTGAGAACATAACCTCATGTTTTTGGCTATTTCTAAGTTTGGCAAACTCATTTGTTCGAGCTATTTTTAGAACGATTGTTCATCGGATGGAAATCTTGAAAATATTCACATCATGACATAGCAATAAAAATAAGTAATGTTTCCTTATTTCAGTCATAACGACAGTTACTTCAGGTTCATTTGTTGTACCTACTTGTGCAGTGTCGAATTTCTCGATGAAACGAGTCTCTTTCCGCAAAACATGCACTCGATCATCATGTTTGATGAATAAAATACCGGCAAACCAAACAGCTAAATTTTATATATCGCGGCACAACGCGGTATTGATCTGACACAAAACCTCAGTTTTTGCCAAGATGGCGACGCTCAATTGGGGCCGCATTCCAGCGGCCTGAATCCAATTCAGTGTTATATTAGAGATCAGTGGGTGGAAAATAACGAAAGAGCAAGAGCAGGAGTAGGTTGCATAATACACGAAACATGGGAACAGACAATAAGAGAATTTAAATGTATAAACGAAAGAATATTGATAGTCGAAATAGAAGATAACAACAAATCAACAGGAAATATTATAATAGTTTATGGGCCATGCGAAGATGAGAATAAGGCAGGAAAGGACGAATTCTGGAGAACTCTGTAATACGAATATGATAAATTAGAAGAACCTGTGTTTATAACTGGAGATTTCAATGCGAGAGTAGGAAATATTAACGAAGGAATCGAGGAATTAATGGGGAAGCACAGAGAACATGTGAAGAATTACAACAGAAACAGACTCACGAATTTCTGCATTATCAATGAGTTGAAAATACTGAATACTTTCTTTGAGCACAAAGATATTCACAAATATACTCGCGAAGTGGAAAGTCGGAACGAAAAATCAGTGTTAGATTACTTCCTGGTACAAAAGACGCAAATGAGAAAAGTGAACGATGTAAGAGTCAAGAGAGGATTCGAAATAGGGAGTGACCACTTCCTTACGATGGCAACACTAAAAATAACGGAAAATAGAAAACAAGAAATGATAAAAAAGACCAAAAGTGACACCGAAATAATAAAATATAGAATAGATCGATTGAAAAACACAAAAATAAGAGAAAAGTATCAGAAAAGCATGAAGGAAATGATTAGAGTTACACCTAAGCGTGATTGTAACAATGTGGAAGGAATGTGGAAGAAATTCAAACACACAATGATGGAAGCAACAGAAAAAGCATGTGGAAAAATGAGAAATAGAAATCATAGGAAGCAAACACACTGGCGGAATGAGGAGGTAGGAGAAGAAGTGAAAAAGAAAAAACAAGAGTAAAAAAAATTCTTAAGCACCAAGAAATCAGTAGATTACGAACATTATAAGCAGCAAAGTAAAAAAGTGAAAGAGGTAATCTAAAAAGCCAAGATGAAAAGCTGGGAAGAATTTGACGAATCGATAGAAGAGAGCTTCAAGGAAAATGAAAAGTTATATTACAAGGTACTAAAAAATTCCAAGAAGGAAAATCAAGTACAACTTAAACAAATGAAAGATAAGCAAGGGAAGATTATAAGAGAGAAAAGCAAAATAATGAACAGGTGAAGAGAGCATTTCCAGAAACTATTAGAGGATAACAAAATAAGGAGAGATGAGGAATTGATCAAAAAAGAAAAAGAATATGCAGAAATCAGGACATTAGAAAGTGCAAAAGAAAAAATAACAATGGAGGAACTGAAATTAGCGCTACATAAATTAAAAAATGGAAAAGCTCCAGGACATGATATGATGAAAGCCGAACAGATAAAATATATAGGTGAAGAGGGAGAACAAATATTACTGTTTATACTCAACAATATATGGAAAGCTGGTAAAATACCCAACGACTGGAAAAAAGCAGTAATATTTCCTATATTCAAAAAAGGGGACAGTAGTAACTGCAACAACTATAGGGGCATATCATTATATGTACAACGGCGAAAGTATATGAAGCCATACTACACAATAAATTAAGAAAATTGACAAAAGCAATACTTGAGAAAACATAGAGCGATTGTAGGAGCGGACACTCAGTGCAAGACCATATATATTTACGATCAGAAAAATGACAGGAATAACGATGAGGCAGGATAGCAAAGTATATGTAACATTCATAAATATTGGGAAAGCTTCTGACAGAATACAGAGGGAGAAGATGTGGAGAATCTTAGAAGAGAGGAAAATGGATAAACAACTATTACAAGCAATTGAAAGCATTTACAGAAGAACAAAAAGTTACATACGAACAGGAAACGGAGTATCAGAAGAATTCACGACCATCCAAGGACTAAGACAAGGGGAAGCCCTGAGTCCTATATTATTTATCACATATCCAGACCATATCATGAAGAGAACAAAGAATGAAACAAAGTCAATTGAAATAGGACACTACAAACTTGAAAGAATTATTTTGACAGAATATGCATTCTCAGATTATCTGGAAATTTTCGCTAAAAGTGAAGAAGATATGCAGCATAACTTGAATGTGTAGGATGAAGAACTGCGTAAACATGACATAAAGATCAATATAGAAAAAACAAAGATCATGGTAATAGCCAAAAAAAAAAGCAACTAGTATATCACTTAATGGAAAGACGATAGAATGAGTAGAAACGTTCACATATCTAAGAGCTGCAATAATAAGTGAGGGAAGTATGGAGCCCGAAATTAATAAGAGAAGCCAGGCCATAAGAATTATTATGCTATGAACAAAGCAATTCTAAATAGCAAGCATATTTCAAAAACCGCAAAAATGGCTGTATATAAAACAATATACCGACCAACACTAATTTACGGAAGTGAAACTTGGGTCCTTGATCAAAGAGGTCAAAGTAAAATACAGGCGACTGAGATGAGGTTTTTGAGAAGGATAGAAGAAGTTCGAAGAATTGACAAAGTAAGAAACGAAGAAATAAGACGGAATCTACAGACCGTAAGTATACAAAATACAATAGATAAAAGACAGCTAGCATGGTATGGCCACATAATAAGAATGCCAGAAAACAGACAAGTTAAACAAGTGTGGAATGCAAGATACCCAAAAAAGAAAAGAAGAGGCAGACCAAGAAAGAATTGGGAAAGTTCGATACAAGAAATATTGAAAAAAAAAATAGCGTCAATAATAACGAAGCAAAGAAAAAGGCTTTGGACATGAAGCAATGGAAAGAAATGATTCAAAAATTAAATTAAAGAACTAACAATCTTGACACCCGAAAGGGCAACAGAGATTTGAATAGATTATAATTATGATAAATATATATATATATTATATATATATATATATATATATATATATATATATATATATATATATATATATATATATATAATATATATATATATATATATAGATATATATTTAACGTAGTTGAAGAGTACTCGCGACTGTTACGAATAGTTAAGGAAACAAAATAACGCAAGTTAAACAGTCAAAAATTTTTTGTGAGTGGGCTCAAGTAAAAAACGCTCTTTTAGATTAGTCAAGCTTTCGGTCTTTAATTAAAACCATCCTCAGGACTATCCAGTGAGATTCCAAAAATAAATAAATTTTCATCACAGATCAGCATATTTGTACAAGAATTGGAAATACATGTTAAAAATTTGAACAACAATTGTTTTTCAAAAAGTAAAATTTAGTCACATGTTGGACCACCAAACGAAAACATGACAGCCAGCCATTTTGCAACCAACTCGGTTGTATTTCCAATTCTTGTACAAATATGCTGATCTGTGATGAAAATTTATTTATTTTTGGAATCTCACTGGATAGTCCTAAGGATGGTTTTAATTGAAGACCGAAAGCTTGACTAATCTAAAAGAGCATATTTTACTTGAGCCCACTCACAAAAAATTTTTGACTGTTTAACCTGCGTTATTTTGTTTCCTTATATATATATATATATATATATATATATATATATATATATATATATATATATATATATATATATATATATATATATATATATATATATATATATATATTTATATATATATATATATATATATATATATATATATATATATATATATATATATATTTATATATATATATATATATATATATATATATCATCAAAAAGGATGGCGGAACATAAATAAATGATACTGATAGAAATATTGGTTAAGAAACATAAGAATAAATGGATAAATATATGCTGTGAAATTGGAAAAATAAACACGGAGTGCAGTGAATATGATCACGTGATTATATTTGAATAATATGAACTAAAATTTTGGAAATCTGTTTTTTCATTAAAAGTGTTGTTACAGAAATTAATATGATACATTGAAAAAAATAAAATTTTGTCCTAATTATCACATCTGTCAAGAATTTCAACATTATCTGGTCCGGATGATGTTGCGTTTTGCTGGTATGAATTGATAAAGCGCAGCAATTGACTTCTCAAGATTATTACAATCGCTCTTATGTGGTATAATTCTTGACTCCAAAAGTCTACATATCTGTATAATATAAATTGAAGTACAGTCGTCACAATTGATTTTATAAATAGCATTACTCTGATCATTGATAGATGTGGAATCTTTTAGTTGAGTGTATAGACTTCTGATAGTTGGCCCACCCTGATATTAATTTATTTATTTATTCATTCATTTACCACAGTATACAAAGCAAAGCATATCCAATCTACAACAAATCAAAAAGCTTGCACATGATGTATTTTTATATACTAAATAGTATTCATTATCCAACAAAAACACAGAAAATGATTATTTAGTTAGTTCTTACCAGGATTTTTTTTTTGTATATAATTCAAATTAAGAATAAACCATAGTAAAATCTGATAGTGCATGGTATTTCTCCTATAATCATTGTAACTTTTTGTAATTTTCATGAAAGAATCTCGCAATTGATAGTTAAACTCAAAACTTCTCTCAATGAACGGTTCATTGAATCTCAACCTATAAAAAGCATCTGATTTTATCACATAATCAGGTATTCAGCATAAAGAGACAAAATGCATTCACTTAGATTTTATAGATAAAACAAATATTAATATATTGGGAAAAGAAATACATAGTAGGCAAATTGAATTTTTCAGAGATCAAAGTGTAATCATGAGAAAATCTATCCATAGGTGTTCCGTCTAAAAATATAACTTTTCTTAATACTTTGTGCTGGAATTTTTCTAGTTTGTACATTGAATTCTGATACAAGGATCTCCAAATAACAGGTGCATAGGTAAGCCAGGATCTGGGCCTCGATTCTTGAGACCATGCGAAAGTTTTCGTGTACGCAAATATTCGAGCGGTGACTTTCGTATACGACCAGTCGACTGCGCATTAGTGGTATTCTTGACTGGTGATCAGGCCCGGACTAGGACCTAAAGACAGCCCGGGCATTTCATAGACGGTCGGCCCTCCACTCTCTAAGAAACACTAAAATCTTTATATGTCATAACTTTCATACTGCTAAGACCGAATTGGATAATTCTTTTGCTGTACTCTAAGTTGAAAAATACTTAACCCTACTAAGAAAGTTTGGCCAAAATAAGCTCAGTATTTTCGGACATATTTGTTTGCGGGCAAACATACATACATATATACAGTACCTGGCAAAATTATTAGGAACAGTTCATAAATTTTTATATTTTCTAATTTTACTGACTATTGTTCCAACAAATGGTTCTAGGTCTCATTGGTCTTTTTTATATAAAAGAGTGTTCAATTGAAATATCAAAACATTGAACTATAAAAAGTAAATATTGATTTTTCAATTGAAAAAAATTATTGAAAATCCAATAAAGAGAAACAAAGAAGAAATCACGATAATGAAAATTTCACACAAAAACTGTAAAATATGTGAAGTGCTGTGCTATGGAACATTCAATAAATGAATAATTCTAAAAAAGAATTGTTTTCAATAGAAAATTCTAATCTAAGAGTCGGGGCTGAAGTCACCATCATCTTAGATCGGGGATGCAACTGTAGACATATGTTTCGTCCTTATTGGGACTCCTCAGTACAGTATAGCCAAGTCCAAGATAATCAAGACTTGGATCCTAGAGTGTATAAACTCATTACGATAAAAGGTGCGCTGTAGCAAAAACTTCAAACAACACTATCTATCGGGCACAAATGCCGATTGCACGGCTGACAAGATAAAGAAGAAATCACAATAATAAAAATTTCACACAAAAACTGTGAAATATGTGAAGTACTGTGCCAGGGAACATTCAAAAAATAAATAATTCTAGAGAAGAATTAAGAGAAATAAATTCAACAATCAGTACTCTTGCCAGGGGAACGAAATATCAGCAGTAAATTCGTATTTTGTCTTATTTGGACGTTTTGGAACCGAAATCGCTCTCCAAAATCAGCTCATCTGGAAGCTGAAATACTATATTGCTGGTTAAATTTCAAGTTATTTTGAAGAGAAGCATCACAATTTAGACTTTGAAACCAGCAGAAAAAAACCACTGAACAATATAGGACCAATGCACCATTATTATTCATTTTATAGAGTATTAACATCGATGATTTGTGTTTTTTTTTACCAAAAAACGCTATAGACTCACATTGTTTAGTTTCTTTTCCCTGGTTTCAACGCTTGAACTAAGATGTTTTTTTTTTGTTTTCATAAAATAACTCCAAATTTAACCAGCAATGTAATAATATTTGGACTTTCACATGAGCTGATTATAGGAGAACGTACTTCCGGCTCAGTCGATTACAATGAGAATAGTAGGTAATCATTCAGATACTACAGCAGACTGAAATAATAAATTTTAATACTCTACAGACGATCATTTCAAATTTATGCGAAAAATTTTATTCATTAAAGGACACAACGAGACAAACAGACAATATGTTCGACATATCAATGCCAATATCAGTAGAACTGGAAATGAAAGATGCAAATGAGCAATCAAAAAACGTAGGAAATAACATAGGTATATGAATGAACCAAGGGTCAACTTTTTTTTGACATATAGGAAATACATGTGAAAATTCAAATTTGGTCCAAGTTTTTACCCATTATTCTGAAAATCAGAAGTGTAAATACAAAAAAAGTTCAGAGTCAAAAACCACATCCAACAAGCCCTCATTTATTAACATAAGTTGTTCTATTCATGAAATAACAGTAAATTAAAATTACCCTTTTCAGAACGAAATCAAAATTTCAACATTTTGTCTCCTATATGTCAAAAAAAAAGTAGGCACCCGGTATATGATATTAAGCATTATATTATAATATAGAATGATGTACAAAGAAAGCTTAAAGCTCTAGAAACATATTGCAATTCCCTCGATTTAAAAATCAACGCAAGCAAAACTAAAGCTATGCATTTTCATCGGGCCCGATTGAGATAAGTAAGCAAAATCTAAAGTTTCTCTGTCCATACCAAAACTTACACTTACCTTGGTATCATATACAAAACATCGAGCTTATTTGCAGAAAACGCAAAAATTTTCACAACCAACTCAAGAAAAATATCAGCTGGTATCAAAAACACTCTTATAAAATCTAAAATTTTCGATTGGAATACCATAAATGAACTATTTGACAATTTAGCTACACCAGCACTACTGTATGCTGCAGAAACATTGGCAATAAACTGTGCAGAAATAATGAAGAAGGGTCAAACAAAATACTTCAAAAATATTCTGGGTCTGCAAAGAATTACACCAAACTATATTGTTCGAAATGAAATAAGCAGGTATAAACTATAGCTTTTTATCGTCAGTCGGATACTGAATTGGTTGCACAAAATTCTTCTCACATCAGAAAAAAAATACCTCCAAAATGTGCTACAATAAGCTTTTAAAATTAAACCAAAAAAAGTCAATTACTGATTGTTATCAAAACAAATTCAACTGGGTGAGGAGTGTCCAAAAGAACAAACTTTTTGAAGATCTGGAAAACATTATACAAATTAAATACAAAATCCTAAATATTCTGAACTCTTATAGATAATATATTTACTACTTGGATATCTCACGTATAAATCCCTCAACCTATAACCTATACTATAAATCCTACATTTTCACAAATCTACACCAAACATTTCATGTTCCTTTCAATATCCTAAAAGTCATATCTCAATTAAGAACATCTAGCATAAAAAACTTTCAGATATTACGCGATGGGGTGATTTTTAAATTTGACTATTAACAAATCTGTTCAATATGCAACACGAGCCAAGAAGACAGCCTCCAACACTTTTTATTTTCTTGACCGATATTGACGCCAATAAGAACGGAATTCATCTCAGAATATCTGTCAGATATCATCTCAGAAAATCTCAATGGATTTCTTCTATCAAACCTCACAAGGAACAAGATATTCAATATTTACAAATTTTGAAATAATTCCTCAGAATTAAAAGCATTCATTGAGAATATGTAGCATGTATTAATTATCATCATAATCATTAAAAATCATATGCTGCTACTAATCCTTTTTTGTTAATTAATTTGTCAGACTCAATTCTGAATGCGCAGCATCAATACATCAAGATCGATCATTGGCATCTCGAAACACCCTGTTAAAAAAAATCATCTGAAGTTTGGGATGTCCTCTGCAAATAAAAAATTGCCTGTCATCACAAAAATGTTTTTCACCATGTCAGATTCAATTTTTAAGCGCCGTGACAGCAAAAACATAAGCTTTTTCAAGGGCCTTGTCAAAACACCACCTTAACTTTTTTCTGAAAGAAAATTTGACATTTATTTCATGCATACAGATTGGTCTGTCAGCGAAGGAATGTTATCTACTATGTTAGACTTAATATTTCAAGTGCAGCGACCACATTTTTCAATAAAAAAAATTAGTTATAGTCGTTGCTAACTGAAAACTTTTGATTCTGCAATTCTAAAACAATAATGTAGATCTCTTTCATATACTCGAATACGTTTTTCAACAAAATATTGGTTATTACTATGTCAGACTTAATTTTTAAGAATCGAACCTGTTTCATAAAAAATAGCTTTCACAACGGCCGCCTCAAAACATCATTTTAATTTTTTTCTGATTCCATTTACATTTATTTATTTATTTATTTATTTATTTATTTATTTATCAACCACTCAACAGGATACGAGAGTATCCCAATTACAGAGGGCTGGAAAGAATACAATAACAAATGACAATGACATCAACACTTGAGAATGAATAGATTACAATAGAAGAAAAAAATAATTAAATCTAAGGAAAAACATTGTACAGTGCACGCTTATATACCAACAAAGAATCGTAGTATAAGTCTATATCTGATGTGTTGGACACAAACGTATCGAAGATATGACATATCCGCCTGGTTGGAGCATTCAGTTCATAGTTTGATTTAGATATTGGAATTCTGAATGTATACAATTGAGCAGCTGTTCTACTTAAATTACGTGGCACCACGAAGTTAAGGTTTCCCAGAATTGAAGAGCTGTCAATGCGATTGTGGACCAGTTTATACAAAAAAATACAAGAAATAATGTTCCGTCTTTTTTGAAGCGCAGTAATATGAAATAGTTCAAGATGATATGTATAGCTGTAAGTAAGACAATTGAAAGAAACACAAAATTTTCTAGCACAAAATCTAACAAATTTTCTCTGAATTCTCTCAATCTCCTCGCTGTATTTAATATACATCGGATTCCAAACCACGACACAGTACTCAAGCCTGGAACGCACAAAAGAAAAATATAGAGATTTGAGTGTTGTCACTCTTGTGAAATAACTTGAATTTCTAATAATAAATCCTAATATTTTATACTAATAATTTGCAATATATTCTACATGATTTTGAAAAGTTAGTTTAGGATCAAATATGACACCCAAATCTCTACATTGCGTAACTCTATTAAGTGCTAAACTACTCATTTTGTACACATTCAGAACTACATTATGTTTCATGGAGTATGTCATAACTTTACATTTTTCTATATTAAAAAATAAATTTGATTGAATAGACCATTTATGGAGATTCTCTATATCAGTCTGTAGAAGATCGCTATCATTCTGTGAGTTTATTACTTTAAAAATTTTCAAATCATCAGCATATAATAATACTTCAGAGTTCTTAATGCAATTAGTTATATCATTTATAAAAAGGATGAATAATAAAGGTCCTAAGTTTGATCCCTGAGGAATCCCAGAGGAAGGCATGAAATATTTAGATTTGGTATTATTATAACGCACGAAGTTTTCACGATTCCTAATATAAGAGTCAAAAAACATGATTAAATCAGGTGAGAAGCCAAACTGATGTTTTAATTTAAATAGCATGATTTTATGATTAATCTTATCAAAAGCTTTAGTGAAGTCTGTATAGATTACATCTATTTGTTTATTTTTATTCAATGAAGTTGACATAAAATCTGTGAATTCTACTAAATTTGTAGTTGTGGATCTTCCGCTAATAAAGCCATGCTGATTGTTGCAGATTGAATCAGATACATGATTGTATATGTATTTATACAAAATTTTCTCAAAACACTTTGCAATGTTGGATAAAATACTGATAGGTCTATAATTTTCAATATCATGAGAACTGCCAGATTTAAATATAGGACACACATGGGCTTTCTTGAAGGAATTTGGAAATGTATTAGTAGAAAGAGATAGATTAAAGATAATTAGCAGCGGTGTAGTTAATAAGTCACGACAACCCTTAAGTATAAAAGCTGGAATGTTATCTGGACCGGGAGACTTGGAGATTTTCAGACTATTTATAGCTTGTATAATATCATCCTCGGTTATTTTTTGAATATTTAGTTGATGCATAGTAACTGATTCTGTTGAAAAGTCATCAAAGGACGCACAGATCCTCAGTTGAATAAACACTGTTGAAATGATCCGCAAACCCTTGTACAATTTCCGTCGTAGATTTGAGTTCATTGTTTTTCAGAAACATGTTACCCGGGATGCGTGATGTTTGTTTGAGATTATTCACGAATGCCCAAAATTTATTTGGATCGGACGATATATTTGATTCAGCATTTGATATAAAATTTCGGTAAGCATCTTTCATATTTGATTTTAGTTTAGCTCGTAAGGAACTGAATTCTTTATAATGATATTCATCCTTGTGAGTCTTGTACAGTTTATGAGCTTTTTCTTTTTGTTTGATCATTTGAATGATATCCTTAGTAAACCAGGAAGGGTAATTAGTAATTCTTTTACGCATCCTAGGAACACATTTCTGAAACACTTTATTAATTATGTCATAGAATCTATCAACAGCTTCATTGACATCAGTGAACGACTTAAGAATATTCCAATCTGTGTCTCTTAGTAAAGAGTACATCAACTCATAATCCGCACGTTGGAAATTATAGAAGAAATCAGAGCTGAATTTTGACTTATGAGGAACAGTATTTTTTAATTCTAAAGTAATAAATAAAGAAGGATGATATTTGTCTTCCGGTACAAAAGAGATATCCTCGCGAATTACACCACAATTTATATTAGATATAACGACATCAAGAATACGATTGTCACAGTTTAATATTTTATTTTGTTGAATTCCTCCAAGAAAATTACAAAAATTATTGAATCTAGTTATGTGATTGTTTGTAAAATTTAAATTATAATATTCAACTAGATCGAAGATATTTAGATCCCCAATTATAATGAAATTATTTTGAAGTACAGAACTATTTGATTCTAAGCAATCATAAATCATTTCTTGTTGTTCAGCTGAAATAGGAGAAGGAGCATAAATGCAAATGACAATCAAATTCGCACCCGAGTTCAAATGCAATTTGATACCGATAATATCAGCAATAGAGTTTTCATTTAAATCTAATTTTATGAGTGATGATTTGTGTTTATTATTCACTGCACACAAAACACCTCCGCCGCGTGATTTGCCTACCTTACGGTAATTACGATCCTTTCTAAAAGTGTTATATCTGTTATGATCGAATAATTCATTATTATATACTGTATCATTGAGCCATGTCTCCGTGATAGCAATTATACATTACAATACATATATAATTATAAGAGCATGTTACACTTAATTTTAATAATGGTACATGTACGCGGTGTCTGCCGGCCCGAAGGATTTCCTGAAATTATAATTTTGGTCCATGCTTAAAAATATTTGCCTATCCCTGCTGGTATTGGTACTAATCGTGAACTGAATAATAGACTACTAATAGCGGAGGGAGTTGCCATAGAGTCAATGTGTCTACTCAGTAGACTACGGCGTGGACCCTGGTCAATATTAGAGGTACTAATTAACAAAAATTATCAGGCAGACAAGGTTTAATAGATAGAAACAATCTTGAACTTTATGTGAAAAAAACAATAGAGGAGGTATTATTAAGTGCACTTTCATAAAAAAAATTGATTTAAACAAACGGTCTGTCTGAAATTATCTAACGAAAATTGTCTGTCAGACAAGTTGTGATAGATAGAAGAGATCTTAAACTTCATTTTGAAAAAGAAACCAAAGAGGTGTTATGAAGTGCATTTTTGTAAAAAATTTTATTCATAGCAAGAGGTCTGTCAGAAGTTAATTGACAAAAACTGTCAGTCAGACAATTTTTTTCGAAAATAGTTCATCACTTACTACAAATTGTATGAATTTTAAACAGGTGTTTCGAAAAAAACCACATTATTTAGCTGATTTCAAAAATTAATAAAAAATAATAGTTGAAAATTTTTTACTAGTCTGGCGGGCGTAACATGTTTCTTACATGCTTCTCAGCCATTCTCAATTTATAATTTTGAGGTGTTCGATGGGGTAGCTTTTTTGTCATGGCAGCCTGCACTATTAGTCCTAACATCTATAGTTGAAGTTCTGCTTGGTGGAGCAATAATATTGAACCTGAGTACGTTGAGGAGCACCAAACAATATTTGAAACGGTTCAGAAAAGGTGTCATTTAATTTGATTTGAGTTCTTCTATTAGTCAAATACGCATGAATCCATTTCGTTAAATCAATCGGGAGCTTATCCCTATTCAATATATTCACAAATACATTCGTATTGACAAGATTAAATGCTTTTTTAAAATCTGTATATACAACGTCTACAGCATTAGAACAAGTATGAATAGATTAGTGAGAGATGATATCCTCTTAATGAATCCATGTTGTTCATCAATCATTACATAATGTAAATGAGAATATAGTCTCGACGAAACAACTTTATCAATGATTTTGGGTATGGCCAAGATGATAGACACCAGTCAATAATTCGAAATGTCACTCTGATCATCCTTTTTAAAAACTGGCGTAATATAGAATATTTTACAAGAAGGACGAGTCATTCCATCGCGAAGCGATTTTTTCAAATAAAATCGGTAAAAGATGAGCAATCACAGAAGATGTATTTCCAAGGAATAACATGGGTATTTCATCACAACACAAACTGAAACTATTTTAGACTTCGTCTATGCATTTGATAATTTCATCAACGGACACTTCAGTAGATAGAAATTCATGATTCTCACTAATTAGTTCAACATCCATAACCGCGTTTGATTCATATATTTTGCCAAAAAGCATTCTGAATAGTGCGGCTGTATCGTTTGCATTATCAGATTTAGATTCATTCCGATGCATGTGTGCTGGAAGCTTATTTAAATTGTTCTTTAAAGCTAGATATTTTCAAGAATATTCAAGATCATTCAAAAATAAGTTGATGAAATGATAATCTCAGTCGATCCAAATTTGAGTTCCACAAATATTTTTTTCGTAATCATCATCAGAAATGTCGACATGAATTACCTCAAAGCTTATATTTTTGTTTACGGCAATAAGAACCTCACCGCCTTTATCAGTAGCTGGTTTATCGCGATCTTGTCGATAAGTTTTAATACCTGGGAGTAGCTCATTCATTTCTAGTTCAGAATCACTCAGCCAGGTTTTTGTTAATATGATCATATCATACTTCCCTAAAAGTAATGGAAGATTATTTTTGACTTCATTCAACTCATCCCTTATGCTTCTAGAATTTTGATAACAAATTATCAAGCTTGCCTGCTTGCCTGTCCTATTTTTGAACTGCATCTAATGTTGCTGACTGATCACCATATGACTTATTATATTTTACCATATATTTAATAGTATAATTTGTAATTCCTCCTTCTTTTTTACTTACTTGTACAAAGTAACAAGTAAGTATTGTGAAACCGACAGAATTCACCTATCAAGATTTTGATGGGAATATCCGTTTTGAGCATCCCTGAATCCATTTTGACTATTTTTGGCTTGATGTCGGTAGGTATGTTCGTACGTGCGTTCGTGCGTGCGTAACTCGCAAATCTCAAAACTTGTCAGACGTATAATGTTAAAATTTTGTATTTGAGACTGATATAGGGTCTAGTTGTGCACCTCGCATCATGGTTCCAATCGTCCGTACCGGAAGAGCACTTTTTTCGAATTTTTCTAATAAATCCAGAATGATCTACCGTAGGATGTTGAAATTTAGTATTTCAACTTGAGGTTGTATCAGAATGGTTATCTGCTATTTTTGTATGAATCGGCCGAGCTAGAAGTGCGCTTTACTCCAAACTTTTTTTGAATTTTTTGCATGAATCTAGAATGATTAGCCATAGCATATTGAAATTTTGTATTAGGCACTTCTATAATATCTTATTGTACATTTTGCATTATGATTGCGATCGGCTAAGCCGGAAGTGCTCTTAACTTAGGACTGTTTCCAGATTTTCCGCATAAATCCAGATTGATCAGCCGTAGGATACTGGAATTCAGCATTTGGAATTGCTGAAGCATCTAAATGGTCATCTTTTATTTTTGTAACAATCGGCTGAGCCGGAATTGCACTTTATATGGCAGCAATTCTGAGCAATCTTGTATCAGGCACTTTTATAATATCTAGTTGTACACCTTGCATTAAGATTGCTATCGACTGAGAGGGAAGAGCACTTTATTAGAATTTTTTTGAATTTTCCGCATAAATCCAAAACGAATGAAATAGATTCTTAGAATTCAGTATTCAGGACGACTAAACCGTCCAGATGTTCATATCCTATTCTTATTGTCACAGTCTTTTGGAATTTTTCGCATGAATTCGAAACGATCAGATGTAGAATATTGAAATTTGGTATTTCAATCTGCTGTAGCATATAGATGATCGCCTACTATTTTCATAACAATAGACTGAACCGCAAGTGCACTTCAGTAGGAATTTATTTTTCAATTTTGCGCATAAAATCAGATCTGTTGGTAGTCGTAGAATTTTGGAAATCAGTATTTAGGAATGTTTTAAAATAAGAATAATGGCCTACTGTTTCCATAGTAACTGACTTGGCTGAAAGCGCATTTTACTCAACAGATTTTTAGAATCTCTTGGGTAAATCCATAATTATGGAGTGTATAGAAGGAGAGCGCTCTCTAATGGGTAGCGCGTTCAAAATAAGGTTCAATTTTATGTGCAATTGAAGGTGGCGCTGATCGTTAGTTACATTATGAAGTTAGACACTTTGAACTATCTTTAGACTAACGAAAAAAAATGGCAAAATATAGCTCTGTTGGTTAACTTGGTTTCTTACTTGAGAAAAAATTAGTTGCAAATACAAAAGATTATGCAGAATGAGTAAATGTTGTAGTATAACTATTAGAGGCCATTTTCTGACGGAAACACTGAATAAAACAAATGAGGATAGTAAAAATAAAAGTAGAATCTATAAAAAAATCATCAAAGTCTTGACGAATGTTTAATGATATATTAATTCATCATGTTGATTTCTTTTTGGATTTTACAGATCATTATAGTGTCATGTGATATGTTTATATATTCTGTATGGTATAAATTAATTTGTAAACATAGAGTATGTATATTCCTTACACTATTTTTTTGTCTTTTTCCCGTCTATTGGTTCTTTGAATCTGATGAATAAATATAACTGCCAATCTCAGTTTTCTATGGTAACTTTTAAAATTGGCGCGAAAAACTCAACTTATGAACAGCGCCACCATTATTTACATCCAAAATTAGCTCACTTCTTTTAACTCTAAGTTATCCCTCCTTCTATACACTCCATATTCGAAACGATTAACTGTGGAACGATGAGATTTTGTGTTTGATTATACATATCCAATGATATATACGATTAAACACAAAATCACATCGTATTATATACACACACATATATATATATATATATATATATATATATATATATATATATATATATATATATATATATATATATATATATATATATATATATAATATAATATATATATGTAATGATGTACAAGTAAGTCACGTGATGTTCACGTCAGATTTTTTTCATTAAGTTCGGCTATAGAAGCTGACAATAATTTTCTTTGATAAACAGTTTGATTAGGAGAGATCTTCAAACTCTTCTTCTTCTCAGGATTTTCAACTCACTGCTGTACTAATTCTAATATCTTGTATTGTTTTGTTGAAGCCATTTATCATTTGTGTATCTACTGAATATCGTTGATTCAATTGACTTTGTAATTTATTCTGATTTCTCTCTAAATGAAGATTCCAATAAACCTATCGCCCTCTTGTGCATCCAGATTTCCTGTAATGAACTTCACAACACTTCTCAAACCATCTACTGATCCTCTTCTGTTTCTGGGACGATTTTGAGTGAATTTTGATACTATTAATTTTATCATATATATTCAACTGGACGTACTGGATTATTTTGTCATAATTATCTAATTCATGTTTAATTGCGGTATTATTTATAACTGCTCTCCTGATACTCTCATATTGATAATCCAATTTTTCATATTCGGTATAAAGCGGTGTCAAATCATAATAATGAACGAATGTATGCATGGATTCCTCTAATTTTGCTGGTCCAAGACTGATTAGAATAAGTTTTATGTTTTCGGTGATGTTACTTATATGGAATCCTTGTGCAATTCCGAACAACCTAGAATAATTTTAAAATCGTAAGTTCTCTTCTTAGGTCTCTTTATGTTAGAAAGATGTATTTTAGATGCAGTATTTCCATGCTTGAATATGATTCTCGCGGTTTTGAAAATTTAAACTCACATTATTTAGGAAAATCATACACATAATCTGTCACGATCTATCAGTTTATTCTTTGGTTAGAACTATCACAGTTTTCACAAAAATCACTAGAAAATCCAAAAAAATTGAATTAAAAATATAACTTGTTCGCAGTCACTAAGCTGCTGAATAAGTACTTGAAATTGACGGAGAAACTGGCAAATGTAAAGCTGTATTTTATGTTCCTCTTCTAGAACTTGAGGAAGTACTAAAAATTGACAAATGTAAGACAGGCTTCACGTATTTATCTTCAGTATCTGCTAACATAGCTGTTACAAAAGCCCAAAGATTATTTACAATTAACTATATTAATACAAACAGATTTTTTGTACCCTGTTGAACTTTTAAGAATAGTATATTGTGCTACAGGAACCGAACAACTGTCATTCTTGTCCAGGATAAATTTGGCTACATTCGGTGAAGACGAGGGCAAAGCCCAAGACGTAACTTCGTGCAGCCAAATTTGTCCGTGACAATAATGACAGTCGTTTGGTGTCCGTGCTGCATACGATACTTTTTGTAACAAGTGCACCGAAGTACCCTCGTTACTAGACTTTTCAAATAAATTTGGATGTTGACTATCTTATCGATTTGACAAACAGATTTTTGCAAATGCAATTGCATTACAGTAAACTAATGCAATGAAACATAACTTACATGATTTATTTTATTGATTGATATTTTTAACATTTTCTGTGCTATCCCGTTCACAATAAATGCACTTATTATACCGAACACATTCTATTATGCAAATTTCTTTCAAATATCAATTTGACATAATCGATGGAATGAAAAAATCCAACGGCATCCATGATTCATGATCTACATTTTCATTTCTACCCAGCAGACATTAATATCCATTAATTCCCAGTCAACAGAGAATTAATGAAAATTGTTACCATGGTTTGGAATTGAGACCTTTCGAAGCAGAAGTCAGCTCAGTAATAGGGTACTTTCGATGTACGTGTTACAAAAAAGATTTATACCAGGTCCTTGGGCTCAATCCGCACTTTGTCATAAGTGTCGCAGTTAACTTAGCAGAGTTAACATGATCCAGACTTTTGACAGAGTTGACAGAGATAAGTTAGAGATACACCCGCGTATCCTGTAGCAACGAACGACAAAATGTTGATCAAACTCTAATTTATTTTGGCATTCGACGAGAAAATTATTCTGATAAATGTAATTCTAATGCGTATACAGAGGAATGAGTCCAAAGTATTCTTGTCACTCGACAATTGCGGAAATCTATAAAATTGGTATGCAAGCAAAGACTATATAGAATAAAAGTAGAATCAATTTTGATCGATTCATATCGGTTTATAGATATACCTTTTCATATAAATAAGAATTAATAATAAATGAGAGAAAATAGCTTCGCAAATAACCTATTGTAACGTTATTTATTTTAATTTAGGAAGCAAAAGTTTTGAAAACACTACTATTTATTTTTATGATTCATTAAAATAATAAATTAAATAACTAACACTATTTTTAATAACTAATTCTAATTTAAACTGAAGATTTAACTTTAATTATTTATGTCAATGTTGATTTATTTTAAATAACACAATTTATTTCAATCCATATTATAAGGTCACTGAGCCAAAAATCAATAATGCTCCTCGCTTAGTCAACGTATATATACCGTCGGTCTCTCCATACTACATTCTTCCCGCAAACGTCCAGGCTTTTTTAGAAAATGCTAGAAGATGCCAGCAATTTTCTGGAAAACAAATATATTCGCTCCTATTTCTTGATGTAAAATATTTCCACAATAATTCTAAGCACCAGTAAGACCGAAATGACTAATTCATAGACCTAAATTCGTTACACTATCGTTTCTTACTGATCTTAATAGATTTAAATAGTTATTGTGAGTATACTTTGGGAGATAGACTCATGCCATCCCGGACTTTTTTTTTAGGTCTTTTAAGGGCCTACAATTTCTTAGCACAATGTTTTGATCTCTCAAGATTTGGCCAGCGTAGCCATATAGGCGTATGAAAACAATTTTTTTAACAAAGCACCATCATTGCTCAGCCATCTTGTGCAAATTATTTACATATTATATACACAAATCTTCCTTGTTCATCAGTCTTTCTACTAGTATTTCAAGATCTCAGATCCGCCAGACGTTACTTATTTTCTGAGAAACAAAATTTGTGGATTAGAGTAGTATTAGTCGGTACTTTAATCTCACGCTTTTGTGCTAGTTTTTGCCGACGGCCAATTTATAGATACGAGGCGCTATAGGTACATAAAACATTACTCACTTTTCTTAAAGTCTAAGTGCTGATTTTTATGTATGGGAAGCAATTTCAATCCTTTTTCCAAACAGCCAGATCAAGGAAGAGTTGGATGACCATAGATACTTCGCTTACTAATCAAGCATACAGTTACTGACCTCGCGCCCACAGCGATATTTTAATTGAGTCTGAGAGATGTTTAGCCCTACGATTGATCTGGCTGTTAACAAAAAGTATTGAAATTGTTCCCTGAGTATCATATGAAAAAATTAGCACTCAGACTATAAGCAAGATTACGTTATTCTTTGCGAGCTTGAAAGAGTCTAGCAGAAATAAACACCGATGGAAAGTATCTAGCAGCGTTGATTATCAATTTTTAACGATATTCTCTAAAACATACATAAAAATCAGCACTCAAGACTTTAAGAAAACCTCGTATCTGTAAATTGGCCGTCGGCACATACTAGCAAATATGCGTATGATCAAAGTACATACTAACACTACTCTATTCCACACATTTTGTTCCTCAGAAAATAAGTTACGTCTGGCGGACCTGGGATTTTGCTCTATAGTGAGAACTGTATCAAAATTCGTTATGTCGTTTAAAAGAAGCAAGCGGAGAAACAAACAGAAACAGATAGCGACTTTGTTTTTACTATTTAGTTGAAGTGGGCTTATTTACTATGGATACAATTGCTGAAATAATTGTTACCATACAAAATAAACTTAGTTCAACCAAACTGCAGATAAGCTTAGATTTACAACCGGGTCTTGGAGATCATACATCGACGTTTTTCGTGAATAATTGAAGTCTTGAAATCCCTCTCATTCGGCATCATTGTGCAGAATTCAAATTAGGGAACCACCCACTTGTTCGATAACAGAAAAACTCTCGAAGTTTGGCCTTGGGTACTTAAAAATTGATACATATCTTCAAATAGAATTATGAAGTGCTTGTAATTTCTTATTAATTATCATATTACGTGCTGTAATATGTAAAGCTTCATCCTATTTATAATTAGTTATTGAAATTTGTAACAAGAAATTCTAAACGTTCAGGATCAATCTGAGTTTTCAACAATTTGTTAAACTCTTTGCAGATAGCAATTATTTCTCGTGACATGCTTTACTTTCGTGCAAGCCCCTGACTAACAAAAAAAATAAGATAATATCCCAAGGTTATACTTATAATTACCTGTATTATCTATACTCTGCCATATTAGTTTTTCTGCTAGGCGTAACGACGGGATTATTGCCAAAATTCACTATCAAAAATTGTGAGCATTTATATGGAATTTTGCAGGTACTCAATATTTCTTCCCAACCAGGTGCATTATAAGATCATATAAATTTCAAGAAAGAGGGATTTATATCGCTCTCAATCCGAGACAACTTGAAATTCTCACGTTCACAAGACACAGGATGGTCTTTTGGATAACAGGAAAAAAACCCTAGGAAAATAAAACTCCGGAAAAAAAACCACCAGGAAACAAAACCCCGGGAAAAAGCCCCCTGTGCTAAAAACCTGAGAAAGTTCATATAACGAATACTATAAATTGGGTATATAAGGGTGTTTTCATTATGTTAGACGATAAAACCTAGAGTTACAAACAACTATTCTAAATAACGCGTAATGTATGATGTAATACAGACATGAATACAGTGTTTTCTTTTTTATTCATCTATTAGCGTCTATAATAATATAGTAGAGTAGAACATTTACACACATTTATTATTTCCAAATGTTTCACATTATTTACGAATTTAAAGACTAGGTAATAGCATGAGCTGAGGCATTAAATATAATTCATCATAAAATACAGAAATTGTGAAATATCTCATGTTGTACCAACACAAAGAAAATGAATTTCATATCATCAAAATCAGAAGAAAATATTTAGTTTTTGCTGTTACTTTTATGTATTAGTTCTATTTGAATAATTATAACTTCGTGTCATATTTGGAAAATATGCCTTTCAAAAAAGTATTCATGTATGCCGCTGTCTGGTTGATAATAATATTCAACTTTTTCACTCTAAATCTTTTTCCCCATTTACGACAGTTCAGAAATTATTTACGAAATTTCAAAAAATCTAAAATATTCTTGAGATCGTGCACACAAATTGAATGTATGTAAATGTTTTACTCCACTATATCATTATTGACTCTAACAGATAAATAAAACTGAAGACACTGTATTTATGTCTGTATAACATTACATATTACACGTTATATTGAATTGTTGTTTATAACTCTTGATTTCATTATCAAACATAATGAAAATACCCTTATATACCTAATTTATGATATTCGTTTTATAAACTTTCTTCGGTTTTTATCACAGAGGGCTTTTTTCAGGGGTTTTTCCTCCTGGGGATTTTTTTCCGGGGTTTTTTTCCAGAGCTTCTTTTTCGGGGTTTTATTTTTCGCGGGTTTTTTTTCTAGATTCGGTCTTCTGTATACCCCTGCTACGGAGCGATTACTACGTGAAAGAATGCGATTTTCCTTTCCACAGCTCTGTTACAATTTATTTCTTCAAATATCTCGAGATATATCTGTCCTTCTGTCTCTAGAAATATCTCGGCAATCTAATATTCTTCATAATTAAAGAAAATTAGTTATCACCATTTCAAATAAAATATAAATGTATGCCACAAGTGTGTAATGATGGATTACTACCTTATGTTCAAAGATTTAACGCTGATGAACGTAGAAAAATTCAAACTCCATGTTTAAGGATCGGGGCGTCCAAAATTACTACCATCAAAATCGTCTTAAAGATTTACAATGCTATCATTGTGCAGATTTCGATAGACCAAGTCCACCAAATCGTACGCGATGTCTTGGACCGAAAATTTCTGCCTGTATGCCGATTCTATTAACAGTCAGCCAAAAGCACATTGGAATGAACACTTTTCAAGACCTTAAACGGAACATAACATAAACGATGAGTGGTGGTGCTATTTGTTGTGAAGCAGATACTAAATAGGCAGCACTCACCGCTGTAATGTGAGTTGCATGCAATGTTTTGAAAAGATCAAAACCAAAAATTGCTATTTGAAATTTGAAATTATAATTATGAAAAACATCTAAAAATATTGTAAGTTATTGTTAACAATTTATTACAGTATATTTTATATAATTTAGGCCCAGTCTCTTAGATTTCGTAGTATCTATTGAGGTAATATGTATTTAAAGAAAAATCATCTGCATACTTTTAATGCACGATTTCAGTTGGCAGTTCCAATTATCAGTATTTTTGACATTTGGGGGATATTTTGAAACCTGTAAAATTATTGTTGGACATTTTAAACTTGATATTTTAACTCAACGCTGTCTAGAAAGCGTCGAATTACTGCTGTAATTATTTTATCGTATTACTTCTATGGGAAAATTTAAACATCAGAGAACTATTCGTATCTAATTAATTGTCTTACGAAAATTATGACGATAGAAGATGAAACATTGTAAGACACACGTGTAAAAAGTCTTTAATACACTCACGAATCTTTCAAAAACATTCGTCTCACTCCTATTTCCAACCAAGCTTCTCGTGTATTAAAGAATAACTTTTTACACTTACATATTCAATATCTATTTTAATTCCAGTCTAAAATAGTATCATAGGAGCATAAGTAATATTGTCATGTACGAAAAATGTCCAACATAATACAGAACGCTCAGTTATTTTTTATTCCATCTGAGGTTTAGGCTCCGTATTATAGTAATTGCTTAAACCTGATTTAAAGTTTAAACTCAGCTTAACTAAAAAGAAGTGTATTACAGTTTTAACGCTTAACAAAACCATTCAAGCTGCGGACTGTTGTATCATTGTACATCATGGATCTCATTGAAAATCAAGAGTTTCCTGAAAACTATAAGGTAAATGAAGAAGATTTCAAGAAACGACGGCCACGTAGAGGTTTTATTTGAGAAAATGAAAAATTAGGTGCTCTTTTAGTTTCATTCTCCTTTATAATTGACAGTGGACTACAATAAAACTTGACCCATTATTCCACATTATTCTTATATTATGTGTAATGAAGCAATATAATTTGAAAAATATGTACAATCAATTTACTTTCAGCAAAACAAATAGGCTGGTACCACGAGCTCTGTTTTTGGCGCTATACTAAGAGCGTTGAGTCAAGATGTGTTTTAACGCAAATAAAATTTTCCCAAATACCTTAGAAAAGAATCTTCAGATACAAATCACTGAAAACTCATATGTCCACATAATTTATTTAAATATTTTCTATTAAAATAGCTTGAAATATTTATATTTCCATAAACTCTTCTTAAAATAACACTGCTAGTATAACTAAAAACAGAGCTTGTGGTATCAGCCATAGTATTTGTCTCTTCTTATGCTGAAGTCATTTCAAACAAGAAATTGCAAGAAATCAGTAAATCATTCGAAACAAACGGAAAAACTCTCTGCATTTTACAATTTCAGTATGCTACCATCTTTCGTTCAGTAGTGAAAATCATGGATATATGTCAAAATATTATCAACATAAAATGAAATTAGATTAAAATCAAGCTAAGCTGAACTTTCGACTGTAATACACTTCGAAAGATCAAGTGAATCCTTAAATTTAGCTAAACTCAAATCTAAGCGCTGACTATAATATCGGGCTTTAGACTTATTCAAACAGAATTCGGCTGAGTTTTTTTGCTGGCTTATAACAGTATATGAAACCTAAATTCATCACTACACGCCAGCAAGAAGCATAAACAGTTCTACCTGTAGAAACAGTCATGGCTACAGTTTTCTGGGATTCTCGTGGAGTGGTCCTCATGACTTCCTATAGAAAGGCAGGAACGTCACCGAAGAGTAACTACTGGACCACTAGATAATTTTCAGAGAGACGTCAGAGACTGCATGACTGGGGTCGCTTTTAGAAGAAATCATAAAAACAATTGTCATTTTGATAGGCAAAGAGTTCAAGTGCTATAAAATAAAGCCAAGATGATATACATTCGGCGAAGTCAATATAGGATATTATTTTAAAACTTTCAGTGAACGATTTAAAACGATGACTAGAATTTTGGGGACTAGAGAAACAATATATCTGACTAAAAAATCAAGTCTAATTTATAGATTGAATAGCATAGAAATGTAATTGAATGAAACTATTCATTGATTACACAGAAGGATTCAAATTGCACAGAAATTGATCATATTTTATTTCTTATATCGTTTCTATTCTACTTAATTTAATCTGTCAGTTTTTTATGGTGAGCAGTGATAATAATTTGTTTACTTTGTTCTGTGTCCTTTATTCTATTTTGGCGGAAATAATGGAATAATTTCACCATTGACAAGTTCATAAAAAATATTTAGATTATGTTAAAATTTGTTATTGACAACAAAATGCTAACTATTGGAAACTTATCACATAATTTTATTTTAATTGTTTCTGAAGCTCGTTCTATTTCACTCATATGTAAATTTCTGTGCCTGTTCTATTTTCGTCTCTTGTAATCTACATATCAAGAATGAAGATTCTTAAAAACTTAAGTCTACGTGACAAACATAGGATCTGAATTTTCTTCTGTTCAATTACAAGGGAATGCTTCTTACAAATATGAGAATTCCTATTTATATTTTTTGCTATAAAATTCGTCCGGTCACAAGCTTGAATCTAACGCTCTCATATTCATAAAATAAATCTAATGACACATTTACATACGATATTGTGTTTAAATGTTCAAACGTGTATATCGCAAATGCCTATTACTTGTTCAACGCTTCAATCGGTCTACAAATAAGAATTGTCTATTGAGAGATGCTATCCACATTTGATCAATAAAAAAGTGCATTTTACCACGGTAATGCCCCTGCATACAAGTCTCTGGTTGTTCCTGCAAAAATTCATGGGATATTTATTTATTTATTTATTTAACGTAAGCTGTCCTACAAAAAAAAATTCCAAAAACAGGACAGGAGAAAACAAAAGAGCTTACAAAAAAAACAGAATACAATACGTATTCAAATTACTCGAAAAATTATATGAAAAAATTACTATTTGTTCAATACTCCAGGATTCACAAAGAAAACATCAATATTTCAAAATTTCAATTCATAAGTCAAACACATTCTATAAATTATCATAAAAACATTTGTATGCGAAGGTGATAGGTAAAAGGTACGAATATTTCGAGTGGATATAATCGGAGTATGAAAGGAGAATAGATCAATGCAGTTGGGATAGTCAATATATCAATCCTTGAATCAATTTACAGAGATAAAAAAAATTGATTCAGATTCACGGCGTCCAAAAAGGCTTCTAAGACCAAATAACTCAAAAAGAGAATTATAACTGAAGGAGAAATCAGGATAGGGGCGGTAAATTTTGAAATACATGAGCCTTAGGCCCGCCGCATATTGAACTCAGCACACGCACACGCCACGCTCAATGCAGGATAACCCCACGCACATGCATGGGCTCCAGTAACCCATATTGAACCCACTCCAACGCCACGGTCTTGAATCCGAATCTGCGATGAAGGATTTAGCTGTTTCAAGCCTACTTACAAAATGCAGAACTAAAAATGAAGAAAATAGGTGCTGACGATCGAGAAGTATCCATAAAGAGTACAAATTGCCCCAAGGAGTTCCTGGGAATGTGTTTAAAAAAAAATTCCCACTGAACGGTGACCGGTTCATTGGAATCCATGGGCTGATAAAAAAAAATATAACAGGAGGAGAGTGCAATGCTCAAAAACCAATTGGAGCCTAAGAAAAACTATGTTTGTTAAGAAGAGTACTGGGTATTCTTTAATCAGAGAAATTAATATATCGCAGTCAACCATTTATTGCTTGAACGACCCACGATCCACAAAAACTGGGCGCCTTGCACAAACCTACCCATACACGGGTGAGAGCAGATTGGGCTGGCCGTGGAGTGAGTTCAATATGTAGTGTTACATTGCGAAGTATAAGGCCCGCCGCATATTAAGCCCAGCACACGCACACGCCAGACTCAGCCCATACGTGGCTCATTCTGTGACTTACGCTTTACAATATAATACCGCATATTGAACCTACTCTACGGCCAGTCCAATCTGCACTCATTCATGCATGGGTAGGTTTGTGCGAGGCGCACAGTTTTCGTGGGTCGTGGGCCATTCATATAATACATTTTTGCTACATCATTATAACTCACCATGGTTTACTGCGGAATATTGATCCAGTCAAGGAGTACCCAGTACTCTTCTCAACACACATAATTTTTCTTTGGCTCCAATTGGTTTTTGTGCATTGCACTCTCCTCCTGTTAAGTATATCTTCTTTTATCAGCACATGGATCTCAATGAACTGGTCACCGTTCAGCCGAAAATTTTTTTTGAACAATATTCCAGGAATTTCTTAGGAAATTTGTACTCTCTATGGGAACTTATTCGTCAGTACCTATTTTCTTTATTTTTGGTTCTGAATTCTGTGAATAGAATCGAAACTGCTAAGCCCTTTCCCGCAGATTCGGATTCAAGACCAAGAAGCCACTCATCCATGGCGTTTGCGTGAGTCCATCCTGGATTGAGCGTGGCGTGTGCGTGTGCTGGGTTCAATATGCGGCGGGCCTAAGTCACAAAATGAGCCACGCATGGGCTGGGTCTGGCGTGTGCGTGTGCTGGGCTCAAGGAATTTCCTCTGTATACTCTCTATACGGTCCTGATGTACCTCATAGATTGGATTCCAACTGGTGCTACAATATTCCAATTTAAATCGAACGAAACAATAATAGAGGGAGCAAATTGTTAAAATGTCTGTAAAAGAACGAGTGCTGCGAATTACGAAGCCAAACATTCGAATAGCTGATTTGTAGATTGTATTAATGTGGTTGATGAATGTCAGTTTTGCATCAGATATAACTCCTAAATCATGTATGGTATCACAGCGCGAAAGCTTGGTCTGATTTATTGTATAGTCATACAGAAAATGTGAAGTTTTACGTGTGTATGGAAGAACATTACACTTATTCAAATTCAAATGTAAATTGTTTAATGTAGTTGCCTCGCGAATGCAACATTTTAAGAAATGTTTGAAATTTGGACTATAAGTGAATGAATGCATAATATACCTATACAATATTGAAATTTGGAGACGATTGACCACACCAAACATAATATAATTGCAAATAAAAATGATACTTTGTGCATCTACAGAATGGGAGAAGAGTGGGAAAATGACATATCTTTATTTTTTTGTATTGAAGGAATATTACCATCGTTACGAAAAACTCATATCTTAGATTAATATACTCAGAATAACCACAAGAAAATTGAAAACTATTTGAGTATTTACCACATAGTTTTGATGAACAATTAGAAATAATGATATATTTAGATGATTATTTCCAGTGAAGGGGATATTGGAATAGCTGCGTAGAAACGATGCGACAACGTTGTAACAGGGATGAAGGCGGAGTAAAATAAAAAGGATGGAATTACGAATTATTTTTTATCTAATTCCGTTTTGAAAAGTCAAACTTTACATCAATGCAACGTCCCATTTTTCATAACTGCCATGCAACAGTTGCGTAAAGTAGCATAAAGTAGTTATGTAATGACTTTACGTAACTGGCCATGTTTCAGAGCTAATCAATTATACTTATCTGCGTACAATTAAAAGAAAGATTTATTATCCACAGTATGCAGCATTGTCAGAGTTTTTGCTATCAAAGGGTACTATATCACTCAGGATATTACTGCTTGAGCACATTTTTAAAAATTATTTTGACGTTTTGTGAAAATTCGATATTTGTTTATTTCAGTGCACTCTTGTTTCTTTAGTAACAATAGATGGTCATGAATCACAGTCATCTGAATTTTTTGATGTAACGTGAGAGATGTTATCATTCAAAAATGTAGATAAAATTATTCTGACGGAATTAGATAAAATTTTGTACAGAATACGTTATGAAAAGCCTTATTGTTTGACTCATGTAATTTGCAAAACTCGCTACGCTCGTTCTGGCAAATATTAAATTTCGTCAAACAATATGGCACTTTTCATAACTAATTATGTAAATAACTATTTATGAACTTTTCTTGATACCGGGTACGACCTGCCATTATTATTCTTTTAAAATAAATAACGAGGTATTCACATCGTTCAAACACTATAATTTAGTTCCGACTTGTCACGAGTAGAAAAATCAATATGCGATGTTGTCACATCTTCGCACAGAAAATATTTGATAGCATGTGTGTATTCATATACAGAACATGACAGTGTGTGACATACAGTCAAGTGAGAAATATATCGCCTTCAATCTGATATATATTATAGACGGGTTGGGGGTTGATCAGTAAATAATAATAATTAATAGATAATGAAATATAATTAGAAAATATAGAAAAAAACTTATGTTTGGCTGATGAGCTGTTGATGGCCTTGCCGTCAGGAGTTAGGGCTGGTCAGGTGTTAGGGCGTAATTAAGCCGAACTCTCCTGAAAGTAATATGAGTTTGAGCCACAATGCTCAGTGAGATGTCATCAAAGAGTCACACACATCAATTCCCCGCCATCGGGGCATTTCAGGTTTAGTTTAGGTAACCAGAACGGATATAATAATGATACACCTGTCTCAGAGGTTGGATAGGATATCTGGTTAACAGATAGGCCGTTGAGTTCACCGAATAGATAGCTACCAGTACTATAGTGAACATCGATGCCCGCGACACACGCGAGTTGGTTGACTTATCCACTCTTGGGGCAACCCCGTTGTCCGCAATAACACACAGTACATGCGGTTGGCAACAATCACCGCCGTCACACGGTCAAGGTGTGCGCACCGATGGCATTGATACCCCAGGTAGCTAAGGATACCAACACTTCAAAGGAAAAGGATCATACTCCACGCACACTTAGCGTGGCGTCACCACATGTGACGCTAAACATACCAAACTCATAAAACTCAATGACAGACAAACTCACCAATTAATAGAAGTTCTCAGCCACTTCACAACACTGAATTGAATAATATAATGGCTAATTAAGCTCAGATAATTAAAGTAAACAATGCACCTCACAGATAAACTGCACGCTCAAAGTTCGACTTTAAAGTGACGCAAATGCGTTTCCAGCAAAACGCTTCCTGTCAAGTTGACCTTGGAAGCGATTAGGGATATTATCGAAACTGGGTTTTATGTATAGTACGGTTTTTGGGTCATATTGGTGTGACAGGGTGTGTGTCGTAGCATTCGACCATCCTGACTAAACCTCGTCCTCGAGGTTGGAATCCACAACTCCGAGAACATCATCTTCCGAGTTTTCACTTTCGTCAGCTGAGTCAGAATCTGATAAGGCTCCAATTGGAATCCATGGTTTCATGTTATCCACTGCTGCAACGTTTTGATATTTCGCTCGTTTACTTCTCCTTGATCCTGTCATATCTTCTACAATATATCTGTCATTTGGCAGAACTTTCGTGACACTATATGGTCCACTAAAAGATGGTAAAAGTTTCTTGCTGGTTCCCTCTCCGGTTATTTGTTTTCTAATAACAACTAAATCTCCTTCAACGTAATGTGTCGGTGCTTTTCTCTTCTTGTCGTATCTTTCTTTCATTTTTCTTTGATATTCTGCTATCTTTTCCGCAGTTTCTCTTCTAGTATGCCCTAAATCTTCTATCACTGGTCGATGTGGTTGAATTTCATTGGTTAGTGAAGCATCTGCTAAAGCTCTTGGTTTAAAACCCATAAGTAGTTCACTAGGTGTTTTTCCTGTCACGGTACTTACAGAATTGTTTATAGCGAACTGTATTTCGCTTACTTTACTGTCCCAAGTAATATCGCTTGTTGATGAAGAGGCTAAAGCTGTTAAAGTTGTCCAATTTGTTCTTTCAACTTGTCCATTTGCGCGTGGTGTAGATACAGCTGTCATAATGTGCTTAATTCTGTAACTTTCACAGAATTTCTTGAATTTTTGACATGTAAACGCCGTTCCTTTGTCCGAAATAATTCGCGTTGGTGCTCCAAAGGTTCCAAATAACGTCTCTAAGACTCGCACTACGTACTTACATTTGGTATTTCGTACTGGTTTGACGGTAATATACTTCGTAAATGCGTCAATAATTACAATTAATTGCGTATTTCCACTTTTACTTTTGTTAAACGGTCCCATATGATCGATGTGAATTGTATGAAATGGTATAGCAATCTTCTCAATTGGATTTAATAATCCAGGTTGTTTTCCACGGGGCTGTTTGTGAAATATGCACGGTATACAGCAGTCTATATATTTCTTTACATACTTCCTCATATTCGGAAACCAATAAGTTTCACATAATTTCTGCAGTGTTCTGTCGATTCCAAAATGTCCAAAATCATCGTGTGAAGCACGTACAACTTGTTGTCGCTGTCCTCGCGGCACAACCCATTGAATTCCTGAAGCTGTGATTCGATAAACTCGTCCCTCTTTCAAACAATAGTTTTTATAGATCTGTCGCTCATACTCTGTAATTGGTGGTTTCGATAAAATATCTTGAATAAGTTTAATTTTATCATCCGTAAGTTGTCCTGCTAAAATCCAATCTTCAACTTCTATTCTAAAAATTCCTGAATCGTCCATTGGTTGAGAATTTGACGGGTTCCTGCTGCGAGCATCTACATGTGCCATTTTTACTCCAGGTCGATATTCAACGACAAATTTATATTCTTGTAGTTGAAGCCACCATCGTCCAATTCTTGGAATTAAATCCCGTTTGGTACTCGCTGTTCGTAAAGCATTGCAGTCCGTAATCACTTTAAATTCGATACCTAATAAATAAACCCGAAATTTCTTGAGAGACTCTACAACAGCTAATGTTTCCAATTCATAAGAATGGTATTTTGTTTCGTGCCCATTTGTCTGTCTGCTGTAATACGCCACTGGTTGTAATTTTCCATTTTCTTGCTTCTGTAGTAAAATTCCACCCAATCCTATTTGACTGGCATCCGTATGAACTTCAGTTTCAGCGTTCGGTTTGTACAAAGCAAGTACAGGTCGTTCCGTTAGAAGATCCTTGAGTTTAGTGAATACGTTGTCCTGTTTCCCATTCCATGTCCATGGTTGATCCTTTTTGATCAAACTAGTAAGTGGTTTGGCTATGGTCACGTAGTTTTTAATAAACTGCCGAAAATAACTCGTTAAACCGATAAATTGACGAATGTGATGTATATTTTCCGGTTTTCTGAAATTTTTAACGCACTGAATCTTGTCAAAACCTGGTCGTACTCCTTCTCGATTAATTTCAAACCCTAGGTAATTTATTGATGTCTGGAAGAAAAAGCATTTCTTCAAGTTTAAAGTCAAGTTGTGCTCTCTGAAAATTTTCAGTAGAGTTTCGAGTCGATTGAGGCCTTCTTCAAAAGTTGGTGCGGGACTAAGTATATCATCCAGATACGCCATTGCGATAGAATTTCGTAGTGGTCCTAAAATCTTATTCACCATGCGCTGAAAAACTGCAGGTGCATTTGTAAGTCCAAAGCTCATTCTGTTGAATTCATAGTGTCCGTCTGGTGTAATAAATGAAGTGTATTGCTTGGATTTCTCAGCAACTGGAATTTGGTAGTAACCGGAAGTCATATCGAGGCTGGTGAAAAGTTTCGTTCCCTGTAATTGATCCAACTGATCATCTATCCGCGGCAGAGGGTATCTATCCTTAACAGTGACTCGATTTAATTTTCTGTAATCGACGCACATTCTAACTTCTCCATTTTTCTTCTTGACTAATAAAATAGGAGATGCAAATGATGAGTTTGACTCTCTAATAACATCAGCATCTAAAAGATCTTGTACCATATCTTGTACTTTTCTGCGCTCTTCCAATGAAAGTCGGTATGGTCGATACGTGATCGGAGTATCGTCTGTTAATTTGATGTCCATTTCAGCTGCCCTGGTGCATCCAATTTCCTTTACCTTGTCTGCAAAACAGTCCTTGTAGTTTGTCAATAATTTGATTAACAATTTCTTTTGGTCATCGGTGAGCTCTTCTCCAACATTGAGATCATCGAGGTTTAACTCCTTGGAAGTAGTTACTGTTTGTGTCACCCGCAAAATGGATTTTTCTTCATCTTCAGAATAACATTTCTCTCCTCTCGCTACTATTGAGTTACCTTTAATATGCAAATCTTGGTCCGATAGATTTACGACTGGTAAAATACATTCTCCTTGTTCATTTCCAGAAACAACGCAACGTGGAATTACGTGCTCCTTTCCTTTTTCTGCTCGTATGCTAAAATCTATGAAATAATCTCCTGCTGCTTCAATTCTACATAATAGATGTCCGACATAGCCTGGTGGTATAATGGTTGAACCTTTTGTGTAAATTTTTGCCTTGCTGGGTGCATTGACCTCAAAGTCCGGCAAAAGTAGTGTGTCCTTGTCAAAGAACCGTAATGTCTCTGAATCCTTTACAATCAACACATGTTTTTGTTCTGTAAAAGGTTGCCCGATGATTGCTTCTACCTCTTGAACATTATCAGGTACTATTTGGAAGGATACAATAGCCTTGACATTTTGTACTTCTAAATTTTGATTTACAGCTTCTCCTAAAGATGTAACATGTCCATGACCAAATCCTTTGATGTTACTGGAACGCGTTTTATCAAAGTTTATACCTAATTTGATTGCTTCCGAAGACTTTAAGGTGTTGCAATTTGCTCCGAAGTCAATGAATGCGCGTAAGTTGCAGTCATTGAGCTTTACATCCATAAAATATTTCTGTTCCGTTCTTACCTTGCTGGTGATGGTGTGTACTTTATTTTCTTTGTTCCCTCGGGTGCATTGACCTTTATGAAAATTGTGACAATTTTCACAACGCTTGGGTCTCTTGGAGCAGGTAGTCGAGATGTGTCCTTTTTCTCCGCAAGTGAAACAAGTGGATCTGCCTCTGTCCTCTTTGCGGTCATAATGGTTTGGTCGGCTGTAGTTATATTGCGGTCGTCGTAATACTTTGAATTTATTGGCTGGACGACCCATTTGATTATTAGTTGGATAATCGTCCTTTACTGTTTTGAGGAATGCAAGAAGGGATTCAGGAGTTTGATGATTGCCAGCTCGGGCCGCAGAAACTAAATTTTTATCAAATATGCCGCCCAATATACATGAAACTGCTTTTGTTCCACTGATTTCGCACGCATTTATGAGGGATAATTTTTCGTAAAAATATTTTAGCATGGGCTCCTCCGCACGCTTGATTCTAGAAGTCATCGCGGTTAATAATTCATAAAAATCGCGCTCGCTAGGGAAAGCCTCATTTAAAATAAGTTTCCATTCATCCCATGAATGGTTGATGCTATTTAAGCCTTTATACCAAGTACTGGCGTAACCCTTTAATTTCGATGTTACATTAAAAATAGTGGATTGATCGCTCCAATTATACATCGATCGAAGTTCTTCAACTTTGAATAACCACCTATCCATCGTCAAAGTTTTGTCCTCCGGATCAAAGAAAGGTAATACGTCCGTACCATCTGCTGTAAAGCTTGAAGTATGCGTCATACGGGATTGCATCCGGCTGACATTTTCAGTAAGTTGCAACATCAGTTCCGAAACCTGATGCAAGCTACCATTTTCAGATGCTGGAGTTGGCGCGCTTTCACGGCTTTCGCGCGTATTCGAGTCAGCCGTTGATTGGTTCGTCGTTTTAAGCTGAGGGGCTCGACGGGTATTACGAGAAGACATGACGCTAACTTTCAACGAAAAAGGCGGGAATGCGACGCTTGAAATAACTTTTGAATAAATCGGTAAATCAAAAGAGTTCTGATCACGAGAGTTCTGATCGAGAGAGTTCTGATCGAGAGAGTTCTGATCAAGAGAGTACTGATCGAGAGAGTACTGATCGAGAGAGTTCTGATCGAGAGAGTACTGATCGAGAGAGTTCTGATCCCACTTCTGATAAATTTATTATAGACGGGTTGGGGGTTGATCAGTAAATAATAATAATTAATAGATAATGAAATATAATTAGAAAATATAGAAAAAAACTTATGTTTGGCTGATGAGCTGTTGATGGCCTTGCCGTCAGGAGTTAGGGCTGGTCAGGTGTTAGGGCGTAATTAAGCCGAACTCTCCTGAAAGTAATATGAGTTTGAGCCACAATGCTCAGTGAGATGTCATCAAAGAGTCACACACATCAATTCCCCGCCATCGGGGCATTTCAGGTTTAGTTTAGGTAACCAGAACGGATATAATAATGATACACCTGTCTCAGAGGTTGGATAGGATATCTGGTTAACAGATAGGCCGTTGAGTTCACCGAATAGATAGCTACCAGTACTATAGTGAACATCGATGCCCGCGACACACGCGAGTTGGTTGACTTATCCACTCTTGGGGCAACCCCGTTGTCCGCAATAACACACAGTACATGCGGTTGGCAACAATCACCGCCGTCACACGGTCAAGGTGTGCGCACCGATGGCATTGATACCCCAGGTAGCTAAGGATACCAACACTTCAAAGGAAAAGGATCATACTCCACGCACACTTAGCGTGGCGTCACCACATGTGACGCTAAACATACCAAACTCATAAAACTCAATGACAGACAAACTCACCAATTAATAGAAGTTCTCAGCCACTTCACAACACTGAATTGAATAATATAATGGCTAATTAAGCTCAGATAATTAAAGTAAACAATGCACCTCACAGATAAACTGCACGCTCAAAGTTCGACTTTAAAGTGACGCAAATGCGTTTCCAGCAAAACGCTTCCTGTCAAGTTGACCTTGGAAGCGATTAGGGATATTATCGAAACTGGGTTTTATGTATAGTACGGTTTTTGGGTCATATTGGTGTGACAGGGTGTGTCAAGTGTCTTTTCTCATATTACAAGACATGGTCAAAAGCCATCTGGTGTATTTTCAACTAATGAATATTTCTTTTAAAAGCAGAAAAATATTTGTAAATAATTGTATGTAAAAATTGTCGTAACATATATTTGTTATGAGTTCTAAGACAAAACTTTCTAACTGGAAGGGCGCGAGGCAACTACCTTGATATGCACCATTGAGAAATGTGTTAATAGAATAAAATAGCTCAAGATCATCAGCGAATAAAAGCTTCTCGCACTGTAAATTTGCGATCATGTCGTCAATGAATAAAATGAAAAACAATGGGCCTGAATTAGAGCCTTGAGGTACTCCACAAGTAGCTCCAAAATAATCTGAATTGAAGCTAAGAAATTGGACGAATAATTGGCGATCAGAAAGGTATGAGGAGAGCAATGAAATCAAAGGTAGACAAAAGAAGGAGGATTGAAGTCTCTTGATCAATACACCATAAGCAATTTTGTCGAATGCTTTGGAAAAATCTGTATATATTGTCACAAATTTAGCTGTGAATAATTTATTGATATAGATTACAGTGTAAATCTTCACTTTAGAAACTCGTATGTTCACAATATCACTCACTGTTACTCGTACTTAATCACTGAATGACTCACTGATTGACTGAATACCTCTCCTAGCTAACGCTCTTATATACCTAAGCCGACAATGGGCCAACATTCAATTGCCTAACAATTGTTGCCTGGCAACCAGCAAACATCTAGTGACCATAGCCTGTCAATCATGTCCGACAATTGAATATCGACCTTGTCAGTACTAACTAGGATTACAGTTACAACGAATTCAAATAAATAATTAAGTCCACTTGACCTCTAGTATCTGAAACTGACGAAGTGTAATGAGTAAAGTACATGAGATTATTGGTTGTTGATCTTTTCTCAAAAAAACCATGTTGCGAAAAAGATATGAGATTTTTTATATTGGGATGAATAGTGGAATATATGATTGTCTCGAAAACTATGCTGAAGTTTGATAAAATAGCAAATGGACGATAGTTTCTAATAAGTACTGGTATTATCTCCAGATTTAAAAATTGGTGTGATGCGAATAGTTTTCCAAGTATAAGGATAACACCTATTGCCTAGTTGATATTAAAAAAAGAGCATTCTTTGATCAAGAAACTAGGAATCAGATCGAGACCACAGGAATGACCTGACTTAGATTTTTACGTACTTGTACAAAGTACAAGAAAGTGTTGTGAAACCAACAAAATTCACGTATTGAGATTTTGATGGATATATCTATCCGTTTTGAGCATCTCTGAATCCATTTTGACTCTTTTTGGCTTGATGTCGGTACGTATGTTCGTGCGTGCGTGCGTTCGTGCGTGCATGCGTAACTCGCAAATCCAAAATGATTGAAAGTAGATTGTTAGAATTCAGTATTAGGGACGATTATACCGTCCAGATGCTCATATCCTAATTTTATTGAGATCCATCAAGCCGGAAGTGCACTTTATTTGAATCTTTTGGCATTTTTCGCATAAATTCGAAACGATTCGGTGTAGAATATTGAAATTTGGTATTTCAGTCTGCTGTAGCATCTGAATGATTGCCTACTATTTTCATAACAATAGACTGAACCGGAAATGCAGTTCAGAAGGAATTGATTTTTCAATTTAGCGCATAAAATCAGATCTGTTAGTAGTCATAGAATACTATTTCCATAGCAACCGACTTGGCTGAAAGCGCATTCTACTTGACAGATTTTCAGAATCTCTTGAGTAAATCCAAAACGATTAACTGTGGAACGGTGAGATTTTGTGTTTGATTATACATATCCAATGATATATACGATCAAACACAAAATCACATCGTATTATATATAAATATATATATATATATATATATATATATATAAGAAAACAAATATGTAGCGGGTTTAAGCAGTCATGAATTTTGGCTAATTTGAATCAAATATTACTCATTTGAAATTTACCAAGCTTTCGATTTTAATGTTCAAATCTTCATCAGGGTAATTACTTTTGAGAATTCATAATAGAATTTCATCTCTGATAAATTTAGAATATTTTGAGTTATCATATTGTAAGATATTGTCACAGTTTAATACATTTTTAAAACATTTTTAAAAGATAAATAGAATGAAACGTTTCTTGTGCTAGTTCTTGCAACACACGTGTGTTTCGTTTTGACAACGAAACACACGTGTGTTGCAAGAACTATCTTACAATATGATAACTCAAAATATTCTAAATTTATCAGAGATGAAATTCTATTATGAATTCTCAAAAGTAATTACCCTGATGAAGATTTAAACATTGAAATCGAAAGCTTGGTAAATTTCAAATGAGTAATATTTGATTCAAATTAGCCAAAATTCATGACTGCTTAAACCCGCTACATATTTGTTTTCTTAACTAATCGACCAGTCGCGATTACCTTAAACTATATATATATATATATATATATATATATATATATATATATATATATATATATATGTATAATATATATATAATAATATATCCAATGATGTACAAGTAAGTCACGTGATGTTCACGTCAGATTTTTTATTGATGATTTGATATCATCTCTGTTAACATGATTCAAAGATATCAAGTTCTCGGAACGAATAGGTACATCAGGAAATAAATTTTGATTGGAAAATTCAAAAACTGAACTCAAATGTTGAGCAAAGCTATGCTTTGAAGTGCTTCCACATTGCGCAGTATTCACTCTTCCCAAACATGAGAGATGTTTTTTTATTGTATTTTAAAATGTAGTGACGTTTATGAAACTAAAGAATATTTTCTTTTGGTACTTTTAACAAGTTTTTAACTGTCAATAAAATTTTGTAAGTAACTTAAATTATTTATTCAAAAAAATTTGTTAATAACCTTGTGGTAATCTTCGTAGCTCCTTGAGAAAGCCCAAGATATTGGGCGAAATATTGGAATTAAATTAAATTGACCTCTTCCTGATGGTTTAATTTCTATCAAACCCGGCCAGAGCCACCGGATAAATCCTTAATTTGATTATTTTATCTTCAACTAGTCACACCGACTAATAGTGACTACCCTCGCAAATCTGCCTTTGTTTCAAATGTTTCTAAGTCCCAATCTTCTAGTTCTTGCTCAAGATGACTCAATATCTGTTCATTCGATCTAGCCATCTTGATACTGTTTTCGTTCATCTTCGCCACACTATCACTAAAATTTAACACCAAATACTACATTTTTTTTTAAAAGTTTACCACACATGCGATACCAGTTGTGACAAAATTCAACTTGTTTGTATTTCTACTCAATGCTATAATAAAATAATGTAATGTTTATTGTTCTTAAAGAAGTGTTTCTATAAAATCACAATTTATTAAATAGAAATGAAAGTTTCATTTTTCGAAGTATTTCTATTCAAACACTATACTATTCATTTATCACTCACTACTATTTGACTTCAACAACAATGCCACAGATATTTATTTTCAACAATTTATTCATTTATTAGACTGATCACTCACTGGATATTTACTATTTTCTGGTTCTCAGTCAGGTCGTTTGCCTATATAATACTGATGTATGTTTTTGGAAATGTTCTAGGTCATTAGAGAGCACGTTACTAGAATTTTTGATCATTCGGGGTAACAGGGCCGAACTCAAGGACCATCCCAATTTCACGAATTATGACAACTTTGCACATTACAATAACTAAAAATATCCGCTTATAAATACTTTCACTTATAATCGACGCTAAATTAGACCATAACACTATATTCAGTCATTATTTATATAATAACATTGCTTGCAATTTTTTTCCACAGATTCTTATTTATTTCGAGCAGTTCACTTATCGATTCCCAATCTCACGTGCTTCGTATCCGAACTATTAATAATAATGGCTCGATCTAGTCCTAGGTTTATATATGCCCGCTTGAAGTTTCTTGAAACTTTCAGAAAGCTCTAGTAGTATCCAAAAATTTCATCACACGTCACCTTGTCCTTGGGGCCATATGACCCAATTGCCCTTGCCAATTTGGCGTATTGCAATAGATATCTCTTTTGTAAGGATTCTGTTCGGTATATTATTGTATCAAGCATTTTACTGCCTTATCTGTGGCGTTATTAGCTATGATTGAAAATATAAAGTACAATTGCCCCTACATTCACCTCAATGAAACGTCTCAAAAACAAGAAGAATTCAACTGTACTCCTTTTACTTTGGCAGTAATATTAATTTGAGACGTTCGAAGAAAAACTATTCTTTTGAATTGGGAGAGGAGCTCTGATTTGTGTTCTGCCCAATCTGCATAGCACCAGCTAAAGCCTTGGCTGCAAGCTATCAAGCTCAACAAAAAATTACAGTTTGCTAATTCTGCATGACATAATATGGCAATTGATTTGTGAATCACTCGACCTATCAACTGCCAGAGTTCATCATAGCATTTTCAGGTAAATAAAGCGTGATGGAACACAATTATTCATTTGAAAGATATTTACGACTGCCTGGATGGTGACTGGATTCGGAAATCAAGCCAATAAACATATTCATGTATAAATGTGATTGACAAACTTCAATGATGACTTCAGAAAGTATTCACATAATATGTCTATATCTCCTATCTATAATACATGCTCTGGAGTTATAAATTACACCGTCCACTCACTCGAATTTTTTATATTGAATCTGAACGTGTAATAAGAATAATCACGGAAGCCCAATTAATACAATTTTATAGCCAAATGATAGAGATCTCTTTCCTTGAAACTAGATGATTATCATAGTCTCGTTAATTATTGATTGAATTCAAATCAATTCTTGGAATATCTTCTGTAACATTTTATATATTTAAAATTCCCAGTACATTGCTTTGTGTTTTTCACCTCAAAATACAAAAGGCGAATTATGTTATTTTCATAATTATTCTTATCATTATCCATTTGATTTATCATCGGGAAATATCCAAAGAAAAAGATTGGAAAAATACTACATGGAACATTTTTTCATACACTTATTCATATATTAATTACCATCTATACAATCACTGTTTTCAGTTTAAAGAAATACTTATAAGAGAATATAGGGAAGGGCAAAACAAAATATTTAATATTCATTTATACAAAAGCTACGAGTTCTCAACAAGTGAGTGCTTTCTTTTTTATCCATAAATATACTTCAGAATATGTTATAGATATCTTTATTCAAGTTATCAAGTTCATATTTGGGGAGATAAGCTTTTCTAATATCAATATACAGAAGGAATTCCAGGAATAAGTGAAGAAGATTTTAATATATCTGCCTATTGCAGACTGCACAAGTTGTCCACATTATTTATGCCAGTACGCTACTGAAATCTAGGGAGCAAATCATACTGTTGAAATAGAAAAAAATCAAATAGAATTCTCTAATCTATGTTCTGCTGGAGAACGTCGACACCAAATCATATTGTACGAAGAGAATGTGGTCTGGTTAACGATGAGATCCAAATTTTTTGTAGAATTCTCAACCAGTGGTATCAAGCCACTTAGGTACACATCTAGCGAATGACGGCGGAAGAAGGATTGCGGAAGTTATCCGCTTAAATATGATCGACCGAACGATGAGATTTATTGCCTTGTACACACTGAGTAAATCGAATGTGTTCGCAAGGGTTTTCTGATTTCCGCAGGTTATATTTCACAATCAGTAAGAAGAACAAAGTATGTCTGATGACAATATTATAATCGCAAGTGCGGATTATTAGCACCAATTAAGAACTAGTGAATTGAAGGAGGAAGGAACGTCGTTGGTGGGTGACCTCACTTTTTAAGCGCAGAAAACAGTATAACGCATCCTATTCAATGAATGACTGGAGAATAGAAATACAATACGAACTTTTTAAGAATTTTTGTGGTATGGATTTGATTCTTCATTCAAAAATCGGAATCAAGATTTCTAAGAAAGATACCTTATTCAGAGTGGTTATTCCTGTAGCACAAAGACTTATACTAACATTACGATTCTTGACTATTGAGGACTCGTACATATTTGAAAGTTTCAGCAATTTTGCTCCATGCATCCAGTTTCCTCACTTTGTTCTTGTAATCGTCGTTTGTAGGGCTCCATGAGCACTCACATTCTCGATGCAATTCTGTTAATTCCAGAATGCCGGCATTATTCCATTTCATTCTGGTTGAAGAATATTCTATACAAGTAGTTGAGCTAAATTTGCCTGCTTTATCGTTCTGCACGAACTTTCTTTGATGTATTGCCTGGTGAGCGAATTTTGCCGAAGGCGAACGCATGTGTCTGTTGATGCTTGTTTGACTGTGCATATTTAGCAAACACATTCGTTCGTTATCCTTCTTTCGCCATCGTTCGCTAGATGTGTACGCGGCCTAGATATTGCTGAAAAGTATGCTATATTTTTCTACTTGAGAATAAACAAAACCCAATCAACAAAATAGAGAAATTCAAACTACAAAAGTATAGCTGATTGTGCAACGTAGAAATCATTGTAAACATTGCGAATTTCACTCGATTTGGGAGGAACAAAATCCTATTTCTCTGCGAACTAAAATGTATAACATCAAAATCTCTTAAACAAACCACTTGTGTAACGAAGATATTGTCAGATTCGTGAGCTCTACATATATCAGAGAATACAATACACAAAAATAATCTGAAAATGGATATATATATATATATATATATATATATATATATATATATATATATATATATATATATATATATATATATATATATATATATCAATTTGAATTTGACGTCTTTTAAACCAAATTAGAACTCATAACAGCAAAGAAACCCAATTACTCCACAATGGCACTTCTTCGAATAATCAAACAGAGATCTATGCATTATGTAACGTCTTCTAAAATGACTCTTTGAACAACATTTTCTTCATATTTCCAATTTCTACGCCGATAAGAGATACTTATTTCGAAAAATATATAGAAAATAATCCAAAGCATTAGCCGAGCCATATTCTGCTAGAAGATATAACATAATCAAAGATTAAGTACATTTACAATCTTGTTGTTACGGCTTTTAAATTAAATTTGTTCATAGAAATCGTTTACATTCTGTGCGCGATTAACTTCCCAGTTGTTCGCAAAGGGCTTGTACCATTATTGATATATTTGTACCAGCTACCTTTGTTAAAAGCTCTGCTCAATTGACAAGTATGATATTATCATTATTATTATTATTATTCCATTGTGTACTTTTTGACACTAACAAAAATTCACTTTGCATAGGAGTCAAGTTATTTTTAATATTATATTAGATTTATATACAGGGTGTAACAGAAATAAGTACATTAATTTTAACCTGCAATAGATCTCTTCAAGCCTATCAATTTTTCTTGGTAACTTTTTTCTGTAAGTCTCCTGGATATCGAGTGAAAATTCATCAAAGTTTGGTCAAAAATTTCATAGTGCGCCTATGGTTAGAACTGAATGTCCGTCATTTGTTGGAAGAATGACAGCTGTCGATTTAAATGATTATTTTGAAACTTCAAACTATCATAGTCTTATCAATCATTCATTTGAAACTGAAAGAATAACAGTATTTCAATAATACACTGATATTCGCTCACCTCGATTATTCTATTTTTGTATATGCTGCAAGAAAGATCAAATTCATCTCTGAAACCAACAATTTGTTATATTGGTCGTATTTATATGTTATTGTTGTGAAGTTTTATTTCTATTTAGAAATTTCACGTATATTTTCAAATAGTTGGTACATTTCTTGAACATTAGATTGTCAGCACGAGTTCATTGCATTTGGATCAGCTGATCTGAATAGTCTGAATACAGCCTGTAACACAGTTAGAATATGGGTCAGATTGTGCTGCCATCTACGATCAACTTAAAAAGTAGTGGCAGCTCTCAGCTTATTTCATTAGTGTTGGCTCTCAAACATAAAGAGAAAATCATTCAACGATTTATTTAAAGTGAACGGTGGAATATGAAATGGAATGCAATTTTAAAATAATCAATTTAATGAATAACTCAACTGGAAATATTCCCGCAATAATTGTGAGAGCTTATTCTTGAAAAACAGAAAACCTAACCTACAAATGTATCACACTGAATTTGGTAATTGATTTTAAATATTTTTTAAAATATGAGATACAATATTCTATTTGTCCAACAGATCAATTTATGAGGCATACTTCATTGAAACGACCTGACTGTGAAGTTTGTAATAATATGAGAAAAAACTAATTCACAGCTGCTTCATTTATAAATTAATGTATTTTATTCATTTCATCTGGTGTTTTACGTTTCAGGTGAACGACAAGTTCTCAATATCTCATAGTATTCTCATCATTATGTATAAGTGCACAATATTTTGACATTAAATACATGAGCATAACCACAATAATTCAATTTTCAGTGAAAAATGACATTTCTGAAATCGTTCCAAATAAATTCGCCGAACTAATCCTACACTGCCTGCGAAATCGCAGATAGATGAGCTTGACATTTTCACAGGTTTTAACTCTTGTGACAATAATAATTAGACGATTTTCTCCAAAATTTATTTGAAGGAATTGATCTGGAATTGATAGTCCACATATGTCGAAATCAATTGTTTCGTTGTAACCAGGGTTGTAACTACTACTGGATCCGATAATTATGCACCTGAACGACTCGTTAAATTATAGGGGTTAAAAAATGCTGAAAAAAGATGAGAATTCGAGAAAAAGTTATTGAGAAAAATTGTTAGGCTTGACGGGTTCTATCACTGGTTAAAATTAATGTACTTATTTCTGTTACACCCTGTATATATATATATATATATATATATATATACGAACGAATGTGTTTGCTAAATATGCACAGTCAAACAAGCATCAACAGACACATGCGTTCGCCTTCGGCAAAATTCGCTCACCAGGCAATACATCAAAGAAAATTCGTGCAGAACGATAAAGCAGGCAAATTTAGCTCAACTACTTGTATAGAATATTCTTCAACCAGAATGAAATGGAATAATGCCGGCATTCTGGAATTAACAGAATTGCATCGAGAATGTGAGTGCTTATGGAGCCCTACAAACGACGATTACAAGAACAAAGTGAGGAAGCTGGATGCATGGAGCAAAATTGCTGAAACTTTCAAATATGTACGAGTCCTCAATGGTCAAGAATCGTAATGTTAGTATAAGTCTTTGTGCTACAGGAATAACCACTCTGAATAAGGTATCTTTCTTAGAAATCTTGGTTCCGATTTTTGAATGAAGAATCAAATCCATACCACAAAAATTCTTAAAAAGTTCGTATTGTATTTCTATTCTCCAGTCATTCATTGAATAGGATGCGTTATACTGTTTTCTGCGCTTAAAAAGTGAGGTCACTTACCAACGACGTTCCTTCCTCCTTCAATTCACTAGTTCTTAATTGGTGCCAATAATATATATATATATATATATATATATATATATATATATATATATATATATATATATATATATATATATATATATATATATATATATATATATATATATACCGGGTGGTGCACGGTAAAGGTGTACATAGGGATTTAACCCAGGATAGTAGTTTTGTGCAATTTCCTGCTCTTCTATCCACTTTATGGCAAAAATGATGGAGTACAAAATTAAAAAATTAAATAATAGCAGCAGCCATGACTTTTGTTTTTCATGACAGATGTTTCGAGAATATTATTTATTTGTCAAATAAAGTTTGTATAGTAAATCATGAACATTTATTCGGAAGAAAGAACGTGTCTTTATCATAAAAAATTATTATGGGGGAAATAGTTATAAAAGGGTACGGGATTTATTTTCCATTAAATATGAAAATAGACCGATTCCAAGTGTCACAACAATTTCAAAACTGATTTAAAAATCTGAGACTACAGCTAGTGTCGCTGTGAATTGAGGTAATGGAGGCAGTAATAGAGTGCATCATAACGAAGTGAATGAAGAAATGGTGTTGGCTATGATGCATCAAAATTTCAAATAGTTTGAGAATTTAGATTTACTAAGGCAAGCTATATTCGCAGAATGCAATAGAATAACAGACAGACAATTGGCTAATGTTAGAGCTTCATCTTACAATACACTTGGCTATCGTCTTGCAGAAAATGGTGGCTTATTTGAACATTTATTATAATTTATCCTCCTTATTTTTTTTTCTTTGTTGTGTATCAGGTATAATTATCGCAATAATCAATTATTTATTTATCTGTTATGATGTATTAGGCCTAGATATTATTATTATTGTTCTCATCAATTTCTTTCACACCGCACTGGTAATAATCTGTATTATTTTTAAAATTGTTGTTACATTTATAATTGATCCATCATGAAAGAAGAAAAATAAATTCCACTTTTATAATGGAAGTTTAGGCTTGTTTCATATTATTTTATTATAAGACAGATGTACTAATATAATTTAATTCAGCTGTATGCGTATAATATAACTTGCATAGCATAAAAGGTACGTCGAAATTATTTATTTTGAGTATCTTTTTCTTCAATTATAACGTACCTATTATAGAGAAAAGGTCTTAATTCGTCCAAATTGACAGGATAACCCCAAATTATGACGCCGAAGATCTTGTAGATCGGGTTTGTATGTATCAAACACTGTATTCCTTTAAACGGGAAAGCATTGAAGAAAAGCGTGAAATTAGTTTTGCCATATTTAACATGTTGAAGAATATGTTGCTGACAATACTTACAACAAAATTATTGCGAAGTGCATCTGACAAACTTCTATCACTGAAACATCTTACAAATTAGAGATAGAGGTAAATTCATGAATCCCAAATCGATGATGAATATTTCTAATTTCACAATTGAATTACAAACATATTTGTTATATAGATTAATAATGAAATACAGATAATACTCTGTTCACCGCTTTGATTCACTTCACTCGTTTTTTTGATGTTATAACACAACAGCTTGAAACAGAACAAACGTTTTCCCATGTTTTATATGCAATTATTTTCACTTTTCAACTACAATGCTCAATGACAGCTCATTGACGTATTCTGAAAAATGGTGTTCAATGGTTACAATGGTGCTCACCATGAGCGCTCGCATCGATATTTGTTCAAACTCCGCCCCCTTGTACATAGCCTATTGACGTTTAGAAATAATTCATGGAAAATAAAAGTCATGGCTACTGCTATGATTCAATTTATATTTTGCAATTTCTTTTTAGAATTATGAAAAAACCACACACTCAAATGAAAATATGAATATAGTTTTGGGTACACATTTTAATTCTCACCAACGTCGTACTCCATCATATTTGCCGTAGAATAGATAGGAGAGCAGGAAATCGCACAAAACAACTATCCTGGGTAAAATCCCTATGTACACGCTAACCGTGCACCACCCGGTATATATATATATATATATATATATATATATATATATATATATATATATATATATATATATATATATATATATATATATATATATATATATATATATATACATATATATATACATATATATTTATTTATATATGCATATATATATATATATATATATATATATATATATATATATATATATATATATATATATATATATATACCGAGTGTTTCAGACCACCCGTACCACTCTAACATCTCGCGAAATGCTGAACGGATTGAAAAAAAAAAATACGTGTAAGATGATTTCCAAGATTCTATTGGATAGTAGCAAATTCAAGTCCATCCCTCAGCCCCCTGAGGGTAAGGAGGGCGAAACTTCCAAATTTTAAATAGCAACTCCCAGTTTTAAATGCAGATTTGGATTCTCAACTGAAAAATATGAAGTTTTTGTCTGAAATTTTTTTCATGTTTTTGACAAATGGTGCTGTAATCACAAAGATTAGTTATTTTTCGTAATCACTGCAATTCGTTTGTTGTTAAAATTGCGGCGTAGGAGACGTGTTCAAGAACAAAATCCGGCAAGACTTCTTGTCAGAAGAGTCAAAGCGTTTGAAAATCTTATTGTTGTTAGAATGGTTTATAACAATAGGGAAGCTGCTGACATGTTGCAAATTTTGGGCGAGTGTCGTGGTGGGTTTAGAGCAGCCGCCAAGAAATGGCAAGAACGCTTTCTCGAACGCACTCCACACTCAAAAAATGTGTCTTGAAGACATTGCAAGCCTAGGTTACTTAGTATTAGCCGTTGAAGTAATTACAAAAAATAACTTATCTTTGCGATTATAGCGCCATCTGTCAAGAACATGAAAAAAGTTCAAGACAAAAACTTTATATTTTTCAGATGAGAATCCAAATCTGCATCAAAATTAAGGGGCTGCCATTTGAAATTTGAAAGTTGCACCCTGAGGGGGTGGACTTGAATTTGATACTATTCAATAGTATCTTAGAAATCATTCCACACGTGTTTTTTCTTTTACTGCGTTCAGCATTTCGCGAAATATTTGGGTGGTAACCGAGTGTATATATATATATATATATATATATATATATATATATATATATATATATATATATATATATATATATATATATACATATGATGTAATTATGAAAAATAACTAATCTTTGCGATTACAGCGCCATTTGTAAAGAAAAAAAAAATCTGAAAAAAACACCATATTTTTTAGTTGAGAATCCAAATCTGCATTTAAAAGTAGGGGTTGCCATTTAAAATTTGAAAGTTGCATAGAATCTTAGAAATCATTTTTCAAGTATTTTTTCTTTTTTCAATCCGTTCAGCATTTCAAGATATATTTGAGTGGTGGTACGGGTGGTCTGAAACACCGGTATATATCACCATTCACCATTCTATTCAAATCTCTCATTCTTTCTTCGTAATTAATGATGCATTTACACTAAAAAGTATACTCACATGCATGTTTTCCCTTGTGATGACACACAACATGTATCCTCTACTTCTTAAGATGAAGTAAAAGACGAGCAGAGAAAAACACTTGCTATTGTCTTATTTTTTGTCAAGTTCGGAGCGAGTTTGATGGTCCGCTATCTTAAATGCGAGTCTCAACAGCTGGATAAGAATTCAGGTTGGTAAAATGAAAGAAGTAACAAAAAATATTCATAGGAAGATAGATAATAATGCAGCGACTTGATAAAATATATATTAATATAAAAACATATAAAGACTTATAACTTTACGATTGGATAAAATTTAAAAATGAAATTCTCTTCCTATATTATTATAAAGTTTTTGTAAGATAGATTATATTTATATATATATATATATATATATATATATATATATATATATATATATATATATATATACATATATATATATATATATATATATATATATATATATATATATATATATATGAAATATAGATTAGATTGTTGAATTCGGAATTATAAGAAAAAAATCGTGCATCTGTCTTGCCGTGATCCTATAAGAGCCCATGGACTGTTCTGGAGTAGACTATCGATATAACATTTATCTGAAAGCTGGATAAACTTGATATTCCAATATCATTTGATTCACAAAAGCATTGGCTAGTACCACAAGCTCTGTTTTAGGCTATACTAGCTGTGTTATTTTAAATAGGGTTCTAAGGCAATTTAAATATTTCAAGCTATTTCAAAATAAAATAGTCGAATGAATTCGGTAGACATATGTGTTTTCTGTTATTTGTATCTGAATTCTTCCATTTCAAGTATTTGAGAAAATTCTAATTGCGTTAAAACACATCTTGGGACGAAGCTCCTAGTAACGCCTAAAATAGAGCTCGTGGTACGAGCCACTTTTACTAGAAGAACTTTCGCTAAAAAGTAATAAAATAAGCAAATGTCAAATATCTGATCGATTATAAAACTAGTTGTGAGGGATCCAAGCATAAAAACGTAATAGACGGTTAACTTATTGAAAAATAATATCAGTGAACACGAGAGTTTTCTTAGTTGCATAACGGATAGCCTTAAATATCTGAAACAAATAATGAAGAATATTCAGTCAGTTTTGTTATATGAGCCTTATACTGGTGTTCAAGTAGTGATCGACATGAGTCTCAAAAATCTAAAATCGAGACCAAGATCGATACCAAGTCGAGATAATATCGAGACCAGTGTGGTCTCTGTCACAAAAATCTTGAGTCCCAAAATCCTACAAAAAAGAAAATCCGGTGTCTTACGGAGCCGTCAGATGGCTCATTTATATCCACTTATGGAACCGACAATTTTCCCAAGTTTTTGTACCTACTTCTTATAATGGAGTTCAATATTTTCGCCTCTTGTTTCAATCCATAAGTCTTACAGATTTATAAATCTATAATAAACTGATGAAAATGCATCAACTTTTGCTGATTAATGTGAATTTGTTTATAAGGATGACAAGTTCATAAGGATGACAAGTTCATCACGATTTTATTTATAATTTACGGATTTATGAATTTATAAGATTCATAGATTTACACAGAACTACAACATTTAGCTCCTTATTGCTATATAGATAGTGAACTAGGTATTATATCGAATGTTTTTCAAAATTTGGAGACTTCCGAGACCACTTTATAGTGTGGAATAAAGAAGTTTCATATTATCAGATGACGATGTTAGAGTTAGATGGAACCAGATTTGGAATTTATGTTCATGATACCCGGAATGGAAATATGAGGTATCAGAAAAATCTTTTTTCTCCAGCCTTTGTGATGATTTGTGGATCCATGTCAATTGGAGGCGGTGAAAGTTACACTTTGTTGACGACATCATTAATGCTCGGACTTACATTAATGTCCTTTAAAAGAATTTAAGATCACAAATTCAATGGATGCGTTCGAAAATTATCAAATGTTTCTTGGAAAAAGATGATGCCGCTTGTAGTACGGCTGGAGTCAGACGCTCCAATTACAGAGAAAAAGTCAAGCTAAGGGCTATGCGCTCGTTTCTAAAAAATTCAAACTATTCCACTTCAGATGATTGCTGAACATCAGTTAACACTATGTTAATCGTATCAAGGTGAAGTAGGCGATTGAAGGCGATGTAACACAAATGTAATTTTTCATTTAATTTTTGTTGGTCCTCTGTATTTTGACAATACTAACCCTCCGTTAGTGTTCTCGAAAAAAGTTTCACGGTTGGTGTTGTGGGGTATGTCATACCCCATATGAAAGTCCTCTCAAGCTATTTTAAATTCTAAAATATGATAATTTTTCCATTTGCACATGCTCTACAACTTGTTTTCAAGTGATATAAACTGAACAAAATGTATCCAGCTATATTTATTGTAAAAATATGAAAGATAAATTAAAATAATAGCAAGTCCGCCTTGGAAAAAACATACATCAATATTATTGCTCATAAATACTTCTAATATCATCACACATCAAAGAACTCACAGTATTTCTTGAGGAGAAGGATCAAATAAGTAAAGCAAGAAGAAATTACTCAAGTATCATCAAAGAAGAAAAAGTTATTGCTTCTCAAACTGGGCACAGTTTTTGCAACTCAAAATTGCATGTTCCAAGCACAGTGGAGTTCCACATCGCATACAAGCATTGAATGTCTTTTTATTACTCATGCAGGGGCCACACTAATGTCTAATGCCGTTAAGTAAGGCGTTATGTGACAATTGACATATTGTCATTGACAATGTGTTAATTATTGAATAACGCCTTAATTCATGACATTATACGTAAGTGTGGCCCCAGCATTATGCAGGATGAGCACTATTTTGCGCACGTTTTTCTAGGCGGTAAATGGCTCTTTGGCTTCTGAGTGTGCCAAGTATAATTAGCGTGCGACAAGTAATACTTGTCGCACGCAAACCATTTACCGCTCAGAAAAATAAGCGCAAAATAGTAGTTATCCCGCATTCGTAATAAAAAATAGTATCTGCATTTCGTGCGGTGTTGTTATTTACCCACTTGAGCGAATCAACGCACTTACTTCGTTCGTGCGCCCAACTTCGCTTTCGTGGGCAATCGACAACTTATCGCACTTGTTGCACAATTTACTATTCTATCTTTGTTTCTAGGATGAACAGAGCATCTTCTGCTTATCTTTTGTCGTTTGGCTGAATTGGCCTAAAAAAATACCAACATATGAAATAGCTTATTGTATAACGTAATTTAATTCTAAATTTTACCTTCGGAGTGACTATACATAAAAAGTTACTTTAAAAGTGTACCGGGGTATGTCATACCCCAACCAACTTTCAGCAAGTCTGATGTTCAACTGAAAGTTTATACATAGTTGTATATAAGTCTATCCTCTTAGTTCAAGTATAATCCTGAGCTACTGAGAAAGAGAAATCACTTGTTTGTCTTAAATTGATTTTACGATCAAAAATAGAGTTACTGGGGTATGACATACCCCACAACACTAACGAAGGGCTAAGGAATACCTAAAGCCTGTACAACAATCAGTCGTATGACGTTGTCAAATGTCGTAAGCATGCGCAGTAGCATGGATTTGGTGGTAGGGATATTCGTAAGTCGTTTGTCGTTGTCGGGCTGAAAGATGACCAACTTTCATCTTTTGACGATACAACACGGCACGACACACTGCGAGTTGGAGATTTCAAGTGTATATGAACTCATAACCGTCTTATTCTAACTATTTCTACCCATGCCGATATGAAATTCAAATAATTTGGCAGAAATTCTGTGTCCATTTTAGCTTTTGGCTGCCAGTAGTTTTGATTTTCATGACTTCTATTCATATCGATAATAAATGCGAGTAATTGGGCAGAAAGTCTGTGTTTTTTCTAGCTTAATCTCACTAAAATGACATATTGTCCAGACTAGTACCGACTTCGTTGTAGAAATCAATGTCGGCCATTTCTTATGAAAAACGACATACGACAAACGACATACAACAAACGATATCCGATATCCGAAATACGACTTCGATGTTAAACAGTCTTAAAATGTTCTTATTTCTATTATCTGAAATATAGCTAGATACATGAAGAGTAAATGAGCAGTCGCTTGGTTGAAAAATTGACATTTTTCTAATGGTGTCTGGTATGGAAACTATGTTGTTTTCTCGAATGGTCCTACAGAAAATATTAGGTATCTCTTGAACCAATAATAAGCCACACACCAAGATATTGGAATATATATTTTTTTTAAGTAGGTACCTACTAAATCTTGTTCCTAGTATTCAAGAAAAATATGGCTTGAGTTTTTGCTGTTTGTTATATTCATATGCATATTGGCAATTTTAAATATCAAGTGTGCCAAGTTTAAGGTCAATAGCTTTATCCATTCAAAAGAAATTTATTTCATTATATATCGTATAAAAAGTAACAGTTTTTTTACATCATTTTCAATGTAAAAAATAGGGTTTTATTGAAAACTGTGCAATCAATTCTTATTGTACACTTTTATTACACGATGTCAGTGGGAGTCCATCTGTTATAATTATCAATACTTTGAACATTCAGGAGGTATTTTGAAACTCATCTACAACACTTAAATCACTTTTGGACATCTTTTTCTCCAAATTAGAATTCAAATTCCCAAGAATATTTATATCAGCTTCAACGAAAATAGCTCAATTCATAATATCGTCTTCTCAGCTGTCAAAGTGACATTTACAAAAGAGAAATTTTCATACATAATTGACTTTTTCACGGAAATGAAGATGATCGAGAATAAAACATTGTAAAATACACGTATAAAAAGTCCTTGATGCACACACGGAGCTTTCAAAATCACTCGCTTCGTTTGTATTTTTAACCAAGCCGCTTGTCCATTGAACAATAACTTTTTACACTTGTATCTTAAATATCTATTGGTTCCGTGTTTCTAGTCTGAGAGATGGAGCTTACAACATTATCTTAATAATCGTTGGAATTCAACTAAGAAAGTTTCAAGATTAAAGAACAGGTGATAAAAAGTTTTGTGGTGTGGAACTTGACAAAGAGTCAAATTAATTTCAATTAGTGGATTACAAAAAAAATTATATGCACTAGAAATTTGATGCATTTGATAGTATTCTTGGACTCAATTATTTTCTTCTCCAGAAAAACGGAGCTTGAAGACCAAGAATATTGGAACATTTTTAATACAAAAGTGATGAAATTGAACCATATTTTTAGAATATGATCAATTTATGAAAAGATAAGAAGAACGATCAACAATACACTGGAAAAATTAAGTGGTAAGATCAGCAAATCGAGTGGTACAAGTATGAATTCAGTGGTATCTCTGCCAACTTGAAGTGGTAAGATTAAAATGATCATAAGTGGTAAAAATCTTGCAATTTGAGTAGTACGGTTAGCAGTTTCAGTGATGATTTCTGACCACTTGCAGTTGTAAAACAAATAGGATATCAAATGTCCAACATTTGAGTAGTGTTTCGCAAGACAAGAAATCTTGTCTCATTCAGCAGTTTTTGTATGTATTGAGATCTTGTCTTGCACAGTTCTTGTAAGACGATTTCTCGTCTTGCCTTGCAAGCCCCTTGCATATTTCTCCTCTTGCATATTTTACTTGATATATTATATTTTATATAGATGGCGTTACTTTATTTCTTGCTTTTTGTGCAAGATTCTTGCACAGCTCTAGCTTTTTCGGGAATTTACCAAATTAACTTGTAGGTCCATGGTTATAATGGGTACCAATATTCTTTTGGATGAATTAGAGAAATGAGCATTTGAACTAGATACACAAAAAAGAACATCAATTGACGAATTAGTCATGAATACTGTAAGAGACAAGATAATGAAACAGTATAACAGAACGAATTGGACCTATTACGTCTTCCTTATTTTGGATCCACGGCACAAAAGAGAAGAATTCCAGCTCACAGAATCGGGCAAAAATTTGGAGGAAACTCGAAGATTCTTTCTAAAATAGATATTTTTTCGATTATAATAGTAGTCAAAGTAATGAGGATGAGGAATAACTTGCTGTTACTTCTTTTGACGACTATGATATTGACTTCACTCAGATATTTATCCAAAATGAGCTTGACACATCTACTTCGACGTCGTTGCAAGGCATAGACAAAAAAATTAAGAGTAGAACTAAATCAATATTTTTCTTCCAAAACAATAAACGAAGACACTGTTATTCTGGCTTGGTGGCCAGCTCATACCTCTATATTTCTTAATCTGTCTAAAATGGCTGGAGATTTTTTAAATATTACCGCTACATTTGTGTCATCAGAACGACTCTTTTCTAAGGCGGCCTTAGTGGTAAGGAAGCACAGAAACCGTTTGAATCACGATTCGTAGTCTTTAAATTGAAAGTTCACACAATGTATTGTATTTCGCGATTAAAATTGAATCGTCAGATAATCTTCAATGTTTATTTCAACATTTGAGTATAACAATTTTAGATTTATCACTTGAATTGTATCACTCAAGTAATAAGATCTCACTAAATATACTTTTAGCAACTTGAGTAGTGCGATTTAATTTTCTCATGGCTGGTTTATGAAAGATCAAGAAAATTTACTCCTAGAGTAAGTATATTTTATCAAGAAAGCTCTAATCTAATGAGTTTCTTCACGACAATATTGACAATAGAATCATTGCTGTCAAATAAGCGACTGTCATATAATAGAGTAAATTTTATTTACTCTGCCCTTTATATAATCAGGCAAGAGTGTAGGTCAAGTATTCAACTTACTGTATATCACATTTCTAATAGTAACCTCCCAATCCAAACCAGTTGATTACGAAATTCAAGACGATGAATATTATCAAAACTTTACATTTATTGCAGATATTCTATCATATCTCCGTTAGTCTCAAAAGATTGCCCATTTTATCCTTTCTCCTTAGCATATTATCTTTATTTATTTGAATATCATTCAATATAGCACTTCTCCAAAAATTGACAATACAAGCCTAATATTTAGTCTGATATGGTACTTGAGAATTGAAGCTTTTACTTACTTGTACAAAGTAACAAGTATGTATTGTGAAACCGACAAAATTCACCCATCAAGATTTTGATGGAAATATCCGTTTTGAGCATCCCTGAATCCATCTTGATTATTTTTGGCTTGATGTCGGTACGTATGTTCGTGCGTGCGTGGGTGCGTAACTCGCTAATCTGAAAACTGGTTGAACGTATAATGTTGAAATTCTGTATTTAAGACTTGTATAGGATCTAGTTGTGTACCTCGCATTATGGTCCCAATCGTCCGTACCGGAAGTGCACTTTACTTGAAACTTTATTCGAATTTTTTTAATAAATCCAGAATGATCAAGCCAAGGATTTTGAAAATCAGTATTTGAACTTGATTTTGTATCAGAATGATCATCTGCTATTTTTGTATGAATCGGCCAAGCCAAAAGTGCACTGTACCTGAAACTTTTTTTCCATAAATCTATAATTATCAGCCATAGCATATAGAGATTTAGTGTTTGAACTTGTTGTAGCATCAAAATAGTTATCTACTATTTTTGTATCAATCAGCCAAATCGTAAGTGCAATCTATGAGTATAACAGACATCCAGAATTTGCGGTATAAAACAATCAGTTGAATTGAAGATAAGGTAGGCAATGATAATCTGTTGTCAAGTTTTTCATTTTGTTTGACATTCCACATGTAAAAATATCATTAAAATTATAATAATTATAATCTGGAGTGACAAAAAACTTAATTGAATAAATTTGTGTATATATCAAACGATATACAAGTTAGTCACGTGATGTTCACTTCAGAACTTTTACCCTGTGTCTTACTCAGTTATTGAAATATCTTCTCTATTATTTCCTTGTTGTAGACAATATACCTCACTTACCTGCATAACTGGTTGCGTAAAGCGTATGATTTGTTAGACAGATGAAGCCTGTAGACAAAAGTATAGAATAGATGATGTTGATCGGTAATGGAGATTCTGTATCCTAGAATTACAAATATTGTGTATTTAAAATAAATTAAAAATATTCCGTTACATCACCGACTGTTATCATTAAGCTGAAAAAATATCCGCTAGATACCTACTTCAATAAAACTGTATCATGAACTATTACTATAAATATTTAAATTGAATTTGATGAAATCTACATATTTTATTTTCATTCTAACGGACAATTGTAATAAGGTAAGTTTAGTATAAACTTCATATGTTTTGGGTTGCATATGAGTTCTTCTATCAAAGGTTGCAACTGAATTATGAGCTATACAAGTAATACCCAAGCCCAAAAGTAACTTGTTGCGGCGATACATGTAATAAAAAGTGAACAATGCTGTTTTATGATTTGTGCCAGCCCTAATTTCGTGATCCTCACACATTCCTACTCACAATGAGCCATTCAAGATTTGTGATGCCAATTTATTCAAAAGAAGTCCCACTTGATAGTACACACATCTTTTTCTCTGTAAAATGAAAAATCACACATAAGAAACGGACATTACAAGTAATCGCTCACAATTATGTTTACATGCCAAAACAATTTTCTTTTAAGGTCATATTACTGGAAAACAAATTTGATCTCACTTGTTTCATGTTGTAATTTCAACCAGTACAAAACATTGGGAGCAAGTTCAATATCAAGAATTTGCATAGCTGACGACAGTAGAATTGAGATCTCAATGGGTGCCAAGTTCTGTAGACATTCCAGAAGTTCATTTATAAGAACATACAACATTTTAAAATAAAAAAACACAATTACTTGTTTTTTTTTTTGCTACAATAATGTTTGCTATTCAAAAATATAACTTCTTGAATTTGAACATTCGAATTACATATTTACATAAAGCAGATAACGTAGGATAAATTGAGGCTCAAGATTTGATTTGGCTTGATTTGAATCTCAATTCAAACCAGTCTAATTTTTTCGAGGAAATTATTGACTCAAATCATTATCATATTTTTTTTTATTATTATTAATTCATCTATATTCCTACTGCAAAAGTAAATCACAGTTCGGATCAAGTGATAATTTAATATATTTAAGTGAAAATTCATGGAAGAAGGTGTCTAGCAGAGCACTGAAATCCCAAGTTGTGAGCACGTTTATTTTAAATTCATGCTATAGCTTTAAATTCATAATAATAGTCCAAATCAGTATTAATAAACTTGTATAAGTATTTTTGAAAAATTAAATTTATTACTAGGCCAATCCAGTTTTCATGCTTTTGTAACGCCGCTCTAGGAGCAAAGGAGTGAAATAATTAGCGTGCAATTTCAATTACTTCGTTCATGCTTCTTGTGACAGGTATGTTGATCGGAATCGTATAGTTGGGCCAGCCTACTTGGTAGAAATTTTTTAATCCCAAGGGTCAACTAATCTCACCGTATAGTTAGGCCAAATGCCAGCATCTGATCATTAAGCAAGGTTATAAAATAAAATACCGTATGAGAGCAGTAGATATTTTTATTTCATAATTGTTTTATACATTTGAAGTACAGTCAAACACATACATATAACATATACATTTATATGGGTACAGTCAAACACATACATATACATTTGTCTATAAATTTGGAGCATGCTTGTGTGCCACACTTTTTATGCCCTTTGAAATAGCTGGATTTGCTCTGAATGTCGTGTGCAATAATTCTGCCGGTTTTTCATATAGGTTTTTCAAAGCTCTCCTTTTTAAACTGTTACTCAAGATTTGTCTGGGTAGGGACATGTCTTCTCCTTGATTATGGTTTAACTTGAATTGTAGAGCTTCTGCAAAATTTTCAGCCGTCGTGTAAAGTTTTGCAGGACACTTCAATTTTTTATTCACACATCTCCAGTGTACAGTTCCCTTTTGCAAAGAATTTGCCACACAAAGCTTGAAATTATTCACAATTTACAACTGATTGCCTTTTTCATTCAACATACGATACTCACACCTCCCATGTTTGAAATATGGGTAAAACTAGATAAATTTATTCGAGAATTAAAATTAATAGAAAATATATCCTACACATCCCAAAAGTACCAGCCGCCATTACCGAGAATTGCTTTAATCCCTCGGTTGCATGATGCTGGCCCAATGGGCACACCCCAACCCCAACTCGGCACATTTAATCTCCCGATGGGACATCAATCAAGGGTTGGTGGTAATCCGTATGACCAACTCGGCACATCTTAAACAAGTGTTGCTACCCCCTTTTGGGGTTGTCCCGCGCAAGAACGGTTGAACTCCGGCTAACTGCAGTGGAGGAGGGTCGGAGCACCAAAAATGGATCGTGAATGAGGGCTAGTACCTCCAAGCAGGAAAGCAAAAAAAAAATAATAAGGGCGCCAGTCGACTAAGACTAAGCTTAACTAAAGCTGGTCAACAAGCTGAGCGGGAAGGGACGGTAGCTAGGTGTCCTACGATAATATAAGTAGACTGAACTAAGTTGATTGCACCTTTAATAAATTGAATAAAAAAGTATAACCGCAGTATCGCTAAACATTTCACAATTTGATTTCATAAGACAGCTTGACACTTCATTCTACAATGATAATTGTTATTATAAAACCATGATAGTATAATGTTTATATCCGTCACACAAAGATAACTCAAGCGAGGAGCTCATGGTCAAGCGTAAGCACAATTAAGTGAGAAGTTAACGTCGTTAGGGGCGAGATACATTTTAACGTCGAGGACTGCCTACTACTGATAGATAAGTGAATAAAAGCGCAACAGAGTTAACGCATGGCGGGTCCGTTGATCGATCAATGGGTTCTATGCAGGCGCAGAATACTAAATATTGCAACCCCAGGCGCTAGATTGCCCCAACACCCTAATACTACTTAACTAAAATTAAATCACTCGCGTGAGCTATTTACAAATGTTGATTAACCGTTGAGCTTAAACATATTGCTGTAGTTAAAGTAGGATAAAAATAGACTGATGCGTAATCACGAGATATTACTTAATAATAAAATCAAAATGGAAATATCATTGATTGGCTTATCTGCGGTTGACGGAAGTAGATGGCGTTGTAGGTGCTGATTCTGGTGGATGCTGTAAAATGGCGGATACTAGACTGGCGGCGTACGAACGATTCGGCACACTCTCCAATCTTCCAAATTTCTCCGCTATTTCCACCCTTAATCTCTCAATCCGACTCAATTTGAAGGTAATGATGATATCAATAAAATCGGCATCAATGAAGCCCAATTTTGAAAGCCTGAAAGGTAATTATTAATCTACTGGTCAACGCATTTTATGTACGCCACTGAAGCATGCGTGCGAGGAACAGGAAGTGAGACATCATATAGTTTCATTTTTCACGTGGATTTTATAAGAAATTTATACTTGAAACTGCAAAATTCACCAATTTGAAAAATCAGAATAGTACTCATACCTTAGATGGTGTACGGTTTGAAGTTTAATTTGAAAACAGTAATTGATGGTAAAACTCCGGGTATGCCCGTGGAAAAATATTTCTTGCTCAAGAATTTTGCCCCAAACTCCCAATTTAATGGAAAACTAACGTAGTATCACTCAAAATTCAAATACTTGCTGCTTATAACACTGGTGCAAAATTACAACCACTCAATTTAACTGCCAAACTATTAATGTCCAATTTTTCTCTTTTTCTTACAAGATTCAGACGGCTCAACCAAAAAATTATTTAATTATGAAGTGCGCGCGATGCATTGACCAAGTAGAAACAATTACCTTCGAGTAGATAGGGTTGCCTACCAGTATTTTTATTCAAATTCATATCCTGAATTGTAAATAAAAAATGAACTGTAACAAGCTATACAGAAAAATACATCCCTTAACACCTAAGAAAATTTTAAATTGAAATGTTCTATTTAGTAGCTATTCATTAACAATCTAACATTTCAATCGATAACATCAAAGATTTCAATTCACGAGATGACTAGCCAACATGGTAGAATACTAATTATTATAGAGCAACATAAATTCAATAAACCAAATGGATAATTTTTATCTGCTGAAGTGAAGTGGCGATGTGTTATTTGAAAGTGCAAAGCAGTTCTCCATATCATGAGCGAGTCCAGGTAATCCACGATCACGCTAAAGTTATTATTTTTATTGTATGATGCAACTTACGTATTTTATGATTTAGTATTATTGTATGTCAAATTTTGTAGGATAATAAAAAAGAAACTATAAAATTGATTTTATTCAATTTAAAAACATTAGAATGCTCAGTCCTCCTTTTATTCAAGTACCTGAGCCATTTCATTATCAACAGAGACTACCTGCAAGTGTGCCGAGCTGGGTCTCGCTACAGGTACCTGAGATACTTATATGTGCCGAGTTAGGGAGTCATTAGCAGAGACTATCTGTGAATGTGCCGAGTTGGGAATCGCCGGGCCCAGCTACAAGGTAGGATTAGTACTTGAGGATTAATTTGGTCCAACTATAACGCGCCCATGTTGATATTAGCAAGAAAGTGATCAAATAAACGAATTTTCTATCAATAAATGTAGTTATTGATCGCTGTGGGTCTCAGTCCATCGATTTAAGTATATTTGACAATTTCGTGAAGTTCAAATTTTGTTATGTAAATAACTATTACTGGAAAGGTGTCTTTCCAATTCTTACTTTCGATTCCAAATTATATCGATTGATTCAAAGTCGTTTATTTGTTAATATTGTATCGTGCGAGAGTGGGGAGGCTCGTAAAAATGGCTTTGCATGGGCGGAGCCTTTCGTCCTTGTTGCGTCGCGCCGCACCGCATCACATCACCCCTCGCAATGGAAGCCTCTAGCAACATTCCAGAAGTAGAACATTCAAGAAATGGATATCTCTATATATAAACGCAAGCAAACTATTAGAGAGTAGTAGTGTAATGGTAAATCTAGAACAGTGAATATAAACAGTGAAGTGAACAGTGTATATGAATAATCAAATATAAATATCTGCAACTTTGTTTAAGTTAGTATTGAGTGATAAATAAATAATATAGTGTTGTTAGTGATATTCAGAAGAATAAAACTTTTATTCAATTTTAAATAATTAAATAGTGACTTCTATTTAATTATAAACCATTTCCTCAAGTAATAAATATTACAATATGACGAATAATTGTCTCCTCCTATCATTATTCACTATTTATGTGACTAATTCACACAGGCATATTTGATTCATTTCATTCGTATATCCTTTTTGCTCCAGTTTATTAGACATTTTACAGACCCAAGCACTTACAGCACAAATTGCAGAAATCAAAGTCTAATGGAACGACAAAAATTGCAGTCGTGAATAAATTGTTGCGATCGCCTAGAGGAACGTACTCTGAATGTGTTTCGCTGATAAACGCAAGTATATCGATAAATAATCAAAAATTCTCTTGATATTCAGAGAAAATAACCTGTAAGTTCATTGTATAGTCCGATATATAATTCAAGTTTTTAAAATTATTCACGGATTCGATGTGTACATAAAAATATATTTCATTTGAATTTTTTCTTCCAAAATGGTGAATAATTGAGTAGAGAGAGGATGCATATTCTGTAAAAGACAGAAAAAAAACATAAGAATGGTTCATTAAAAACCAGTTCGAAGAAAAATTCTTCTTTAGTAAAGGTATCGTGTGAAGAATGCATGCTGCACATTTTCAAAGAACTTTAATCAAGATATTCTTAGCTGCAGCTTATTTATTTAATTCACAAACAATCAATATAAGTTATTATTATTTTTTTTCAAGTAATGACCATTAATTATGTCCTTCTATACTACGATCCAATTTTAATGATAAATTTCGAAAATACCCAAATGTTTTATTAATAGGGTTGAATATCATAGGAAAGAGAAAGAAATTGAATACTGGTATGAACTTTATTAGCATAATATATAGATCGTTATACTTCCAATATAGCTTATCAACTCTTTCTAACAATGTTTATGAATAATCTTTTGGTGGCTCTCAGTTAACTCTTGAAGCTATCCGGATATTAACAAAAAACCAAGAGCCGTGCATAACAAAATAATATGAATTAAAATCTCAAAATCGGATTGGTTACTCAAAAGTCATTTGGAAGATTTGATGAGAGTTCATTATGAAATTGAATTTGTATAAAAATTAAGTTACTTCATAACAACAGCCTTATAAATCATTAAATTGAAAAATATTTTTTTTTAATTTACATGAATGAGATCGGGGAAGAAATATTCTCAGTTACTCATTTTTAGAGGTATTTTATCTCCGGTAATAAAAAAGAATACATTTTACGATTGAAAAAACAATAAACTTCGGGACAATCGTCTAACAAATCGTTTCTAAGAGCAAGAGGCTCCGATGTCACAAAAAATATTATCAATACGGAATTCCTGTTCTTCAAGGTCTTAATGGATTCAAGGAATCACCAAAAGTTTTTTTGTTTTGGAGAATAAATATTCTGTCTACCGCATAAACAGTTCTAATTAAAATAATCTTGAAAAAGTCACTCGTGCTGTCTATAGTTTATGTGATTTTTGATAAGATGGGAAACTATACCAGGAATTTTTTATTATGAGGATACATGAAATATGTGTTATTGCCATAGTTACAGGTAAAATGATTGATAGCAATATATTCAAGCATTTTGTCTATCGATAGACATAAGGATAATTTCTCCATTTCACAATAGCGACTTAAAACTTACTTTATACATTTTTTTCAGTAAGTAAAAAACAATTACAAGCTGGGAGTAATATAACATACAAATGAATTCATTAGAAATACATCAGTTCGTAAACTTCCGAATTATTAATTTCAGGCAGTATTCTCTGCTCTAATAGTCAGTCCATTTAAATTTCCATCTATTCAGAAGGCCACACTCTACTATTCGACTGATTGTGTCCTAACATCTTATTATTGAGGTCTCTGTCTTCGATTGGCATTGTATAAGTACCAAATTTGACGACTCCAACATCTATAACTTTCTAAATTTACTTCCCCATAAAATAAAATTTTCGCTTCATCCGTGAAGAGAATTCCGTCGAATCAAATTTTTACGGTTTGGGTGTTAACAACTTCTAGAATTTTCCTCCAAATCTTGTTTACAGTACTTCAGCAATATCGGAGATTCTTCATATTGCCAGAGTACTGTCATTTTCAATTAAATATAAGTATTATTTATTTCTCCTCATCTCTATTAAGACCTCACTTGGTGTAATTTTTCTTGTATTCTCCGCTCACACATCCTGTAGCTCAATAATTAAAATATTCAAATTTCCATCTATAGAAAAGGCCTCACTACTCGACTGATTATCTAGAATTATACTATACATCTAGTTTTAGAGGTCTCTGTCTTCGACTGACATTGTAATTTTGACGACTCCAACACCTATAACTTTCTAGATTTACTTTCTCATAAAATAAAAATAATCGCTTCATCCGTGAAGAGAATCCCGTCGAACAAAATTTTGCCACTAATTACTAATTTTGTCGATCAAAGTTTCAGAAAAAAATATTTCTTTGTTCTTATCATCTATCAACTACTTATAATGATTTGAGTGTTTATAGCTTCTAGAATCTTACTTCAAATCTTGTATACAGTACTTCAGCAATATCGGCGATTCTTCATATCGGCAGAGTATTGTGATTTTCAATAAAATATATGATTTATTTCTTCTTATCTCTATTAAGATATTACTTGGTGAAATTTTATATATATATATATATATATATATATATATATATATATATATATATATATATATATATTATTGTTATTATTCTTGGCCGCGAAAGTAATTATAACAAACGGCTTTTTTTAGAAATGTACTATATCAAGAAGTATTCTGACACAGCAATTAATGCTAAAACAGATACGCAAAACCTGAGCACAATTTACTCGTGGCTTTTACAATCTAAAAAATAATATTAATAAATTCAAACTTCCCGCTGGTTCTAGTCTCGTGAATGCCTCACGCGCATGTCGATATGTCGTTCGCAGCTGGGCTGTGGTATTCTGTTTGCCAGTGCAATCAAGTGAAAATGTGATCGAACATCTGAAAAATTTTTACTCTTAAACTTTCTTAAAATAATATTTTAATCTTGGACTATGTCTCGGTCTACACATTTACTTGTCAGAAATTCATGAAGATTCTTTCTGTTTCAAAAAACGTTGTTATGCTTAATATCAGTATACCAATTGTAAGTAAAAAAATTGTATATTTTTTCCAAATTGACTTTGTGATATTAATAAGCGCCATTTTGTAGCTTTCCCTGAAGAAGTGTCAAAACTGTACACGAAATATTGGAATTTGAATTAAATTACTACCACTACAAGTTTCAAAATTTATTGAAATTGTGCCCAATCACAACCGTTACACCGTTAAACTGCATTTTTTGCAATTTTCATCTATATATATATATATATATATATATATATATATATATATATATATATATATATATATATATATATATATATATATATATATATATATATATATATATATATATATATATATATATATATATATATATATATTTTAATGGATGGACCAAGTTGTCGGTCAAATGTTGCTGCAAATAAATTGAAAATTTGTCCCAGTCTTCAATTGGAGTTATATCAAATTATAGTGTAATGGCTCTAACAACTATATGTATTGAAGCATTTTTTTTTTTTATTAATAATAAGAAAACATGAAGCTAGATACTAGCATTCACGCGTAAAAAAAGTGTTTCGTACGTTTGTAGCGTGAAAAATGCGTAAATTATATAAATAATGTAAAAAACCTTGAATAACGTAAAATATTCGTATTGTATGAAGATCAAGTCAAGCCAGAGAAAAGTTGAACCAAGCTTTACATGTATCAAGTAGTGATTTTTAAAAGCTTGAAACTTTCAAGCCAAGCTAAGCTTCAACTTGTCAAGTAGCTTGATAAAACCAAGCTGTTTGGAATGTAATGACCTCTCTAATTTTTAATCAATACGGCAGATAAATTCACCTAGTTTTATTATTATAGATTTTTTTGAACCAAATTCTGTTTCTAATAAACTGTTAACCTGAACAGTTGCACTATTGTTTTGAAGCCAATTAGGTAAAAACTGTACTCATAGTCGTACGGGCACTGGTATTTATACTTTTCAACGAAATTATATGTTTTTTCTGTGAGATATATATAATAATGATTCTTCTCTTTATATCTTGTAAATAAATGTCTTCTCAAAGACGTGGTAGAACCATATCTAATTTTTCACAGTATATAACGTACATGTACAAATTTTTAGCCAGTTTTCACGATATCAAAAGAAATATTTTATTTTATATGATAAGATCTTTCATTTATGCACAGTTCGTCAGAATCTAATACATATTCTGAATAAGTATATAAGCTTATATTACCATTTTCCGATTGACTCCCACGTGTAATATAAAATATAACAGTATGGTTGCTGCCTAATACTTTTTGATTATGTAGTAGGTACAACAAGAACTGTTTGGGTATTTGTAAGTAATTTTCATGCGATAGCTTCACTCACGTACGACCGAAGTGTCCTCACGCACACTCACTCACGACATTTTTTTGTGAATCACGCTAGCACCCGATCACACAATTATTTTGTGACATCTACTTTATTTTATTCTCTTGTCTTGAAAATCAAGACAAGAAAATACAATAAAGTATGGTGCAAGGTGCAAAGTGCACAACTAGATCTCAGTCCAGTTTTTAATACAAAAGTTCAATATTATATATTTGACGGGCTTTGGATTTGTGAGTTACATACCTATATAAGTTCATAAGTTACGTACACACGTACCAATGTCAAGCCGAAATCAGTAAAAATTGTAGTTCGTAATTCCTGGTAAAATATTTTATCTATATACATGCATACGCATCTACGTACATATGAATCACGCCTTCTCCTCAAAATGAGGTTGGCTTGAACCTCATTTAACATTAAACTAGCAATCGTTCTTCGGTAGATACCTCTATCTGAACACACCCCATTCGATTCATCGATATTCATAGCCCTATTTATACAAATTTGTGTATTTCATTCACTCAGAAATTCTCTCTCATGCAAAAATCATATTCATCCATCCACATATAGATCGTTCACGCAAAGTTTCACCTTCAATTTCACCAACATAAATCTTTTTCAGAACTCTCTTATTTGACATTTGTTCTACTTGCTCAATCCTAGATAACTGGCTTATACCCACTCTCTATACCACAATTTTTCTCAATATTACACTCTTCATACACCAATATATTCTTCTCAAGTTACTCCTTGACAATAGATTCTCCCTCAGGGACGAGCCCTTCTTGCGCATCGCAGTTTCTGATAATAGGTTTCTTGATGGAGTTATCTTGAATTTGACATGCATTTTACTAAGAAATTACCAAGGATGACATCATATACTCTAGATGAATCATCCTATTGGCTCCGTACGTCACAGCAGCGCCAAATAGTGTATAAACTAGAGGACGATATTTGAGAAGGTTGACAGTATAATTTAATGGGACATCGAAATTGGAGAATTAGATCTTAGTCTGACAGGCCTTGGGGACCGTGGACTTGATAAACTACTCTACTCTACTCTTCTCTGGTGTTTACTTTGGCTTTCCAATTCTTCTGTCCCATTGCGATTAAACCCTTCTCTACTTCTTTCATCCACCTTTTCTTTGGTCTGCTTCTCTTTTATTTCCTGTCTTGCATTCTTCCAATGATCTGTTTTGAGCTTATCTCTTCTGGCATTCTTTCCACATGCCCCAACCATCTTATTTTCTGCATCTTATTTTTTGTTTTCATATTTGCTTCCATGTAAACTTCTTCTTCTTCTTTGTTTGTTCTTCTCCAAAGATCATCTCCTAATTCCTTCATTTGTTTTCCGCAGCTTAATTAGAGTCCATGTCTCGCTACTATATAACTTGTTCATCATTCCTACCGTTCTACTTTCTTGCATCAGCCTTTTCTTCATCTCCTCTTATGTTTTTATATCGAATGTGATTCTCGATCCTAGATATATGAAGCTCTCCACATTCTTAAATATATATTCTTCCCATCCTTCTGTGTCCACTTTTTGTTCTTCTTCTAGAATACTTTCTCTGTTGCTCATCCACATGTTCTTTTTTCGGTGCTCACCTTTTACCCTATTTCTTCTTCTTCTTTTATCAAACGTTTCACCGTGTATTGCAGCTCCTTTTCACTCCCCCGACCTATATATAATAGAGAAAGTATTGTAATCGTGATTTTTTGACGGCACGAGATTTTGATGAATCTCCACATTCGAGACTCTACTGAACCCAAGAAATATAATTGTAAAAAAAGTAGGTCTGCCGGTATGTCTGTCGGCATGTTTGAAAGCACGATAACTTGAGGATAGGTACATATTTTCGACTGCAATTTTATATTCATTTAATAAATATGTTTTATTTGGATAAGTTCTGTACATAAAAATGATTAGAAAACACAACGTTTGCTATTAAAACTGTCAGAAACTGCGATGCGCAAGAAGAGCTCGTCCCTGAGAGAGAATCTATTGTCAAGGAGTAACTTGAGAAGAATATATTGGTGTATGAAGAGTGTAATATTGAGAAAAATTGTGGTATAGAGAGTGGGTATAAGCCAGTTATCTGGGATTGAGCAAGTAGAACAAATGTCAAATAAGAGAGTTCTGAAAAAGATTTATGTTGGTGAAATTGAAGGTGAAACTTTGCGTGAACGATCTATATGTGGATGGATGAATATGATTTTTGCATGAGAGAGAATTTCTGAGTGAATGAAATACACAAATTTGTATAAATAGGGCTATGAATATCGATGAATCGAATGGGGTGTTTTCAGATAGAGGTATCTACCGAAGAACGATTGCTAGTTTAATGTTAAATGAGGTTCAAGCCAACCTCATTTTGAGGAGAAGGCGTGATTCATATGTACGTAGATGCGTATGCATGTATATAGATAAAATATTTTACCAGGAATTACGAACTACAATTTTTACTGATTTCGGCTTGACATTGGTACGTGTGTACGTAACTTATGAACTTATATAGGTATGTAACTCACAAATCTCAAAGCCCGTCAAACATATAATATTGAACTTTTGTATTTAAAACTGGTCTGAGATCTAGTTGTGCACTTTGCACCTTGCACCATACTTTATTTTATTTTCTTGTCTTGATTTTCAAGACAAGAGAATAAAATAAAGTAGATGTCACAAAATAATTGTGTGATCAGGTGCTAGCGTGATTCACAAAAAAATGTCGTGAGTGAGAGTGCGTGAGGACACTTCAGTCGTACGTGAGTGAAGCTATCGCATGAAAATTACTTACAAATACCCAAACAGTTCTTGTTGTACCTACCACATAATCAAAAAGTATTAGGCAGCAACCATACTATTATATTTTATATTACACGTGGGAGTCAATCGGAAAATGGTAATATAAGCTTATATACTCATTCAAAATACGTATTAGATTCTGACGAACTGTGCATAAATGAAAGATCTTATCATATAAAATCAAATATTTTTTTTTGATATCGTGAAAACTGGCTAAAAATTCTTGTTGTACCTACTACATAATCAAAAAGTATTAGGCAGCAACCATACTGTTATATTTTATATTACACGTGGGAGTCAATCAGAAAATGGTAATATAAGCAAACATGTATAATTTCGACATTCGAAGTATCTTATCCGATTACTAATTACTTGTAATTAAAATTGTACAACATTACGAATACATTTTCAATTATCACCTATAAATAAAATATACAAAATATTTAAGCAAAGTTAGGCATAATTTTCAATATTTTATACAGGGTGTATCTATACCTATGTAACAAACTCTAATGGTATATAGTATTTGGCGTACTAATCATGAATCAAAAAGAATTTTTCTGAAAGTCTTCATTTTCAAAAAGGGTCCAAGTAAATGAAAGGTTTTGGAACACTAGTTTGATTGGTAGGTTTAAGATAAATTACCTTAAATTTATTAAAATAGACCACGTTCATGAACAATGCATAAAATTGTGTTTATATTTTCTGATATAAAGATGAAAAGCAGTGGTACCTAAAATTCTCATGTTCTGCTTAGTACTGTTAATTTTACTAATTTTGGAAAAACTTTTTTTGATTCACGATTAGTACGCCAAATACTATATACCAATGATGTCTGTTACATAGGTTTATATACACCCTGTATAGATACTTATTCAAAAAAAACTTTCTGAACTCGTTATTAATTGAAACACAGTTTCATTTAAAATGAAACGACGATTGGCAGAGGAAAAATATTTTCAACCGAATAATTAGAGAGGCTATTGAGTTAAAACAAAATTGCAATAATTTTAATTTGTGTATTCCACTTTTTTCATCACCTTAAAAAATAACTATTTGTTTACAAATCGTGACACGGCGTGCATGACTAGGCGTGAATAAAAAATTCCAATGGTGAGCGGGCGTGATCGTGATTCAAACTAAAATCACCATCTTCATGAAAATTTGATTAAATAAAAAAATATTTTCATAGATAATGGCTATCCTTTATATTTCATCAATAAATACATTTTTGGTAATAATATTAGTAGTAAAATCAATTCAAATTTGATTAAAAATAATAATAATAGAAATGAGCATGTCTTGTCAAATTCTGTACCATCAAATTTCAACAATTCAACTTTTTCTAATAATGTTATTTATAAATCTTTACTCTATATTCCTTCGTTGTCTGACAAAATAAAAAAGATTTTGAAAAATGATTCTTCCATAATAACGTTCAAAAATTACCTCACGGTTAGAGATAGATGTATTCACTAAGCTTAAGGATTCTACATCTATCAATGGACAGAGCAATGTTGTATACAAAATTAATTGTGAGGATTGTTCTTCCATTTATATTGGACAAACTTGTAGACTTTTGAAGTCAAGAATCACTTCTCATAGGCGTGATTGTAATAATACCAACAAAATCAACTGTTGTGCACTTTCAATTCACACAAATAGAACTAAACATTGTCCTGACTTTGAAAATGTAGAAATTCTTGACAAGTGTGACAATTATGTCAAGTGTTAATTTTTAGAAATGTATCATATTAATCTTCATAGCAACACACTGAATAAAAAAACTGATATTCAAAATTTAGGTTTGCATTACTTTAATATAATCAAGTCTTCATATTAATAATATTTTATATTTGATTTGATTCATTTGTTTTTTTTCGCAAAACGAATTCATTTATTGATTATTTATTTATTCATCCACTTGTTTTACAATATTTTTTATGGTGTCATATATTTATCTCCCCATCCGTTTTTATAATTTATAATTTATATTTATATTTATACTTATACGTTTTTGGGTTTTTTATTGTGGTACTCTTATTTAGTTGGTTTTTTAGCAACATGTATTCAATGCTTGTTCAAATTTAATTCTCTACTTTTCTGTGAGTTATTATTTACCAATTTTATTGCTTTTTGTATGTTAACTGTCTTATTGTTTATGAATTTAGTTTCCCTGATGAAGCCTCCAGGGCTTTGAAATAAATGAGAATTTCAAATAAAGGCTGAATACCCAATACAATTTCTATTCAAGAATATTTGCAGTCAAAAAAGAAAATTTATTATATATATATATATATATATATATATATATATATATATATATATATATATATATATATATATATATATATATATATATATATATATATACAATACGATGTGATTTTGTGTTTATGTTTAATTATATATATCATTGGATATATATAATCAAACACAAAATCTCATCGTTCCGCAGTTAATCGTTTTGGATTTACCTGAGAGATTCTGAGAGTCTACCAAGTAAAATGCGCTTTCAGCCAAGTCGGTGGCTATGGAAACAGTAGGCCATTATTCTTATACTACAACATTCCTTAATTCTGATTTCCAAAATTCTACGACTACCAACAGATCTGAATTTATGCGCAAAATTAAAAAATAAATTCCTACTGAAGGGCACCTCCGGTTCAGTCTATTGTTATGCAAATAGTAGGCAATCATTCAGATGCTACAGCAGACCGAAATACCAAACTTCAATATTCTACACCTGATCGTTTCAAATTTATGCGAAAAATTCCAAAAGACTGTCAAGTAAAGTGCACTTCCGGCTCAGTGGATCTCGATAAAAATAGGATATGAGCATCTAGACGGTAAATTCCTCCCAAATGCTGAATTCTAACAATCTACGTCCTATCGTTTTGGATTTATGCCGAAAATTCAAAAAATGTTCCGAATAAAGTGCTCTTCCGGTTTAGTCGATAGCAATAATAATGCAGGGTGTACAACTAGATATGATAAAAGTGCCCAATACAAAATTTTAATATTCTACAACTGATTGTTCAGAATTTTTGCGAAAAATTCTAAAAGTCTGTCATATAAAGAGCACTTCCGGCTCAGCCGATTGTTGCAAAAATAGAAGATGACCATTGAGATGCTACAGCAATTTCACATGCTAAATTCCAGTATCCTACATCTGATCATTTTGAATTTATGTGGAAAATTAAAAAAAATCTTGAGTAAAGTGCACTTCCGGTTTAGCCGATCGCAATCCTAATGCAAGGTTTATAGTAAGATGTTATATAAGCTCTTTATACGAAATTTCAATATGCTATGGATAATAATACTATATTTATGCAAAAAATTCAAAAAAAATCCAAGAAAAGTGCACTTCTGGTCTGGCCGATTCTCACAAAAATAGCAGCTAATCATTTTGATACAACATCAAGTTCAAATGCTGAATTTCAACATCCTACGGTTGATCATTCTAGATTTATTAGAGAAATTCGAAAAATGATTCAAGTAAAGTGCACTTCCGGTACAGACGATTAGAATCATAATGCGAAGTGCACAAGACCGTATACCAGTCTTAAATACAAAATTTCAACATTATACGTTCAACCAGTTTTGAGATTTGCGAGTTACGCACGCACGCACGTACGAATGCAGGCACGAACATACGTACCGACATCAAGCCAAAAATAAACAAAATGGATTCAGGGATGCTCAAAACGGATATTTCCATCAAAATCTTGATAGGTGAATTCTGTCGGTTTCACAATACTTGTTACTTTGTATAAGTAATTAAAAAGAAATTATTCAAATCGGTCAAGACATTTTTGAGTTCTAGCGAGACTAACGAACAGTGTTTCATTCTTATTATATATATATATATATATATATATATATATATATATATATATATATATATATATATATATATATATATATATATATATATATATATATATATATATATATATATATATATATATATATATATATATATATATATATATATGATTGAGAATTAAAGTTACCGCGGAAGAGTTGAATCTTCTATGGACAGCACATATTACACCGCCATGCCACCATGATGATTGCCTATTTTAAAGTGTCTCGGTCACTTCTAAGTACTTTAAAAGTATTATCAATAATCTCAGAATCATAAATTGACTTTTTCAAGCATTTCTAATTGCATTGTTTATTGCAATTGTATCAAAATTAGAAGAAAATGAGTACCATGAAAACCTGATATGCTGTACACTCGAAAAATACAAAAATTACGATAAAGCTGAATGAACAAAAATAATTTTAAGTAAATATAAGTGGCAAAGTTCATAATGTCAACAGACTACAAACGCATGCACGAACAGACGCACGCACGAACATACGTCCCGACATCAAGCCAAAAATAGTAAAAATTGATTCAGGGATGCTCAAAACGGATATATCCATCAAAATCTCTTCAGGTTTGCAAAATATTTATACATTTTACATTTTCCATTATATTTAATTTTCAACTTCGCCTACTACTAATACTATGTACTGATTGGTCATTTTCCTAATTGTATGTATCGCTTCAAGAGTTATAAAGTTCTTGAAAAATTGCATTCAAACTTTGCTTTCATCAACAAATAAAAGTGAAGAAAATATTATATTTGTACAAATAGAAGCAGTTCAAACTCACTATCATATCTACAGAAAAATACAGGTAGAAAAACGCCCAACTGAAAGAGCTTATTACGCCTATCCTTTCGGTTGTAAGGGATTATCTCAGATACAATGCCCAACTCGGATGCAGTCGTTTCCATAGCACCGACTTGGCTGAAAGCGCATTTTACTTTACAGATTCTTAGAATCTCTTGGGTAAATCCAAAACGATTAACTGTGGAACGAGGAGATTTTGAGTTTGATTATATATATCCAATGATATATATGATCAAACACAAAGTCACATCGTATTATATATCCAATGATATACAAGTAAGTCAGGTGATGTTCACGTCAGATTTTTCAAATTAATTTTATAAATTATTAGTGAAGGTGGGTAATGAGGATTGTAATCAACAAAAATTTTGGAATATACATGTAAGATAGTATTGAAACGTTTTGTGTTAGCCATTCAGAAAATATTGAACAAATTATCCGAATTAGAGATATTTTTTAAAGAAATTATCGAATTTATTGATAGGCACCTTTAGCATAGTTTCTTATTTCCGACTCTGAAGCAATTTTTAGTCAACCCATTCAATCGGAGATTCGAATAACAAACCATAATGCATATGATGAAATCTAAATTTATTTAGCACTTTGCAAGTTGTTTTTTTTTGCATAAAATTACCGGTTCGAGTTTTGTTATCAAATTTAATTATTTGACAGTTCATAACATGGAAAGATTTTATAATTTTTAACTAAATGTAATATGATATTTGGAATAAATACAATTTTGATATATAGTGATATGTATCTACATTTAATTCGTAAGATTCCAGGATCAAAACTAATTGATACTTTTTTATTTGAACATAATGAAAAAAAAAATACAGAAGGATAGTGAATAAAATTTTCCTTTTCGAAAACAAAACTAATTTAAAATTTTTTCAATTTGACTTTTCGAGGAACAACTGTCCTCATCATCAGCTCTAAAATTATGAATTTGAACATACAAGTATGTGACATCATTTTTGCAATAATATTGAAACAGAGACTTTGTAAACTCGATATTTTTTGTAAATAAATTGAGTGATGAAAAAATTTTTAGTTTTAAAACAAATAATGCCCAAAAGGGGCTTCTGTACATCACAGGATCACATTTTGTAATGAATGATTACAAAATATATATAATTAGGTCCTGAATGTTCACAAAATGTGATCCTGTGATGTACAGAAGCCCTTTTTGGGTATTATTTGTTTTAAAAGAAAAAAATTTTTCATTACTCAATTTATTCACAAAAAATATCTAGTTTACAAATTTTCTGTTTAAATATTATTGCAAAAAATGATGTCACATACTTGTTTGTTCGAATTCATAATTTTAGAGCTAATGATGAGGACAGTTGTTTTATTTACTGGATCCTAAAGGCCTTCTGTTATCTTTTTTATTATTACAATCGCTGGATCCTCCACCTTTCCTACAAGTTATTTGAACATAAATTATTTATGAGAGTAATACAGATAAGGAGATTCTGTCAATTATTTAATATTTCACTTCTAGCTCTACAGTTTCGGCTACAACTTAGCCATCCTCAGGAGTGGGAAGAATTATTGTGTGTAGAATTGAATGTGTACATGTGTTTGTAATTTGTAACCGTCTTCTATGGAAGACGCAGATTGAATGTACATGTTCAATTCTATACACAATAATTCTTTTCGCTCCTGAGGATGTTCAAGGTGTAGCCGAATCTGTAGAGTTAGAATTGAAATATTAAATAATTGATGTACTACTCACATTCATATATCCAGTCAGTTTCAACCATTTTATCCAATAAATAACATAGTACAGTTACTTGATAATCTCACTCCCAATTAATTCTACAGCTGTTTTAAATTCATTCATATGGAATATGTATCAGAATGGATAAGTGTGCTTTTTCGTGCATGGTGAATTACATTCAAATTCAAAAGCTTTGATAAAAAAAAACAAAACTCTATTGAAACAAGTAGATCGTCGAATTCTATCCCAAAAAAACCCCCTATAGCACTATTTCTGCCAAAATATCCACCGAATTATAGAGGGTTGGAAATGCTAATCTTCAAGCAAGAAAAATTGATTCTCCAAATTCTCCAAGCAATTTACTCAGAGGTCATATTTTCGAAAAAGTTTGATATAGGATACAAAACAGTTGAATTATGAAATAAGGAGCGCAGTAAAGTAATATATGTGATAAGTACAATTTTTTAACGCTCATCATTGCCAATATTTAGGGAACTGGTGGCAGAAATTTATATATGATTTTATTGTGTGAATGAGATTGAAAAGTGTGAAGACGCAATAATAAAAAAACTAGAAAAACTATTTCTGTCATTGAGGCTTTGCTGCGTTTTTGATCAATTCAAAATGCAATAAAAAAATATGCTTCTATTTAATTTTATTGTATCAACACTTGAAACAGTACTTGTTAATATGAAATCGATATAAATGAGGTCGGCTGAAATCTATGTGTCTGCATTATTTTACAATCTGATTTTCTAAAATAATTTTTGACGTATTGAAAATTATGTTTAATTTTGCGCAAAAATTATACAGGTTATACAATAATCTTGATTTTCTTAGTAATAATTCTAAAATTGTTTCAGCTGCAGTCTTAAATCTTGGCGATTCTTTCATTCCATATTTTTAAAGATTCAACAAATGGCTAGTTGAAAACTGTTACCAATACTACCAACGTAAAATAACAGATGTAATCTTAGGTTACGGAGCTTGAAAGTCACGCGTATATTGATGGTGGCCGACGTGGAAGGCGTAAAGTAAAAATATGTGAAAAAGATTCACTTCACGCATTGTTTACGATACGTAAAGTACTTTCCTGCTACACTCGGCCGTAGAAAGATATAAAATGTATCTTGACAAAGTATTCTCTCCTCTGGCCTTGCCCCAACACTTATTCATGATGTGAAAACCTAAAGTTTTTTTTTCGTACACATTAGTCAAATGTTACTTTTTCATACACACATATCAAATTTCACTTTTTGGGATTGATCTGTCAAAAACTACTTCATTTTCTATCTATTTTTATGATCAATTTGATAAACTCTTTAAGAATCAGTTTTCACCGGGATGCATATTATTTCTATTTTTTGCAAATCTAGAAATAGATACGCATTTTCCCAAATGTCTACTCAATAGACGACAATAAAATAAAGCAAGTTCAACGGCAACGTAAAATTGTGATGTCTTAGAATTAAATACATAAAATTTTCCAATTTTTTCGTGATGATCACCTGAAAAATATTATGTGCACCTTGGCTAAAAGTGCTTTTTGGTCTCACCTAAAATTGCAGCCACAGCACCACAGCTAACACTTTAACCACAAACATCAGATACGACCAAAAAAATATTACCTTTACAGCCTTGTCACGCAATTTACTATTATGACATTCGCACGTGAACAATAAAATATTTTGAGTTACTTTATTATTGCTGTAATAATCTCTTGTTTTAATAAATAGATCTATTGGTTTTAATTCTGTATATTTATTTTCATTTTGACGTTTCGACTTTCTATCCGAAAGTCATCCTCAGAAGAAATGATATTTGGGCTCGGTGGTTGGGTTTTTGGTTCATCCTGAACCTCACTCAATCACCTTAGTAGCAATTATTTCAATAATCAAATCTATACTTTATTTTTGTTAATAATTCTGTAACTAGAAAACTGAGTCACACTGTGAAAAACTTTCAATCTGGTTATTTTATAACTGTCATTTGATGACATTTACAATTCGAGATTCTCTAATTATTTATTACAAGTTTTAAGAATATTACGAGCAATATGTTAATTATAACAAGTAAAAGTAGTGTAAGCGCAAATTTCAACCGTACTTTCATCAACATAGGTACTCATTTAGATATAATTATTTGTTTCTGACAGTCACTTGAAAATACAGTCACATGAAAAGACACTGGAACTTGTATTATAAGCACATTCAGAGTGGACAACTAAATATCGTGTAAAGTTACCTGCGATTTAAACCAATCAGAGATCAAAGACAAATAGATCCTATCTTCCTCACACTGACTTCTTAGAAAAAATTAACTATATATAATTAAGCTGCTGATAATCCCAAAATTGTGCAACCGGTTCTTGGAGCTTTTTTTTACGCTGGGCTCAAATGATTTTCAACGTTAGATTAGTAAGTGGTCTAGTTCAATTTTTGTGTTGGATTAATTTATTATTTTTAACGCCAAATTAAACGTGCAGCCGCTATCACTTTTCCGTTTTGAGTCTTTAAAGAAAGTAAGCCTTGAGCACTGAAAGTGAGTCATGTGCTGGCATTAGAATTTATAAATTGCATTGTTGTTTGCATCTCACTTTGCCAGTCCATTTTTAATGAATCATTTATCAACGATTACCTTCCAACTTGTTTGTCACAAACTCTGCTCTCCCGCTAAGCTATTTAGCAATCAGATTCCTGGAGGTATGCCGCAATAAACGATTGACGTCCGAGGAATCGTCTACAGCTCCAACGCTGACGCTACTCAGTATGTCACAGTGGAAAGCTTATTACTATAGTCCTTTAAAATGAGTGATACTACATTAGTCACTTGGTGAGAAGAAAAATATGATGTGGGCACCAACAGGACTTACTTGTACACCTTTTGACTGAATAATTGACAGTTGACACTGACATTGACATAATCGATTTGAACGAAAATTTAAGAATGCGAAAAGCTCGAAAAACTTTTGTAAACTGCACTTTTAGTTCAGCCGATCGTAATCATAATGCTAAGTGTACATCTAGATATTATAGAAGTGCTTAATACAAAATTTCAATATTCTACGGCTGATTATTCTGAATTTATACAAAATATTCGAGAAGACAGTTATATAAAGTTCACTTTTGTTCCAGCCGATAGGTACAGAAATAGAACATAACCATTCAAATGCAACAGAAATTTCAAATCACTAGAAACATTTTCATGTGAAATGTTGCTAAGACGAGACAATGTGACTCGCACTGTCAAAAAGTTATCAGATCTCATGTAGAGCCAAGCTTCTAACACTACACGCCCTAACTCTACAAGCCCTAGCTTCGCAAACTTTACATCTCAGTCAAAATATGTGGCTTAGCCATTTCGTTACTCCTAGAGCTATTGTATAACAGAAGAGTAATGAACAGTGAATAAATTTTTCACCTTATGCCCATGTGACCGTAGCGAAATGGCCAAGCCATATATTTTGATTAAGGTGTAGAGTTTGCGAAGTTAGGCCTTGTAGAGTTAGGGCGTGTAGTGTTAGAAGCTTGGCTCTACATGAGACCTGATAGCTTTTTGACAGTGCGAGCCATATGGTCTCGTTTTGGCCACATTTTACATGAAAATGTTTTTAGTGAGGTTTCACTTTTTTTGAGGATTGATTATAACAATATTTTTTCACTTTGTCCCGTTTTCTTGAGTTCATTCTACTATTATCTATAACAAGAGGTTCCTATATCAATTTCCAGATCTCTAGCATCAAAATTTGCGAACATTTTATACAAATTTATATCCCTTAGTTTAAGGAGTTTGGGGGCGAAAATTCCAAGTCTAAGATTTTTTTGTTGTTTGTGTACTAATACTAGCTCACATACCAAATTTCAGCTTTCTAGGACTTCAGGAAGTACCTTAAACATATTGATTATCATCAGTGAGTGAGTCAGTGACAAAATCTTGGTTTTTTAGATATCAATAAAATCTAAAGTATAAGAGTTATGTAATCGAAACTTCACAAACTTGGTAATTTTACTATTGATATTATATCCCGAAAATTTTATTCATCTGGTATAATCCAAACCCAAGTTATGAGGGTATAAAATAGCGACGAAGCTCTTCGAGAAACGGTAGGTAGTGCCCTTGCGCTCCGCTTGGCTCATCTTGGCGGGGCTAATAATTTTGGATTCATGCAAAAATCTCAAGTAAAATGCATTTCCGGTACACACGATTGCAACCATAATGCGAGGTGCACAACTAGACTTTACATACAAAATATCAATATTATACGCTTTACGAGCATTGAGATTTGCGAGCTACGTACATTCCTCCATGCATACATACATACGTACCGACATGATATGAAGCCAAAAATAGTCGAAATGAATTCAGGTATGCTCAAAAATATTTACATCAAAAGCTTGAGATGTGAATTTTGTCGGTTTCACAATACTTGTACTTACTACAAATAAAAAGCGAAATCATGGAAAACATTTAGAATCATATCAAACGTGTCTTGGCTACTTTGTAAATTTTATGTTCTTGTTATAGCTATAGCATTTTAATATTAGAAAATAAGTCAACATTATGGATACCGTCTTAGGTCATATTATGAGAATTGTTGGATGAAAAAATATTGTTTCACTCGTGTGAAATGTAGTTAGTCACCAAAGAAAAGTAGCCAGTCGCCTCTCAGATATCCTTGCTATTCTAAATTTGGAATAAATTACTATTCCACCATTTAGATTTATTTTGATTTTTCAATAAACTCAAACTTAGATGGCACGTTAATTTTCTTTATACTCATTTTAAAGTTACATGTTTTTTGTAGCGTAGTAAAAAGAGGAAAATAGCTTTTCAAGTGTGTTTGCTCTCTTAATTTGAATCTCAAAATACCGTTCTACACGAGTCATCATCTTAACACGAATCTTCTCAAGGAACAGTCATCTTTAGTTGAAGTTTGACCGGCATGGAAGGTTATAATTATTGTCGTATGTTACTGAGATAATTACGGGGCCCTGGCTTTATTTTAGAGACCCTGCGGCCCTATATTACATTCCTAGAGTGTAGATTAACGTAGATCGGCATAGCTACTTTAATGCCACTGTTTAATAAAAAGACTGAAATTTAAAATAGATTACTTAACTTGATTTGTGCATATAAAAGTGCAAAAAGTGCTGATCACAGTAGGTACTTGAATTACAATAATAGTAGATGGTAATATATTTGATATAGTATATCATTTTCATTCATATAATATTAACCCTCGACTACTATCGTGATTTTTTCTAACGTAAGTACTGTCGTGAGGTCATTCATTCAAATTTATACTGCTGTAGGTAAACTGATTACTATAGAAAAACAATTACCGAGGTACTTTCTATGTCATTATATAGACAGATCATGTTTAAAGAGAAAAATTTGTTACACATCGAACAAACAAATATTTACAAATACTTTCTGTCAACACACTGTAAATTTTGCGCAAGCAAAATACAGATTATTACAAATAATACTAATTTTACGCTGAACATATTTTTTAATTGTTTATCATTTTTACTTACTTGTACTGAGTACAAGAAAGATTTTGTGAAACCGACAAAATTCACCTATCGAGATTTTGATGGAAATATCCGTTTTGAGCAAACCTGAGTCCATTTTGACCATTTTTGACCATTTTTGACTTGATGTCGGTACGTATGTTCGTGCGTGCGTGCGTGCATAGCTCGCAAGTCTCATAACTGGTTAGACGTATAATGTTGAGATTTTATATTTAAGACTTGTATAAGGTCTAGTTGTGCACCTCGTATTATGGTTCCAATCGTCTGTACCGGAAGTGCACTTTACTTGGAACTTTTTTCGAATTTTTCTGATAAATCCAAAATGATCAACCGTAGGATTTCTGTAAGAATCGGCTAGCCCAGAAGTGCACTTTACTTGAACCTTTTTTTGAATTTTTTTGCATAAATATAGAATTATCCGCCATAGCATATTGAAATTTCGTATGAAGCCCTTCTATAACATCTTATTGTACATCTTGCATTATGATTGCGATCAGCTAAGCCGGAAGTGCACTTTACTTGAAACTTTTTTTTGATTTTCCGCATAAATTCAGAATGATCAGCCATAGGATACTAGAATGTAGCATTTAAAATTGCTGTAGCATTTAAATGGACATCTTCCATTTTTGTAACAATCGGCTGAGCCGGAAGTGCACCTTCTATGACAGACTTTTCGAATTGTTCGCATAAATTCTAAACAATCGGTCGTAGAATATTTAAATTTTGTATAACGCATTTTTATAATATCTAGTTGTACACCTTGCATTATGATTGCTATCGACTTAGCCGGAAGAGCACTTTCTTTAAAACATTTTTTGAATTTTCCACATAAATCCAAAACGATTGAACGTAGATTGCTAGAATTCAGTATTTAGGACGATTATACCATCTGGATGCTCATATCTTATTTTTATTGAGATCCATCTGGCCGGAAGTGCACTTTATTTGACAGTCTTCTGACGTTTAGGCATAGAATATTGAAATTTGGTAAATCAGTCTGCTGTGGCATCTGAATTATTGCCTATTATTTTCATAACAATAGACTGAACCGGATGTGCATTTTACTTGACGGATTCTTAGAATTTCTTGGGTGAAACCAAAACGGATAACTGTGGAACGATGAGATTCTGTGTTTGATTATATATATATATATATATATATATATATATATATATATATATATATATATATATATATATATATATATATATATCCAATGATATATATGATCAAACACGAAATCACATCGTTCTATATATATATATATATGATGATCCCAGGATAGTACTTGTGTGAGAAATTAATTAATAAAAATCTGACGTGAACATCACGTGACTTACTTGTACATCATTGAATATATATATATATATATATATATATATATATATATATATATATATATATATATATATATATATATATATATATATATATATATTCAATGATGTACAAGTAAATCACGTGATGTTCACGTCAGATTTTTATTAATTAATTTCTGACACAAGTACTATCCTGGGATCATCAAAGACCCCAATGTTTCCATACTGCCAAATCTGCTGCACCCATAGATATGATTGAATCTTATCAGCCATGCACTTGTAGAAGAATACTTGGATGCAGATAAGCGGCTTACGACGCACCAAGCGAACTGTTTTGTAATTGGAGTAAATTCTGACGCCTCCATAGTAGTTACGGGATAATATAGTTCTAATTTATACATATATGAATATAGCAAACTTTTAGAATGACACGTACAAATACATAAAAATCTGAAATCATCTGAAATATTCAGTATAAGACGAGAATCAAAGGTGTTTTGAGTTTATGCGAAAAATTCGAGAAGACTCTCATATAAAGTGCACTTCCGGCTCAGCCGATTGTTACGAGAATAGAAGATAATCATTAAAATGCTACAGCAACTCCAAATACTAAATTTCAATATACTACAGCCAACCATTTTGGATTTATACGAAAAATTGAAAAAACATTTCAAGTAAAGTGCACTTTCGGTACAGATTATTGCAACCATAATGCGAGGTGCACAACTAAACTCTAGACTAGTCTTAAATAAGAAAATTCACCATTCGGCGGACTTTAAGATTTTCAAATTACGAAGAAACGCACATACATACGTACCGACCTCACGCCGAAAATAATCAAAATGGATTCCCATCAAAATCTCGAAATGCGAAATGTCAATTCTATCGGTTTTATAATACTTACTTTAACTTTGTATAAGTAAGTTAAAACTATAGTAGGTATTTTTCTTAACTAGCTGATGCAAAATAAGCAGCCTTATTCATTAAAATTAAGATATATAATGCAGCTATTATAAAGCAGTGTCTAGTAGTTATTCATGTAATAAGTACATTTTAAGTAACTTTACTGGATAAATCACAGCTTATGAGCGGAAAAACATGGAAATCAAGGACGTATATACATACGTATATTTACACTTACCGACGTCAAGCCAAAAATAGTCAAAATGGATTCAGGAACGCTCAAAACTGATATTTCCACCTAAATCTCAAAATGTGAATTTTATCGGTTTGCCGTTACTTTCTTGTACTTCGTACAAGTAAAAGGGTGAGAAAGTTTAAATTTTCCATAATAATCCATTTAAATGCTACAGACATTACAAATACTGAATTTTAACATCATACGGCTGACCATTTTGGATTTATGCGGAAAAATCCAAAAAAGCTTAAGGTAAAATACACTCCCGGCACAGAGGATCGTAAATATAATGCGAGGTGCACAACTAGACCTTAGACCAATCTTAAATACAAGTTTTCAATATTATCTTTACGTTCGATGGATTTTGAGATTTGCGAGTTACATAAATACAATACGTACACATGTACCGACGTCAAGACGAAAATAGTTAAAATGGATTCAGAGATGCTCAAGTAAGTGAAAATAGATTTCAATTGGCAACAAAAAATCGCTCTTTTGAACAATTTTCCACAGTTTGCCATTTTTTTGAACGTAAGACAGGTTTCTAAAATCTAGTAGAAATTCAATGAAATACGGGCCATCATGAGTCCAAGAGTAAGCTATATTAAGGTAGATTTGTAAAGTTATTGCGCAGCTTGGGAAAATTTTTCACAATTTTGTGACTGTTCTGTTGAAATCGGTAACAGGAAAAAAAGCCCCCGGGAAATAAAACCCCGGAAAAACCCCCGGAAATAACTCCCAGGAAAAAAAACCCCTGGAAAAAAAGCCCCCTGTGATAAAAACCGAAGAAAGTTTATATAACGAATATTATAAATTACGTATATAAGGGTGTTTTCATTATGTTTGATTATAAAACCTAGAGTTTTAAACAACAATTCCAAATAACGCGTAATGTACAATGTAATGCAGACATAAATACAGTGTCTTCTGTTTTATTCATCTATTAGCATCAATAATTATAGAGTGGAGTAGAACATTTATATACATTTATTATTTTGAATTGTTTTATATCATTCAAAAATATGAAGGCTGGGTATTAGCATAAGTTGAGGCATTAAATATAAAACAACATAAAATACAGAAATTGCTAAATTTCTCATTTTGTAACAATACAAAGAAGATATAAATTTTATCATTGAAATCAGAAAAAAAAATGTAGTTTTCTGCTGTTATTTTTATGTATTAGTTCTATTTAGAAAATTATAACTTTGTGTCGTATTTAAAAAATATGCCTTACAATAAAAATATTCAAGTATCCCACTGTGTGGGTAATAATAATATTGAACTTTTTTATTTGAAACCTTTTTCCCCATTTGTGACAGTTCAGGAATTATTTACAGAATAAACAATCGACCAAAATCAGTTTCTCGTCATTATCTAGTGACCTCTGGAAACTTTTTAAAAAACAAAAATTTTCTTGAGATCGTCTTTTAAACATGCACAAAAATTAAATGTATGTTAATGTTCTACTCCACTATATTATTATTGACGCTAATTGATAAATAAAACTAAAGACACTATATTTATGTCAGTATTACATTATACATTAGGCGTTATATAAAATTGTTGTTTATAACTCTTGGTTCTACTATCAAACATAATGAAAACACCCTTATATACCTAATTTATAATATTCGTCATTAAACTTTCTTTAGTTTTTATCACAGGGGCTTTTTTTTCCGGGGGTTTTTTTCCTGGGGATTTTTTTCCGGGGGTTTTTTTTCCGGGGCTTTTTCTCCGGGGTTTTATTTCCCGGGGGTTTTATTTCCTAGATTCGTTAAAATCTACTTCATGAACAGTTTAGCGGACAACAACAAATTCGAACAAAATAGATTATCTTTACGGCCTTGATACACGAATTACCGTTTTCAGTTATTATCTAGATATTACTTTTTGGATTTTCCAACAGAGCAAAATCGGACTACTTATTTTTCAACGTGAATTAGATTTTTTAAATTTTACCAAGCACTAAACTACTATTTCCATTTTGGTACTTATGATCATAATATTTTATTGTCAGTTTTTCATTCAGGCATTCAACTCTCATACATAACATACATAGCATACATAACATACACTCTCATTCCGGAAAGGAATAGTTTTTAGAAAGTTAATGTATACATTTTGTACAAATACACTTCTAAATCCGTCATCATGAGAATCTCGAGCACTGAGAGATACGAGGTGTGTACAATGGGACTGTTGCTATAGACAATCTCATAACCAAGCAGTTGCATCCGAATGGTTCGGAGGTCACTATTAACCGTTGGTATCAACTCTCTTTGTAATTGGGATTATATATGATGTGCAATGAAATGAATAGATAAAGTTGCGCTGTTAGGGGTCCTACCTATTGTTTCTTCCGAATTTAAATGTGAAATTTGTTCACAAGATATGAATTAAACCTAAAGAGTGTCGATTCTTGATTTCATTTGCAAATTCGAATTTCCTGCAGGATGAAGATAGAAGAAATAATAAATAATTAGAAACACTTGACGTAAGTTTCACATAATAATTTTTGCAGAACTTACATCAAGTGTTTTCGATTATTTATTTCTTATCAAAATGTTCAAGTATTCTTGAATACTGCATAACTCATCATCCTACAAATAAACAATCTCAAAACAACATAATTTTTTAATTATGGAATATGATAAATCAATGAGAAATTCTACCCTCATGATTATCCATCCTCAGCTTTGGACGACCCATCATCCTACAGATAATGAATTTAATGAACAATTTACGAAAATTGGCGATAAGAACTTTCATCGAATAACTATTTCAACTTTCTCTGGAGCAACAGGGAGAAAAAAAATTATTTCAAATATCATGAGTCGATATCGACTAGAACAATAGTAATCGTTCTCTCTGCATAATATTCTCAGACGACTTAGGGCCAGTTTCACCAACGCCAGTTAAATTTATCTAGAGGTTATTTTATACGAAAACTATTGTTGATACAATTGTAACTATAGTTATTAACTCAAAATAACCTGTAGATAAATTTAACTGACTTTGGTGAAACCGGGCCTTAAAGTTCTACATATAATCTGATAGAATTTGTTTCTAAAATTCTGTGGAGCCTAATATTTCATAGATACATTTAAAAACCTGCACTTTGAAAACTTATTCGTGGAGATATTACTAGGTTGGAAGATCTATTCATAGGAATAATTGATCCATGTTCACTTTGAATACTGTTGAAAATTACATATTTAAAAGTCTGATTGAGAGCAAGTTCATTCATTTATTCATTCAAAATTATACAAAACCAGTTATATTTGGGAAAAAAGGCATTGGAAATCGTATTCATAGAGCTCAGGATGGTTTATGGAGGATTTAATTTAGGAATTTACATTCAGAAATTTAGATTTAAAGATATATACATACAAACTTATGCTCTTATATTGTTAAGCCACGGGTATTTGAAATTAAATTTGATTCATATTCTTGATGCTTCACTAGAATCAGCGAATAAGTTTCACTTCAAGTACTTATGGAGATCATTCTATTTTTTTTTCGTTGAATTCATATTCGCAGTTTCTTTTCTGCCAACATTTTTCTCTTTCTATCTAATTGCCAATTTAAATTTATTGTTTATTTCGTCAGTTTGTGAAGATAAATTTCGGGTTTATAGGATTTTTTTTCGCTCTGTCTCAACCAACTGCAACTAATTTATTTTCAGTTTGTTTTTTATTTGCATCAATAAATGACGACAGAAGATTTTTTCATTGTTTGGAAAAAATTTTGAAGTAGACTTTTCTCAAGCCTTGGAAACTCATTGCCCAACTCAAAATGTACAAAGTTTGGTTGCATGAAATATCATAATTACAGTGTGACTCATATTAAATGAAGAGATTTCAGTAACTTTGTTTTTTTTTTTAATAAGAAAATTGAAGAAAATTTATATTTTCTCTGCTAAATAAGCCACTTGTTTCAATATGTTTCATTTTCTAATCAAAAATATGTACATTTTGAGAATTCATGACAACAATATCTCTTTGAGAAAAATTATCAGAAAAAGTTGCTTTGAATAGTCTGGAATGCATGTTTGATCAAATTAAATATCACCGAATATTCCTTTGGTTATTAGATCATCAAAAATCACATTGAAGCATATGTGATCAAAGAAGATTTCAATTCCTGTTAGAAAATTTCGCTCCTAACCAGTAGCAGGCAAACTATGATAAAAATCCATTTATTTCAAATGGTACCATATATGTATAATTTTCAAGCCATCTTAGCGGAGTAATGTGTTCTGAATTTAACCTCGCAATAATCTAATAATGTTTTATTATTTTTCTGTTTGATACACGACTAAGTTTCATATTTTCCAAAAATCATCAACATGTAACAGTGCCGATATTTATTAAAAATGAACTTGAGAATTGAATTGTATACTTGATGATGTTACGGAAGTGACGGTGACATGACGATATCTGTTGCAAAGTATAAAAAGCCACTACACGAGCGCGTTAAAATTTTCTCTACCATCGGTAGCAGACTACCGCTTTATTGGACTTCGTGTGATATCAGTCTGTGGCTAACATAAAATTATAATGTGATGCATCGGTTTCTTATATGTTTTCCGAGTAAGCTCCCGTCCACATTATATGTAAATTATCTTCCGCTGATCAAAAGTTTTGTGTGTAACGCTCGGATAGACAGACAGACGGATACAAATAAAGTAGTGCCTAAGCTAGGCTCGATACTAAAACCATTGCACGGCATTTTAATTACTATGCCGCCACCGACAAGTATATAAATTCAAAAAGGCGAACTCAGCTATACCCTTCGAGAAAAAGCATGGTATAATTGCAATTATTTGTATTAAACGCCATAAAATATAGATGATTTATCTAATTTATCCCCAACTATCTCTTGGAATAATTAATAAATGTAAATAACTTATAAATTTGGAGCTAATTTTTCTTGATTATTGTGACATTGATAACATTTCCATGATTAGTGCGATAGTGTGAAGTGTAACTACAATTGAAAGAAGAAAACGTTTAATTTATATTATTTTCGTTGATTCTAATCGAACTGTCTATTATTCATGAGTTAATTGAGTGGTATCTTAGTAATCTTGATCTTGAAAATCAGTATCTCAGAGTATTTATATGATAACGCATCCTTGAAAGTAAGACTTGAAGATTACTCTTATTCAAAAAAACTATAATAGCACAGTCACAGTATTATAGAGTAAGTCGTTGAGTCCAATTCTCTTTGTTTTATTCATAATTGATTGGCTGCAAGGATCATTTCATTCTGAAGAATAACTTGGAAAATTACATACATTATTTATCAACGAGTACAACAGAAAAAAAATTGAAATAACGTTTTGCCTCACATTTTTAACGACCAATATAACAGAAAAGTTGAAGGAGTCATTTGCTGCACATCCTATGTGTCTTTAAACTCAAAAGATATTGAAAATGACATACTAAACAGCATATGGAGAGAATAAATAATAATCAATAGGATATACTCATGTGAATATAATTTATACTAGCTGATCCGACAGACGTCGTTCTGTAAAAAGCTATTGGACTGTGACAGTCCCACAAACTAATTTTGTCTGGTCAAGTTCTGGTAATGGCGTCGCTTATAAAGTATGCAGATAAGTTCATGACACTGTACAGTCGAGACGAGAGTGACATACTTGAGACCCAGCCGAGACCAAGACAAGATCCGCATGGGACCGAGATGAGACCACGGTCTTGACACTAGCATCTCAGTACCATTGGTGCTGGATGACTCTTATTGAAGCTGTATTTAGTTATTATTGCTCCAAGAGAGATATTACGACGATTGAGAAGATTGTGCGAAAGATAAAGATAAAAAGTGTATATTAAACAGGGTATTAAAGAGAGACAGAAACTATACGAATGAAAACACTATTAAACCTAACCTTATCATGCTTCATATGCTTCAAATTTAGTAATTAACTGTGAATTAATAAATAATATAGTACAACTCATTAAATATGCCTGATTGTTGCCTTGTACCACGATGTAAAACACTTTGGACTAAAGCGTTCAGTTTTCAGTCTCCAATAATAAAGAATCACTGAAAAGGTGGAAAAATAAAATATATTGTAATTAATTATTATAAATTTACTTACAATAATAATTCAATGGAAATTTAGGAAAACATTCATGTATTCCAAGTTGGAATTTCCAATAAAAAAGTTTTTTTTGTTTTAATTCTGTATATAGTCTAGTAACTAGACTATATGTAGAATTTGAATAGACTCTAGTGCAATCAGTTAGCATAAAAGAAAAATGACGAAGCCCAGGTATAATGAATGGATTTGATTTTTTTTTTTTGGGTTTCTTATTCCATAAACTGAAAAGTTAAGACATTAAAAATCACCGCAATTCTTTGAATTCGTAAATTCAAGCAGAAAATTGAAATTCCTAGAAATCTCCAAATAAAAGCACAATTATCGGAATTTTGGAATATCTATTATAAGAAAATAATAGCGGTTTAAGTTTTTAAGGTTGTTCAAACTATATTCATGAAAATATGAAACTTAAAATAATTAACTTCAAAATGGCTGAAATTCTAAAAAACAATAAATGAAAAAATTAATTAATTAAATTGAGGGAATAATCATACATTTTTGTGAAAAAAGTGATCACGTGAATTAATTATCTTCTAGTATCATAAAAATCAATGGTAGAACATTTAAACAGCTAATTCCTTTACAATTTAAACATACTGTAGAATAATTCGAGCCACTTTTTCTACAACCACAAGCAAAGCCACATCCAGTTTTATATGAACAAATGACTATTTTCAATGAATTCTCAGAAGCTGGTGGTTGATTCATCGTAACTGGCACTGGCACTAATGAATTGTCTTTTTCTTTCCATCCTCGTTCTTTTGATGTCCTATCCACAACTGTACAGGTATTTATACTTGTAGCTTTGAGAAACGATTGGCATCGAAATTTATTTATATTTTTTTCATTTCTAGGAGCACCATATACTGCTAAAATGTACAGAATACCCAATTGCAAAATATCAGCGACGTCAGCATTTTTATCGAGCGATTTTTTCTACCCTTATTGTGAAACGCTGAAGTCATGTAAAAACAAAATATGATTCTTACATATTGGTAGTGTTTGTTCCAGGCTTTTATTAGAATAAATTTTTGCTGATACTGTACCTTTGGCTGTTTTTATGAGAAGGTGTTGAAGCTGTTACCAAAACTAACACATTAATACCTTTAGCAACAACTGCGATACTAGAAATAATATTTTAACGTTATTTATTCTAATTTGGGGAGCAAAAGTTTTTAAACACTACTATTTATTTTTATGATTTATTAAAATAATAAATTAAATAATTAACACTATTTTTAATAAGATAAGATTATTATACACTACACTATAACTTAACTTTAATTATTTATGTCAATGTAGATTTATTTTAGGTAACACTATTTATTTCTATCACCCGCAATCCATAATATATGGTCACTGTACTAAGAAATCAGTGATGCTTCTCGCTGTCAGTCGCATAGATATACCTCGGGTCTCTCCCCACTAAGTTCTTCGCGCAAACGTCCAGGTGTTTCTAGAAAAACGATAGAAGGTGTGCAGAAGCAGTGGTCCAGAAAACAAATATATTCGCTTCTATGTCTTAATGTAAAATAATTCAACAATAATTCTAAGCACCAGTAAAGCCGAAATGACTAATTTATAGACTTTCATCCGTTCAACCATGCCGTCGGACTGCGGATGTAATGCAGTGGTCCTGGTTTTGTGGATGCCCAAGATTTTACAAATGTTCTGGAAGACGGCCGACTCGAAATTTTTTTCTATCACCCGCAATTCATAGTATAAGGTCACTGTGCTGAAAAATCAATAATGCTTCTCGCTGTCACTCGCAAATATATATCTCGGGTCTCTCCCCATTACATTCTTCCCGCAAACATCCAGGCGTTTCTAGAAAAACGCTAGAAGGTGCCAGCAATTGTCCAAAAAACAAATATATTCGCTTCTATTTCTTAATGTAAAATAATTCCACAATAATTCTAAGCACCAGTAAAACCGAAATGACTAATTTATAGACTTAAATTCACTACAGTATATTCCGACACAAGTGTGGAATGGAGATCATTTCATGCGCATGCGAATAATTCAGCCACAAGACGAAGTCGAGTGGCAGAATTCACATGAGCATGGTATGATCAATTCGCACGAGTGACGGATGTTATTTTTTCTACAGTCAAAGGTGTTCGCGTGAATATCTATAACCAAAATATATCGTTTTCTTAGCAAGAATTTGCTTCATTGATCTTATTCCAATTCATCAAAAGTTGATAAAATTACTCATATTGACTCCATTTTAAAGAGGAATGATGAGAAAATCAAAAAGAATTAAAATTATGACAGTAACGAAACAGGTTTTTGGCGACGCCACGCAGCATTTTTAGAAACCTCTGAGCGTGCGGAATGACCGTGCATGGAAGATTGACAGTAAAAATCAAGTCAATGTCACTGTCAAGTACAACCTGAAAATCAGATAGACTTTAAAAGTGGCTGCCACTTCCCCGGACAACTGAGAGGCAGTACTTCGATATTCCCGTGTTCAGAAAGGCTCAAGCTACAATTAGAAAAAATTATCATACATTCAACAAGAAAGGTATAGTTGCATTCGGAACTGGGACCTGAAAAACGAATAATTTTGAGTGTGATTACTGCTCTTTCAGACGAGTAGAGTGGCGGTATCTTGGTTTTCTTGTAGTCAGGAAGGTTTGAGCCTCAATTTGAGAAGAATAATTATCGTAAGCTCGATCAGGGCAGTTGAATACGAAAATGGGTTACACTTAAGGGTGGCTGTCGCCCTCCTCGATAGATGATGTGGTGGCACCCTGATTTCTTCTCACAATAATTGGCCTTCGATATCGATTAGTACTAATTTTAATCGTAAGTTCTATCAGGGAAGCTGCGTTGAAAAACTTGACTAGAATTGGCCTTTTTCTTGGCACATCGGACAGAGCCCTGCAATTTATATAGCCTGGCATCCTATTGACCACTAAATACTCGATTGATTCATATACAGTCTATCCGTAAATCCGATTAGAGGCGACCGGCTTCCCTACTAATAGTAGATTTATGAATTTATAAGACTTATAGGTTTGCATGAAATTGCAACAATGATTTTCTGATATTATATTTGCTACACCAGGAAGTACACAATACAGTGATGAAATTGAAATAGCCTTAGCTGACGAGTAACTTATTGAGTACGAGAAAATGAATTCGTGAAGTTTCACTTCATGCAGAGGTTGTCTACAGCAACTATTTATCAATATACCCTAGTATATTTTCAAAGGCATTTCGTAGACCCGCGATGATCCGGCTTTTGTCTAATCCGGTACTTCTTGTAAAGCGACATGCCTATAACAGGTACATTTATCTTGGCGAAACCTCGCTCATGCGCGTTTGAACAGGTCGTTACTAATTCGCACCACCACAAATTTTGACCGACGCATATTGTCTCAGATGTCCCAGTTTGAATGTTCTTTATTATTCATTCATTGTGCATCACATATCGTCATGTCCTCGCAAATCCAAAAGTGAAAGCATAAAACACAAACGATCAAAGAAAGAAATAATATTTTGCTCCAGACTACAGGAGATCTGTGGCAGTACTCTACAGTCCGACAAATTCGATCATCCGACACCAATTTGCAAAAAGTTTGTCTGATTACCGATAACAGTACGGGATTTAGCGACCACTGTCTCCATAATAGTCTTGATAGGAGTTTCTAAATTCCTCATGTCATCGAGAAAGGACTATGAATGAACTAACTGGGAAATCTTGAAATTAGAAAAGCTGAAAGCAGTAAGGCAAATATGGTGAATGGACAATTGGATGTTTCGAACTCACCACTGGTAAATTATATATGAAATACAAAATTTTTAAAGTATCTTCAGTAGTTATCTGAAGATGTTTGAAAGAAAGAATCAGCTGCAAATACAGTGTAGACTCTTTAAAACGATATTCTTCATAACGATAAACTTCCTATAACGTAGAAGTGAGCCCAATTTGGTTGGTTCACTTTAAAACCCACACGTTGATAGACTCTTCATAGCGCAACAGCCGTCTTCTATTACATAGAAATTTATTTATATTTAGACATAGTGAATATTTATTATCGGTATTATTGTTCATATCGTCTCAAGTTACAAAAGATGCCTACTTAACCTTTGAGGTCCCGAAACTTCTGAAGTCGTAAACAGCCGTCTTGCTTTTGTTATTGTTAATTGTCTTGAACTCGTGCATTATTACGCTTGGTTTGGAAATGATGATCTCGAGCTAAACGCATTATGTACCTGTCGTATTATCTATCGTGAATCATCAAGAATAATTCAATTATCCATTCTATCAGATACATTTTGAAAATTATGTAAAGAACTCCAGTTCAGTTGAATCAAAGAAGAAAGGGCTATGAGTACAACATACTCAGTGAGGATCCCTGACTGAAATAAAGAACACTAATATGACCATTCTCGCAATTGACCCTGAGAGAACAGGAGTTGATATAAGGTACAACTTTAAAAGAGGAAAAACACCTCCGTTCCAAGCTTAGCGTGAATCTGCGGAACATTTGCAAACTTCTGTGGAGTGATCTGCGAAGCTATGAGAGAAAAAATTGAAGCCAAGTTAAGACTCAGTCTCCGCCTGCTCACTGGAAAATATGCAACCGAAAAGCTAAGCATCTCCTGGTAAAACACTAAAGATGGCAGGAGGGCATCGCTGGCTCCGGGCTGATTACCGGTGCTTCGCTGAGAGCAATTGAGCTGATCGTTCCCTCACCGTAGTGAGTTCTAAGAACGCTCCATCGCTGGGCACCTCCTGATATAACACTAAATATGGCAGGAGGGCACCGCTGGCCCCGGGCTGGTTACTGGTGCATTGCTGGGAGCAACTTAGTTGATCGTTCCCTCACCGTAGTGAGCTCTAGGAACACTCTATAACGAAAGATAAAAGGATGGCAATACCAACTCAATCGTTAAACACTCAATATCATACTCAATAACAACAATATGAATACTTAACTGACATAATACTTAGAATAGTCAACTATGGATATTTCATCGTAAATATAGTTATAATATTCAGCACAAGTACTGCAATAAAACATAACTATTCACTTTGAACGATTCAACGAGACTTGAAGAAAGGGTTATTGAATAAAATCACCGATATGCATGTTATGCTAGCAATTAAATAATTGTTATTTAATTCCTTAACCCATAGCAATTATTGCTGTTTTTCTTCCTCCACTCCATACAACGGTAGATCTCTATAACAATAAAAAATGCTCGATGCCTTGAGTTCCGTTATAAAGAGTTGAGTAAATTGAATTTTGTGAAAAAATAAAGAGTCTCACTTTTTTATATATTGAATATGTTCTACCAAATGGATATAGTCACATATGAATAATGCTTATCAAATCATACTTTCATTGCTCCTTCATATTCATAGTCCTATTTATATATTATAATACATTCATATTCATTAATCTACAACAGGCGTCTATGCAATTCTTCATCTCCAATTTTGTTCACAAAACTTCCATTCGACATTCATAAATAATAATAGACCGTCAGATAGTCGAAGATTTGAGTGCCCCATTTTGTTTTCTCTGCCTTAAAGAGTTTTGATAAGTATGTATATTTAGAGTATAATAATGCCAAAATTAAAGCTGGACCGTGTGGCTAACATAATAATAATTAATTTTAAATTTTCATGAAAAATCCTGTTTTGATCCAATTTTCTCGTCTCTGCCATGCTTACGAAATAAAATTTAGGGAAAAAAGAGTCAGCGAAAAACGATAGGCAGAAGTGATCCACTTGGCCAAGGGTTTGGAATAAGGGCTCGATTATGCAAAAAAATATATAAATTTTTCACGTTTTTCTCGTTTCTGCCGTTTGGCCATATGAAAGTTGATATCATAAGTATCTCGTAGAAACGAATGGCATAAGTTTTTCGAATGGCCAAGTCAAGATATGTACAAAAACATCTTGCGAAAGTCTGAATGTTCTCGTGCATATCTTGACTTGGCCATTCGAAAAACTTATGCCATTCGTTTTTACGAGATACGTATGATATCAACTTTCATATGGCCAAACGGCAGAAACGAGAAAAACGTGAAAAATTTATATATTTTTTTGCATAATCGAGCCCTCATTCCAAACCCTTGGCCAAGTGGATCACTTCTGCCTATCGTTTTTCGCTGACTCTTTTTTCCCTAAATTTCATTTCGTAAGCATGGCAGAGACGAGAAAATTGGATCAAAACAGGATTTTTCATGAAAATTTAAAATTAATTATTATTATGTTAGCCACATGGTCCAGCTTTAATTTTGGAATTATTATACTCTAAATATACATACTTATCAAAACTCTTGAAGGCAGAGAAAACAAAATGGGGCACTCAAATCTACGACTATCTGACGGTCTATAAAATATTGTCACAAATGTGAAGATACGTATCTGATGGTAAGCACTTTTAAGATCGATGGTACTGAGTATTTCGTAAGAGCTAACAACTTATCTCCAATTTCGAAGAATAGCTACAAGTAAAACAACTCCATATAATCCTGGAGGAAACGGACGGGTAGAAAGATACAATGGTATTATTTGGGAAACTTTGCATTCTATTCGGTCTCTATTTTCAACAGCCATCAACTATATCCTACATGAACGTATGTTCAATCACCAATGGAAATCTACATACGAGTTTTCAATTCCTACCTCGTTCTTTCCGAATAACTCAGTACTATTGAAGAAACATGTTCGTCGAAGCAAGTATGACCCACTTGTCGAAGAAGTTTCTGTCAATCTTGAATGCGCCACTCGTAAGCACTCAGATGGCAGAGAAGACACAGTTTCTTTGAAGCATTTAGCCCCAATTTGAAGATAATGATGATAAAAACATAATACCTACGAAGGTCGAAAAACTTTGTATTGCATCGGAAGCTGATGCTGATAAAACTCAGCAACCAAATAGTATATTGTGTGGCTAGGAACGAAACAAGACGATTTCAGCCGAGGATGAGTGTTGCTTGCCTGAGCAAAGCGAGGGCTGGCATCCTCCTCAGCTTGTTTCTGCCCGGCTATACTCGCATTTGTCTGAAATTGTCTTGTTTCGACTGACAAAACCGGCGTTAAAACGCGTTGTTTCAATGCAGGTATTATGAAAAGATATTAATTAGCAGCCAGAAATTAGAGAGTCTCAACCCTGCCGATCCACCAGAATTCGTAAGCCTCCAGCGTATCTTGGTGCCTTATAGGCTACGGTTAAAGATAAATGAAGAGGAAAATGTTATATATTATCATGTTTTCGTTGCAATTTGTTTTTTGTGAATATCTAACTATGAACATAAACGTATGTAATAGTATATTCCGATACAAGTGCGGGATGGAGATCATTCGATGCGAATGTGAATAATTCAGTTATGAGACGAAGTTGAGTGGCAGAATTCATATGAGCATGGAATGATTGATCCGTACAAGTGACAGATGTTATTTTTTCTACAGTCAAAGGTGTCCGCGGAAATATTTATAACCATAATATACCGTTCTTTTTGAGAGAGAATTTGCTTCATTGGTCTTATTACAATTCATCAAACGTTCATAGAGTTACTGATATTGATTCTTTTTTGAAGAGGAATGATAAAAAAATCAAAACGAAATAAAATTATGACAGCAATGGAACAGTTTTTTTTGCGACGTCACGCGGCTTCCTTAGGAACTTCTGAGCGTGCGGAATGATCCCTATACCGCACGCTACAGCGTGTTGAATTGGTATCACTCTATAGTGATTGTAGAAAAAAGTTTTATTGGATTGAAGATTCCAGATAAGCTAGATAATATCCCAGAAGATAGCACAATAGGATATTTTATATCAAAAACTGAACCAACTATTTGATTTTAATGAACTTACTCAATCGTAATTTTATTAATACTGTGATCATTCCAATAATTGATTTTTATATCTGTCTGCGTGATTCCTTCATAACTTCTTCTACATGTATTCGACTAAACTACAAAAGTACGTACGCCTCTGACTACAATACAAAGAAACAAATACAAAACCCGTGGGCGAAGTAGTTCAGCGGAAGACTATTCTTACTTAGCCGTATTTGCAGAATCACGTATTATTCAGATGAAAGTGTGTTAAGCCTACGCCAATTTGAATGATTCATTATGTGTTTTTGCTTAAAAAAAGTTTTCTTGCTAGTTTCGCCATTCAAATGTGTGTAAAAGTCACTCGGGAATATTAATTTTAGAAAAGAGCTGTTAATGTAGTATCATTTGGAATAGGATTTCTTCTTTAACATTCCATTAATTGTCTTATACTTATCCTATAATAATATTGCTCTGAGTTTTCTCGTCATGAAGTTTTTGATCAAATATAAGGATATTACTGGCCCTAATTCTTTTTAACAGTGGTAACAGGTACTGCTTATTTTTTTACGAGTAATAACTACTTCGACACTTTTTATCTGCCTATTTCTTACAATTATTTCTTTTGATTAAAATGGTCTTCCAGTTAAACAATTATAGATTTAAAGAATACATTAAACTTTGATTGAGTAAGAATTGAAGAGAAATTAGGAACTCAAATTGTAGGAAACGATTGAAATCTAGAAATTCTGATAGTGAGAATTTCTGGAAATCATTTTGATTAATTTAAAAATTTCACGCCCACAGAAATTATTCGAACATTTTATTTCAATTCTCATCTTTCACTTTCAGAAGTTCAGAGAATGTTAATGGATATATTGAAATGAATCAGACAATATGACTACAATTATAGTAATTCCTATTTGTTATTATATAATTCTAAATTATACAATATACAGTCGTCCAACTGGTATACTAGAAAATTCAACATTTTTAATGAGATGTCGCTGCTTGTTTCAGACTGGTCAAAATTCAATTGGGCGTCTCCTCACAGCTGATATTCTCGCCTTTCTTAAATTATTTTCAAATAACTGTTCTATGGATACCGTAAGAAGAAAATTGAAACTCTGTCATGTTAACAATCAAAAAGTTTGATGGCACAAAAGGTACTGGGAAATCATATATTCTCGTTTTCCAACATCAAAAAGTTATCTAACTAAAGAATTTCAAATAAAGATTATGTAGGGTTCAATAAAGTTTATCAAAAATATAAAGAATAAATACGATTTTTTTATCCAACAAACTACGGGTTACTATGAGTGAAAATGCTCTTCAACTTAACCATAGGAGTGTTTTAAGAAAAGGAAAGAAAAGCACTGAATAATATTCATCTTGATACAAACCTCTTCTCTCTTATCTCATTTAATATCTTGCAAATAAACAAAGAATTTTGGCGCAACTTGCGGACGCAGAGAAACTAGTAATCGTTTGCTTGATTATCAGTGATATAAGGGAGATGAGTTTCTGATAACGCATTACAAATATTGATGAAGACCGACGAAAAAACTACTACGATCAGTTGCCGTCACAGGTTGCCGGTTTTTCTTTTGAAAAATGCGCAATATCGGCTGCGGAAAATAAACGACTTGGAAATACATGAGAGTGTATCTGAGAATGAGCATTTTGTTCATAATAGAGAATCAGTAAAATTCACACTTGTAAAATGAAGACGAATCGATGCTTGAACAGTGGAATAGAAATTCTACGCACTATGGATATTTAAAAAATTATTTGTTGTGGGATTATGGTATGCAATATATCAGTCACTAAAAAAAACCTCAGCCACGGTGCCTGAAAGGCGAAGGGGAATTTTTCTTAAGTAACTAACTACATTCCACTCAAGTACAATACAACGTTTCATTCGACACCTCTCTTAAAACTATTGCAATTGCTTCAATGCGTTGGTTTATTTTTTGACATTGTGGAGACATTTGAATATCATAGATTGAACACTGAGATAACTTCTTCGCATCGCTCAGGAATCGCAATGTCCTCTGTTAGCATTAAACGAGCTGAAAAATCTTCTCGATAATGTAGGATGATCTCTTTATTATTAATTTTGATCACATCGTTCTTCATATTGAGATTGAGTTCGTATCTTCTTATCATATCCAACCCAAGGATACAGTCCTCTTCTATGTCAGCCACCAGGATACGGTGTATAATTTTTTTTCTCCAATCGCGATGATGACGTCAACTTTTTTATGTGTGGTTGCTAAGTCACATGTAGCTGTCCGAAGTTGCCATTCAGTCCTAATGCACGATTTATTCTCCACAGTTCCAACACTGAAGTTGTCTTACCTTCTTGAGATCTTCCACTTCCTGGACTAACCGCTAGACCTTGGCTTTTAAGCTTTCAGTGGCATCAAAGTCACAGTTAATATCTCGCACTGCTTTTGGAAGTCTGTTCTGCCGCTTCGTATTCCAGCGCATACGCCAATGCTTCCACCAACATTTTTGGCCGCGCCAGACGCAGGACTGTTGTGTTTCGTGGTCTTGAATGCCATCCACAAATATTCTCATAGCTCATCATCATCCAGAAAATCATCAGAGCCACTTGGATATGCAAGTCGAACTAGGTGTGCCACATCAGCTTCAAACTCCTATAGACTATCCTTGGGACAATGGTATCGGCTCTTGAGCTGTGTGTAATACACTTCCTCCAAGTATGCATGGCCGTATCGCAGCTCCGGTCGTTAGACCAATTCTCCATAATTGATCTCTTCTTCCGGAGAAAAAATATTCACTACATCTCCTCGGAAAGCAACCGTAAGCGCTGAAACTTTTTCAGTATCATTCCAGCCATAAGCCTGAGCAGCAGCTTCAAATAGGTTATAATAATTCATCCAAGATACTGGCTATTGAAAGTTGGAAGTTTGGCATGCATTTTCGTAGTTGAGCTGAAATTTGGTGCAGATTATTAAATTATCTAAGCTTTTGAAGCTTTTTTCGCAGATGAAACACCAAGTTCAAATTTAGTGTTGCCACGAGACGAGACGAGACGAGACTTCAGTGAGTCTCGTCTCGGTCTCGTCGTGATATCGTCTAGCTGAGTCTCGTCTCGGTCTCGCCTTGGTCTCGACTAGGTCAGTCTCGTCTCGGTCTCGAGTCTCGACGAGAGTCTCGCCATGATTCTTTAAAATTATATATTCTTACATGCATTAGTTCTACCTGATTGTTATTTGCTATGAATTCTACCAAAAATATGTATTTGTGTGTTTTGTGAGCAAAGTCGGTCGGGAATCTAATTCTAATTTGTAAAGATTGTCTTTTGACGCCATTTTATAGACTTCCGACACATGTACCACCTATCAGACAATTAGAGAAGTGATTTAATGTCATCATCGTTGAAGACAGTCTCCCAGAAGTAAGAAACATGGTCAAGTCAGTTTCCTTATTTCGATGTCAGATTTGACATTCGTATGTCATAAAATGATAACAATAGAGTAAAATTATACTATTATATTTAATAACAGATCAGAATTATTAAACTTTATTTGAATCTAATTCCAAACATTGTTTTTAACTAACTGTCAGCACGATGCCAGCATAAAGTTGTCGATCATATTATTTGCACCAATATACAATATTCAAGTCCTTATAAATGTAACTATGACATCATATTATTGACATAGAGACTGCGATCTGTCTACAAGTTGTCTCTATGAATCGGAATAGGACCTCTGGAGCAACGAGGATTCGAGATAATAAAGAGGTAATAATTTATGCAACAAATGTGTGAACTTAAGCATTATGACGATGTTAAGACTACACATTTCAAGTCAAAAATCATTGAGTTACAATAAATATTTTCCGAAATTAATAATTCTAGTTCGCACATGTGTTTCACGCCACAAGATATTCCTAAAGATAAATTTATATAAAATAAATTCAGATTACGAAAGCGTACACATGAATTGATGGTATAGATCTGAGATGCCAACAAGCTCGGTTTACGCATTGCTTGCGATGTTTAAGCCACCAAATATAGAAGTGGATGAAGAAAAACCAAATTTTCAAATGATGTTATGTTATTGACTATGAATAACGAGCTATATGATTCAAATCACTGAAATTTATGAAAGGATAGTATTGATTTTCTCTTTCTATGGCTCAGTCCAGCCTAATCTGATATAATTTTGAATGAAATTGGATGTGATACAGGAATATCACCAGGAATCTTATAGGAGTCGATTTATGTGACTTATTTCCAGTGAAAATCAGTTACAGTATGATAATTTTTTCTTCCATTATGTCGATAATTTTTTGTGAAATAAATGTGTTGTACTAGTATTGGGGCTCGTCCTGTTGCACAATCTTATCATATAAAATCTGCTACGGCCACAGAGTACTTCCCTAACCAAAAATTTCATGGCCGGTTTAATCACTGTTTCATAGATAGTGTCGCATTAATCAATTGCATATTTCAAAGTGACAGTAGTCATTGTCAAAGTGACGGCAGTCATTGTTAAAATGACGGATGGTGGTTATATTCAAGTCCCTACATAGAACAAGTAGATATTTTTGGAAATGAAAAGTTCTTTCGGAGTCTTTAATCCATTGGAACATAGAAATTTTGACATTCGATCACCGGAAGTACATTATCATAACGTGGATTCCACTAATTATTTATTTTATATTCCTACTAAGCCCATCTCCCTAATAGCTTAAGATTGATACCAAACTAGACATCATTTGAACTTGTCAAAAAAAACAATTGACAATCGTTTAAATATTCTATTTCACACTTCTACTAGAATTGTTCTTGCAGGAGCTTTGAGAAATTTGATACCAAACATAATAGAACCACATGACTTACTTTAAAAAAACAATCGAAGAAAAAATATTGTTATATAGGCGAAATATAAAGTAAATATTCTGGAAGAGCGATAGAAAAGATGGAAACTCATCTATCAGTAACCATCTTAATTCAACTATTATTACTGCAGTTTGGTGGTATTCATCTACTTGCTCTATAAAATTGCTTGCAGAAGAAGTAAGATAAAAATGAATTTGAAGTGATTATGATACAAGTCTCGTCGAGAGTTTCGCGAGACTCTCGCCGAGACTCGACTCTGGTCTCGTCTCGGTCTCGACTTTTGACTCGAGACCCATTATATGGTCTCGTCTCGACTTTTTAAGGCGAGACGAGACGAGACCGAGACTGGTCTCGAGTCTCGTGGCAACACTATTCAAATTCAACTTCAAAAACCCATATTCTTTCATTCGATTACGCTTCCAACTTCGCATCTAATTCTTCTTTCAACATATTACAAGTATTTTCAAATACTCACCTCAGTTCAAAATTTCCTCTTAATTTTGGATATTTGGCTTGCATCTTCGTAGTTGAGCGGAAATTTGGTGCAGATGAATCAATTATCTAAGACTTTGAAGCTTTTTCCGGAGATGAAACACCAAGTTTGGATTCTTCTTCGAAAATCTATATTCTTTCATCCGATTACGCTTCCAATTTCGCATCCAATTCTTCTTTCAACATTTTACAAGTATTTTCAAATATTCCCCTTAGCTTTGAATTTTCTCAAAATTTTGGAGGTTTGGCATAAATTTTCGTAGTTGAGCTAAAATTTGGTGCAGATAACTCAATTATGTAAGCTTTTGAAGCTTCTTCCGGAAACGAAGCACCAAGTTTGAATTCATCATCGAAAATCTATATTCTTTCATCCGATTACGCTTCCAATTTCGCATCCAGTTCTTCTTTCAACATTTTACAAGTATTTTCAAATACCCACCTTAGTTTTGAGTTTTCTCTAAATTCTTCCTGCTGTTGTTCAACTTTCTTTATATTTTCCTCATTTTTTTCATGCAATTCTTTTCTCAGGATTTCTAGAATTTTCTTCTTATTTTCGTAATTTTTCATTCAATTCCATTCCAAAATCCTCTTTTGAATCCATAGAAATTTGTTTTAATTTTGTCTCTTAATTTGTAGAATTTTCTTTTAATTTTGTTTCGGCTCAGTTTTACATTAGGAACCTGGTGACGTGCGCATGCGCGTACCTTGCACATATGTTGCTATAGTCAGTGGCCTTCAAACAAAAAGCACTCCACCCAAATACGTACAAGTGTGTGTCTTGCTGACAACAATGGATTTTTTTCAATACTAGTTGGCCTATAAAGCTTGGTTTTGGTTATGTTTTAGTTGTTTTTTTTTTAACTAGAAAAACACTGATTAACTATTTTCCAATACAACTTGACCTGGAAAGTTCGGTTTAGGTTATGTTTTGTTTTTTTTGTGAACAAGAAAAACACTGATTTACTGTTTTCCAATACTAGTTGGCCTAAGAAGCTTGGTTTAGGTTATGTTCTGGTTGCTTTTTTTAAACAAGTAGAATACTAGTTCCCATTGTTCTAGTGCCACTGGAAAATCTCTTTGCATCTCTGTGGCGCCATCTCTTTTTACTTTTATAACTACCACTAGGTTCCTATTGTAAAAGTCTACCTTTGTTTCTAAATCCTCTTTCTAACTTCCAGAATTTTCTTTTAATTTAATTCTAAATTGGTGGAATTTCCTTTTAATTTTGCTTCTAAATTTATTGTCAAAAAGTTAAGAAAAGTTGAGCCTCAAATATGTATCTGGTCTCTTACAGTCTCCAGTCATAGCTTCTCGCAGTCGTTCTATTAAAAGCTGGTTTGTGTTCACTGGTTCTCAAATCTCGTTCTTATAATTATTGATATTTCAAGTCTGCGAACAAAATACTAAATTGTTCTCAGCACCCCACACCTGACACCACTGTAATGTCTATTGCTTGCAAGGTAACTGTTTATTATTAAAATAAAAGTCACTATTCAATAAGTGAACAGAAAATAGAAGCTTTGTTCTTCGATCCAACTGAAACAAACACTATACAATTCATTTCTAGCTTACTACGTTTAAACTTCAACTACAAAGCCACTAACAACTCATTTATTTATTACGCTTCACACTGAGCTAATCACGCTCTGGATATTCACTACTCTTCCAGTTAGGTCACTCCGTTTATACATTCAGATGTTCACTTCTAGAAATTTATACGTCATTCTAGCAAGTTACTCAAATGTTCGAATGTGTGAAGCGGAGCGGCGCAAAGAGATGAAAGACTCCGCCAAGACAAAGACGTACTCAAGAGCAATTTTATTTTTATTAATTATGAGATCTTCACATGTTACAATATCATTCATTTCAAATAATCATGGTAACAAGCTCATTTTGAATCAGTGTTAGAAGTTTTTCACCTCGTACAATTCTTATCAAAATTTCTGTAGTTATATATATTCTTGACGATTCGAGAAAATATGATTTTCGATAAATTCAGCGCTATCCAACTTTTAAAATGTCGTCTTAACGCCTCTCAGAAATAGTGTAGGGTATTCTGTCTCCTACTTTCTCTATTTTGGTGAATTCCATTATTTAATATATATTTTCACTTTCCAATACATAGTAGATAGAACAGTATTATTTCAATCAGAAAAATGACTTCAGCCAAAAACTAAGAGAAATCATTCCTGAAAGCACCAAAGCTCGTGGCAGCATCGTACGAAATGATATCTGCCTGTGTCTTCGGTCATTCGTCCATCCGTTCGTAAACTTCCGTTCGTCTGTCTGTATGATCTTTAATTCGCATGGTCTCAGAAACGGCCGAGCGGTTGATGACTTCCTTTCAACTTTTGGTTTGAACAAAGATGTTCAAAAAGACGATTTTTTACCGTATTTCATAAACCAAGGTGTGAATTCTCATAGCATTCTGTTAAGGAGACTACACATGGTGTTTTCTTAAAAAAATCCATACTCCTTGCGTTATATTACATGGTATTCAAATTCATTAGGCGTTTATTCCTCTCTAAATTTTTCTTCGTCAAAATTGGCTCTTACACGGTACATTCTCCACGGATCCTTCTACAGTTAGGCTGGCTTCAATTTCACCCACCTGGAGATCGTTGACGTTGAAACTTTTGATGGTGGATTCTGTTAGTTTCTGTCTCTCAAGACTGTCTACTTTTAGTTTTCGGATGGCGTACTCGTGCCACAATCGCTAAAGCGCTTAGTACGACAGTCTATTCGAAGATAATCCTCCTTGCCGTTTTGCTAACATCTCATTATTCCACTCTCTCTTGGTGACGTTGATACTAATCAGGAACAATCTTGTAGAAGTTGTGGTCTTCCTCACCTCAAATTCTTCCTCATCATCGCGTTCCAACCACTTCGCTCCTTTCGCTAATTTTGATACTTTCGTAGAGTTCCGATTTCAAGAACTTCTATTAGCGCTTCTCTGATAACTTTTGCATTGATATAGGACAATCTGCGAAAGCTTTCCTGGCTTAACTCTGCACAGCATGCGCAAACATAGTGAGATCTTCTTTGTGTGGTTGTATACCATTCCGTAGCTGATCATGTAGTAGTTCTACCATGTGCTCCTTTCCGAAGCGCACAATCCTGAGAGTACCGTTAATGCTGTATCTCAGAACATTTTACCCAATATAATAGCTCTTTGCTGGAAACTCCAGCCATTACTCTTCGAAATTGATTCAATTTGAGCAAAATACAAAATGTTCATTCCAGGATGTCTTGCCATCATACGAAATCGGTTTTAGGGTGAAATTCGTAATTACTTCTCTTGGTGTGCATGCTGAAAGACTATTTATCTGTAGGAGTACACCATCACTATCGATACTGAGGCTCTGCAACGATTGCTGCTCTGTTTCTTTTTTCCATGGATTTGATTCTTCAGTTTTCGCCGATTTCATACCTTCCGTAGATTAAGTCATTTTCTTCTCTATGGACTTCACATCTTCCATAGATTCGGTCATCTTCTCCTCCAAGTCTTCCATAGTTTGCGTCTGTTCTGTTCCTGTCGTTTTCACTAGTTTCCTAAGCATTTTCTACTGTTCTTGCATCTCACTTTTTGCCATGCTTCTAGTCGTAGGCACTCACAACAGTTCCAATACGATTTCAAATACTAGAGCAGTGCAACCAAATTCCACTTTTTGCCGTCTGGGTTAAAAATTACTCCCACCTAATTTCTCAAAATCCCACTTCTGATACCAATTTGTCACAAATATTATTGTGACTTTGGAATAATAGGATCACAGTACACTTATTCCCTTTAGAGTTCGTCACACAATAATGAAATCGTTAGCCATCACTTTTATTGATTGATTACTATTCTGGATGTGGTCAAATATACCCTTTACCTTTTGAGTGGTAGCTACCTGAAATTATACTCATGAGCATAAGTATTTATTGATAGTCAATTTTGAATTGATCATTTTCAAATTGTTGTGAAGTTTGTACTGAATTATAGGCAGTCATATTATCCAAACGGAATATGTACTGTTCAATTTATAAGATAGACTCATATAATTATCTGATCTTTGTTCACAATCAAATAGAAGTGATAGATACTTTAGACAACGAGCTACGTCCAAACTTGCTTTGAAAAATTTGGAATACTTCTTGATTTTGCAAATTTGGTTTTGGAGTAATTGTTCAAATTTTGAGTCTGTGAAAATTTTTTAATTCTTGAAAGTTTGATCTTGTTATGTAAGACCAATGTCGAATTTGTTGTTTCTTTGACTTATTTTGTAAAAGAAGTGGGATACTTCTACTATTGTTATATAAATAGCCTGAAAACGTAACACGTAACGCTGTCAAATGGCTAGCGTGACTCAACGTCAACTATCGGCGTGAACTTGCATCAACGTTCAGGTTCAAAATACGAAAATGACAAAACGGGAGTTAAGTTCACGTTAACGCTCGACGTGAATTAACGCTTGGTTACAGAATCCCTATGATTAATATATATTTGTTCCCAGGTTATCGATTTGGAATCTGAAAATACTAGTTAAAACTATGAATCGCACTGACTTCTTCGAAACAAAAAAATATTTGATCACAAAACCAGTGATCCTTAAATTATGAAACTTCATGTGAATATGAAGGAAGAATAGTAGTTTATGTGAAATAATATTCAGTTTTCAATAAATTTTCTTTATAAATTATAAAAATATAATCTTAAAATACCAATAGAATTATCAGTCACATTGGGTCCTCCGGAACAAATAATGAGTTCCTAAAGGAACCGGTGGTCCCAGATTGATGAATATTTGACTCAATATTAAGAAAGCATATGCAAGTTATTGCGCAATAAAATTAATCTAACAGTCTATTTTTGTACAAAAGTTATTGGCCTGGAATAAATAACTGCCAATACTTTGATAAGTTGCATACCTTTAAAGCAATCAGTCAATTGATTTCTCAGCCATTGACTCTCCAAATCAATAAAACTCTGTACGAATATCAAGAAAGCATTCAAGTTATTGTCAAATTGCATTAGTCCGACAAACTGTTTTTGTTTAAGAATTATGGACATGGAGTCTGTGTCTGCCAATAGTTTGACCTTTAATGCATTCAGTAAATTTTTTTTCGACTAGTTGTCCTAAATCAAAAAAACTTTGTATGATTATCAAGGAAGGATAGCAGAGCTTATAAATAAAATCTGGTCCTCAATAAAATTATTTTTTCTTGTTGTATTGACTGAAATCTGAAAATACTGAAATAAATTGAAACTCATCAGTAAATGACCCAACAGAAACGAGACTTTGCATTGATGTTACGGAATAATGAGGATGACCACAAAATGAAAATCAAGTAGTGTTGCCACGAGACTCGAGACCAGTCTCAATCTCGTCTCGTCTCGCTTCAAAAAGTTGATATGAGATCATGAAATGGTTCTCGAGCCAATAGTCGAGATCGAGACGAGACCAGAGTCGAGTCTCGGTGAGAGTCTCGCGAGACTCTCGACGAGACTTGTATCATAATCACTTAAAATTCATTTTTAAGTCAAATCCAATACACTTCTTCCGAAAGCAATCTTATAGAGCAAGTAGGTAGTAATAATAGTTGAATTAATATGATGGTTAAGTTTCCGATTGAGACAATCATTTTTCTGCCGCTCTTCTAAAATATCAATTGTTTTTTCAAAGTAAGTCATTTGGGTTCCATCATGTTTGGTTATCAAATTAAAGCTCTAGCGAGAATATTCCTAGTGAAAATGTGAAACTGGATATTGAATGATTGTCAATAGTTTTTTAACAAGTTATACAAACGGTGTCTAGTTTGGTATCAATCTAAAGCTCACGGGGAGATAGGCTCAGTGGATACTCACGTTGCCATCTTTAAATTATACTTCCGGTAATCAAATATCAAAACTGTATGTTCCAATGAATTATAGACTCCGGAAATCTAGAAAAGAACTCTTTATTTTCGAAAATATTATTATGTGTAAGGAAACAAATATAACCGCCATCCATCACTTTAACAATGACAGCAGTTACTTTGACAATGACAGCTGTTACTTTGACAATGACAGCTATCATTTTGAAACATGCAATTGATTGATATCATACTTTAAATCTACGATACAGCGATGAAATCGGTCATGAAATTTATTGTTGGGGAAGTACTGTGTAGCCGCAGCAGATTTTACATGATAAGATTGAGCAACAGGACGAATCTCAATACAAGCACAACATTTTTAATTACACAAAAAAGATATCGACATGAAAGAAAATATTATCATGCTATAATTGATTCTCACTGGAAACACGTTACATAAATCGACTCCTTCAAGATTCCTGGTTATATTTCTATATCTCATCTAATTTGATTCAGAATTATATCAGATAAGGCTGGACTGGGCCATAGGAAGAGAAAATCAATACTATTCTTTCATAAATTTTAGTAATTTGAACCATATAGCTCGTTATTCATAGTCAATAACATAGCCTCATTTAAAAATTTTGTTCTTCTTCATCCACCTCTGAATTTAGTGGTTTACACATAGCAAATAATGCATAAACTGAGCATGTAGGCATTCCAGATCTACCATCAGTTCATATGAACGCTTCCGTAACCTGAATTCAATTTATGAATTTATATCGAGAATCATAGAAAAAATATCGTGCTGCGTGAAACACATATGCGAACTAACATTATGAAATTCGCAAAATTATTTGTAATTCAGCGATTCTTAACATGAAATATGTAGCTTTAACTTCGTCATAATGCTTGAGTTCACACATTTGTTGCATAAAACTATTACCTCTCTATTATTTCGAATCCTCGTGGCTCCAGAGGTCCAATTCTAATTCATAGAGACAGCTTGGAGGCAGATTGCAGTCTCTATGTCAATTTTGTTATGTCATAGCTATATTTATAGGGACTTGAATATTGTATGATCAATGTTGATGCAAACAATATAATCGACAACTTCATGCTGGCAATTAGTTAAGAACGATGTTTGGAATCAGATTCAATTATTGTTCAATAATCCTTCTTATTTATTAGCAATTATAATAGTGTTTTTCTATTTTATTGCTACCAACTATTTTATGACATACGAAAATCAAATCTCATATTGAGCTGAGAAAACTGACTTAACCCTATCTCTTACTTCTGGAAGACATTCTTCAACGATGATGACATTGAATCACTACTCCAATTGTTCGAAAGGTGGTACATGTATTGAGAATCTATAAAATGACGTCAAAAGGAAGTCTTTACAAATTAGAATTTGACCCCAGAGCGACTGTTAGTATTGCAAATCCGACGTAGGCTGTACGCTAAGTTTGTCCAACACGCAAGCGCGTTGTACATTATCACGTGATCATAATTCCCAGAACTGTTCAGCAAGGTGAGCATGATTGTGTAATGCGCGAAATTTCAAAGACACATTATTTGTAGCGTATTGTTTTTGTGGTTCTTAACGATTGTGAAGTGAGTAAGAAGCTCACCTCTGGGAATTTATGATCAAGCTATGAAACATAACTTTGCGCACCAAACACACAAATACATGTTTTTGGCAGAATTCATAGCAAATAATAACCAGACAGAACGAATTGATTCCTACATGTAAGAATACGTTATTTGGAAAAATCATGGCGAGACTCTCGTCGAGACTCGAAACCGAGATGAGACTGACGTACTCGAGACCAAGACGAGACTGAGCTAGGCAAGACCAGCACGAGACAGAGACGAGACTCACTGAAATCTCGTCTCGTCTCGTCTCATGGCAACACAGAAATCAAGTATCAATACATTTTTGTTCATTAGTTATCAATTTGGAATCTGAAAATTCCAACTGGAAATATAAGTCGCACTGCCTCCTTCATAATAAAACAAAATTTTATTACAAAACCAGTGGTTCTATAATTATGAAACTTTGTATAAATATCAAGAAAGGATAGCAGTAAGTGTAAAATAATATTCAGTTGTCAATAAATTTTTATTACTGAATTATAGACACAGAATCTGAAAATATCAGTACATTTATGAGCCCTTCGCTTCTCCGAAACAAATAATCAGTTATTTTTTCAACCAGTGGACTTAAATCAATAAGATTTCGTAGGAATATTAATTATCATTCTTATAGTTTCAAATTATGTACTTTTGATTTCATTTGCTCCTTTACTCTCTGTTTTGTATTGAATTTATTTAATTTCCTTTTTGATAAAAGACGTATTTTTATGCACATTAATTATATGTGACACAGAACTACGTAGTTTTGTGAGAAACTTATAAGCAAAGTTATGTTTAAAATACCGAACTATTTTATTTAAATCATGTTTAATATTTTAATTCATAACAAAGTGTTTGGAACATTTTCAAGACGCTATAATTGTATTTGAAATTGTTCAAATACTTGTTTTTGATCAAAATATTTAAAACATAACTACCCAGTATGAAAGGACTTCAAGTGAAATAAATGTGTCTCAAACTTACAAGAAATAGACAACAATAATCTAATTTTCTAATTTAATTTCGCTATAGTATTTCCACAAATGTTTTTGTTGTGTTCTCTGTACACTTGTGTTTCTACAGCCGCTAGAAGGAATGCTGGAGCTGATCGGGGTCAGACGGCCCAGGCAGGTCGCTGTGGGCCACACAGTACAAGAACTAAAAGAACAGAACACTTGCGAGGTGCTGAGTTTGTATGTGTGTGTGTGTATGTATATGTGTGTGTGTTAGCTGAGACCTAAGCGTGGTTACTTTGCTTTAAGTTTGAATTTTCTGAGGTAAGGTAGCCTCCATGGCACCTACCTGCAAGAGAATAGCCAGGAGGCGTGCTGCCAGTTGCTACCTCCGTACAACTTTAAATCAAATAAATACTTGTTTACTAGGTGAAAAATATCACTTTTACTGTTACAGCTAGAGATTTACAGCTGAGAAAATATCTTTTTTCTACCTTTATTAGACATATGATTTTGTCGTTAGTATTAAAAATTCACATATTTTCAATTACTTGAATTACTTAAGTATTTTGAATGTTTTCGATGTCGTCCATTGGTTGCTCCATGATTGCTATTATGTAATTTTTTTACACTTTCATCATCTCTTCCAGCGTAAAAACTAGTTTATTTTTTATTGTTTACTCTACAATATTCAAAACGAATCGTAAAAAGTAATTTGTAAAGCTTATAAATATCTTATTCTAAGTTACAGAGACATGATGTAATTTTTCTGCAGCCACCTCTAAGCTTTTGGTTTACATATTATAGAAAATGCATTAACTAAATGTTTACGTATTCCAGCTCATCCTTTTTATATACGCATGATAATCAAGTTTCTTCCTCTGTATTCAGTTTCTCTATGAATTCATGTTTGTAGCACTGTGTACAATACCTGTTACCGATTCATTTGTTAGGCTATCTATTTGTAGTTTAAATATCGACTTGTGCTCTATGTAACTCTAATATCTGTCTTATAATAAAATAAAATATGAAAATATAGAAAAAGTTTTGTATGCAACACTGTAAATAAGCATTATGATATCCGACCAGCATTTTTTGTCATACAGCATTCCTCGTCTCGAAATATCCGGTCTTATGTCATAATACTTAAGCTTACACTACTTATTGCATGATTGTTATTTCTGTAATAAATGCGGGAAATGAGTGATTCTGCAGCGAATGCAAGTTATTCCAAAATTTTAACAATTCGCCTAAAAATTTCATTCGGGACTCAGAACTATCTGTATAAGTAACTGTTAGGGCGACTAGGTTTGCTTATCTCCAAATTCTAGTACCAGTGCGATAATTGGCAATTTCCCACATTAGTGATAAAAATGGCTATTTCTAGAGTTAATTTTGAGTGTTGAAATGTCTAGTTACCGAACGACCTCCAAAACATTACTTTATCCCACACTATTTTGGAGTCTGCACATTCCAGAACTGAAAATTATGTTGGAACGAATATCATATAGCTTTGTACGACGTTTGGAATTACTCCATAACGATTTTCAACGGATCTGAAGCTATTTGACTGCGTATTAGGGCAGAATATGCACGAAGTAAATTTGTTTATCTACTATGGTTACGTCTAAGCAAATCAGGTATTCATTTCCGGCCTTGCGGTTGATATTTCAAAATTTCAAAAGATCCCTCTGAGTTCTTGAAAAGCTTATAAAATCTTGTTCCAGAAAGTTCAGAGTCAGATATTTCACACTCACGAACCATAATCCTCGCGATCTGAGCGATCACAAACTTTTCGCTCGCTTGGAATACCAGTATTCACAAAATTTGTTATAAAATGAATAATTGATACACAGAATAGTTTTGTTTCGATAAGAACATACAACTCTACAAAAACGAAGGAACAAAATATGAGGTTTTTCTATATTCCAAGGCGCTGTTATGAATACTGTAGCATTAATAGATACGATTTCTTCCATGATGGACCAAAGTAATAATGATTGTATCTCTTATTTTAAATTTGTAAATGTAAGTGTCAATCAGCTGTTTCCTACGGAAATTTGTCTTGAACATTATTTTTATGGTCTATCAATAACATCTATAGGTACAGAGTGACTCAAATTGCTTATCTGTATCTTCGGAAAAAGATGAGATGGAAAAAAACTAGTAGAGCAGTTATGGTATCTACCCCCGATGGTGGAAATGATTACCTCTCTCCTCCTTTCATCATATTATTATTTATACAGCACAAATGTCTCATATTGATCATATCATGTTGATTATAATTGAATTGCTCATGCTACGCCTCAGTACTCCCCTGACATAAGCTTTCTCCCAAAAATTCTCTTAGGAAAAGACCTGCTGAAAGATTTGATCAAAGAACGACAAACTTATGTCTACAAACATGAAAAGAACCGTGACTCAAGAAGTCTGAAGACAATGCAGGTTTTCAACCTCCAGAATACTCCATCCTCAATACTTCGTAAATTATGCCTGAAATCAAGGGATCAGTGTATATTGAGCGTGCAATAAAATTTTTTCATTTGTCGATTTCTTATGATCAGCGACCTCAAAAACATGAATAATATAAAATTAATCAACTTATTCTCAGTATTGCGTCATTTGTACATTTTTTCACTTTAAGGGTATTTTTTATCCATTTAGGATCAGAGGCAATTATTTTACTTACTTATGCAATGTATTGTGATACCGACAAAATTCACATTTCGAGATTCTGGTAGAAATATCTGTTTTGAATATCCCTGAATCCATTTTGACTATTTTCGGCTGGATTTGAATATATAATGTTGTAATTTTGTATTGAAGACCGGTCTGAGATCTAGTTGTGCACCACGCATTATGGTTGTAATCGTCTGTACTATGGAAGTGCACTTTACCATAAACTTTTACTGAAGTTTTCACATAAATCCAAAATAGTTAGTTGTAGAATGTTGAAATTCAATATTTGAAATTGATGTGGCATCTTAATGGTTATCTTAAATTTTTATTCTAATCGACTGAATCGGAAATGCACTTCATATAACAGTCTTCTCGATTTTTCCGCATAAATTCAAAACAATCAGCAGTAGAACATTAAAATTTCGTGTTGAGCATTTCTATAATATCCAGTTGTACACCTCGAATTATGATTGCGATCGATTGAGTTTTTAGAATTCAGATCGATCAGCTGTAAAATCTTGAAATTTGGTATTTAAAACAATTGTAGCATTCGAGTGATGACTTCAAATTTTCATAGCAATGTACTAAGCCGACGGTCCACTTTATTTGACAGTCTCTTCTAATTTTTTGCATAAATTCGAAACTATTGGCCGTAGAATGATAAAATTTAGTATTTGAGACTGCTACAGCATTTTGATGAATTGTAACATCTAAATATTCACCGCAAATATTTGTTGCAATCGATTTTACCTCATGGTAATGTCAGTGTTAACTGTCAGTTATTCAGTCAAAAGGTGTACAAATAAGTCATGTGGTGTCCACATTATATTTTTTCCTATTAGAGTATAAGTGTTATGTTCTAGAATATGAGAACTTGCAAAATAGTTTATTCCGATGCAAGTGCGGAAAGAAGATCATTCTGTGCGAATGTGAATAGTTCAGCCACGAGATGAAGTCGAGTGGCAGAATTCACATGAGCATGAAATGATCGATCCGCACGAGTGACGGATGTTATTTTTTCCACAGTCTAAGGTGTCCGTGGAAATATCTATAATCAAAATATGCTGTTCTCTTAAAAAGAATTTGCTTCATTGTTCTTATTCCAATTCATCCAATGTTGATAAAATCACTCATATTGACTTCCAGTTTGAAGAGGAATGATAAGAGAATCAAAAAGAAATAAAATTATGACAGCAATGAAACAGTTTTTTCATGGCGCCACCCGACTCTCCTAGAAACCTCTGAGCGTGCGGAATGACCCCTATTCCGCACGCTACAGCGTGTGCAATTGGTATAATTCTATAGTGACTAGAAAAAAAAAGTTCTAGTTGCTTAAAACAAACAAAATATAGGTATTCATTGTAACTCTATTTTATTGGTCATAATAGAGGTGCAATTAAAAAATTCTAAAATTCTGACTTCAGATTCATTATAAGCGACTCTAAGAACATTATACAATTATTCACTCTTAATAATTGAGTCAGTATGAAATTTTCAAATTCAGGAGCCATTTTCATCCTTTTAGGGGTAAGAGCATATCTATTCCTTTTCAATATTCAAAGTTAATACGCTAAGATTCAAGTATTTGCAAGAAAAAATTCAAGCTGTTATAGAATGAGCTGAAAGTAAGAATACTCTTGACACTATTTGAGAAACTTCACAAATATTAAACAACGGCATAATGTATTTAAAAAACTAAAAAAATTAGAATAGATTGGAAAATAGGGATAAATATGCATATATGTATATTCGTAGCATTGAAGAGAATACGTTTTGGAGAATATTCACTGAAAATGTGAGCTTGAATATTTGAGAAAATATTGAGAAGTAATCTTAAATAAAAAATTGTAGTTTAATACTCTCATGTAATATTTATGTGAAAAAATGCAGAAAAAGACGCGATCAGAGTGATGCTGAAATGTTCCAAAACGACAAGGATAAATAATATGAGAAATATATTAATTTGATAGATATGTTTCATTGGAAGAAGTTCTGTATGGTAATAATTAGATACACAACGTTTCAACAGCAAAGCTCTGCCTTCTTCAAGTAAAATAAAAATGTATATTAATTTGCTTCTATGTACAACGAAGTTGTAAGCATTGTAGCAAATTTTTATTTTTGAAATTATCCAAGGATTTCCGCTTGAATATCTCAGAGACAATCTTTGATATCACAAAGATATATGCAAGTATGGTACAAGCCGTGGTAACTGTTTTTAAGAAAATTTGAATGACGTAAAAGATAGCTTTAAGAGTATACTTCATAAATATGATAAGTTATCAGTTGAGATTGAAAAATCTACAACATCTAATTTACTTATGGTCAGTTGCACCACCGACACTTAACTTCAAGTGGAGTTTAATATCTATGGCAACTATTGTATGCACAATTGTTACCACAGTTATTATTCCTTTCTTAAAGTTAAGTGATGGTGGTGCAACTGGCCATTAGGAGAATATTATAAGAGTAGTACTTAGAATGTAGCAGCATGCTCGAGAAAATGTCAAAACTATGAATATTTATCGATGACCGAAGGATATTCGGCAAGAAACTTAATACATAGTGTCGAGAAAAGTTTAAAAGTGTTGTTATTTCATAATCGATCTGGGAGGACAGTAAACAGCTGATAGGGCAATTATTGGTCCTGTTCAGCTTTCCATCATTATTGTTGTTGCTTGAAGATGATCCATTATGAATACAGATAGTAAGTAGTGTTTATATTGCATTTACTAATGACTACTGTGCCATCGTGTGCTCAGTCATTTGGATGTTTTGTGTCGTTTTCTATGTATCTCGATAATTTTGAATATGTTCTATATGTAAAATGCGTTCCAGATATTAACATAAAGTCCATTTGTTTTTCTATTCTGAACGAAGCCATTAGCATTTCTACTGCTATTCTGAGAAATTGGGCCATTACGTTATTTTCGAAACAAGTGTTGTGAGAAGATTCAAAATTATATTCATTCTTTTCATTAGATGCATCATCATCTCTTCAAGTTTGTTCGAATTTTCCAATTTAGTTTCTGGTATACTAGTACTAGGCTGTATGTCTCCAGGCTTACTGGATCTAGTAACTTGCGCTCTGAGTAGTTTTTTTTTTTTGTTGTGGTCATATTTGCGTCTTTCTCTTAGCGGTTGATACTTCAACTTTTGTAACCAACTGGGTGATTACCCTCACATAAAGCACATTTTACGGTGGTGTTTGTTTTTTATGCACTCGTTTGTTATAATGTTTCTCACCACATTTGACGTATCTCGGTTGGCACTATGTCTTCGTATGTCTGTAACGCTGACATCTTGTGCATTGGACTATTTCCCTCTTTTGTTTGGGAGGTTCTATTTTCATTCTAATATGTTGTAGGTGTTGTATTTCGTATATAGATTTATTGCTTACATTTGGCTCAAGCTCAATGAAGAATATGGGTCATAGTTCTTCACTCACTCTGTGTCGAATGTGCCATGTCACATAAAGTAAGCAAAAATTAGTATTTTATCTGCCTGATCAGATAAACTTTTACCTTGGCAACAAATACACATAACATGTCACTTTTGTGATGTTTGAAAAAGTTATGTATTTATTTTATTTGATATATTTATTTTGAGATGTTCAAAAAATTAAATAAAAAATACTTAGATGATATTTTTGCTTCATCTTTCAAAAGACATCACGATAGTCGGAGCACTATGTTTCGGCTATTGTTCTTTGTAGAAGTTGACAAGATAAATAAAGAAGGAACTTTTATTTTGAACGTATTCTACTTTCCCAAATGTGTATTGAATTTGAGATACAGAGAATCATTGGAATAAATATCTGTATTACATGCTTTCATGCATAGTAGAGAATTTTTAATGCGTTTCTATCTATCACACCTAACACCTTATCATATATGTATAACAAAGATACTGAAGAATTTTTGGCACCTGAAATGGTGGGGGTCGAGGATAAAATTTGTTAACTGCTACTGTCAGATAGAAACAAAAATTCAAATCATATTTCATTTTGAGATTATGATTTGTTAGAGAGATTATTGAATCAAGAGCATAAACGCTGCAAAGTGGTTGCGCGCCTCAAAGAGCGTGCTAGCGGATCGACCGGAGCCAACAACAACGTGCAAGCGATACGCGAATTCACGTAACACATTCAATATTGAGAAAAAATAATTTGGTTCAAAATTCTATTTCATCTATACAAGCATAAAAAATATTATTAGAAACTCGATATCTCTAACGTCAAGCGATATTTTTATTGTCTCTTTCTCGTTTATTTAATCACATCCAACTATTATTATTATCCAAATCTTAGCCCACCAGTTATTGTGATCTTACTATCTTCCCAATGAAATGAATTGAAAAACTCTTGCAGGATCTCATCATCCAAATATAATAGAAATATTTTATATAAGTGAAATTCTATAGTTTATCTACGACTATTATGTATTCTATAACTATAAAAGCTATTGAAATTTGATGTTTCGAAAAATCATTCGAACATCGGGCGCATTCAGTCCGGCATAATGCTTGTAGTGATTGCTACATAACGATAGTAATACTGTCTAATTAATATTGCTGTACCAATCAGCTCAGTGAAAATGATCTATGACTTATATAATACCGCTACGTAGTACGTAGCGCCACATCGGGCTGAACGCAGGCATTGTTATCATGGTAACCAGTTCAGAGAATATAAACATCCAAATAATACAATAGATAGATACTGTTGAATAACAATGAAGAGGAAGACTGGTAATAATGTAGACTATTTCTTAGAAGGTTAGAGCCAAAAGAATGAAAATTTTCTAAACTAGAATACATTCGAAGTTAAAAAAATATGTACCTATATGTTCTTTCTATCCAATACTCATCCAATATCCTTCTATAATAAGATTCTGTTAACTTTAAATAGTTGACAAATTTTTGGTAATCAATTCTGTGTTTTTGTTGACGGCGTGTATAAAGAAAGACGTATTCAACTTTTCATGCGCTGTGTTCATCTAGCACTTCGCACTACCATCCAAGTCTTTCACCTTGATCACATGATCTACCTGTTTGGCTTGAAACTCCCGCCTTGGTTCCAGTCGTTCTTCAACTGTCTTAAAGAACACAACATAGTGCTTTTGTTCAGTGCTTAGAGTTAAAAAGTCTTGGAGTGTGTGGTGTTTTCAGTGTATTTGTGATGTGCGCCAGCCATGGACGAAGTTTGAAACAAGATGGCGACGCTCGGACTGTCCAAAGTATTCATTTTGGATAAATATTTCACTGAATTGCAGAAATTTTGGGAAACGGAAAAGAAGCTCCAAGGTTGGGACTTTTTTTTAGGAAGTTTTTAGATTTTAGGCGATAGAAATGATCGACGAGTTGTAGTCTTTTCTAAAAACTGAAAATATTTGTTAACTAACGGCCGGCAGCTCACTATAGAAAAATGATATTTAAATTAAGAGTATCTCTAGCAAACTCAAGGGTGTTATAATTGAATTTCTTATAAATCCGTATATTGCTAGGAAATTAAAAGAAAACATATTGACTTTTACTGACTCACATAAATTTATTTCAGAGCAAATGACAAAATTGTGGTTTTGTTCGTAATTTGTAGCTTATGAATATATTAGCCTGATAGATTTGCATGGAGTACCACTATTAGGGTGGTAGAATTGATAATATTCTTTACGTCCAATAGAAACTTACTTGTTGAAGGCTAGTAGGTAACTGCACTAAATTAAAAACGATCCCTTTTTTAGGCAACTTGTACTTAATAATTTCAAAGTATAGGATTTAGATGAAAAATTGTCAGGATGTTTTATAGAGTTTAAAATGGAGACAACTTGCTCTCCTTAATAACATGTTTATGTTTAAAAAAAAAATCCTGCAGTAAATTCTCAAGACTTATGGCCTGTTTTATAAAGGATCAAGTAAATTTACTTTCAAAATAAATCTATTCTACTCAACAAATTCTAATCATTTTTAGTGTCTTTATGACAACAGAATCATTGAAAAATCGACTGTCATTCAACAGACCAAATTTTATTTATTCTGGGAGTAAAATACTTTGCCCTTTATTAAACCAGGCATTAGTCTACCAATTCGAACAAATTCAAATGTGTCACTTATCACTAAATAACAAAATTCAGATGATATTCACAGCACATCTTATCCATCTGAGCCTATTTCGAAGCAAATTTTCAGTAAATCGGACAATTGTGTAATGACAATTATTATAGACAAAAGGATTTGAAGTGTATTTTTTTATTTTAAATAATATCTGTGTAGCAATGTTCCGTGTGCTATTACTACTGTTTCTTCAAATTTCAAATGAATAAAAAACTATTATAAATATTTATATCGCTGCTCAACAGTGACCCGAAAATTCAAAAGACCAAACCAAGTCAATCTCTAAAGTTCGAATAAAAATATGATAGAAAGGTTGATTTGTCAAATACCCCGGATAGAATAAAAATATAAATCAATTGAAATTCAGTACTATCATGAAAATTTTGAAATTTGACAAAATGGTTTCAAATTGTTATTCAATTTTTTCTTTGGAATTCTAATAGGAGAATTCAAATCATTCGTTTATTAAAAATTTAATTTAATTTGGTGGCATAGAAGTGAGTCGCTATAAGGGAAGTTCTATAATTATAATGTAAGAATTCAATTGAAAATTCTCTTTCCTCAACAAAAGTACTTATTAAAAGTAATAATGCAAGTATTTAAAAATCTATAACAGTGTAGGTACTAATCAGTCTGAACATTCCTTTATATCGTGCCTCACTTGATCTAAGGGTGAGTTGAACTAAAAAATTATGATGAATTGTATTTCTGCTTTCTCGCAAAATACTCCAACAAAATATTTATCTAGTCAAAAGAATTCGAGAATTTGAATTCAAAATAATCTTACTACTAATTTTCTTAGAATGACGGGCATTTTTGATAAGATGAAGATACTAGCATTTTTCTGTATGGGGTGTATTCAACGATTTTTAATTTAATTCTGCTATCAAGGACTGGAAATACTGGTTTCATTTATTGTCAAACACAAATCACTCTTACCAATTTAAATATTCTACAAGAATTTTTATTGAGATTTTTAGCTATTTCATTGTAACAATAATATATTCAATAAAATTTACGTTCAAAATAAAATAATTATAATTGTTTGAACAATCTCGGAAGGAGAACCATTAGATATGTGAATGAAAGCTTTTTATTCCGAAGAATTGGCAGCTCTGCATTTACTCTACAATAAACATTTTTAAATTGATAACCTCATATATCTGCAGGATTTGAGCCAATATACTCATTCGTATCATTAGAATATTATTTAAATCACACAATGAACTGAAGTTGTAATTTTGTGCTGATCATCTGCAATACCTACATATCTATGTTATTCAAAAAACTATAATTCAAAATCGTTGAAATTGAGTTTTACAAAAAATCTAATTTTGTCTAACTGAGATCCAAAGTAGAAAAAAAATCCAGTTGCATTCAACACATTCATTTAATTGCATATTCGAGACAGTCTTCCCGCTCGTCGTACTCCCAATAACCTATCTTACAAAAATTCGGCAATTAAAACTCATATAACGATGTACAATAATTCTAGGAGACCTTTTGTCAGCCGGAAGGAATCTCTATTTTTCAAAATACTTATCTTATGTAAGGGCTAAAATATAATCGGCATCAATTACATCGATAATGACAGCTGTTACTTTGATATATGCAATTATTGATGCGACACTCTAAATTTATGAAACAAAGTTGAAACTATAGAGTTATGGTCAGGGCAGTACTGTGTGGCTACTGCAGATTTTATAATTATACACTTCCATTCGAAAAATCTCTTCAATATTAAAAATGAAACAATCCATATTGATGAATGTATTTAGAAACTATCGATAAATTTTATGGGCAAATATTCATTTTATGTGCGTCAATAAATAAATTAAAGTAACAGTGAACTCTCGTATGAATCACCTGTCGTCTCATAAGGATTTAAGAATATCTGCATTTATAATATAACTTAGACTAAGCAATAGAAGATGGATAAATTATTTTCTCTTGGTGTCAATATAATTTCCGATTATAAATCTGGCCATTTGTTCTACAGAACCGTTGTAAATATTCAAATAGATGACCAATAAATACTAATTTGTATAAATATATGTTTGGACTGCCTACGCAGAGACGAAATCGTTGCTGAATTTTTTTTTCATTATTTTGAACTTATTTGTAGCTTAATCAGTTTCTTCTCAAGAAAATTGACAGCTACACGAAACTAAAATGGAATCGGCATGGCATGCTGATTTGCTATTTGATAGCAACAATTTATTCCAGTTAAATTTGAACTATACATTTTTATTATCTTGCAAGATAATTTTAATTCGTTGAATTTTCATGATTCAATTAAAATTATGTACATAATGGAAATTCAGAGTTATTATCATCTTGCAAGATAATTTTAATTCACTGAATTTTTATGATTAAATTAAAATTATGTTCATAATGATAACTCAGCATGGAGATTATCGTATATAATATCACAAGGGACTGAAATTTTATCAATAAATTTTTCATCGTGAGAGTCATCTGTCCGATTAAATCACGAGAGCGTAGCTCGAAGGATTTCATCTGAGCAGATGACTCGAAGGATATTGCTCAAAGGTAATCAATGTTTGAAAGAAAAATTTGTGATAAAATTAAAGTCGCGAGTGGTATTTGTGAAGAATATTTCTCGAATGAAATTGCTACTATAAGTACTTATTAAATAATGTTAGTTGCAACTACTAACCTTTTTTATTGAAAAATGCACTGGATTGCCTCCATATACTCTTGTATTTTTAGACTTTTTTTTCAATTTCATTACTTACGGCGAAAAATGCATTTCCGAAACGATTAAATTTTGACATTTCCGAGAACTGATTGTTTATATTAGAACTGTGTATTGTTTCTCCATGACAAAGGCAATTTATCGCGATAACTCGCTTGCCAACGGGAATTTACCGAGGTAACGGGAATTTACCGAGGCAAATTCCCGTTGGCAAGGAATTTATTTTTATAATTGTCATTGTAACTATGCAAAATCTGTCAGTATAATTGACATGAGTGAAATAATTATAGGGAACCGTTGAATCTTTATTATTGAATTAAAATTATGTACATAATGAAAATTCAGAATTATTTTTATCTTGCAAGATAATATTGATGCATTGAATCTTTATGATTGAATCAAAATTATGTACATAATGGAAATTCAGAGTTCTTATTATCTTGCAGGATAATTTTTATTTATTGAATTGTCATGATTGAATTGAAATTATGTACACTCAATGGAAATTCAGAATTGTTATTATCGTGCAAGATACTTTTAATTCATTGTATTTTTATGATTGAATTAAAATTATGTTCATAATGAAAATTCGGAATTCTTATCCTCTTGCAGAATAATTTTAATTCATTGAATTTTTATGATTAAATCAAAATTATGTACATCATGGAAATTCGGAAATATTATTACTTCGCAAGATAACATTTTTTGTAACACGTACACTGAAAGTACCCTATTCTGAGCTGACTTCTGCTTCGAAAGTTCTCAATTCCAAACAATGGTAACAATTTTCATTAACTTTCTGTTGACTGGGTATTAATAGATATTAATATCCGCTACAAAAAGTGAAATTGTGGATTATGGATGCTACTAGATTTTTTCAAATCATTGATATATGTCAAATTGATATTTGAAAGAAAGTATTATAGAATGTGTTCGTTACAGTATGTGCATTAATTGTGAACGGGATAGCACAGAAAATGTGAAAAATATCAATCAATGAAATAAATCATATAAGCTATGTTTCAGTGTATTAGTTTACTGTAATGTGATTGCATTTGCAAAAATCTGTTATTCAAATCGATAAGATAGTTTCAATACATCCAAATTTATTTAAAAAGCTTTGTAATGAGAGTACTTCGGTGCACTTGTTACAAAAAGTTTCGTATGCAACACGGACACTGAACGACTGTCATTATTGTCACGGATGAATTTGGTTGCACGAAGCTAATCCTTGGGCTTTCCCCTCGTCTTCGCCTCGTACTTCTCCCTCGCCTTTTACCTCGGGCTTTGCCCTCGTCCTCGCCGAGTGCAACCAAATTCATCCTGGACAAAAATGACAGTCATTCGGTCCTTGTAGCATAATATACTATTAATGAATGAAATTTTTATGATTGAATTAAAATTATGTACATAATTTTAATTCAATTTATATTCAATCATGAAAATTCAACGAATTAAAATTCTCTTGCAAGATGATAACACTTCTGAATCTCCATCATTTACGTAATTTTAATTCAACTATAAAAATTTAATGCTCCAATATTATCTTGCAAAATGATAATAATTCTTAATTTTCATTAGGTTCATAATTCTAATTCAATCATAAAACTGAATACATTAAAATTATCTTGCAAGATGATAATAATTCTGAATTTTCATTATGTACATAATTTTAATTCAATCATAAAAATTCAATGAATTAAAATTATCTTGCAAGATAATAAGAATTCTGAATTCCCATTATGTACATAATTTTAATTTGATCATAAAAACTTAATGTATTGAAATCATCCCGCAAAATAATAATAATTTAGAATTTTCATTAGTACATAATTTTAATTCAATCATAAAAATTTAACGGTTTCATATAATTTTGCTAGATAATCTCCAGGCTGAATTATCATTATGTACATAATTTTGATTTAATCAATCATAAAAATTCAATGAATCAACACTATCCTGCAAGATAACGAGAATTCTGAATTTCCATTTTGTACATAATTCTAATTCAATCATAAAAATTCAATGCATTAATATTATCTTGCAAGATAATGATGATTCTGAATTTTCATTCTTTACATATTTTCGATTCAATCCTAAGAATTCAATGAATTAAAATTATCCTGCAAGACGATAATAATTCTGAATTTCCATTATGTGCATAATTTTAATCCTATCATAAAAATTCAACGCATTAAAATTATCTTGCAAGATAATAATAACTCTGGATTTTCATTATGTACATAATTTTAATTCAATCATAAAAATTCAATGAATTAAAATAATATTGCAAGATAATCAAAATGTATGGTTCAAATTCAACTCGTATGAATTGTTGCTATTAAATAGCAAAACGGCGTGCCATAAATCGGCAACTTTTCTTATTAATTCTTGACTGGTTCTGAATCGGTTTCAGATTTGACTCATTCGCATGCGCGTCGAATGAATCAGTTTCGGACTGCGTGTTGGAACGCATTTCTGACAAGATTTGGCTGTTAACTGTCAATCATATAATTTTAGGTTATAACTGTTCAGTTGTAGTAAACATGGAGGATAAAATCAGGTGAAAACTAAAAGTATGAAATAGTTTCTCATATAACCATATAATTTTAACGCTGGAGTCTAGTTGGGCATTCGGTAGAGGGTACCTTAATCTGAGTATTCCAGTTGGGCATTTTAATCCCTTACAATGCAGATATCGAATTTACCTGTATCAAGTATCTATCCGCCTCCATAACTGTATGTTTATGATGTTTGCAAAATATTTAACATTTTACATTTTCCATAACATTTACTTTTTAACTTCGCCTCTAATACTATATACTGATTGGTCATTTCCCTAATTGTATGTATAGCTTTAAGAGTTAAAAAGTTCTAGAAAAAATTGCATTCAAATTGATAGCTTTGCTTTCATCAACAAATGAAAGCGAAGAAAATATGATATTTGCGTTTCATCAGTTATTTAATATTCAGTGATCATGGAGATGAATCGCATAGTTAGTGAAAAGGAAATTAAATGGAGTTGTACAAATAAAAATTATCGATGCTACCGCTAAAGTATGTACAAATCGCGAGTTCAAAATATTAAACAGTGACTTGGGTCATGATCACAAAGAAGAATTAAATATTGAACGGCAGGCGCTAAGTAATGCAGTCTCCGACCTTACCGAAAAACCATCCAAGCTGATTCGTTTGGTGTTTGAAAGAAATTAATAGTATCATAATTTTAGAGTCTCGTATGATAATTGAAATTTGATGGAATACAAATAAAAGCAGTTCGAACTCACTATCTTATATACAGAAAAATACAAGTAGAGAACTGCCCAACTGGAAGAGCTTATTACGCCTACCCTTTCGTTTGTAAGGGATTATCTCAGGTACAATGCCCAACTCGGATACAGCAAATATTAATTCCTATTGTCAGGGAATTTCTGATATTTGTCTGGAAAAAATACATTATAGGATATGTATGCATTATTACTCATAAAAGTATATGAGACATACAACTCAGTGATGTAATGACGTGATTTCGTCGTCTGCCTTGACTGGCTATGGACAGGAGCCAGTGGCGCAGCAAGTGCGAAAAATAGCACCGAACCTATCTTAAAAAACAAGTCTCGTGATAAGTCTAGTACCCCGCATCGAACCAAATTTCTTGCATCGGAGCAAGCGTGGCACCCAGCGCGGCGCCAATTGAACAAAATTGCTTGAAAAATTGCATCGTGTGCGGCGAGCTTTATAGTATAAGAGATATAAAATTGCACCTAATTGAGTTGCGTATACTATTGATTTTTGCATTATCGATGATAAAAATTTGATTCAATGCACAATGCTCTGACATGTGAAAGTGTTATATTAGTGGTATTGTGTCACTCTAATATTTTCCATAGATTGGATATTGATGAGAAAATGTCAAATGAATTTAAATTCACTTAAATTCAAGCAAAAGTTTTTAACAAAAAAGTTCGTTGCTAGACAGAGTATAGACAGATTTTAATACGTGATGGTATCTTGACGAATATTCTATTTCAATCTAGAAGAATATCTGCCAATAGAAAAATATTTTGTCATTATGTGAGAAGATTTAAAATATTTGAACCCAATAAATAGCAATGATGCACATATTAGAATTGAGTAGTAAATTTACTAACGGCACGGCAATTCAAAAATACACTAGTAAAGTATGGTTATGATTAGTCAAATTCATTTGTCTTTGAGTTTATAAATAATTTGCTAAACCAGAGGTCTCCAAGCTTTTAAACATAAACCATGGTGGGCCGAATACCAAGCAAGTCAGATGTGCTACCGTATGCCGGATGGGTAAAGCTTGCGGGCCGTAATTTGGAGACCCCTGTGCTGGACCATACTGAGTATCTTGTTCCAGTTAGAATTAATGCTGCCGATTCACTAGACTCCCGTTTCAGTGTTTTTATATATATATATATATATATATATATATATATATATATATATATATATATATATATATATATATATATATATATATATATATATATATATATATACATATGTATATAATTATTGATTTGTACTTTGAACATAAGCTGATACTGTAGTAATACATGTTTAGCTTCTTAAGCTCGCCGCACACGATGCAATTTTTCAAGCAATTTTGTTCACTTGGCGCCGCGCTGGGTGCCACGCTTGCTCCGAAGCAAGAAATTTAGTACGAACTTACCACGAGACTTGTTTTACAAGATAGGTTCGGTGCTATTTTTCGCACTTGCTGCGCCGCTGGCTGCTGTCCACAGCCAATCAAAGCAGGCGACGAAATCACGTGACTATATCACTGAGTTGTATGTCGCATCAGAATGCTGTGCCTCATTAGTGCATTGTGTTTTGTGGTATTTTAAGATACAAATAAGTAAAAATTGTGGCTAGTGGAAATTAGATTATGTTTACGTACCCTAGCTCAGGGTGTTTACCAAAAAATTAAATGAAAATTCCCTGACTTCCAGGTTTTTCAGGTTATTTTCAATAAAATCCCAGACAGTAGAAAACAAAAGTTTGATATAAGTTTACATATAATCACAGATTAATGTTGCAATTCTGTGTGAACCCTATGAATCTGTAAATTAAAAAAACAAACTGCAACGAACTTGATATCCTTATGAACGAATTTACATTGATCGACAAAAGTAAATGTACTTTAATAATTTTTTTTCATGAATTTATAGATCTGGAAGATTTTTAGATTTGCACAGATGGCCCTAGTATCTCAAAGAGTGAAAATATACTTTTATTAATAATAATGCATAAATATCCTATAATCTATTTATAATATCAGAAATTCCCCGACGATTCCATGACATTTCCAGTTTATCTAGATTCCCTGACATTTCCAGGTTTTTCACGTTTGATATACACCCTACTAGCTCGTCAAATAACATGTTGAAAACTCTGCGGCCTTGATTCCTTCTCAAAAGTCACTCTCTTGACTAAAGTTTTTTCTTCTTTTTTCTCTATCTCGTAATTCCAATTAATTTGCAAGCTATAACTGCAGCAAAGGCTCCTGCTCTCCTCCGACGAGTATTTTCGGCAACATCCATATTTGTAATAAACAAGTCTACCAAGTCTACGTTCTAGAGTCAGAATGAGTGGCGCAGCTTGCATCGTGTGATGCGAAAATGAGTGTCACACTAAGTGCAGTTCAAAGCCCAGTGCACAAGAAAACTTGCTGCAAATTAAGTGGACAAAATTGCATAGAAAATTGCCTCGTGTGCGGCGGTCTGTATGAATCACATTGTATATAACAATACTAATTCCGGTCGTCTAGCAATATCTCAGTAAGGTTTGGTAGAGATGGTTAGATCACTTAATAGAAAAATCTTCAAAAATCAAATATCTCGCTACTCAATTAGAATAAAAATCTAATATTCAATAATAATTGAAATTCTTGCAGAGAATTTTGGAATAATACTCTACTTCTCAGATCGAAAGCACTCAAGAGATATAACTCAAATAAAACTGTGTTTCAAGAGCGTCCTAAATTTTTGGTGTGAAAATACGGTTTCCAACACCAATGAGCGAGTTCGATACGTTCTTGATTGTATTTTTTAGTCTTATTCTGTAGCTCTCGTAATGATTCGATTTGAATTCAATATTCAATCTACTTTTTCTGCAATAAAAATTTTCATGTATTCTTTCACATAATTTGGAGGATATTATTAAACCGCAAATAATAATCCTGTCATTGAGAACAATTGTCAATTATATATATACTGCTTTTGATTTTGGTAGTAGTGGTTTTCTGTACATTTTATGATCAAGTTTTGATATAACATGCAATGGAGCCTTGAATGAAACCGAACGAGAATACGAAAATCTGCGAAGTGATTCGGTTCCATTGTGTCGGAAGTTCGCTTATAAAGTTTTTTCATTTGAAAAGAGTTGAAATATTTGAAATAAATGATTGTAGGAAAAGTTAAGTTTCAATTTATGATTTTCTTTATTAATTCACGATGATCATTTCGACTTTTGCAGTCATCTTCAGGTATCTTTTTTTTTACCTGAAGATGACTTCAGAAGTCGAATTGATCATCGTGAATTGATAAAGAAAATCATAAATTGAAATGCAACTTTTCCTACAATCATTATAGCTTATGAATTTCTTATCACTTTTAAAAAAATCTGACGTGGACATCACGTGGTTTACTTATACATCATTGGATATATATATATATATATATATTCAAATACAACATCTCATTATTCCACGGCTAGTCAGTTGCTATGGAAACAGTATGTCATCAGTCTTATGCTACAACATTCCTAAATACTGATTTCCAGGATTCTACGGCTAACAGTTCTGAATTTATGCACAAAATTCCAAGATCGCCAAGTATAGTGCACTTTTGACTCAGTCGATCTCAATGAAAATAGGATATGAGCATCTAGTCTAGACAGTACTATCATCTTGAATACTGTATTCTAATATTCTACGTTCAATCGTTTTGGATTTATGCGAAAAATTGAAAAAGGTTTCGAGTAAACTGCACTCCCGGCTTAGCCGATCACAATCATAATGCAAGGTGTATAACTAGATGTTATTAAAGTGCTTAAACGAAATCTCAATATTGATTATTTTAAATTTATGAGAAAAATTCAAAAGATCTGTAATATGAAGTGCACTTCCAGCTTAGTCGATTGGGACGAAAATAGGAGATGATCATTCGGATACTACAACAATTTCAAATACTGAATTCCAATATCCTACGGCTAATCATTCTAGATTTATGCGGAGAATTCAAAGAAAGTATCAGGTAGACGTACTGACATCAAGCCAAAAATAGTCAAAATGGATTCAGGGATGCTCAAAACGGATAATCCATCAAAATCTCGATATATGAATTTTATCGGTTTCACAATATTTCCTATCTTAAATACAAAATTTCAACATTATACGCTCAACCAGTTTTAAGATTTGCGAATTACGCACGCACGCACGCACGCGCGAACGCACACACATACGTATACCGACATCAATGACGTATTAACAGTAGACCCAGCACGCGGCATTTGTTTTGATGCAGGAATAAACAGTGGAGTGAGGAGGGTGAACATCGTTGTATCGCAGGTTGCGTTTTTCATTTGAAAAAATATCGATTGTGAGATGTGAAAAAAATCTATTTTTTTTTTTATCTTGAATCAATTGATATATTATTACTTCTATTTCAATAAATATTAACATACAGTACAGAATATAGGCGTGCACTTCTCAAACATAAATAAAAGCAGGCAAACCGCATAACAAGCATGTTTACTCCCTTCGCTTCTCAGAACCCCTCACCTTGTAAGTGCTAACATCACAACAAACTGTGGACTGCCATAGGACGCGCTGGGTCTACTTTAATAATACGTCATTGACCGACATCAAGCCATAATAGTCAAAATGGATTCAGGGATGCTTAAAACGGATATTTCCATCAAAATCTTGATAGGTGAATTTTGTCGGTTTCACAATACTTCCTTGTACTTGGTACAAGTAAGTAAAAAGTGTTTCAAATTAAATAAGTTGCAATAATTTGCACTCTATTAATATTGAATTGAAATTTTTAAACTAACTCAGATATTGAAAAAGTGTTGCAATGCTAAAAATATTGATTGCTGGTATCCGCACTCACGATTATCTAAAATATTCAATTGGAACCTAAAAATTCGTAAAAAGTTTCAAATAACGTGCACTTCCTGCTCTGCCGATTTATACCAAAATAGCAGATTACCATTCTGATACAACACCAAGTTCAAATACTGAATTCCAACATCTTACGGTTGATCATTCTGGATTTATCAGAAAAATTCGAAAAAAGTTTCAAGTAAAGTGCACTTCCGGTACAGACGATTGAACCATAATGCGAGGTGCACAACTAGACTCTATACCAGTCTTAAATACGAAATCTCAACATTATACGTTCAACCAGTTTTGAGATTTGCGAGTTACGAACGCACGCACATTCGTACTGACATCAAGCCGAAAAAATTCAAAATGGATTCAAGGATGCTCGAAACGGATATTTCCATCAAAATCTCGATAGGTGAATTTTGTCGGTTTCACAATACTTCCTTGTACTTAGTACAAGTAGGTAAAAATTGAAGAAACAATTTATTCGGAAGTTTGCGTATTATTCTCAACCTATTTTTAGCCAAAATATTTAACATTTTTCCATATGTAAGAACGTTTAGTAATCAAATTACTTTAATGGCAGCATTCTAAGCAAGCCAAAAAATCTTATAGATCAAACGATCTAAAAAAAAATTATGGAAACGTATCGACTTTTGTTGATTAATGTGAATCTCTATATCTACTGTTAACTTCAAAGAAAAGAAGAGAATAGTTATTTGTGTATCAAGGCCGTAAAGGTTATCTTTTTTGGTTGAATCTGTTGTTTGCGGCCGAAGCGTAGCTGAGGCTGCAATTCAGGTGAGACCAAAAAAGAACTGTAGGCCGAGGTGCACACAACGTTTTTTAGGCGATCATCACGAAATAATTCAAAATTACAAATTTTTTTCTATTTATTTCTAAGACATTGCAATTTTAAATCTTAGTTACCGTTGAAATTGTTTTATTTAATTGTCTTCTAATCAAAATGACATTTGTGAAATATGCGTATCAATTTCTTGAATTGCACGAACTATGAAGGTTGACGGAAGAATATAATATGTATTTCGGCGAAAACTGTTTCTTGAAGAGTACATCAAGCAGCCAATATAGGTAGATATGAAGTGTTAATGAAGAAGTTTTTGACAGATCAGTTTCAAAAAGGTAATATTTGACAGATCAGTCCCAAAAAGTGGAATATGACAGATTTGTACCAAAAAGTAAAACTTCACGGTCGCAAAAGGAGCCATAGAAACAACTTTTTTGTTATGATCGCCTAAAAAATCAGTTTCGATTCTCAATTTTGATGGGGACCCACATCATCATAATTTCTTTGAGTCTATCTGAAGAAGAATGATATTAGCAGAGATGTTACTGTGAAACTTCAAATAATAGCGAAACTAAGATGTTATATCCATAAGTCTTAGTAAGTAACTATTGTATCAACAATATGTTTCGTATGAAATATCCTTTAGATAAACTATTTAACTTTACTTGATAAAACCGACCCTTATAAGCTGAAAATTCAAATTCTAAGAGAAATGTTGCAAATACGAAACAATTGTACTGAATTTTGGCAAATTCCTTCTCTAAAGGAAAGATATACCTACATACATGCTTCCATACGAATGCAATACATCGCAAAAGATCCCATCAATCTATGTATGTGCATGTTCGTATTTCTCGTTGTTATGCGCTATAAACTCTGGCGAATTAACAGACTATGCCAAAGAAGGTGATTATAGATTATATAATCTTATGAATCCTTCTGTATCATAGCTTGTACGACAATATCAAGAAAAAAATGACCGCTATAGTGTTCACGGAACGTTAAAAATTAGTTCTAAAATTTTCCTTATATGTTAATTCCACAATGTCCTATCGTCTTACCTGCCTGTCTAAAGATGAATATAGCTTTTAAAAATTTCTGATAGAATATTGAATAAAATACTTGTGTGTTATCACTCTTATTTCTGATAGCTTTATAATTATTATACATATAGTATTTCTATCAATTTTAATCCACTATCATAATTCTTTAAGGTAGTACGATCATAAGAGCAAGGTGGATATGAAAAGCTGTTCTTTTTTTGTATATTTCAATCGAATAGAATACATCTGATCTAATTTTTTGAGAAAGATCTGACGCATAGTTTTTGTGTAATAAATTTTTTTAAACTGTGTATTTAACATGTAGTCAATGGAGACTCATCTCTTATGCTCTGTGAAACGCACATTTTTCATCTTATTCAACCACAATTTTGGATAGAGAGATATAAAAAACTGTTATTTATATTTGCCAACTGTCGTAGATCACCTCAAAACTGTAACAAGAAATTCTGACGTGCAGTTTTGTAGATATTTTAATCTAAATGATCAGAGATTCACGAAAATATTTGTCAGCCATATTGAAATAGGAAGCTTGGCGACGTTGGATAAAAAACGCGCGTTATTGCTTATTTTAACGAGTTTAGTTTTTCTTAGTTAAATACTCAAGTTTATTATGCGCACAAAAATGTGATTTTGTAGATAATGAAAAACTATCAAATACATTAAATACGTAAGATCTGTTTTTAGTCAATAAATTAAGTATTGTCATGAAAAATTGATTAAAAAGAATAATAACAATAAAAATATTCTGTTTGTGCATGTAGGAAAATAATATAAAATCTGTAATAGAGAGCAAACAATACTTGAAAAATAATTATTGCACATTTTTATTTAATTCATCTATTTTTGATTTTATATCGGAGTTCCTATATTTTAGATGTTCTTTCATCAAAAAATCACTTGTACTTTTATTCCATGTTATAATTCTTCCTTTTGCGAATCTTCCGTTATGTCTAAATTGAAATGTTTTATAATTCATTTCTTCAATTTATGAATGACAGTTAAAAGAACACTTTAAATGACAACAAACATGTGCTTGGGTTAGCTGCACTGTTGCCAGCTCTTTTCTTGCGAAAAAATACACAAGTCAAAAGACATTTATTTAATGTTTTTAGTAGATAAACAATGAGATGAATTCATTTATGAATTATCTTAAGTAACATCTAAATTTAAGTTATTAATTTACATGTCCACATTTCTGATTTTAGTTGAGAAAAGAAATAGAGTTTATTATGACTTTCGTGGTAGTAGGCGTTCAACCTTAACAGATCTTTAGTAAGTTTTTGTTGGCTCTTACGATTTACAGTCTTTTGATCTTAAAATAGTCCTTGCATTAAGATCTAAAAGTAAGAACTGAGATAAAAATTTAAAGAACTCTATTAATACATTTCTGATCTTAGCTTTCCTTGTACGATGTTGAAGAATGAAATCCAAAATCTTTTTTTTTTATGTAAAAGAGGTACATTTGAATTTTTTTCCTTCGGTATTTAAAATATATGCATATTGCTATTTCCATAAGTCCAGGTATTTGTAATGTGAGTTGAATGGAAAAGAATGATCATCATATTGGAAAATAATATCTCTTCAATATGCGATCATTACTTATATAGTATCATCTCTAGAAAAAGTTATGAATATAGTTTTAAACCTATGAATCAATTCAATCAGTGATGTAATGTTCAACTCTAGGATATAAAAAAAATTACAAGCGGGTCTACAATTTGCACCAAACTGAAATCAAAATACAATTATTTTATGTTGAACAATATCACCGAAACAAGGAAGTAGTATATCTTGTGCTACACCTGAATCAGCAGCCATTTTGACCTTTCACCTGCTTGCAACTAACTATAGTTAGATGCTACACCAGCTGCATAGAATCCTTCACCGCAACGATGCAATTTTCCAAACACAACTCTACTATTATCTATTTAAAAAATCGACTTATTCCATGATCAACAGAATAGAGGAAATGATTAATCAAGCATGAAATCCGTGCTTTGAAGGCTCCGTACGGTGAAATATTTTACTGATGCGTTTGAAAATGTGTGTGCATAGCTAGCACATGATCTTTCTTCCCGAGTATCTACATGAAGTATATTATATTGAAAAAATATATACTTTTTCTATTTTGCTGTAATTATTCACGTATAAATTGTAGACGAAAGACGTGATATATTGGAAACTACACAGTATGAGACCAATGTAGATCAAATTACTTGATAAAATCAGTGGCGCAGACTTTTTTGATCGATATTACCAAGCCGCAATGTGATACTGCCGTACTTGTCGATCAGAATCTATTGCCTTGCTAGAAATTTTCAACAGAAAGTTCATGTCGTAAAATAATGTCTCTATTTTCATGTCGTCACGTGCTGCTACCATTTACATGATATATCCAAGTCACTTCAGAAAGCAAAATCAAAGCAGTAACGGAACTTGTCATTCCATACGATATCATATTATAAGCTTTCAAATGCCACAACTGTAGCCAACCTGTGTGTAAGAAATTTCACTAGATTTTTTCCAGTGAGTAAAATTAAAATGCAATTTAATAGGTATATAATGATGGGTGATATATTAATTATCAAATATTATTTAATAAAATTTGGTGTACAAGATCACAGAAGTAGCTCAGTAGCTCAAGTAAAAATAGTAGAGTTAATTGAAGTTGAGAAATATTCATAGTTCATAAAAATTTGAAAAAGACCATAGAAGTTTACAGAAGTTAGTAGAAGTTCAGTTGAATCTCAGAATAAGTTAGTAAATATGACTAATAACCCAAATAATTGATCTCAGAGATAAATTCAACCTGTCTTACATAATATATATATATATATAAATAGCATTACCGAGGTAAACTAAGATCTCAACGTATTGCCAAAATACAAAAAATATTCCCTCAATTTAAAAGAAAAACATGAATATGATTGTTCAAAGTTACAAGATACTATTCCAATCGACAGCTGTCATTCCTTTAACAAATATCAAACATTCAGATCGAACCATAGGCGCACAGTGAAATTTTTGACAAAATTGTTACTTGATATCTAGAAGGTTCATATGAAGAAGTTACCTAGAAAAAATTATTGTACTTGACGATGTCTTTCACTGGTTGAAATGAATATCTTTATTTCTGTTACATATGAATCGTTCTTCAAAAATTTGAATGATTAAGTCGACTCTTAAATGAAATGACTAAAAATATCAATAGCACAGGGCTACTGCACTTGAAATACGCACTTGCACTTGAAATACGCAGTTATTATACATTCTTCTCATTGATTTCAAAAAGTTCATCTATATGCAGGTGAATCCGTGGTTGACATCAATAGAATATGTATAGAGCAATCACAAGTGGAATTAGGACTTCACCCGAGTGCTGCAGTCAATTATTACATATTTTTCATAATGATCCAAAAAGTACATATATATGTGGGTTGAACCTCGGATAACAGCATGTGAGTTACAATAATATTACATGTCAGGTAAAGTGAACAGTATGTGATGGTATTCATCTCTATAATTGAATGCTATTGTTATAGAGGGTAGTATGAAAAGAATTCACGGTCCAAAAAACTAGCAGATAATATCATTTATCACCGCCCATCTAGAACGGTCTTAGACACCAGGATTATTCTGATATTGCAATAATTTTTGGGTATATCTATTTGAAAAATAGCTCTATTAAAAAAGTTTTTTGGAAAAATTTGTACCGAAATTCAAAAACGAAAACTAGGCGAGACGAAATTGATCCTCGTGGCTCGTGGCCACATAACAGGTCATGAGTATTATAAAATAAACTTGGAATATTTAAAACATGTTATCGCTAGCATCGTACAGATGGTATTGCTTTTGGAATTCCTATTTAAAACATAATCCTAGAGCTGTCATATGTTACACTTTTAATATCGTGATTTGGAAAGAGGAAAGCTTCAGGGCACAGAATTGTCTTTTTTTCAGTTGAAGATCAATTATAGACAATTTTTAATTGAATTTTTCTACTGCCGTGTGGATAGTACATATTTTACGCCCTATAAACAATGCGTAAAGTATGGCTGCTCTTAGTTAGAGTTGAGATTATCCACTACGGTAATCGTTGGAAATCCTCAGCTTTTTATATTAAACTCATAATTTTGTATTGATTTATAATAAAATCGTTACTTTTCGATATTGATATTTTAATTGATGTAGTATTTCTGACGACACTGATTATCACACAGAGATTTATGGCTATGTTGCTGGACAATTCTGCTTGAACCTCTCCCACCCATGAGACTAACGAGTAGTAATTAAATTTCCACGAATTTATCTTTGTAGCATTTCTCACTGATCCAATTGTTTGATTATTTGTTAATTTGTTACCTAAATTTCAACTTGTAATCTAGGCCGTACTTATCAAAATATGGGAGTTGAGTGTCATAGAAAAGAAATTGTATGCAATAAGAGTATAAACATGGCATTTGGTCAATAATTTTAGTGACTCGGCAAGCCTTGTTATCAAATATACAGATAATGCACTGATCACCAAAGTATTTCTGACGACACTGATTATCACACAGAGATTTATGACTATGTTACTGGACAATTTTGCTTGAACCTCTCCCACCCATGAGATAAATAGTCTCTTCCCACCGTGAGATTCTTATTGTAATTTAAAATAACATTTTTTCCAACCTCGAAAAATTGCAATATTACTATGATGATTGTGAATGAAACATATTCCCAATTCTCAATCAAAATCATGATAATATTGAGTACCATGTATACATTTGTATTTGTATTTTGTAAAACTGTGAAATCGCCAAAACCCACACTTCGAGATTTTGATGAGAATATCCGTTTTGGGCATCGCTGAATCCATTTTGACTATTTTCGGTTTAATGTCGGTACGTATGTATGTATGTGTGTTCGTAATTCACAAATCTCAAAATCCGGTAAACGTATAATGTTGAAACTTTGTATTTAAGACTGGTGTAGGGTCTAGTGCTCTTTACTTGAAACTTTTTTTGAATTTTCCGCATAAGTCTAAAATGATTAACCGTAGGATACTAAAATTCAGTGATTGAAATTGCTGTTACATATTTTAGATCTTTTATCATTGTACCAATCAGCTGAGCCGGAAGTGCACTTTATATAACAAAATTTTTTGAATTTTCCGCATAAATTCAGAACAATCAGTCGCAGAATATTGAAATTTCGTATTGAGCACTTCTATAACATCTAGTTGTACTCTTCGCATTATGTTTGCAATCGTCTGTACCGGAAATGCACTTAACTCCAATCAATTTTTGAATTTTTCGCAGTAATCTAAAATGATTGAACGTAGAATGTAAGAACTCAGTATTTGAGACGACAGAACCGTCTAGATGCTCATGTCCTATTTCCATTAGAACGATTAAGCTGGAAGTGCATTCTACTTCTTTTGACAATTTTCTGCATAATTTCGAAACGATCGGCTGTAGAGTATTAAAATTCAGTATTTCAGTCTGCTGTGGTATTTGAATGATTGCCTACTATTCTCATAACAATCGACTGAACTGGAACTGCACTTCAGTTGGAGTTTTTTTGAATTTTGCACATAAATTCAGAGCTGCTAGCCGTGGAATCTTGGTAATCAGTATTTAGGAATATTGTAGCAAAAGAATGATGATGATGATCTACTGTTTCCAAAGCATCCGACTGGGCCGAGAACGCATTTTACTTGGAAGATTTTTAGAATATCTTGGATAAATCCAAAATGTTTGGTTGTGGAACGGTAGAATTTTGTGTTTGATTATCGTATTATTATATGCAAAGAATATAACCAATAATGTACAAGTAAGTCATGTGATGTCCCCATTAAATTTTTAGATTTGAAAATAGTTCTAGATTAAATCTTTTTTTGTAGAAAAAAAATTTTGTCCTCGAATACTTTTGTATTACACAGAAAAATTTAATGTTAGATATACAAATCAAAATCAATTCAACAAGTTGGAATATTGCACAATATTTTCAAGATGATTCTGCAAATAATATCCATATGGTATCATGTACAAGAATATGTATAATTTATTTCAGGATGGTAACTTTATTTTAAATTTGAGCTAATATTAAAATTAAAATCAAAATGATCTTAGTACAACCCAGAAAAAAGAAAATTTATTGGCTGCTTATTGCCCCCATACAGTGAAGATTCCCTTAAGCCATGCTAAAATCGGCAATTCCCAACTCGGCACATTTACAGGTAGTCTCTGCTAATGACTCCCCAATTCGGCACATACGAGTATCTCAGGTACCTGCAATGATACCCAACTCGGCACACTTGCAGGTAGTGTGGACATTCTAATGTTTTTAAATAAAATCAAATCAATTTTATAATTTCCTTTTTATAATCATATAAAATTTGACATACAATAATACAAAATCAAAAAATATGTAGGTTGCATCATACAATAAAAATAGTAATTTCAGCATGACCATGGATTAACCTTTTTGTCGTTATTACTCGATCTCTGGACTCGCTCATAATATGGAAGAATGCTTTGCACTTTCGATTAACACACCGCTACTTCATTTCACCAGATAAAAATTCTCGATTTGATTTACTGAATTTATGTTGTTCTACAATCAATAGTGTTTTTCCACGTTGGCTAGCTATAGTTTGTGAATTGATCTCTTTGATTTTGTTGACTGAACTGTTAGATTAGATACCTATTAAACAAAACATTTTAATTTATATTTCTCATAGGTGTTAAGCCGATAATAGGGATGGGTTTTTCTGCAAACACTTGTTAAAAGATGGGCCGAGTTGGTCATAAGTATTACCACCAACCCTTGACTGATGTCCCATCAGGAGATTAAATGTGCCGAGTTGGGGTGTGCCCGCTAAAATAATTTATCCTGTACTATATATACCTCTATTCCAAGGATTAGTAACTAGGAGCCCGCCAAACTACTTTTGCTTTTCGCAGTATGAAAGTTAAACTATATAAAAATAATAATGCAGTCCTCATTCTTCTTCTTACGTTTTTTTTGGCCCGTGTCATCGAAATGATTTCTGACCCCTGCTGTAGTCTAGAACTAGCAAAAGCTATCAGAAACTAGATATCCGTCATAGAAATATTTGCAAGACTAAACCTGAAAAATGTGCCTCTATTCTATGTAAAATACTCCACTTCCATATATGGTTGAAGCAATGAGCATATCAACTGCATCTCCATTTGTTTTATACAGTCACAATTTTCATTTTATCGTTTGTCATCTTGAATGTATTCAACTATCTTGTAAGAAACACGTGATGTCATCGCGTGCTCGTGTATGCCTGTGTGTTTGTTCGTAAGATAAATAACTGTACCTAAATGACGTAACCAAATGAGAAAAATTGATTTCAATATGAAAAACTGACACGTTCTATAGGAAAATAAATTAATATTGAGCACACAGATATTTTCAATTATTAAAATCAACACAATTGGTTTCTATCATTAAGGTTATCCTTATTTGGCGTCAACCAGCTATAATAATAATCAAAATGTTGTTATAAAACGAGATATACTAGAAATTTTCAAGGGAGCGGTGTACGTAAGCGAAGAATCTAGGAAAAAAAAACCCTGAGAAATAAAACCTCGGAAAAGAAGCCCCGGAAAAAACCCCCGGAAAAAAAACCTCCAGGAAAAAAAAACCCCGAGAAAAAAGTCCCCTGTAATAAAATTCGAAGAGAGTTTATATAATGAATATTATAAATTAGGTATATAACGTGTTTTCAATATGTTTGATAATAAAACCAAGAGTTATAAATAACAATTCTATATAACGTGTAAGTATAAATTTTATTTATTTATTAGCGTCAATGATAATATAGTAGAGTAAAGCATTTACATACATTTAATTTTTGTGCATGTTTAAGAGACGATCTCAAAAATATTTTTGTTTCTTGAAAAGTTACCAAAGGTCCGTAGATAACGACGAAAAACTGATTTTGGTCAATTGTTTATTTTGTAAATAATTCCTGAACTGTTGCAAATGGGAAAAAAGGTTTCAAGTAAAAATGTTGAATATTATTGTTACCCAGACATTGGCATATGTAAATATTTTTATTGTAAGGCATAAATAGAACTAATACATAGAAATAACAACAAAAAGCTACATCTTTTTTTCTGGTTTTAATAATATAAAATTTAATTTCTTTGTGTTGGTACAACATGAGGAATTTTACAATTTATGTATTTTATGTTGACTTATATTTAATGCCTGAACTTATGCTAATACTTAGCCTTCATATTTTTAAATAATATAGAACAATTGAGAATGAGAAATCTATATAAATGTTTTACTCCATTATATTATTATTGACGTTAATAGATGAATAAAACAGAAGACCCTGTATTTTGGTCTGTACATTGTACATTATGCGTTATTTAGAATTGTTGCTTATTACTCTAGGTTTTATTATCAAACATAATGAAAACACCCTTATACATCTAATTTATAATATTCGTTATATTAACTTTCTTCGATTTTCATGACAGGGGGCTTTTTTACGGCGGTTTTTTTCCTGGGGGTTTTTTTCCAGGGGTTTTTTTCTCGAGGCTTTTTTTCCGAAGTTTTATTTCCCGGGGGTTTTTTTCCTGTTACCGTAATCGAATAATGGCACTAGATTCATGATGTCCCTCTATGTTTACATGGTATGCCTAACCCTAAATCTAGTTTTGAATCGTACTGCAGGTTACGGAGAAACCAATAAAATATTGAAACAGAATTTATGTTCATAATAAATATATTCAAATTATATATAGACAATATATTTGAATGTGACGTACATCGTCACTTAATAATTTCAACTATCATCATCACTGGCGCAACAGCCCTTGTAAGGGCCTGGGCCTTTCTAATCGGTATCACCGAGCCGCGGTATAACACCGCCGTACTGCCGATCAGAATTCCGTGCCATTGCTACATATTTTAAGATGTATAGGTTGGCAACCTATAGCACCCGAGTGTGTTGATGCAAGTAGCTGCATTTTTTATTTTTACGACAAATCACACATTGTCGGTGAGTGGATTCGAACCTGCGACCTCTTGGTCGAGTGACGTCACAGCATGTATAGGTGAACAAACACGCTCGGCCATCCGCACTCAATTTCAACTATAGTTAAATTAAATTATATATTAATCCGAAATACTTATATTCATTATAAATTCACAAAGATATGTAAGCGGCATTATTTTAATTTATTTAGAAGCCAGTGTATTCAACATTACTTTAATCTGAATAGTTTCACTTAAAATAGCGGATGATATTTTGTTGTACAGTTAAGGAAATACCAGACAATAATTATTTTGAAACTAAATTTGATAATTTCAGTCGTTGGACCATAGTGAATCGGACTATTTCAAGTTTGAACATTGGTATAATATTCAGAAATATACCTAAAAGCAAATTGAACTTCGAGCTGAAGCACATCAATCATACCATTCACAAATATTATTCAATGAAACCTATATATTCTCATCATAAATATACATTATAAAATTTTCTCTTTATAAATATCTAATTGTATTGAAATTGCTAGTAAAATATAAAGATTCGTAATGAATTTATCATATTTCAAGATATACTACCCGGGTACCTATAAAAGAAATAATAAAATTTTTGCAGCGCTTCAAGTTATACTCAGCCATCCAAAATGATTCTTGGAATCCAAAGGACGTGTATGCAACTCTGCTATAGTGATTTTTGAAACAGCATTTCGATAAACATAAAAAATAGTGTACCGTGCAATCATCAGGCAACAGTATTAATATTCATGAGAAATTATCTTATATTTCATGCTAAGTGATTAGAATCTTATTTTCGTATCATATTTTAACAATATCTCCACAGTTTTCACTTACAGTACTATTATATTATAAACACATACAAACACAAGCCACCGCAGATAAAGTGAAAGGTATAATTTCTATTCAACGTAACAAATGAATCACACAATATAATTTCTTTTCTGACTGCGATTTTTCCCACACTTTTGACTTAACATTATTCACTCTGGCAAAAACATTACTGAGGGTTAAATTACAATATATATGATGTATGCAAACACTTAAATTTATATTATTGACATGAACAGTATTCAAACCATAAAAAAATTGCATATGAAACCTAATTACATATTTGAATAATAGTGAGTTGGTTTGTTTTTATATTTTTTTAAATTTGATTAAATATCGAACATAGTCCGTACCGTTGCTTTTTTTCATAGTTGCTTTTTATGTTTGTGAGATGGAACTTAAGAATAGGTTGACAGCGTGTATTCTGTCGTGAAACATTTATAAAAATACAGCTCAAACATGAACTATCATCAATAATATAATAATAAAAGAAGGAATAAAAGGCCCCTTATTATTTATTTTGTTTATGACCGACATCACACATTGTCTGAAGTCCTGTCAAGCACTTTTATATGCTGACGACTTGAAAATATTCAAAGTCATTAATAGTGATACTGATATCCTGAATCTACAACTTGATATAGATAATCTACTAGATTGGTCTTCATCTTCTCAATTACCCTTCAATATCACAAAATGTAAAGTAATGACATATTCAATGAAGCAATATTAAAATAACTATAATTATCGGATGGGTGACAAAATTCTAATGAGAGTTTCAACCATCAAAGACTTGGGTGTTATTTTTGATCCAAAATTACATTTTAATCCACATGTCAATTATATTGTTAGCGAATCTTATAAAAGTCTTGGTTTTATTATACGTAATTCGCAAATATTCAACAACTTATTAACTCTCAAGTCTTTGTACTATGCATTCGTTCGTTCAAAACTAGAATATTGCGTCGTTGTATGGAATCCTATCTATGAAAAATACGCTATGGAAATTGAATGGGTACAAAGAAAATTCATTCGATATTGTTCCCGCAAGTTTTCAAGTGATTTTGATATATATACTTATAGTTATACTAACACTCTTAATGAATTTAATATCACTACACTTGAAAACAGGCGTACTATACAGTCATGTATATATTTGTTCAAAATTATTCATCACCTAATTGATGATTGTTCTAGCTTAAGTTGTATATCTATAAGTGTACCACGACATACTTGTAGGAGTAAATTTGTTACTTTTCAATTAACGATGGTGAAAACAAATTATAAAACCAAGGCACCTATTAGAAGATTATGTTCAATTTACAATGAAATTGCCTCTCGTTTTGAAATAGACATATTTAACCATAACTTTGTTAGTTTTAAGAATGTATTATCACAATTGTTTTAAGCAACAAATTATGTTTTTTTTTTTTTGGTGATATTTATACCTAATTACGCTACTTGTGTCCTTAATTGTAGATATTTGTATTTTTGTTTTCCAACCCTCAGTAATTGGGATCATTTGATCCTGTTGAGTGGTTTATCAATAAATAAATAAATAAATATTCTCCAACAATTTATATAAATAAATACATGATAGAAAGTCACGTCTATTCTGAAGTGATAACAGATTGTATTAATTAATTTTGTTGGTATAACTATAAGTAAAAATATCAAACACATTTGATGTTTTGTATGAACAATATCTAACAAATTTATGTTGTATCCATTCATTCAATATTTGAGCTATACTTATCATAAATTGGATTCCAGACGACACTACAATATTCTAGTTTCGAACAGACAAATGCCTAAAACAAAGACTTAAGAGTTTGTAAATTAATGAAATCTTGAGAATTACGTATGATGAATCCAAGGTTTCTATAAGCCATATTGACAATATACTCGATATGTGGGCCAAAATGTAATTTAGGATCAAAAATAACACTTAAGTCTTTGAAAATTACAACTCTTGAAAGAAAAGTATTGCCAATTGAATAAGAGTAATTATGTACACTTAGTTTTACAGAATAGGTCATCATTTTACATTTTGAAATATTGAACGGTAGGTGGGAAGATGGAGACCAATCTAGCAAATTATTAAGATCAAGCTGCAAGTTAAAACTATCATCATCATTATTAATCGTTTTATATATTTTTAGATCATCGGCATATAATAGAGCATGCAAAGATTGCAAACAATGGATGATATCATTGACAAATAATATAAAGAGCAATGGCCCTAAATTTGAGCCTTGTGGCACACCAGACCTTGGAGAAAAATAGTTTGAACTAAAATTATTGTAATAGACTGATTGTTGACGATCAGTTGAATATGATTCTGAAAGATCAAGCAAACCTGGTGAAAAATCAAATTGGAAACGTAATTTGAACATCATAGCATTGTGATTTACTGAGTCAAAAGCCTTACTGAAGTCTGTATAAATAACATCGATTTGTCTGTTATTACCAATATTATTTATAACAAATTGTGTAAAGTTGGTAAGATTGGTAGAAGTAGACCTCTCTTCCATAAACCCATGCTGCTTTGAAGTAATTAGATTGCGGACATGATTATGGATATGTTTATATAATATTTTCTCAAAGCATTTGGCTATACTAGACAGAATTGATATAGGACGGTAGTTCTAAATATCATGGGGACTACCAGATTTCAAAATAGGACACACACGCAAATATTTGAGAATGGAAGGAAAAGTATTTGATTTCACACACATATTGAAGGATATGTAGAAGTTGCGACATTATATCACGACAGCCTCTAAGAATGTATGCCGCAATATTGTCCGGTCCAGGTGAACATGAGGCTTTTAAACTATAATCTTCTTCTTAGAAATCTAAGGAATAGAGTGACAAAGTTCTTAACGACTCATTGAGAATACCTAAGAAATCAGTGCATGCTTCATTTTGGAAAATACTCGAAAAATTATCTGCAAAACCTTGTACTATGTCAGCTGTATCATTGAAATCATTATTATTCCAGAACATATGACTAGATATGCGGGTCGTTTTTCTCTGGGCATAGCGTAGTTGCTCCACCAGACCTCAGGTAGCTATAATCTCACAGCTGAGTTGCTCCTCCGCCGATAGCAGCAGGGATTAAAACAATTCTGGGAACTTGGAGGGTATGTTCAGGTCATAAATGATAACGCATCATACAAATATCATTCTGTAAAGTGATATTTTATTTACAACGTATTTTGTTTACGAAACATTAGATACGAGTTTATTGTTCCATCAGCACAGATACATATTTCGGGAGGAAACCCGAGCTTCTTCACTTATATAACTTTCTAGCACATGATCACAAAATTGTAATTATTTGGAATCATTCAAAGGAACATTGCCAAATATTTCCGATACGAAGAAATCGCCTACTTTCCTTGGACTTAAAAACTGGATACCAAAAAATTGGCTTAAATATTGGCTGCCAGAGAATTATGTTTTTTATACACTTGACTTAAACCTAATGCTTGAATTTTCCGGAGCCAAGCTTACCTAAATGATTTTACATTGCAAACAGCATCATGAATTATTGCACTTTCGAAATCAATAACTATTTGCTGTGGATCGAAAACCAAATTAAGTTCCATACATTTTTTTGTGAGAGCTTTTTAACTCGTAGCAAACAAAACACAAGCGGTATTAGGATCAAAAGTGAAGGTGGAGGAACTCAGCTATGAGATTATCCTTCCAACCGTACGTTCGAGGATTAAAACAGGTAAAACTGGAGGAACTCCGGTACTCCCTTTTCTCTTGGGCATAGACCGTTTGCGCACAGCGGTCAAATTTTTAATCCGTATTGCAAGGTCTTCCGTAATTTCTATGTACCACTTGAGCACGGCGGAAGTTTAACGGATTATTGGATAAACCATAAACAAAGATAGTGAGTAAAATGTGAAATCTTCAATGTACCTACAATGCAGATAGCCGAAATGAACCAAGAGTAAGTATAATGAGAAAAAAACACCCAAATTGTACTATTTCTGCAAATGAATAAAATAAATTGACACCAAAATATAACATCCTCATAATTATTCATTCATTATTATTGTTGACTATTACATATTAATATGACCAACATTGAATCTTTGAGAGGGAAAGAATATAATAATGATTTGATAGAATCATACAGAAAAAGGAATATAACAAGAATTGATTTTGTAAAAGCTATAACTTATGATTTCTCGAAAAAATAATATACATATATACCTATGTAAATGATGACGAGTATTTAATTTAATTTAATTCAATTTAGTGAAATGTAAATATGTATATGACGAGTTTTCAATAAAATGAATTATTTTAGTTGTAAGAAAGTGTAAATATTTGTAAATATGCTATATTTTTTCTACCTGTATAGTTTTTATCTGTCGTTATTTGTTCATGATAAAATAAAATGAATAGTTATCCAAGTTCGTTTAATAAATTACCTCACAATTTTTGGCATTAAGATAAGATACATTTATTTGGAATAGAAAATTAAAGTAATAAACTTGGCTCAAACGGTATACAGGATTAAGAGAAAAATTATCCATGGGATTAAGACAAAAATGACCGCCGCGCTCAAACGGTATATACCTTTTCTCTTTTTGTTCATGAATGACCAGAATTTCTTTGGCTCGTTGACAATATTGTTTTCAACCATCGTTGTATAATTTCTATTTGCTGCTTTTACATCCCGTTTGATTTTTGTACGTGAATTCTTGAAGAATTGTTGTCATTTGTGCGTAATGAAAGTTTCCTATATTTATTTTTTAATCTTAAATCAGAAATTATTTATGTGTTGAACTATGCAGGATGTTTGTACTTTTTACGACGTTTAACTGGAACACATTTTCTAATACATCATTTGAAATTTCATATAGTTTTCTGAATGCCAGATCAACATCAGTATATTAAAATAAGATATCTCAGTTATTATTTTCTAGTAACTTATACATGAGCTCAAAATCAGCATCCCGGAAATTAAAAAAAAGATCATTATTCACACTGCAATTTTTATTTTATGTTATATTTCCCATAATATTCTAAGGCCCAGTATTTCAGTCCATGGTTTACCTTAAACGTAGCTTAATTTCCATAGTAATGATTGTTAGAACAACTGTTACCAAGGTAATTAAGCTCCGCTTAAGGTAAACCAAAGACTGAAATACCAGGCCTAAGAGCTTGGTGATATTTATCATTTGAAACCAAGGGAAATAATCGACGGTCAACTTAACAACTCATATTGGATAATACTGTATCCAGAACACGACCATCACAGTTCAAGATTCTATATTATATTGATTGGCATTCATAAAATTGTGAAAACTCAAAAATCTAGTAATATGATTGTTGATAAATCCGGTATTATAGTATTCAATAAGTCTACTCAAATTAATGTTTACAACAATCAAAAATAATTGAATAATTATTGACAAGACTCAAGTAAATTAAAAGTAAATTTAGATCAGCAAATGAAATCGGTGAAGGTAAATATATTGTTATAATGACTGAGTTATTTCCAGAGCTTAACTGAATTTGCACACCATTATATCAGCAGATAAAGATTTATCAAGCTGTTAATCAATCAAAGAAGAATTATATTTTGTTTTCACTGCGCACCGAATGCGCACATGACACTTTCTCCTCGTGCTTTGCTAGTTTTTATAGTTCCACAATCTTTCCTATATATCACATACTTATTTGCATCCAAGATCTTACCATCATATACTTAATCTCTCAACCAAGTTTCAGAAAGAGCTATGATATCATAGTCAACAACCAACAAGCTTGCGTATATTTCTGCTAATTTAGTATTCAGGCTCCTAACATTCTAATAGAAAATATTCATTTATGTACCTAATAGTATAATGTAAACCTATTATAACAAGTAATAAAGATAAATAGAATGAAATGTGAACATTGTGCTTTGTTCAATAGTGATTTATTTAATAAAAATCAAAAACCAATGAGCTGTCAAAAGTGACATTCATCAAAAACTATTTCTCAAATTTTTATTTCATGTGAACTTTGATCACGAGTTAGAGAATACTACAAGAACCGAACCCGAACGACTGTTATTTTTGTCCACGATGAAATTGGTTGCACTTGGTGAAGACGAGGACATGGTCCGAGGTAAAGACGAGGGCGAAATCCAAGGCGTAGCCTCGTACAGCCAAATTCGTCCGTGACAGTCGTTCAATATCCATGTTGCATACGATACTTTTTATAACACGTGCACCGAAGTGCCCTTATTACTGAGCTTTTTAAATGAATTTAGATGTATTGAAACTATCTTATTGATTTGACAAACAAATTTTTGCAATTGCAATCACATTACAGTAAACTTGAACAATAAAACATAGCTTACATGATTTGTTTTATTGATTGATATTTTTCACATTTTCTGTGCTATCCCGTTCACAATCAATGCACACACTATAACGAACACATCCTAAAATACAAATTTCTTTCAAATATCAATTTGACATATACCAATTGTATAAAAAAAATCCGTTGAAGAAGAAAATAAGTTTGTTATTATTTTCAATTCAATTTCTTGTTTATAATAGTATATTGTACAACAAGTATAGGAAATTACCTATTTTTCACGAAGTGTGAATCACACAAGATGAAATTGGTGATTCTATACGTGTTGTACACTATACTTTCTCTACAATCACAGTTTTTATTGGATTAGGTGAATCATTATCTGTTTCCCTCGCACAATTATCTTCTCGATCGTTACGCCGTATGTATTAGTTTTAATAACTAGTAAACTGCTTCAATAAGGGGTATCCCTACTACTGACGAGTGTCAAGACCTGTGTATAAGATCGTGGTCGAGAGTAGCTGCTTGTGCTTTATTAATAAGATGCTGTGGTGTATTAGAAATTGTCATATTAATACTTTTTTTTTTGAAACTGATCGTCTTCTCAATTTAATTTACAGTCACGAATACAACAACTGTCAAATTAACTGAGGTTATATGATTTTCATTTAGAGATTGACAATGAACATATGCGACTCTGCCAGGGATAAAATGATGTAGGAAACAAATTCAGCGGACAGAAACAAGCTTGTTTCTGCCAGGCTACACTCGCATTTTTCGGAAATTGTCTTGTTTCGACTGACAAAACAGTCGTTGAAACGCGTTGTTTCAATGCAGGTATTATGAAAATGTATTTTTCTACAGTCACTACAGAATGATACCCATTCCACACGCTGTAGCGTGCGAAATAGGGGTAATTCCGCACGCTTAGAAGTTCCTAGGAGAGCCGCGTGGCGTCACGAAAAAACTGTTCCATTGCTGTCATAATTTCATTTCTCTTTGATTTTCTTATCATTCCTCTTCAAAAAAATATCAATATGAGTAATTTTATTAGAGTTTGATGAATGAGAATGAGATCAATGAAGGAAATTCTCTCTCAAAAAACTGCATATTTTGGTTATAAATATTTCCGCGAGCACCTTTGATTGTAGAAAAAATAACATCCGTCACTCGTGCGATCCATTCCCACTCCGCACTTGTATCGGAGTATACTATTTTAATTGAGTCTCTTTGCAGGACTTACACAAATTCGGCACCGAGGACATGAAGTCGGCGCCGGTGTCAATTCGATTAGCGCGGCGCGCTCGAACTAGGCACTGTCAATTTTAAATAAAACCAGGATCAACCTGCGAAATTTGATTTTATGAGTTTCTGGATTTTATTTTAAAATGAATTTGTCTCCAAAATAATACTGCAAATATTATTTAATGGAACTTCAGAAAAACATTTGATTTGAAAATATTATTAGTTGAAAAACTATTATTTAAACATACGAATATACCTTTTCGTTCTTTAAATGATGAAGGTTGAATTATATTAAAGAGAATATCAACAATACTATTATCAGTAATTTTTATAGGAAGCATATTAGGATGATTTATCTTCCCTACTCCATCAATAATACTTAAAAGTAGAGATATATTATATTATCATCTAGTTGCACTTTGTAATTCATATGTAAATAATTGATATTGTTACAAATGTGAAATTTTTTGAGTTATTCATTCGTTTAACTGCTCATCTGCTACTCATCTAAGTTGTCATATAGAATATTCTAGAGAATTTGTATATCAGTGACACTGTCGTTGAGAGATGTAATTGTTGTCCAGTAGAATAAAATTGTGACTGATTAGTCCGCTCCCGCCTAGCGACCTCCTGATTGTTTAAGTTCATGAAATGTTCAAGAAAATCGAACGATAGAAAGAATTAAACTGTCGTTTAGGCAAAAAAATAGGTTATAGTAGTGGTGGTCGAAGTAAAAGCTAGTATTTCTGGCGTTGAATTACATTGTACGAATTCTGTCAAATAAATTGTGTACTTGTAAAAAACTCAATGATTCACAATAACGATAATATCAAGACGATATAATATGATACAACATGGACGAAAAATATGCAAGACGACAAAATTTAAGAATCTTACAGACCAAACATAATTCTCTTTTAAAAGTGTAAAATTGTTTTACAAGACGAGCTAGGAAATTGTCACACAAGACACACTGGAAATTTCAATTAATGAAACACTAATAATTTTTTTGCCTTTAATTGATGGAGTGATTTAGAAACTTTATAATCATGTCCTAAATACAGATGTAAAGCATGTGATTCTAGCTTGCAGGAATGAGTTTCTAAAAAGGATGAGAATTTCATGTACTCATCACGATGAACATTTTTGATAAATTCTTATTTAGAATAGACAATTTCTAATATAGTATAAACAGCAACAGCAATTGTAGAAGAAAGATGCGTCTTATCAGGAAGTATTGCTGATAATATTATTGATGTGAAATAATTTGATTCAAAAATAAAATAGTATAACGATGGACTGAAGTGTTTGATTTTAATTTAAGGGTAGAGTTTATTGCACAAGACGAAATGGAGGGCAATACTTACCTGAGCGATTGAAGGTACCTACTTAGGTCATGTGTTATCTACACTATTTTTCGCACTACCGTAATATTGAATCACAATAGTCTAAAAGCAGATGGAAAAATGTTGAGTAAATTCACCATAGTAACAAGGCTGGTTACAGCAATTGTTAAATAAATAAGCTTGCTGTCAAAAAGATGAGTGAGAAATTTAATATTGATAAGGCTGCGGAAGAGGTAACTTATAGTCTGTGAGACGAGGCTTAATTTTTCCTTGATTACCGCTCACTTGAAACTTTGTAAGTGGCTTCATTGTGATGAGTCCGACAGCTTCATGAAATTGACGTGTTCAAATAGCCCTCGCTGAAAAACGCCCCCCAAATCAAGAATTTTTTTAAATGTAAAAGCTGTCGAATGGAGTCACTCACAAAGTGAGCGGTAATCAAGAAGAAAATTAAGCCTTGTCTCACGGACCAGTACTTTGTACAAGTAAAAATGAGTGAGATATTTTAGAAGTAGATCTGGAGAACAAAATTCTTGGCGAAAACTGATTGCATCTTGCATCAATCAAACTAGTGAAAAAAAGTTGCTTCTTTACATCCATAAATTATTTTTTTGCATTCTATTATTTCAGATTATACCTCAGATTTGTTTTTTCTTCACATATTTAGAGAAACAAGATGTGTCTATCCGTAGTTACACGTGCGAAATTCATGAATGGAATTAACATTATACTGAAAACAGTCTTAGATTCGTTTTCAATTACTAAATAACCAATATGTCGAATATAATGTGTGCTTGATTCGAATTTTTCCAATTGTATGTTTAATGTATAATTATGATCCAACAGATGATCGCGAATATATTATTTGGATGGAACAGTGAAAAATTCCTTGCCGAATAATATTCTTTGATCATTGATAAATACATAATTAAAATTCAACTGCTCCCTTAAGCATGTTGCTTTCTGGGTAATGCGAAATGCTTCCGAAAACTATATGAATTTGAATATTTATATAGTATTTAAAATCAAGTTTAAATATAGTAACCAACTCGAAATATTTTTGCTCATAAAACTGTCTTATTTGAATCTAAGCCTGCCCTGGTACCACATCGAATCGACATTGACATATTCCCATCTCGTCTTGAGCTCCAAATCCTTGTCATCATCATCAAGATATTATTATTCTCAAATAAGGATATTGTCCCTGTCATGTCCCTATAAAAATGCTGATCGGAAACTTGTCCAACTTGCATGGTAAATTGACAATAATTATTAAGTGAATATCAATGTCAATTCGTTGTAGTTCCATCATTTTTTTTTTGTAGATAGAATAACTCACAATTCATTCTTATCAATTCTCATAATGATGTGAAATATTTATACCCGGTTGCATACTCTTTAGTTAATGCACGTTCATGCAACCAGGCCATAGTCTGAATTTCTGTTGCATGATTATTCGTCATAACAATATAAAAATATCGCATCATTCAAATATACACTTACCTTGACTTTATTTAAACGTGAAACATAATAGAATGTGTTACATTCATAGGTACGAATTTGACCAAAATGTAATCAAGTATCTATTGTAAAATTGAACATTTGTCAATAGGTGTAACACATTTGTTACAATTTTGTGTACTACTGAAGAGAAAGTACATATCTTTAAATGGTATCACGCGAAATTCAATCCTATCTTAAGGCAAATATCGGACTTGTTCCGAGCATCATCCCGGCAAACCAGCTTCTGCAACAGTTGCCAGAATAGTAAAAAATGTTGGGGGAAATGGCTGGGCTCAACCTCATCATAAAAAGAGGGTTATATTAATTAATGTATTAACAGCGGAAGAAAAATATGGAATTATAACGTTAATACATAATAATAAATACACATTATCGACAAGAGCGATTAGGCAAGCTATCAGTGTAAGAAAAAGTGCTGTACGCAAGTTATTAGAGAGAGCGATTCAAGTCATTTCATTTTAAAAATCACCAGGAATTATTTGCAGGTGATACGGGACGAGAAATAAATCTTTGTGAAATAATGTTTCAAAAAATTATTAATAACTTATATTTGCTGCAGAATATAATTTTACGGACAAAGCAATTTTTTATTTAGATGGTGAAATTCACATTCGCAAAAATTCTAGGTATTGGAGTGAGAAAAATTCGCACTTATGATGTTATGCAAGAACTCAATAACCCGGGAAAATTAATGTTTGGAAACCTACATTATGGGGCCATTTTTTTATCGATGGTAATATTACGGTTCATAATTATTTGAATATATTCAAAAATGGAGTAATACCTGCGCTCAGAGCTTCGATTATTGGAAACACTTGATTTAACATGATGGCGCTTCTGCGCACAACGCTTAGACCTGAAATTATACAATTCCACGTCGCTGGATTAGATGAGGTAGAGAAATGGAATGGCCTGCTGGATCTTCTGACCTTACACCACTGGATTTATTGTATTGGGGATTTTTGAATCCAAAGTATACCTACACAGGAAGCCTGATAAATTTAGAATAATTGAAAATTATAATTGGAAACGTGTCAGGAATTATAGCAGCTGCCTAAATTATAAATGTTATTTAAGAGTTTTATAATCGATTGAGTTATTGGTTAACCGTGAATAGAGGGATCTACGTAAATAAATCATAATTATCGCTCATATACATGTCACTTTGCTCATTTTTCTACAGTTAAGTGAATTTGTTATAATCTTCAAATTTAATAATCCAGTTGAACTTATGCCTTATGTTTTATTTAGAGATGGACACTTGCATAAGTACATTGTTGTCAAATTGATAACCATGGATATAAAACATTCATGTTTCACGTTAGAATAAACTCATGGTGTACTGTCAATAGGAAGAAGTGAGTAAAATTCTCCAGTTATAGAGATTTGATGCAATAGCACGTTTTTAAACCAGCAGAAAACGGTACTCTTCCCAACGGTAATATAGCGATTAAGAGATATATCATAGATATTGGCGACTAAAATTAACTTTTAGCCCTCTAGCGGCAGCCATATAAACCTTCCAAAACGGTAATGCGTATTAAGCCTCAAGACGTAGTAGTAGTGTTTTGCTTTGTTTGTGTTTATGATTTTGATTCTTTTTTAATTTTTTGTTCCGTTCCTTAATTTCTCTTTTTCAAGACTAGTTTCCCTTTTTAATCTTCATTCCCAACCTCTCATTTTCTCTGATACTCTTAAATATCTACCATTATGGATCCTGCTGAACCCATAATGAACAATGTGAACTGTTGTGTGTACGGTTGACATTCGAGGGCGGCTAGGAATTGAAATTTAAGTTTTCATGGTTCTCCGCGGGAAGGCGAAAGGAAAATTTTGATTAACAATAATCTAGGCCTAGGCGATTCAGAACTTGTGGATAAAAAGATGGATTTTGAAAATACGAATTAGCAAATCAGTTTCAAAACACATGAGAATATACAGATTACATTAGTTGCATTTAAGTAACTAAGGAGTTCTCTTGATACTAGCCGGAGACCATAACCCCCAACACACATCCATCTTTATCTGCAAAAATATGGATCATGGAAGATTAATCCATAAAACATAGTACATAACACGTTGAAATATAATCTTAAAATTTACCAATGATAAAATAAAACTCCCTTCATACTCAAACAAAGTCTCAAAATCCTTTCAAATATAGCATACAATACATACAAATCGAATGCAACGTCAAATACATTACCGTTTATAATAAAATCAAATTTTATAATTCTGTTGAATGCCTTACAGCGTACAAATATACATTTCAATTGTTTTCTGTCATAGAAATAATATAATCTGATTTATTCTTACAGTCTCATAGACAGCATCTGGGGGAGGTTTTTTTATTGGAAAGATATGAACGATATCAAAGCCTAACTGCTCCTATTGGTATAATTTCAGAGATGCAGTACTATTCTATATAAAAATTTATCTTTCAACTATTCTCATGAAAATCTCAATTTCCGCTTTTATATATTTTTTTAATTACAATAGTATTTCGGCAAAGCAACAAATATATTGGAGGTAGAGCTGAGCCGTTGACAAATGAAATCTGTGATTCTATTAATTATTCTCAATGAATGCAAAATATTTGCTCGGATAATTCAGGGGATTTTGTAATATACAATCCAGAGAAGATTCCTAATTTCTAAAATAAGCGTAAAATTAATAAACCAGTAAAATTTTCTGATATGTCCAATAATTTTTCCGCGCTTCCGGAAGTAAGAGACGAATTTAGTCCCTCATTTCAGATACTTGAGTTATTTAAACTTGATTTCAAATATTATATGAATCTTCAAATGTAATATATTACGTCATTGTAATTAAGAGATAATTTTGAGTTTTCGAAAGCATTTTGCATTATCCAGAAAGCAACATGCTTGAGGGAGCAGTTAAATTTCAGGTATGTGTATATCAATGATCGAAAAATATTCAGCAAGAAATTTTCCACTGCTCCATCTAAGTAATATATTCAATAATTATACCCCAAGTGCACGGCAAATACCTGAATATTCTGATTGTATCTGGCGTGCACGAGAGTAGAATATCTTTCGGGCAAAATTTAATAATTGATACTATATTTTTGAAATTTCAATCGATTTATTTGCTTGCGAGTCTTCAAAAAAATATTCATATCAAGTGACATGAATAATTTCTATTAGGTTGGTAGCTACGTTGCTGGATAACTTAACTGTCATTTTGATATGTCAAAATACAATATATTTTGAAGAAAGTTCTCAAATTGTTCAGGTTTATATTTATTAATTTATAAAAAGTAACAACATTTAAGTTAACACATTCTGAAAAGTATTTCTGATTTACAAAAATTAGTCATCTGTCATAAGTATGTCCAAAAAAGTCAAACAAAAATCAAATATACTTTATCGATGTTTTCAAATGGAAAATTTATTATTTTTTGACATAATGAATTCAGATAGAAAAAATTGTATAAAATATTCGTTTCATAAGATATTTCAGGTCACTTGTTCATTAGAACAACAAAAACGCGTGTCCTAAAATCATGTCTGATGAAACTCATATCTTAATATACTATCTTAGATACTACAATAAGAATCTAAAAGTAACTTTAGATTCACAAATGAACAAAGTCAAAATTTTCTCATATTGTCATTATTTCACATTAAAAATGTCTCATCAGCAATTTGGAAATGAATCTTGATAAGTAATCAACAGAAAAATAGAAGGTATCACTTCTATTCACACAAAGAAATCAAATTGTTTCTGTTCAAAATTATTTGAAGATTTTTGTATTGAAAAAGTTTACGTTTTGGGCGAAAATGTATCTGTAGTGAAATTGGCTGAAATGAAAGACTATGGTTATATGAAAAAATGTAATGATTCTATTAGCTCTTATTTGAAGATGGATTTTGAACATCATAAAAAATTCATTTCGAGAATGCGGAATTAAGAGATAGAACTGAATGAAACCAACATTAACTCAGGAAATGGAAACAATACTGAAATTATTAATTACTATAACTGTGTTTTTAATTGTACTGATTGTAATTTTAATCAATAAATATTTGAAGGAATGCACACATGTGAAAATACTCGAGTATTTGCACATGTGCAAAATATTCACTGATATTCGATTTTTATTGGTCAGAATTAAAAAGTTTCTACAAAATGTATTTTATATTTTATTTTTATTTCGACTGAATTAGTTAGCGTATACTATATGAATGGTAGATCCAACGGTGTCGTCCTTTTAAGGCGTCTTAGGTCATCTTCATTATTCAGCAGGTTGATGGCTAGTTTGTTTTGATGTCTGTTTAGTTTTTCTACGTGTTTTAGGGCGAAATAACGGATTTGTTCGGATACATATTTTATTTTTAAGTCTCTATGTAATGTGTGATTGTTCACAAACCATGGGGCCTGTGTGATCATCCGTAGAATTTTATTTTGTGTTCTTTGTATTATGTTGATATTAGACTTTTTGGCACATCCCCATAACTAAATCCCATAAGTCTAGATGGGGATTATGATTGCTTTATACATTAATAATTTATTTTGCAATGAAAAATGGGACTTCCTGCCAAGGAGCCAATACATTTTTTTTATTTTAAGGTCTATTTGTTTCTTCTTATTTTTGAAGTGACTTCTTCAATTAAGCCTTCTTTCTAGTCACATGCCAAGATATGTAACTTCTTCTTTTTCTTGTAGCTGAATATTGTCAATGAGAATTGGAGGACATGTTACATTTCGGTTTGTGAATGTAACATGTGCCGATTTGTTTCCGTTAATTTTTATGCGCCATTTAGATGTCCAGTCCTGAATTTCATTTGATGATTTTGGCAGTGTTTCTGAAACGCTTGCGGGATCTTCGCTGACTGCTAGAATGGCGGTATCGTCAGCATATGTAGCTACTGTGACGTCGTCAGATGTAGGCAAATCGGCTGTAAAGAGCTGGTAAAGAGTAGGCTCCAATACACTACCTTGGGGTACTCCTGCTCTGATGCTGTGAATTTGTGACAAACTTTGTTCGCAGTTAACTTGGAAATATCGTTCGGTCAAATAAGATTTCAATAAGAGAAAGTACTGGTGTGGTAGAAACTTTTTAACTTTATACAGCAGTCCTGGGTGCCACACTCGATCAAAATCTTGGCTAATATCGATGAAAGCTCCTGAGCATATTGTTTTATTTTGCAGACTTTCCTCGATTACATTTACTACTCGATGTATTTGCTGGACTGTTGAGTGTTGCCCACGAAAACCGAATTGATGCGAAGGTACCAAGTTTTCTTCTTCTAGTATAATTTTGAGTCTTGTAAGAAGCAACTTCTCCAAAATTTTTGACATTATAGGAAGTGAAGAGATAGGCCTGTAAGACGACGGCTTGTGTTGAGGTTTCCCAGGTTTATGTATTACTATTATTTGTGCAATCTTCCATTGGATTGGAAAGTATTGCGTTCTCAAAATAACATTGTATATTTGAGTAAGTAGAACTACAGTTATCTTCGGAAGCTGTTTTAAAATGTTTGCGTTGATTAAGTCGTAACCAGGAAATTTTTTGTTGTTTAAGTATTTTATTTCTCTTAGCACCTCGTTAGGGAAGACATGCTTTATTGGTAGGGACATTTGTAGAGATGATATCAAATAGTCTTCTATTAGTTTTTCTTCTTCTAGTGATTTTGGTGGATGGGGTACAAATACTTCAGACAAATGCTTAGCAAATACTTCTGCCCTTTCTGAGTATTCTCTAACCCAGAGTCCATTTTCGTCTTTGATTGGTGCAATGTGCTGAGTAGGCCTTTTTAATTTCCTCGCCGCTTTCCAGAGAGAGTAATTACTTTCTTGAGTGGCAGACAGATTGACCAAATAGTCATGGAACGCATCGTTCTTCATTTTGCTTATTATATTTTTTAATTCTCTTGTCAAATGGTTCAATTTATTTTTATCGTCGAGATGTCGCGATTTTTGTCATGTACGCCAAGCTTTTCTTTTCTCAGCTATTTTTTCTCTCAAAAATTTTGATATGTTGTCTTGGGTGTTATTTGTATATTCTATTTCCGGGGTACAATAGCACGCTGCGTTTTGTATCAACTTTTTGACGAACTCAGTTGCTTCTTCAATGTCTTGGGCAGCTTTAAGTGGTATTTGAGGATTTGTCTCTTGATTGAGATATTTCTGGAAAATTGTCCAGTCAGTTTTATTATTGTACAGCGATGATTTGCTTGGTCTAGTAATTACTGTTGAGCTTAAGATTAGTATAACGGGCGAGTGATCGGATGAAAGATCGTAATTTGTTTCTATGCTGATATAATTTTGGGAGATGCCGTTTCTTATAAAGAAGTCTAGTAGATCTGGATATCTGTTGGGATCAGTTGGCCAATATGTGGGTTTTCACGTGCTTTTGCTAGAATTAATTTTTGTAGTTCTATACTCTTTGGATTGGTCATTCTTGATCCCCAGTGCGGATGTTTTGCGTTATAGTCGCCTCCTGATATAAATCTATTAACCAATGTATTGAAATACTCTTCGAAATTGTCTTTTTTTGTTAAATATTTAGGCGGGCAGTACACAGCTGATAACGTTAATGGACAATGTATATCCTTTATTTGCAAACTTGTCGCTTGTAAGTGCTGTTTTCTAAATTCATCTAATTCATAGTGCTGTATTTTTTCGTTAATTATTATTGCCGATCCCGCATGGGCGGCGTCACTGTTTGTGTAATGGATTTTGTGGTGTGGTATTCTAAAGAATGTTTTGTCTGTGAAGTGAGTTTCGCTTATAAGTATAATGTCAATTTTTTGATGTTTCAGGAATATTTCTAGCTCATTTTGGTGTTGTGCTAATCCATTTGCGTTCAACAAAGCAACTCGGATTGTATTGGTCATTATTTTTCAATAAGAGACGTGAGAAGGTTAATTATTACTGAATTTTGTTGCATTAACTGGCTGATCATTGTTCCAAATTTTTCCATTAACTTAAACATTAAATTATTGTTCTGTATTTGAGGTGGATACTCTCCATAATCTTTATGTTCTTGGTGAACATTATTTTCAGTTGCATTTGCATATGTATAATTATTATTCACTTGTGAGTAGTTTCTATTGATTGTTTGCTGATTCCTTTGAAGATTAGGTTGACTTGTTTTGTACCTTATGTTTTGGAGCTCTTTATATACACTACAGCCCTTATAATTTGCGGGATGTGATCCTCCGCTGGTAGTTCTTTTCCTTTCGTACATTCTCTTGTCGGATGGTTTTTAGCGCATTCAATGCAATAATAGGGCTGCCTGCAGTAGGTTTTCGTATGCCCGAATACTTGGCAGCGCATACATTGGGGAGTTACTTTTTTCTTGCGGGGCGGTTCGACTGTAATTTTTGATCCTAGAATATGTTGTAGTTCGTATATTGACTTATTATTTTCTTCAGGTTCTAGGTCAACAAAGAACATAGGGAGAGGTTCTTTGCTATTCCAGCTTTTTATATTGCCTATGTTTCGGGTCTTATGTCCCTTTTCTTCGAGTGCTTCCTTTATCTCTTCAGGCGTTACTGTTTGGTGTATATTTTTTATCGCTACTCGATAAGCCCTCTCTTCTTTCGGTTGATATGTGTGATGTGACACTTTACTGTTTTCTAGTAAGTGAATCAATTTTTTATATGCAGAGGATGATGTTGTATTAACTTTGACACAGTTATTTGAGAGAGGTTTGCAACTGAATTCGTTAGTAGCTAAAACAGTCTCAAAGCTGTGTAGCATTAGTTTGTAGTCGTTAACTTCCTGTACGAATATCGGCGAAGGAGTGAATTCGTTCTTTGTTTGAGAACTGATTGATTCATTAGCTAGAGCTGTAAATCTGTTTGCAGTTAACGTAATATCTTTACTTACTTGTGGTACGTTGATATTTCTCTTCTTGATTTCTTGTTGCGAGTTGGTTTCCAGGTTTCTTTTACCAGGTCTTCTTCTTGTTATTGTTTGCCAGCTCACACAGTCGTTGTTGTCTAATTGTAGAGGTTGCGTTGAAGGTGAGGAATTATCTATTGTCATTTCTTGCACATACGCTGTAGGTGTGAGTGGATATTGTTGAAAGCTCCAATTCGGTGAGTTTTGCATTCCTGTGCTGGATATTGGAGTTTCTTGAGATGCTGTTGCAATGGCTTGATTATAGAGAGGTGTAGTAGCCTGGGTTGTGGTTATATTTGTCAATGTGTGAGTGACGAAACAAAATCCACTGCTTGTCTCTGACATATTGTTGATATATGGTCGTAGGACCTGTTTAGTATAGTTGCACTTCTATAGGTTTGAACACTTTCTTATTATAATGGTTCACTGTCACTCTTTTTTGCACTGGGTTACGTGCTTTATGTTATAAAGAGGTTTCAATTTAAGTTGATCAATTGAATCTAACTTGTTTTATAATCACTATGTCTATCACTGCTAGCACACGTCCGTTCTCTACGAGTGTTAGGAGTCGACAAAAGAAGTAATAACATCGATTCTGGAAGCGTTACAGTTGCAATCAAGAATCCTAGAACAATTATTACGGAATAATACAGGCAACACGAGAACACAAACCAAGATACATAAAAGCACAATACAATTTGAAACATTTGATGAAGAAAAGGAAACATTTAAATCATACAAAGAGAGATTAGAAAATATTTTCGAGCTAAGAAATTTACATGGGGACTCGGCCAAAATAAACATGGTATAAGCAAGAATTCTAATTAACGCATTGGAGGCAAAATATTATCAATTGTTATCAAGTCTGACGTCACCTCAACTACCTGCTTTGAAATCATTATGAAATAATTGTGCCCGCTTTCGAATGTTCATACAGAACGACATAAGTTTTTATCATGCATACAGAAAAATAATAATTCAATAGCTCAATATATTGCAGAATTAAAACATTTAGCTACAACTGCAACTTGGACTTGTCAAGATCCAGACTGTAAAAAACCAATAAATTGTGTACTACAAGCGCAATTTATAAGAAAATACGCGAACAGATATTACAACAGGGAACTGATATGAACCTCGAAAAGTCAATCGGAATAGCGTTAGCTATCGAAGCAGCGAAAAAACAAAATAAAATTTATGCAACATTATCAGGAACTGAAGTAAATCAAGTAAACAAAATAATTAATTATGCAACGCCATCATCAAGTGGGGAAGGAAGCCCCTCGTATTATAAAAATCAAGGAAAAAGAAATTATAAGAACAAAGGTACTGATGAGTGTGATTTACAAAATGTCTGTTTATGTTGTGTTACAGAGGATCACATTACGAGGGACTGTAGATCCAAGAAAAAACTTGAATGTAACAGCAGCGGAAAAAAAAGATCATACTGAAAAAGTTTGCATTCCAACTAAAATTGAAAAGAAAAAGCTGTCAAACGAATAGAAAAAGAAGAAGATGATAGTAATGAAATATATGAAATAAATCAGGTAGTAGGTAATACAAATCAACCATTTATAATTGAGTTATGAGTACAGTCGTAGGACTGCACGTCAGAAGTGAAAAGTACGAGCCTAAGAAATAGCCCCATGTATATCCTGACCATGCACCATCCAGTATACCATGCTATATGAGTGCACAAGAACGGCATCCAAGTATTAATTCACCTACTCGACAAAAGAGACACGAAATATCCGTTTCGAGCATCCCTGACTCCATTCTGACTATTTTCGGCTTGAGGTTGGTGCGTATGTTCGTGCGTTCGTTTGTGCGTAACTCGCAAATCTCAAAACTGGTTGAACGTATAATGTTGAAATTTTGTATTTAAGACTGATATAGGGTTTAGTTGTGCACCTCGCGTTATGAGTTCAATCGCCTGTACCGGAAGTGCGCTTTACTTGAAATTTTTTTCGAATTGATCAACCGTAGGATGTTGAAACTCAGTATTTGAACTTGATGTTGTATCAAAATGGTTATCTGCTATTTTTGTATAAATCGGCCAAGCCAGAAGTGCACTTTACTCGAATTTTTTTTTTTAATTTTTTGCATACATCTAGAATGATTAGCCATAGCATATTGAAATTTAGTGTTTGAACTTGCTGTAGCATCAAAGTAGTTATCTACTATTTTTGTATTAATTGGCTAACCGGAAGTGCAGTTTATATTTATAACAGACATTCAGAATTTGCCGTATAAAACAATCAGTTCAATTGAAATGATGAGGTAGGCAATGATAATCTGTTGTCAGTTTTTTGATTTTGTTTGACATTATACATGTCAAAATATTATTAAAATTATATCAATTATAATCTGAAATGACAGAAAACTTCATTAAATGAATTTTATATATCAAATGATATACAAATAAGTTACGTGATGTTCACGTCAGATTTTTTGATTTTGTTTGACATTGTACATGTCAAAATATTATTAAAATTATATTAATTATAATCTGAAGTGACAGAAATCTTTATTGAATAATAATAATAATAATAATAGTAATAATAGCTTTACTCTTCAACATAACCAAAGTACAAGAACAAGTCAACATACAACGATGCAGAATACAAGGAAAGTGTAGGTATATTAGTTCAATATAATTTAATGTTTGTAGAATAAATTTGTATGTCCATCAAATGATGTACAAGTAAGTCACGTGATGCGCACGTCAGATTTTTTATATTTGTTATACAAATAATTATTCTTGAAAATAGCTTGCCAATACTATGAATGTGTGTGAATCAATTCGCGTATGTGTTTATTTCATGTGGAACTAGCTGGCCTGGCGTACTTCGTAACGCCACAGAATTGATAAATTCAGACTGCAAGGTACTTGAGCCTACCTTTTATATCAGGACCTTATAACCTGGAAATGATAAGGACATGTCAAACTGTGAATTGATCTTCTTTTTTAGAAAATCAGTCGAAATAGGAGATTTTTGTATTTGGCCGAGACTTTGCAGTTCCACAGAATGTCTTTTGAGTTTATATTACTCTCTTTTTTGTCAATTTATTGAAGATTACACATTAAATATATGAATCTCACATGACATGCTTATTCAAGTGATTATATAGAAGTGATTATTATATTGGACATAATTTGCCTATTTGAATATGAACCTGACCAAAATGTGACAATGAAATGAATATGCATGTGCTGGGAATAGTCCAAGTTTACCAAACTCGCTTCGTTCATATGGCGGTTTACCGTTGAGCGACGTCACTTCGTTCGCATGGCTGCATGCCTTTAACTGAGTTTGCAACGCTCGCACGGCGTCTTAACGTTGACCGAGCACGCTACGCTCGCACAGCATCTTACCATTGACCAATCTCGTTCCGCTCTCACGACGTTCTACAGTTGACCAAGCTCACTTCGCTCGAACGGTAGCTTATGGTCAACCGAGCTTGTTTCACTCGCACGGCAGCTTGCCGTTAACTGAGCTCTTTTCGCTCGCACAGTAGCTTGCCATTGACCGAGCTCGCTTCGCTCACACGGCAGCTTACAGTTATCTGAGCTCGTTTTGTTCGCACAGCGGTCTACTGTTGACCGAGCTCGATCTGCTCGTACGGTGGTTTACCGTTGACCGAGCTTGTTTTGCTGGCAACGCAGCTTACCGTTAACCAAGTTCGCATCTCTATAAGGCGTTTTAAAATTGACAGAGCTCGCTTCGCTTGCATGGCGACCTATTTTTGACCAAGCTCGTTTCGCTCGCATGGCGAAAAAAAGCAGCCGATAGGACCTGAAATTCTCAAATTCATTTCCAGGTCCTATCGGCTACTTTTGTTTGTTTCGCCCTGGGGCAAATCTTATAAGCTGAATACGATAAATAAGTTCTCATAATATTATCAAGAAATCGGTTTTATATAAAATGTATGAGAAAATGACATTTCTCCTTTCGTTTTTTCAATACTTATTCTGCTATTCTGGATGGAGACAAATCCAAAAAGTCAAAGATCATCAAAATCGGTCAAGCCGTTCTTGATTTATGAATGGTGTAAGTGACCTGACTTTGTTTTATATAATACTGATATCAATCTAATTTTCGATATAAACTTTAATGAAGTGATGATAATAGTTAATTATTTGTGTATTGAGTCATTAATAATATACATTCTTTCCATCAAAGCAGAAAAAATTATTAAAAAAAAAAAACTTATTTATATACGGATTTTTTGTGCCACGAACCGTCTCGAACGTCCCCAGAACACTCTATAAAAGTTTCACCACGATCTGATCAATGGTTTCGGAACGCATAAGGTACAAACATTGATTTTTATTTATATAGATTGTGCTAAAATGCATGAGAAAGCTCCTGAAACTGAACTTTTTCAAACAATATACTAAATCCTCCTTCTAATTCACTTATTATTTGAACTGTCGATCAAGATTTCAGAATAAAATTTCAATACATGGTAATTTACACATTTTTCTTACATAATATTTGAGTACAATAATTATAACTTTCATAAAATGATGGATTTGTCGTTTTCAATGCAGACTGTTGTGATCGATTATCTAACCAATGTTAAGTAATTGTTATAAATGTCAAAAATATAAATGATGAAAAATGCCTTTTTGTCAATTAAAAATCATCACATCTTCAATCCTCATGAATATTATTTACTAATTCACGTATATATATATATATATATATATATATATATATATATATATATATATATATATATATATATATATATATATATATATATATATATAAGTTACATTGCCCTCAGTTCACGGCCACACATATAAATATGCTGACACTTTACTTTTGTTTCCCCCACTTTGCAGTAGAATAAGTTTACCTTATGACTTAGAATAGAAATAATAATTAGTGTTGTATCTGCATTCATATAATAAATAAATTGTACATCAAATAAAGTTTTTTAAAAACTAAGTTGCTGAATAAAGAAACATATCTGGCGCAGTCGGTAGGATAGCCAAAAACAAGTTAAAGTATATAACTTGGCTTACTCTAGTAACTTAATTGGCTATCACGAACATAATAATTTCCGTCACGAGCAAATTACGTGTATCGGAAGATATCTCCAGCAACACAAATCGTCCAAGAAGAAAACCGAAGTCTACCCCATTCGAACGAACATCGAATCCGGTAAAACATCTTCAACTTCAGGACAACACATCGTCGGAAGCCGCAGCACCAAGGTCCGAGCCCACGTCGATGTCCCAGAGCCATTCAATGCACATGAAGGCGCTACTGGTATTACTGTGAGTACAAATTAATGTCTTTTAGTGGTCAATCATATAACTCTGAGAGTTCAGAATCAGATTCAGACTCATTCGATTTAGAAGATATTGAACAAATCCCCAAAAACCAAATTCCAAAAATTAATATTCTTAAGAAACCGATTTTAAACAATATTCCAAAAATGGCGACAGCACAAGCTCAAGTATCTGTTTCACAATCCCCAGCCCTTAGAAAAGAATATCTTGACATGATCCCCGAATTTCATGGCGAGAGAGAATTACTTCCTAGATTTCTAGAGATTTGCGAGAAACTAGTTAACAAATTTTATAACACTGTGGATGTAAACGATTTTCAGAACGAATATCTGATGTCAACGATACTTTCAAAAATAAAAGGTGAAGCTGCCGTTAATATTTCTAGTAGCACAATAAGCAATTGGGCATCATTAAAATCGGCTTTAGTAAATACATACGCAGACAAACGGGATTTATTCACTTTAAATATCGAAATGTCTGAACTTAAGCAAGGGCAGAATGATAATGTATTTGAATTTTACCAAAAATTACAACATTTGTTGAATTTACAGACATCATATTTGTCAACTCACTTACAAAATCATGAAGCAGCTGTTTTAATTTCATATTTTCGTGGTTATGCATTACGCATTCTATTAAGAGGGTTAAAAGAACCTATCGGGCAGCTTATGCGAGCCAAAAATCCTGAAGATTTAAATTCAGCTTTGAATATGTTAACGAACGATTTTCAGTTCGACAGTAATACAAACAGAAAATTTATTCAAAAACCAATAGCTCAAAAATTCAATCCGAAACCACAACCACCTCTTAATTTCAATTTTAATCGTAATACAAATAATACCCCGAATAGACCAATGGTTAATAGATATAACTTCAATCAGACAAATCAAATGAAGCCAAAACAGCCTACTCAAGTACATCGAAGCCCAATGTATAATCCAAATTATCAAAAACCTACACCAATGAGCATCTCCACTCGAAATTCAAGTCTTCAACAAAGAGCTGGTCCCTCCAGACCATTTCACAACTATCAAAGTCAGAACAGACCAAATGTAATTGTAGAAGAATTATATAATATCGATTCAGAAGACACAAATCAAATTGAAAATTCTAATGTGCAAGAAAATATCGAGTTTTGCAATGAAAGTTTTGAGCACGAATTGCCCAGCAATGATTTTTTAGTAGAAGAAGCCTCGGAAATCGAACTATACCCAGACTTGAATTAATGAACTTGACAAACTCACTAAACAATTTACCCTATATTGTATTCCCTGAAAATGAAATGAAAGTTTTGATAGATACAGGAAGTACGAGATCTTTCATTAAACCAAAAATTGCTGAAAAGTACTTCAAAAATAAAATTTTCAAAGATCCGTTTCAAATTTCCACTGCACATGGAACCTCAATTGAACAATTCAGTACCCTTGTGCCAGTTTCAAAAATTTTTAATATTAAAGAAGTCAAAAATCCTATGCTAAAGTATCACATTTTTGATTTCCATGATAAATTTGATTTATTATTAGGAATGGATAATTTAAAAAGATTAAAAGCTGTAATAGACATAAACCGGAATGAGATAAGAACCCCAAATTGTTCAATAAAAATACAATATTTACAGAATAATAATAACTGCAATTGTATAACATCTACAAAAATAGAACCAAAGTCTGAGAAAATAATTAATGTGAAAGTAAATGTGAAAGAAGGTAATGTTTTAATACCACAATTGAAATTACAAAATTTAATAATTCCAGAATGTGTAACTTCAGTAAAAGATTATGATGCTTTGTGTTCAGTAATAAACCCGACGGATACAATATTATCCTTGAAATTATTGAAACCTTTGAATGTAACAAGTTTAGATGAATTTAATTATTATTGCAGCCCAAATTATAATTATTTTAAAACCGAAAAAATTAAATTTGACATTTCTAAGATCAGAACTGACCATATGAACGAATATGAAAAAAATGTTATATCAAAATTAATTAAACAATATTCAGATATATTTCACTTGGAAACAAATAAATTAACGTTTACTAATGAAATAAAACATAGCATAAAAACGAAAGACGAAATTCCGATATATACAAAATCTTATAGATATCCGGAAATACACAAACAAGAAATTAATTCACAAATCCAAAAAATGTTGAGTCAAGATATAATCCGTCCATCTAACTCTCCTTGGTCATCCCCAATTTGGATTGTCCCCAAAAAATTAGACGCCTCAGGAAAACGCAAATGGCGCATTGTCATAGATTACAGAAAACTTAACGAGAAGACCGTAGGCGATAAATATCCATTGCCGAATATAACTGACCTATTGGACAAACTCGGTCGTTGTCAATATTTCACCACGCTAGACTTAGCGTCGGGATTCCACCAAATTGAAATGAATCCAGATGACATATCAAAAACCGCGTTTACCATCGAAGGTGGTCATTACGAATTTCTTAGAATGCCTTTTGGATTGCGCAATTCACCTGCCACATTCCAAAGAGTAATGGATAATATATTGAGAGGATTAACGAACGAGAAATGTTTAGTATATCTTGATGATATTATAATATTCAGTACTAGCCTAGAAGAGCATATGCAAAATTTAAAATTAGTTTTTGATAGATTACGTAAATCAAATTTCAAAATTCAAATAGACAAATCAGAATTTTTAAAGAAAGAAGTTGCCTATCTTGGACATATCGTTACTCCAGAAGGTGTTAGACCTAATCCCGACAAAATTTCTGCTATCCAAAATTATCCTATACCCCGAACCACGAAACAAATAAAAGGCTTTTTAGGACTATTAGGTTACTACAGGAAATTTATTAAAGACTTCGCGAAGATCACGAAACCATTCACTAAATGTCTAAAGAAAGACGCAGAAATAAATATCAGCAATCCAGAATACGTCGAATGTTTCCAAATTTGTAAAAATTTATTGACTAACGAGCCACTCCTACAATACCCTGACTTTACAAAACCATTCAATCTTACGACCGACGCGAGTAACGTAGCTATAGGGGCTGTACTTTCACAAGGACCACTAGGTAGTGACAAACCTATTGCATATGCAAGTAGAACATTAAACGATTCCGAATCAAACTATTCAACCATCGAAAAGGAACTATTAGCTATAGTTTGGTCAACACAATACTTTCGCCCTTATATATTCGGTCGGAAATTCACCATCATAACAGATCATAGACCGCTACAATGGTTATTTTCCCTAAAACAATGCAGTCAGAAATTAATCAGATGGAGGCTGAAACTTGAAGAATTCGATTACGAAATTGTGTATAAAAAAGGAAAATTGAATACTAACGCAGACGCATTAAGCAGAATTCCTGGTAATTCCGAAACGGAAGATTCAAAATTTCAAGAAAATAAAATTTTACATGAATATCAAAATTATTTAGAATATAAACAGAAAACCATAACTTATGATAATATTAGAGAAATAAACGGTAATTTATTTGACGCACCTCCTTCTGACAGTTTAGCCCATTGTGTAAGTAAAGATTTAAAAATGTCTTCAGGAATTGCAGAACAATTTGTTACCAAGTATAATAATATTGAAATTTTAAAATCAAAACAACCAAAATTACATCAGTTAATTCATTTTAAAGACGCAAATAGATTCGTAATATATTTAGTAACAAAAAATCATTATTTTGAAAAACCCTCCTATCCAGATTTATTTCAAGCTTTAGTTAATTTGAAAAAATTCTGCTTACACAAAAATATTAAAAATCTCAGTATCCCACGGATATCTTGCGGATTAGACAAATTAAGATGGGAAGAAATAAAACCCATGATTCAGTTTATATTCCAGAAAACAGACGTGATGATATCTGTTTACATAAAAATGAAATCTAATACTTTTCCTGTTTGTGAATTAAATGTTAATGAAGCAGATAACACGGATGCTTTTTTCAAATACATGGAAGATTTTAATAAAGATTTAGAGAATGTCCGAAATGATTCACAATCTATGATAGTTGAATTAGATAGATCAATTGAAAATATAAATAACGATAATTCACAAGAGAATATTTTAGACGAAGACGATAATACTGTACACTCGAATATAGAAAATCCAATAGTTGGGATTCCAATAGTAGAGCGCCCCGTCAATATAGGAAAAAATCAGATAATAATTTGTGAAGTCGAACACAACCCGGCAGAACCAAAAATTTTAAAATTATTCGGAAATAAACAAAAATTTTTAGTACAATTTTCAAAATACAATCAAGAACAAGAGATGATTAAATTTATTAAGGAGTTCGTTGTACCGAAAGTGAAATATCATTTATTTTTTGAAGATCCATTATATGAAAAGTTTAGTACAGTTATTCAAAATTATTTCAAGAATTCGGAAATTCAAATGGTCAAATGTACTACAAAACTATTAGATATAACAGAGGAGGACGAAATTAAACAGATAATTCAAAATTATCATGAAAGTAAAACAAATCACCGAGGTATCGATGAAACAGTTTTAAAAATAAAGCAAATTTATTATTGGCCCAAGCAACGTGAATCAGTACAAACTTATATAAATCAATGTGAAATTTGTCAAGTATCAAAGTATGACAGGATTCCTTTAAAATTAAAATTCAATATAACACCTACAGCGACAAAGCCCTTTGAAATACTTCACATTGACAGTATTACTCTGGATAATACAAAATTTCTTACAATAATAGACGCATTTTCTAAGTATGCTCAAGCATATAAGGTAAATTGCGCTCAAGGTATCGAAATTGTGAATAAACTAGTAAAATATTTCACTCACCATCCACTTCCTGAACAAATAGTTTCAGATAATGGTTTGGAGTTCAAAAATTCTGTTCTACAAGAATTATTAGAGATTCATAAAATAAAAATTCATTTTACTAGCTCACAACATCCTGACAGTAATGGTATCATTGAACGTTTCCACTCAACCCTAATTGAGCACATCAGATTATTTAACAATCAAAAAGAATATAAAGATGAGGCCATAGAATCCAAAGTAAACTATGCCCTACTAGCATACAACAATACTATTCATTCAGTGACTAAATTGAAGCCAACAGAAATAATATCTGGACATATTGATTCAAAGTCCCCTTTTAATATGGAATTAGAAAAACAGTTGATTAATAATTATATAACAGAACATAGGAATAAAATGAAATTATTGTATCAAAAAATTAACCAGAAAATACAACAGAATAAGGAAACGGTCATCGATAAACATAATTCCAATCGCGAAGATTTACCTGAAAGAATTGACGAAGTAGTATACATGAAGAACAAACAAAAACAACAAAAAACAAAGAATAAATATAAACCCGAGCGAATAAGTGAAATCAACCCAAAATTTAAAACCGCGAGAATCATAGCTAAGCATGGAAATACTGCATCTAAAATACATCTTTCTAACATAAAGAGACCTAAGAAAAAGACTTACGATTTTAAAATTATTCCAGGTTGTTCGGGATCACACAAGGATTCCAAATAAGTAACATTACCGAAAACATAGGCCTTATTCCAATCAATCTTGGACCAGCAAAATTAGAGAAATCCGTGCATACATTTGTTCATTATTATGATTTGACGCCGCTTTACATCGAATATGAAAAATTGAATAATCAATATGAGAATATCAGCAGAGCAGTTATAAATAATACCGCAGTTAAACATGAATTAGATAATTATGATAAAATAATCCAGTACGTCCAGTTGAATATATATGATAAAATTAATAGTATCAAAATTCACTCAAAATCATCCAGAAATAGAAGAGGGTTAGTAAATGGTTTGGGAAGTGTTATGAAGTTCATTACAGGAAATCTGGACGCACAAGATGGCGATAGGTTCAATAAAATCCTTAATCACCTAGAGAAAAATCAGAATAAATTACAAAGTCAATTGAATCAAGGATATTCAGTAAATACACAAATAATAAATAGCTTCAATAGAACAATACAGGATATCAAACATAATGAACTGGTACTAGAATTGAAAATAATTGAAATTTATAACATAATTCAAGCAAAAATTTCATTGGAAGAGATATTGTTTATTAAAGATGTGTATAATCAATTAGTGATCATGTATAATACAATTTTAAGCATTTTACAAGATATTGAAAATTCAGTTGCCTTTTGTAAATTGAAGACGTTACATCCAAGTATTATAAAACCGGAAGAGTTATATAATGAGTTACAGAAAATTTCAGCCCATTATGGTAATCAATTACCTGCAGAATTAAAATATGAGAATATTTTAGAATTCGAATCAATGTCAAGAATTAGTTGTTCTATAATGAACGAAAAAATTAATTACTTTATTTCAATTCCTATTAATTTCGATAAAGAATTTGAACTTTATTACTTGCACTCATTACCTACAAAAATTAAAACAGAATTCGTAACCATTATTCCTAATTATAAATATCTTCTCAAATCGAATGATGACGAAATAAGACCACTAAGCGACATTTGTATTCGAGGTAAAATATACCAATGCCCTAGCCAATTCCACCCAAGCAATACAGCTTGTGAAAAACAAGTCTTAACACACGGATCATCAAGCCAGTGCCATTATACCAGAATTAATATAAAATCCAATCACATCGAAATTATCCCAGAGATTAACCAATATCTTGGAATATTTCCTGAAGAAGAAAAAATTATGATTAAATGTTTAAAAAGTACAGAAATAAAATCTTTAATGGGAGTTTATTTGATCCAGGAAAACAATTGCGAGATCTATTTTAAAAATCAGAAATTGCAGTTTTTGGAAGAGACGTACGGCAAGCCTTTTCTTATAAGCAATTTGAATTTTAGTATTCCAAATTTAAAAATTAGTAATTTTTCAATTAATTTGAAAACCTTGAAGTTAGAAGATATCCCAGTTAATAATATGGATGTGATTAATAATGATGATAAACAATTTGAACTAATTCATGTGCCTAGTGTTTGGACAGTTATCCTTTACGTAGGACTGATAATTCTGTTAGCATGGATTTTGAAGAAATGGATCCAAAGAAGACAGTCAAAGGCCAGTTCAAATCCACCCGATCATAACGAAGGAATACATCTTCCAGGGGGTGCCTCATTCTAAGAAGGGAGGAGTTACATTGCCCTCAGTTCACGGCCACACATATAAATATGCTGACACTTTACTTTTGTTTCCCCCACTTTGCAGTAGAATAAGTTTACCTTATGACTTAGAATAGAAATAATAATTAGTGTTGTATCTGCATTCATATAATAAATAAATTGTACATCAAATAAAGTTTTTTAAAAACTAAGTTGCTGAATAAAGAAACATATCTTATATATATATATATATATATATATATATATATATATATATATATATATATCTAAACGTGACGGTCACGCTTGCTCAATGCTTTTTTCCCCTTCCCAAAAAGTGTCAAACGTGTCTAAAGGAGTTTTCACTTCAGAAAATTATTGAGAAAATGGTTGCGTCCAATTTGATCATAGAAGAGGGATAAATTCAATCTTCTATTGACGGCGGAGAAAGTAGATGAAATTAAAACGTTAATACATAATAACTGAACATTATCGAAAAGAGAGATTTGCTAAGCTGATGCTGTAAACAATAATGCCGTACACAAGTTATTAAACAAAAAGTATTTGAAATCATTCTATTTTCAAAATCAGCAAAAATTATTTGCAGATGATACGATGTAAAAATGTATTTTCCCAGCTAGATGAAAATAGTTGCATTTCCCCTAGCGTTTTTGCGATGGAAAATTCAATTAACTCTCTGATAAATAGAAAAAAATTGAAGAATCATCTAGATGATGAAAGCGCATTTTTGACAGCTCATGAATGCTTGTTACATTAGAGATTTCGCAAATTACTATATCCCACAATTACTGAGCTTGAAATCAAGCAGTTTGGGCAAACTTACAAAACAGCAGCTTCCATTTAGAACTAGTTTCAAGTTGACTATTTGATAGGTACATAATTTATGCATGTACAAACTCAAAAATACCTTTTAATCTTCATTGTTTAGTTACTGACTGACGGAAGGTCAAGTGCTGTACTTTAAAATAATAATTTGATCTTTATCAAAGCTATATAGAAAAAAATACACTAAAAGTAAACAAATTTTCATCCAATAATAATAATTCATTCTAATAAACTTCAAATTCGCGTCAAACAAGTCATTGAATGAGTCCCGGACAGATTTGACAACTGTACATAATAATATTGACACCCGCGGCGAAAGTTGTAACTAAATTTTTAACTACTTCAATAAATTTTAGTTGCGATATCCCTAATGTCATATATATATCTATGGGCATTGTTTCATTTGAAACAAGTAATTGAATAATTTGATCTTCCACAATCACTGAGCTTGAATTAAAGCAATTTGTGCAAACCTACGAAACAGCAGCTTTTATTTAGTACCAGTTTCAAGTCTGTAAATAGTATAGTTGCTGAGAACTCAGCGTCACGCCAGCCAGCCAGACAGCCAAAGTGAATATAATAGCGCTTTTTTACAAAAAAATGCGCTAAAAATGCGCTGAAAATATTCCTTGAATTTGGTAGCGATTAAGTTTCTCCTATCAGAAACATGACGTGAATTCGGTTTATTTTAATGATGAAGAGACTAACTGGTAATAGTTATCTCTATACCTATATGCACAATTGCACATTTATAACATTGCCTTCTGGAACTGAAATTACTGACTTATGCAACAAGAATGTAAAACTGAGAAATATGACGTGAGGCCAACTATTTGGTGACTAGGCTAGCGTAGTCACTAAAATTGTTGACCGAATGTCATGGTGCTTGTTTTTATTAGTATTTATATAGACTTTTTCCAAGGCTTTCAGCTTCCGTATTTTAAAAAGTATTGACCACACAATAAGAGAACTTAGTGCAAAAGTTGACATTTAATCTAAACAAATGGATCTGTGAGAGGTGCTACAAAGGCATAGAACTGAAACGCAAAGAAAGCTTACCTTATACGCATTGTGCGCATAATACCAATTTTACGCAGGGCCGTAGAAAGAAATATTTTCATTAGTGAGACAAAAGTTAACAAATATTCAAGTAGTTGTCTTTAAAGAAATGGAAAAATATTTGCATGAAAATTGTATAGCTGAGATTTTCGTATTAACTTGTACATAGTAACAAAATTCCATAGTTGATTTTAGGGCGAAGGTAAATTGTTTTGATAGAGGCAGATGATCGAAAAAGTTGAGTTACATGGACCTTATTAATTAGTTTATATGCTAACATTTCATGTTGCATTGATCTTTATGATGTGTTCATATACTACAGTTCATCCACGTTAAGAATACATAATTTTACACGTACACAAAAATCGTACTCAGTTTCCTATTGTCGCTTATCGTCATTCATAAATGTATCGGTGAAATTCGTATATCGTCCGTTTAAGATTAAATTTAGGTGATATGTTGATATATTTGTCGCTTTTATTCATGCAATTTATTTTCAGGGAAAAAAAATCAAATCCTGCATTTGATGAATGAGGATTGCGTTGTCTCTGCAATGTCATCTTGTCTATTCCGTGAGTAAACTGTGAATCACATAAAAATCTCTCCTCGAACGCGCATTCCAAGAAAAATGGTAAATATTTTAGGGAATAGTTGCATGAACTATTACGAGAATAAAAGTTTATACGAAAATGTAGCTACAGCAATAAGTTCATTGAATAAAAACCAAAAATATAGACACAAATTTATTGTGATTTGATAAGTTATACTCAAATTGTAGTACAGTTTTTATTTGCCAGTACAATAAAATCTTGCGCAAGAATCGCGCGCGTTCACTTTACTAATAGAATTTTTCTAACTCTCCTACTTCCGTCTGCCGTTAGTTGATGTTCTTGAGCAATCTACCAATCAAAAACGGCACTGAATTTATAACGGGCCAATGGAATTATTCTTTTACTACTAAAGTATTAGGTGATGATCACATTCATTACCAATGAACTATTATTTAAATGTCCAAGAACTGACAAAAACATAACAGTTATCGGTTCATCATGAGAAGTTTAATGCATATTTCATGGATTTTTTGTTCTTGAGCACTTGTACAGTACGCGCATTGCATTTCATATTCCAAGAAAGTACATAAATAATGTAACGCCGCTATGTCGTTACTTTTAGCACAATTATCAATTTTCTTGAGAGAAAAAAAAAACTATGTTTCTTGACATTTTAATGAACTTGAACTTAGTTTTCGCTATATAGTTGAATTTTGAGTTTCTAGATATGCAACTTAATATGTATACTCGTTCATTGCTACACTTCGTCTATCTTAGCCATCGTGCATCAAATCAAAATATAATAAAAAAGCATTATTTTTGCTTTCTCTATCAATTGTGCCAATACCTTTCAAAATATTATTAGTCCGTGAGACTGGACATACATTTTTCGTTGATTACCGCTCAATTAAAACTTTGTGAGTGGCTTCATTGTGATGAGTCCGACAACTTTTAAATTTGGCAAAACTCTAGATTTGGAGGCATTTTTAAGCGAAGGCTAATTAAACACGTCAATTTCAAAAAGTCTTGGGAAAATATTACCGTCATATTGATCTTCACACTAATCGAAAGAAAATGGAAAAAAAAAATACGACATGAATATTGGGGATAGCAGTGAGTCCGACAAACCACACTTGTCATAAGTATGTACTTATGAGTTATGACAAGTACGGCTTGTTGGACTCACCGCTAGCCTCAATATTCATGTCGGACAGATTTTTTTTTTCATTTTATTATCAAAAAATCTTTCGATTAGTGTAAAGACCAATATTTCTTCAACGCTTCATGAAATTGATATGTTTAATCAGCCCTTGCTGAAAAACGCTATCAAATCTAGAATTTTGCCACGGAGGTTGACTTTCGTCTTGAAGGGGCTTGTTATTTATTCATTCTTACAATTCTGAGTTTAATATTCAGTTCACCACGTACATAACTGCCTCTGCTTGAGGTGGATTATTATGACTGATACTTCAATTATTTACATAAAAATCTATCATTCCTGATTCTAAATTTTTTTATGATATTCGCTCGTGTGTTCAAGAAATATAGTAGAGTTATATACTCCTGCCCTTTGGTCGAAGCTCCAATATTTACTTTTGTGAAAAATTCATGTATTACTTGTCCTCAAATCAATTCTACATGTGTGCTCACTACTCCAATCCTATCCCGCATTTTCTATCGCTACTCTCTCCATTGCTCTCTTGTTCACGTGCTACAAATATCAGTAAAATATTCTGCCGCTGTTGCGTAAATGTGCACTTCATGCCGGTTCGCTTAGCTGTAATAGCACGACTTGGTACTTTATAGATGTTTTCTTCCCCTTCACATACACGTGTTTTCCAATAAATCGTTGAAGTATACATCCTATGCTAATCGGAAATAGATTGATATTTTATTATTATTATTATTATTATTATACAGCAAAGGGCTTAAGCGTTAGAAGCGCCTGTATCACTGCGATCTACGAAGATCTTTTGTAACATAGCCCTATTTGGTTAGTCTGGAAATATATCCAGGCTTTCAGCAATCCTTAGTATATATCCAGGACTATAATCTTTCACCCCGCTGGACTCTACACCTTACCGAAGTGTTGTAGTCTGTTGAAAGCTACAGCTGGGCATTCACATACAATGTGTTCTGCTTTTTTTTCGTCTTCTTGACAAAGGCGACAGATGTTGTGGTCAGATTTGCCAATTTTGTTTAAATGGTGATTAAGAGAACAATGATCAGTTAAAAGGCCTGTCAGGATCCTCAGGTTTTCTTTACTGAGAGAGTATTTCCTTTAGGTTTGTAGGTGAGGCTTACAGAAGCTTCTTAGTCTGCCTATTACCTTTAGAATTTTCCCAGTATGAAGCCGTGGTTTTTGCCTCCCACACTTTTATTACTTCCTTGATGTAGCTTTTTAGGAGTCTACATGAAGGATCTGGACCGATAAACGGTAGTTTGGCTCTTTTCCTGGCAAGCTTATCTGCAAGCTCGTTGCCTTCGACCTTATCATGCTCTAGCACCCACGAAAAAGTTACTTGGTTTTGTCCTGCCAGCTGCTGCAGGGTGTCCTTACAATTCCAGACCAGCTTCGATTGACAGGTGCGAGCACCTATTGCTTTCAGAGCTGCCTGGCTATCTGACATGATTTTAATGGTTGCTCCTTTAAGACATTTCCTGAGTTTTATTCTGGCGCAGAGATTGATGGCATTTATTTCAGCCTGAAATATTGTGGCGCTGATTTCTAAGGGTTCACGTTTTCGGCATCCCGGTCCGAATACTCCAACTTCAGTCTTGCGACTATCCAGTTTTGAACGATCAGTAAACCAGGATAGCCTTTTTTGAATTTTGGTCCTCCTGTTTCCCATAGCGTATGGTCAGTTATTACAACCTTGTATCAGTGCTTAAAGCTGTATTTTGTCACCATGTGGTCACATGTTGATAAAGCTAAGTTTTTCGTTTGTATTTCCTTTAAAATCTCTAGGTGAACCACGAAATCTCCGGATATAAAGGATTTTGACCTGCTGAATGTGAGAGCACTGTTCAGCGCCTCCTTCTTTAGGTGAATATAGAGAGGTGTTAGTCCTATTAGTGTCTACATGGCAGCAGTAAGACACATTTTCATTGCCCCTCTTACACAGAGGCAGGCTATTCGTTGCACTCTGCAATAAGGCCTGTGCGTTTACCTGCTTTACTTTTAGCCACAACACTAATAAAGCATAAGTGATCATTAGTTAAATTCGGATTCAGTCCCCATTCTTTATTCAAGAGCTGGCGGCATGTGCTTAGGTCCACTAGGCTCTTTTTATATAGTTTATCCAGATGTATGTTTCATGAAAGCTCTTGATCTAGTATAACTCCCAGATATTTAACTTCTTTTAAGAACTCGATTGTGTTTCCAGTCAAAGAGGAAGTTTTAAGAGTCAACTTTCTTCTCTGGGTGAAGGGAACTATAGTCGTTTTGGTGGTATTTACATTATGGCCATGTTCTTGCGTCCATCGATAGATATGATTAAGCACCTCTTGTGTAAGGCTCGATATCACCGAGTCGTCATTACCTCTAACTAATATTGCCAGGTCATCTGCATAACCTTGGACAGTATACCCAGCTTCAGTGAGCTTTATGAGTAGATCATCAATGACGATGGACCAGAGGAGAGGTGATAGAACCCCACCTTGTGGGCAGTCTCTAGTAGCCCGTATCATTGAAGTCTTCCAACCTAGTTTAGCCTTTATTAAACAAATTTCCAGCATGGCACTTATCCACCTTACTATGGCTTCGTCAATGTCTTTGGCTCCAGCAGCTCGTTCAATTGCCCCTTCAATATCAATGAAGATCCCCAGAGCTAGACCATCTGATGAAGAAGACTTTTCAATATTTGCAACCAGGTTGTGGAGGGCCATCGTGGTTTTTTCTTCTGGTATGCAAACTGATTTGCATGAAGCGGAGCTTTTGTAAGCACTTCACGGCTTCGGAATATGTCCGAATACAAAATTCGTCTTATCCGTCTAACCATCACCGCCTGGTGACTAATAAGATTTAAAGGAGTTTATAGTCCACTCAACTCGACTTGGCGTTAAGATTTTACCAGCTAGGCCTCTCAATCTTTTGCTGTAGATACCCTTTACCAAGTCTGTTGGAGGAATTTCGTCGTTTATCTGAGTTGACTGTGAGAAATGAGTACTTAAGAGTAACTCTAAGGTTTCTTTAGGACAGTCAGTGTATTGACCATCAGGCTTTTCCAGTGAGCCTATATCATTCGTATGCACTTTTGCAAGAATGTTCTATTGCCGAGCGACTGCGGTTATATCTACTATCTTTTCACAGAAGCTGCGTCAAGTATTTCTTTGATCGAGATGCTGGATATAATTTTTTTATTCCAAAGGACCATATTAACAAGCTTATTATAAATCTGTGTTGGATGAAAATGTTAATCAAAGTAGAGGATGATGCTGACTGTTATGTTAAATGAGGGAAACAAAGTATAGGAATTTATTATTAATATCCTACTCTACAATTTTAGTCCCAATTCTATTCACTCCTGAAGATGGTCCAGGTGAGACCGAAACTGTAGAGTAGGATAGGAAAATGTTAATAACAATATATATTTTATTTTCAATATCCAGTTATGTTTAAGAGCGTAGCTTCTGTTTTTGAAAGCTCATTACAAGGACTATACTGAATATATGTATGGGAGATTCAAATAATCTTCTCTTAATATTTATTTATAGATTCGACATTTCTCTTTTCAGTGGGTAATTAACTTTGCTAGCATTGAACCCAAGAAATTTTGTTTCTATTCTAGAGAATAAATGAAATTCTTATAAATGCATAACGATCCTGGCAGATGTTATGATTGCAGTTCCTCCATTGTTAGAATTCAACGATTATTACCCACTCGAAGTCTGAATGCATACGTCATTTATCTATTCTGAGTAATTAATAAATAAAATTTGATAATGAAGTGTATTAAATTATCATCTAGACTTTCATTCCTTTTGCAACAGTTCAGTTCTAAAATATTTTCTGAGTAGTTCAACAGAGTGATGCACCATGATTATCATTACGTCACCATTATGCAGTCGGATAATAGCTATCTGAATAAGAAGGACATTACTGTTGAATTTATTATGTACAAATTATATTGAAACTTTGTTTGACTGTTTCACAAAAAAAATTGTCTAAAAATTATTTTCAAAAGTAGATAATACCTCAGAATATACCCTATAAATGATATGATAACAAGGATATACCGTTTGAGCGCAGCGGTCAGTTTTGTCCTAATCCCATAGGCCATTTTAGCATTTTCCTCTTAATCCCTATGTACCATTTGAGCACAATATATGATCTAAAGCTTTCAATCCCAAATAAATACTTCTTTTCTAGATGGCAAAAATTGTAAGTTAAAAGACAACATACCTTCTATATAAATAAAAATCAATGTTTGCATGTTTGTACCTTATGCGTGCCTAAACCATTGATCAGATTGTGGTGAAACTTTGATAGAGTGTTAGGGGGACGTACGAGACGGTTCGTGGCACAGCAAATTTATATATACATGATTTTTATTTTAATGAATTTTTCTGCTTTGTTAGGAAGAATGTATATTATACTCAATACACAAATGATTAACTATTATTATTACTTCATCAAAGTTTATATCGAAAATTAGATTGATATCAGTATTATATAGAACAAAGTCGGATTAATTAAACCATTCATAAATCAAGAACGGCTTGATTGATGTTCATGATCTTTGATTTTTTGAATTTGTCTCCGTCCAGAATAGCAGAATATGTATTGAGAAATCAAGAGGAGAAATATCATTTTCCCATACATTTTGTATAAAACAGATTTTTTGATGATATCATGAGAACTTATTTATCATATTCAGCTTATGAGATTTGCCCCAGGGTGGAACAAACAAAAGCAGCCGATAGGACCTGGAAATGAATTCGGAAATTTCAGGTCCTATCGACTGCTTTTTTTCACCATGCGAGCGAAACGAGCCTGTTCCAAAATAGGTCGATGTGCAAGTGAAGCGCCTTACTAGAGATGCGAACTCGGTTAACGGTAAGCTGCGGTGCGAGTGAAACGAGCTCGGTTGACCATAAGCTACCGTGCGAGCGAAGTGAGCTCGGTCAACTGTAGAATGTCGTGCGAGCGGAACGAGATTGGTCAACGGTAAGATGCCGTGTGAGTAGAGCGTGCTCAATCAACGTTAAGACGCTATGTGAGCGTTGTAAACTCAGTTAAAGGCAAACAGCCGTGCAAATGAAGCGACATCGCTCAACAGTACATAAACCGCCATATGAACTAAGCGAATTTGATCAACTTGGATTATTCCCAGCACATGCATATTCATTTCATTGTTATATTTTGGTTAGGTTCATATTCAAATAGACAAGTTTTGTCCAATATAATAATTACTTCTATATAATCACTTAATTAAGCATGTCATGTGAGATTCATATATTTAATGTATGATTTTCAATAAATTAACAAAAAAGAAAGTAATATAGACTCAAAAGACATCCCGTGGAAATGCAAAGTCTCGACCAAATACAAAAATCTCCTATTTCGACTGATTTTCTACAAAAGAAGATCTTTTCACAGTTTGGCATGTCCTTATCATTTCCGGGTTATAAGATCCAGATATAAAAGGTAGTCTCAAGTATCTTGCAATCTGAATTTATCAATTCTGTGGCGTTACGAAGTACGCCGGGTCAGCTAGTTTCTTATACAAAACAGAAATAGACAAATACCAATTTCACACAACTGTGAGAAAAATCGTGAGAAATGATCTCTCACACTTGTTTGATCAACTTGTATGTTAATTATCAATTTCAAATATTTCTCAGATAATATTTAGCATCTATGATTCCCAATTGTAATTTTCCCCTCTCAGCTGGGAAATAATACTCATTCATTCCCTGTCAACAAGAAATTAGTGATAATTGCTTCCATGGTTTGGAATTAAAAACTTTCGAAGCAGAATTCAGTTCAGTAGTAGGGTACTTTCGGTGCACGAGTTACAATAGTTATTTTTTATTCTAGATTGCGAAATGTCACTTTTGCATTCGAGGATAAAAGATTTTTTGTGAGCATGGCGAGCAAAAAAATTATTCGAGAATGCAAATGAACTTCGCAATCATGTGCCAAACAACGTTTTTTTGAAAATCATGCCTCAAAATTAATAAAAATGTAAAAAGAAAATTCTGACTATATAATAGGTACATAATTTATACATGTACAAACTCAAAAATACATTTTAATCTTCATTGTTTAGTTATTGATTGACAGGAGGTCAAGTGCTGTAGCTCAAAATGATAATTTGATCTTTATCAAAGCTATATAAAAAAAAATACACTAAAAGTGAACAAATTTTCATCCAATAATAATAATTCATTCTAATAAGCTTCAAATTCGCATCAAACAAGTCATTGAATGAATCCCGGATAGATTTGACAACTGTACATAATAATAGTGACACCCGCGGCGAAAGTTGTAACTGAATTTTTATCTACTTTAATAAATTTTAGCTGCCATATCCCTAATGTCATATATATCTATGGGCATTGTTTCACTTGGAACAAGTAATTGAATAATTCAATTTTCCACAATCACTGAGCTTGAATTAAAGCAATTTGTGCAAGCCTACGAAACAGCAGCTTTTATTTAGTACCAGTTTCAAGTCTGCAAATAGTATAGTTGCTGAGATCTCAGCGTCACGCCAGCCAGCCAGCCAGCCAGCCAGACAGCCAAAGTGAATATAATAGCGCTTTTTTCGGAAAAATGCGCTAAAAATTCTTGAAATAATCAAAATATGTCAAGGAAAAACCAATTGACAAATTTTTTTGAAAAGTAAAAACTAAATTAAAACACTGTGTAATTTTGATGTTGTTAAATTTGTTTGATCATTAATTTTTTTTTTGTCTGAATGATCAAACAAATTTAACATAAAAATTACAAAGTGTTTTAAAAAAATTTTGTTAATTTGTTTTTCATTGACATATTTTGATTATTTCAAGAATTTTTTGATATATACACTTCTATTTTCTACAAGTTCATTTATATTTTATTGTATGCATACTAGTAATACGTTCAACTACTTATCTACGTTGTAAACTTTGAACCATATTTTGAATCCTGTAGTTATATAGTGTATGTATAATCATCAAATTACATTTGTACTTGTGTTTGTTTCAAATTAGAGTTTTAAGTTTTCTTGTATCTTCTTGTTGTAGTCTCCCGGTTCTGAAGATGTCTACTCAGTAGTCGAAACCGGTCAACAGAATATAAGAATACATTTTTGAACAGTGTGATACAAGACTTTGATTTCCGTCCAACTTTCAATATTATTCATATCACACTAGGGTTTAGTCATTCTCATCATAAAATATTAACATGCTACCATATTAAATCATTCGCCAACAAGTCATGATATCCATTATTAATTAATTATAATTCAAATTATTGCATAAAGCCATTGAATCCAATGTATATTATCGTATGAAATCAACATTAATTAATTCATAGATTGCAAATAGGTTAATTGCTATAAATTGAGCAAAAACTATTATTTTTATTAATTGCATCAATTTGTGATGCATGTTTTTACTTATATAAGAAAATATAAGTATCCATAACTTTCAAACAAGAAGAGATATCAGAGTGAGGCTTTTGATATTCATATGAGTAGGTGTTATTTTCGTGATTTTTATGAAGAATAAAGATTTTACTCTCTGCTTGTCTGAAAGCCTACGTTATTAGTGTAGTTTTTATATCGAGAGATAGTTTTTTAATGTCTCTTACTTACTACAATAATAAATTATTGGTAGAATAATAATAGTAACTGTCCTTTGAAATCAATTTTGAGCCGCTTAAGGTTGTTAAGAAGAGGAGTGGGGTCAAGCTGTGGTGGGAACCTTGCTCTATGCTAAATACATAGGATAAAGCATTCATTGCCAACTTCAAATAAACAAAATTTCAACGATTAAAACTAATGGAAATGTTTGTTTTCGGTTGAAAATATATGATTTTGAATAATTTGGTTCCTCATTCTATTCTTTTAAAGAGCTTCCATCCGTTGAAATATTTTTTTTTCATATTTTAACAAAGCTACAATATGATATGTATAGTGCGCAACGCTGTAGACTTTCGGAAGTATTTTGACAATTGACGTTTAGTAGTGGTACTGCGTTTCATAATCAAACAAACTTATTGATAATAAATAAAAATCAAAGTTTGTGTGTTTGCACCTTATGCGTTCCGAAACCATTGATCAGATTGTGATGAAACTTTGATAGAGTGTTCTGAGGACCTACAAGACGGTTTGTGGCACAAAAAATCTATGTATAAATGTTTTTTTTTTTTAATGAATTTTTTTGCTTTGGTGGAAAGAATGTATATTAATAATGACTCAATACACAAATAATTAACTAATATTATTACTTCATTGAAGTTTATATTGGAAATTAGATCGATATCAGTTTTATATAAAACAAAGTCGAGTTACTTACACCATTCATAAATCAAGAACGGCTAAACCGATTTTCCTGATCTTTGATTTTTTGAATTTTTCTCCATCCAGAATAGCAGAATAAGTATCAAAAATCGGAAGGAGGAATATCATTCTCTCATACATTTTGTATAAAATAGATTTTTTGATGATATCATGAGAGCTTTTTTATCGTATTCAGCTTATAAAATTTGCCCCAGGGTGGAGCAAACATAAGTAGCCGATAGGACCTAAAAATTAATTTTGAAATTTCAGGTCCTATCGGCTGCTTCTTTTGCCATGCGAGCAAAATGAGCTTGATTAAAAATTAATCGCCAGGCAAGCGAAGCGAGCTCCATCAACTTTAAAACGCCTTACTAGAGATTCGAACTCGGTTAACGGTAAACTGCGGTGCCAGCGAATCAAGCTCGATCAACGGTAAACCACCGTACGAGCAAATCGAGCTCGGTCAACAGTAGACCGCTGTGCGAGCAAAACGAGCTCGCATAACTGTAAGCTGCCGTGTGAGCGAAGCGAGCTCGGTCAATGCCAAGCTGCTGTGCGAGCGAAAAGAGCTCAGCTAACGGCAAGCTGCCGTGCGAGTGAAACGAGCTCGGTTGACTTTAAGCTACCGTGCGAGCGAAGTGAGCTCGATCAACTGAAAAACGTCGTGCGAGCGGAACGAGATTGGTCAACTTCAAAACGCCGTGCGAGCGTTGCAAACTCAGTTAAAGGCAAGCAGTCGTGCGAACGAAGCGACGTCGCTCGACAGTAAACCGCTATATGAACGAAGCGAGTTTGGTAAACTTGGATTATTCATAGCACATGCATATTCATTTCATTGTTACATTTTGGTTAGATTCATATTCAAATAGACAAGTTATGTCCAATATAATAATTTCTTCTATATAATCACTTAAATTAGCATGTCATGTGAGATTCATATATTTAATGAATAATCTCCAATAAATTAACAAAAACAAAGTAATATAAACTCAAAAGACATTCAGTGGAACTGCAAAGTCTCGGCCAAATACAAAAATCTCCTATTTCGATTGATTTCCTAAAAAAGAAGATTTTTTCACAGTTTGACATGTCCTTATTATTTCGGTGTTATAAGGTCCTGATATAAAAGATAGGCTCAAGTACCTTGCAATCTGAATTTATCAATTCTGTGGTGTTACGAAGTACGCCTGGTCAGCTAGTTGATAATAAATCTACATCAAAAAAATTATATCGATGGAAGAATAAATGGGTAATAGTTTAACCATCGAATGAAAGTTGACTCCCAAATTATTTTATAGATGTGGTTTTCTTTCAAATAATTTGGTTATTACTCGAATTGTGAATAAAACTGACCTTTACAAGTATCCACTGAAATACTGGACTAGGAATCCCCAGGGTTTCAGGGATGTATTACGACCCATTTGTCTTATTACCAAAGTATCTTAGATGACAATTTTTAAAATGTGGCAACCGTGGGTTTTGTTATTCCAATAGAAATGAATCATATTTTGAACCATTTCTACAAGATATATACAACATATTTTGTTATAATCAAAATAAATAATAAAAAATACGTTCAATGCTCCCCTGTCTTGTTCTCCACTATCCTTAATATTAGTCATCCATCTATTTCAAGCAAGTTATACTAATGTATTTATGGGAATTCCTAATCCAATATTTGAATGGGTGCTTGCAATAATTCTCGGGGCCTGAAATCTAATCTTTGCTAACCATTCCGTCATAAAGTTTAGTTTTGTTTGAGATTCGAATAATAGCTAAATGTTCTAAAAAAAAACCAAAACCACATCTTTCAAATAATTTAAGAATCAACTTTCATTCGATGATGCGTCAAGCATGTGGACGTGAGAGGTGAGAGGAAATGTTCCAAGATGGCGGATATGTAGGGCCTAGTTGTCAATTGAAAAGCGTTTGATTTTGGTGTTTGTGTCGTTGAATACAGTCAGATTATAGTATATAAATGATAATTTTACAAAATGATAGCCGTGTGACAAATGAACATTCAATTAAAATGCCTGGAAAATGTTTTGTCCCGAATTGCAATTCTGGATATGACAGTTGTAAGATAAAATATAGTGTTTTTAGAGCTCCACTTGACATGATAGAAATTTGGAACAAAGCAATTCCTAGAAGTGATTGTAAACTAGGTTTAAATGATAGAGTTTAAATTTAAACTTCTTGAAATAATAAATTTAAAAAATAAAATGATTTCGATTTCTGAGGCATAATTTTCCCAACTGCTGCGGCTGCTTCGTTCAAAATGGTATCGGGGACGAGAACATTGTTTTAATCAGTTTCTTCCATCATTTCAGACAATGATTTTCACAATTATAATGCTTCAATTCAAAGTTCACAAAACTGACAGTTTACTGACAGTCACACTCCCGAATGTTTGAAAAACAAACACTCGTCGCGATATCAACGAAACTCTCTTGCAACTGCAATTCAATTTTTTTGAATTTTGCTCCTTAGTTTAATGGCCCAAAAGTTTACGCAAAATTGAATAAAATTGTGTATACAAATACGTGAATTAAACCTCTTTATTTGATCAAAGAATTAAACCACTTGCGCTGAACGCGCTCGTGATTTTGAACTTTCTTCTCGCAAATAAACAGTGGTTTAATTCACTTGTTGTATAAATAACTATTAAATTAGGTCCAGTTCATAAATGAATTTAATTCTTATTAAAATTTACTCAAAAAATGAATTTGTATCAAATCATTCAAATAAAATCTAAATTTTGACAATGTTAATGAATTAAGTATAACATAATTTGAAATAACGTGTTTTTGTTAAAAATAAATATAAGTGCCCTTAATACATGAAATACTATTACGTTGTAAAATATTATGTATAATATAGAAATATAATATTTTGAACTGAATCTAATTTTTGTTTAACTTATGTTTTTATGTTTCCTTTATTGAAAGTTCGAACAATTTTCTTGTAATTAAAAAGATATCATCTATATGAATTCTTGAAAATTAAACACATTGTAAATGTATTGTTCAAATATTTCTCAATTATTGTTAATTACATGTGATCTCTGAATTTATCCAACTCAGTTTCTTGTATAGGTAATAATTAAATAATAAATATTACTCAATGCAACACTAATTTAACAAGTATATCAATTTTTAATTAACGTAAAATATATGCTGTACACATTACATATACGGTTAACTTCAATATATAAATGATTTCGTAAAATTTTGTAAGTTTAGTGTAGTTATACATTAAATACTGTTGTAAAACAGGCCTTACTGATGTAGGCGTCTCTAGCGGCGACAGTGCGAACTATAACCATCTCAGCAGACGCATTGTCGAGGCGAGTTAGGTTACCTGCTATGTCTTGTACCGTGGTCTATACTCAATCAGTGTACCGCCAAGTCAGGGAAGTAACAAAAAATCTTGTTTATTCTAATCGCACACACCCTTCCCATTCCATATCATGCGGCGACGTTGTCCAGCGTATGATAACTTGCTAAATTCTAGTAGCTTCTGTAAAATTTTTTAAAATAATAATTCAATCTTCTCTGAAACTATAAACAAGACTTTTTTGAAATTTTGTACAAATGTTTATAAGACTTTCGTAGATATTTTGACGATTATTTGTTATGTTGTCATTTCAGGTAGTCGATATAATGACGGATAAATCAATGTAAAACACGTCGCGTGCATTAACGCAATGTAATAATATGTCACCAAACAGCAACTTGCACATTTTTCATCTCGATAACTAGAAACAAGATTGAGTTTAAACTTTGCCAGAATATTCTTCATTAAATAAATAATATACTGTAAAAATTTAAAGAAATTCTCATATACTTTCATTTCCTTCTCAACAACCTTAAAAATTTTCATAACGAGCACTTGCTCAAGTGATGTGAATTTTTCTTTATTTACTGATCCTGAATTATCCAACATCCAACGATCCATCATTCAAATGTATTTATAACGTTAAATTAAATTCAAAAAACGATGAGTTTCGAGAAAAAAAAAGTATTCATACTACAATTTCAAATACACCACAACATCCATTTGATAAAGCACAAGCAGCTCGACTTGTTAACTGCGAAATAATAAAAAAAATTTGCTTTTTTATGACAAATTTGTAGAATAGAGAGTTTTAATGCAGGTAATATAGAAGATATAGTGTGTGGCACGGGACAAAACACGGTTTCAGCCTTCAGATGATGCCAGCCCTCGCTTCGTACGGGCAGACATGCACCCTCCGCTGGAATCGTCTTGTTTCGTCCCTAGCTACACAATATACTAACCCAATTATTTGTGAAATGCATGGCATAGTTAGACTCATTATCTATTTTCTGGATCTAAATAATAATTATAACTTAAACAATCTTTCGTCAAATGCTTTCATTATGCGTAATTTATGGTCTGTTTGCTTCTTTCAAATCAATTTTGAGCCTGATCGTTTTATTCGAACAGGATGATATTCTGCACACATTCATATATTTTTCTTATATAATTTCATTGATAATACTTTGTGGAGAATGGATCGCATGCGATGATGTTGATGGAACTAAAAGTGAAATTGTAATAATTTATTACGAAATAAAATACGTAATAAAATAAAACAAAAAAATTATTATGAGCATCAATTTAGAAGGCACATACTTGATAAATTAAGACAAAATTTTGTACGCAGTGTGAGAACTTCTTATTATTATTTTTATACAGACTGATCAATAATGACTGACTGTCACGTGACTTGCAAAAGTTCGCGTTATGATCAAAATTATCTTCGTCGAATAAAGTTAGTATAAATTTATTCATTTTGATGACTACGTTACCGAAATTTCAAGAACACAGTGGCGTATATTTTGCATATTTTATAACGGAATCATCCATAATCTGATTCAAGAAACAAAAAAGTATTATTGAATGATTACTGGAAATAAATCATTATTTTACCAAATTTTTAGGAGAGAATAGTGTTTTCAGAGGAACTGTCATCTGTCACTTCTAGCTCACTATCTCAAACAGGCGGTAAAGAAAAAATCATAACAAGGCGACCCAGTCAATCATTTTTGATCACTCTGTATATAAAAACGTTTATCTTTAGATAGCATAGAATCAAATGGTCGCAAAAAAAACTGGAACATTCATTACACCATGTCATATTTAGATTTTTACATTTGGAGACTAATAAAAGTCTTGGGGTTGTCAAATGACACTATTCTTAGTCCTTTGCATAATTAGCCGTTCCCAGAGTTTTTATCAATTTCCAAATGTGAAAATTTTAAAATCTTAAGGTTACGTGTTGGAGAAAATGTTTCATTTTATAATCTTATTTTTATCATCTATTCCCATATCAAAGAAATACCCGATGTAAATAAAATTGAAGGACATTTTCATCTACATGTTATAAAAATCCTTTAATCTTGAGCACGGTTATTAAAATTAATCTTATCAAATCGATATTTGAGTAATTTTATCAAAAATGAGTTCACTGCTTCCTAGTTTTAGGTGCGGCTGCACTGCTGGAGTAAGTACATTTCTTGTGTTTATTTGTTACTGCATCCAGATGGCGCTTTAGAAAGTTTTGCATTGTTGTTAAAATTAAAAATTTGCCGTAAATGCAGCTATATATTATGTAGGTAGTACACTATTAGCGGTGTAGTACAGTTCTGTACACTATTTTATTTCAGTATAGTTGATAGATTTTATTGAACATGAGATAAAGAATCAATTCTTAATTTCTTCATTTTACATTGCGATGGGTTTTTGATGACCCCCATTCGTTATTCCAAAAGTTATAAAATAATAAGTTATCAAAATACTTTTATACAATCTATCAAAAAATGTAGCTCTTGACAGAAAGCTCATTTCAAAACTAATAAGAACATTCAAATCTAAAAAAAAATATGACCATCAGAATGTATACAAATTCATTGACGTTCCAAACTTCATCAGAGGCGTAATATGTCCTAACATCTTACTGAATTACTTTTTATCTTTGAACTGTTTCCAGAACATAATATATTCGATAATAAATCTAAATTTCAATTAGAGGAATGCCTACAGGTAATGATATAAAAAAAGTTTCACTTATCTTGACCTATTTCGTGACTTATGCGAAACTTGCGATATGCAAATTCAAGTCACACATTATCCTGAGAATATATAAAGGTACTAAGAGTTGCATTAAAATTTCTAGGTACTGTGTATAAAACTAATCAGGATTAAATGAATTTTATCCGTGACCCAACGATTTTCAATGGGCTAGCCGAATGATCACAACATTGGCTCGTGAAATGTTCATACTTCTGCAAAATAGCTTTTTTAGGCGATCATAACAAAAAATATATTTCTATGGCCTCTTTTGCGGTCGTGAAGCTCCATTTTTTTGTATACATCTGTTAAGTTTCACTTCTTGGAACTGATCTATCAAATATTACTTATTTGGGACTGATCTGTCAAAAACTACTTCATGAACTCTTCAAACCTTAGTTCGGTCAAGTTAGCTCTAAAAATAGGGGTACTCTTGCATAAATTCCCAAGAAGCTAAAAATTGACATGAACGTTGAGGATGCCATTTTATTGGATTTGTGGAAAATCCCCATCGATCCCATGTGTGCAAAAAAATTTATGTGAGGTCAAAGTTCGCAAAAATAGGATTTCTGAATTTTTTTTTAGCGAAACGGTTAGTTTTATGATAAAAATTGTTCGGTTAAAAATTGCAGACCTCTCCAAAAATATTTTGTATACTTTTTTTCTAAGACTCACCGTTTCTGGGAAAAAGCCATTCTAAAGTTATATTCTCAATAATATGCATGACTACGCTGCCTATGTGCATTATGGACATATAACATAAGTAAAAGTATAAGTCTGCGTGACTATGAACGGCTATGGGGATGAAAATAACCGTATTCCGATGTAAGAGTTTCAATAACACAAATATAATATTCAAATCAAGATGATTTACATTCCATACAAAAATGTCAAAATTACAACAATGTATATATTTTTATATATTACAAAAGACTGCTACATGGCGACTAGATCATCATCGCTTTGCTTGGCACTGGGAAGAGGGACATATTCGTTGTACCGCTCTGGCTTTGGTACGTTCATTCCAACACTCCCCCTCGGGATAACGAACGGTGAGTCCTAATCTGCACATGAAAAACTTATTTTTAGGTCCATACAAATCCTTAGTTAAGATGTCCGCCACCATGGCCTCGGTAGGAACGTGGTGAAGAGTAATGACGCCTTCACGTAGGACTTCACGAACGAAATGAAATCTTATATCGATGTGCTTGCTACGAGCGTGATAAGTCGGGTTCTTAGCAAGTTTCAATGCTCCTTGATTGTCGTTGTATATGGGAATACTCTCTCTGATATTCATCCCAAAAATATTTCCGCTCCAATCAGCGTCCACATATCCAGTTAAATTACTCTCTTCAGAGGTGTATTTCAGTCTCACTTCAGATGTACCTTTCAAATATCGCAGTACGCGTTTAGCAACAATCCAATGGGATTTGTCATAGTAATTGTTAAATTGTCCCAAGAAACTACATACGTAACTTAAATCTGGCCGGGTGGCAGTAGCCAGATAATTTAAAGCACCGACTAATTCTCGGTATGGTAATTTTCTATTTTCTTCAGAGATATCTTCTTCAGATTTCGTTAATTTGATACTTGGATCAAGTGGGGTTGCAACGGGATTACAATCAGTCGTGTTAAATTTTTTCAACAATTCTTCGATGTAGCCCTTTTGACTTAAACTTATTTTTTTTTCTTCTCTGTGAAATTCGATTCCCAAGAAATACCTTATTTCACCCAAATCTCGGACTTCAAAATTACTTGATAATTGTTTTCCGACTTTGGAAATTAATTCCTCGCTGTCTGAGATTAGTAGAATATCATCGACGTAAGTAACTATAAATGCTTGTGCTCCCCCTCGCTCAAGCTTGTACACGCAAGGATCAGCATTCGATGGAATTGCGCCGATTTCTTTTATTGAATTATCAAGTTTCTTATGCCAACTTCTTCCAGCTTGTTTTAGTCCGTATAAGGCTTTATTGAGAAGTAAAACTTGGTTGTTTGAATACAAACTCTTCAACAACTCATTTGCCTTCTCTACGATCTTCTTGTCGACATTTTGAACCTGAATTATTCGTCTTAAAGCTTCTTTCATGAATTTCGGAGGTTCCATAAATATTCTTTCTTCCAAATCACCATCGAGATACGCTGTAGAAACGTCAAATTGTCTAATCTTCATACCCATTCTAATTGCATTGGCTGTAATTATTCGTATGGAACTGAGTCTCGCAACAGGTGAGAAAGTTTCTTTAAAATGCACGTCAGGCCTTTGCAAGAAACCTTGAGCTACAAGTCGAGCTTTTCTTCATTGAATTGATCCGTCTGGATTCAATTTATTACGTAGTACGATACGGCTGCCTATGATTGTTTCGTTCTTCGGACGCTTGACGATTTGCCAAGTATCTTTCTTGAGAACTGAAGCCACTTCTTCTGCTATAGCGTCTAGCCATTCTTTGGTGTCGTCACTTGACATAGCTTTGTTTATCGGAATTTCCGATAAGAAACTGTAACTAATTTTATAATCTTCAATGACTTCTTGTGCATTTTCTTCAGCTGGTTCTTGACGGACTATATATTCTTTTCTTGGTCTACCTCTTTGACCATCTCGAATAATTCTAGGTCTTCCCCTAGCTCTTACCACTTCTGGCTCTACGTTTTCTTCGATGACTTCTGGAACGTCTTCAGAGTCGTCATCTTCTAAGATCGTATCGTTACGTACTTCGATATCAACATATTTCTGCTGAGGTTCGTTTTCAAATACTGATTTTTCAGGCATGAATTCTTCGTAGATGCTTGGTTCTAATTTTTCATCTTCTAAAAATTTCGCGTCTCTACTAATTTCTATTTTCTTTTCCTGAGGAATCCAAACTCGATAGCCCTTCGAATTATCAGAATATCCCATTAGTAGTCCTTCTTTCGATCGAGATTCGAATTTTCCTTTGTTTATTTTCAAATCAAGACAATGTAGTTTGCATCCAAATTCTCTAAGATAATTAACATTGGGTATCTTTTCATGCCACAGCTCGTATGGTGTTTTTCCATTCAAGCTCACGGTCGGACATCTATTTCTCAGATGATTTGCCGTATTTATTGCTTCTGCCCAGAAACTTTTAGGTAAGTTAGCTTGAATTAAGAGATATCGAGCCATTTCGATTAAAGTTCTATTCTTCCTTTCAGAAAGACCGTTCTGTTCCGGGTGATAAGGAATGGAGAGTCTTCGTGTGATTCCTGATTTTTCCAAAAAATCGTCAAATTCTTTGTTCAAATATTCTGTTCCATTGTCGCTTTGCAGATACTTGATTCTGGTGTTTTTGATATTTTCAAGTTTCAACTTTACTTCTCGAAATATGTCGAGCACTTCGCTCTTGGATTTTATAAATCGTACTTCGCACCATCTGGTTGCTTCATCAATGAAAGTGACAAAGTATCTTGATTTTCCGTGTGATTCAGTTCGCATCGGACCGCAAACGTCTGTGTGAACAATCTCGAGTGGTTTCAAATCTTTGGGTTCACTCCTGGAAAATGATGCTCTTGTCAGTTTTCCTTTCAAACATGTTTCGCATTGAATTATTAGAGCGTTTCCATTCAATTTCAAACCACAGAGTCTCTTGTTGGCATATGCTGCTTTCAGATCTTTGATGTTCAGATGACCCATTCTTTTATGCCATACTTCAATAGATGACTTTACGTTGTTGATAAATGAGACGGTTTCGGATTCATGTTTTTCACGTATAAAATATAAATTTCCTATACGTTCAGCGCTCATTCTGACTGTTCCTTCACTGTCTAGAATTTCTGCTTCCTGCTGTTTGAGCAGTACATTAAATCCTTTATCATTATTTTTGATACTGACATCAAATTCGTTCGAAGTTCTGGTACAAGCAATGTGTCTTTCAATGAAATTTTCTTCGGATTTTTGGGATCCTCGTAGTATATTTGAGCTGTTCCTCTGGCAAGAACTTCTGTTGTGGTCTCGTTTGCCATGTTTACGGTACCTGTTCTCTCTGTACTCACATCGACGAGTACACTGCTGTCTTTACAAAGATGAGAGGTTGCCCCACTGTCGAGACACCATCTTGAATTCTTTTCATTTTGAGTATGCAATGCTTCATTTGCATAGAACGTAAGATCTTCCGCATTTTTTGCTGAATCTTTCTTTTTCAGGAAACAATCGGCTGCCTTGTGTCCTATTTTCCGACATTTGTGACATCGGAATTTGAATTGTTCGTTGGTGGACTTTTCGTTCTTCGATTTTTCGTCTACTCGATTCGGCTTTTTAAACTGAAATCGTTTTTTGTAATTATTTATTGAATACATTGCATTCTGACCTGTATTCCTTGTTTCATTCAGGCGAGCTTCATATTCTTCAGTTATTTTGATACGAAGAACATCTGGTGTAGGCAATGTATCGCGTGACTCTATTGCACCTCTAAAATTCTCGAATTTTTCTGGAAGACTATATAATAGCATAATAGAGAGTAAATCGTTGTCAATTTTCACATTCATCTCTTCGAGTTTATCTACTACGTCAAAGAAGTTATTCAGGTGTTCCTTCATGTTGCCACCGTTTTCCATTCGTTGAAGAATAAGTGTTTTCAGCAATGTTGCTTTACGAGCAGGCCCCTGGGATTGATATACATTTTCTAATTTCAGCCACACATCTCTTGCAGTATCACAATTTTTTATTTGTTTCAGCTCTGAAGGAGATATGGACAATATAATATCTGATTTCGCCTTTCTATCGGCTATCGCCCATGCATCTATAACTGATTGATTATTTCCGGTTGCTTCTGGTTTTGTTATTTCACCATTCACATAACCGTATGCGTCATTTTTATTAAAATCGCTTGCATTTGCAGCTTCCACGTATCATAGTTAGAATTATTCAACGGTTCGATTCGTAATATACTGGAACTCATTTTGTTTTAGCTTGTGTACACGTAATTCAGTTCAAAATTTGATGTCTTTTGAAACCATACGCACAAAACTACTACACACAGTTGTTAGTCAGAGTAATCTTCACTTTAGCTGGGCCCATAACCTGAACGGCTATAGAGATGAAAATAACCGTATTCCGATGTAGTTTCAATAATACAAATATAATATTCAAAACAAGATGATTTACATTCCATACAAAAATGTCAAAATTACAACAATGTATATATTTTTATATATTACAAAAGACTGCTACATGGCGACTATAGTCTATAAAATTAGGCAGAGGAGGCACGTCATCAAAACATTACAAAATGAAAAGAACCTGTCGTAATGACAACGTAATGTTTATGTTTGGAAGAACAGAGAAAATAAATGCAATTTTGTGAATTCTATAAGAAAAGTATATTTTAATTTAATTAACAATTATTTTATACTCAAATTTAATGTTTCCAACAAAATTTCATTCATCTACAATAATTGTTGTTTATTTCTTTATCATACGTTGGTACTATGAAGTTTGACTACGTTTACATTCTCATTCGTTGCATTCGTTTTCGACATTTCAGTGCGATCAACACGTGTTTACTTTGTTCTTTTTGGTCAGAATATTATTTACTAGATCAAATAAATTAGCTTTGCACGTTTTTGCAAATATGCAACCCACATTATATTTTTAAAGATTAAATTGGTATAGCATATAAACGTAGTAATTACGTGACGCCATTATCTAGTTACAAACTTTGATGACGTGCCTCCTCTGCCTAATTTTATAGACTATAGATCATCATCGCTTTGCTTGGCACTGGGAAGAGGGACATATTCGTTGTACCGCTCTGGCTTTGGTACGTTCATTCCAACAGACTAGTACTTGTATATTAATATTGAATGATAATTCTAAGAATATGAAATGAAAAGAAACCCAGTCCCTCATTTTATGTGACCATGTGGTCTCAAGCAATATCTGTCTTCTGTTCAATTGTCAACGTGGCAGTGTCGGTCTGTTACTTTAAATTACTTGCATAGATAAGTTACGTTACGTATATTTTGCAAAACATACATGTAATAAAAAATGTGTTCAATCAGCTTGTCTCACTCCAATCTCGGACTCTGCTCATCAACATTTTTATCGAGTATATTACCTGGTTCAAGTGTGGCTTGGACCCAGAAGAATGAGGTTGACAGCCAATTAATAATGTATTGGAACCAATCCACACTCTACTTCCACCTGCACCAGAAAAACTCCTTAATACAATTTTTTGTAACTACAAAAAGGGTGTAAATCAAAATACGACTGCAAAAAAATTGGCTTACTTTATTCACCAGCACGCAGCAGCTGTTAAGGCCAGTCGTGTTCAAATACTGAAATACTTAATCTCCAATAGAAGAGGATCCTTACATCAACGACGAAACAAGTGATGCATCGCTATTTGAACAATTCACGTCAACTCAGGAATATGAAGATGAAGAAGAAGTTGAATAAGAAGACCTAATATTATATTAATCTTCAATAAGATGATCGTGGAATAGGCCTACCAGGAAAACCACGTTGAAAAATACGCACCAAGTACACACCTCATAGGTGGCGTGGAAACGTGTGCGAAAAATTTAAATTTAGAATGGCTTTTTTCAGAAATGGTGGATTCTAGGGAAAAAAGTGTGAGGATCATTTTTGTAGAAAAATGAAAGATCTGCAATTTTTGTTCAAACTATTTCTATCATAAAACTGACCGTTTCGTTAAAAAAAATTTAAAAACTCACTTTTGCGAGCTTTGACCTGACATAAAATTTTTTGCACACACGGGATTGATGAGGACTTTTTACAACTTCATTTTAATGGTATCCTTAGCGTTTATGTGAATTTTCAGCTTCTTGGAAGATTAATGCAAGAGTGAATGTCTATTTTGACCGAACTACCTACCTATATGGGCAGCTTATTATATTCCTCCGTCAAAGTCTATAGTTCTTGCAATTAACTTGATAAAAGACCATAAAATAAAACAATTTCAACAGTAACTAAGATTTACAATTGCAATATTTTAGATATAAATAGATGATATTTTGTGACTTTGAACTCTTTCCTGAAGATCGCCTAAAAAACGTAGTGTGCACCTCGGGCTAAAGTTTTGTTTTTAGTCTCGCCAGAATAGCGACCTCAGCTGGAGCCTCGGCCGCATAGAAGAAGAAGAATTTGATGATATATTATTGTTTAGCAAATTCTAACCAGCAGATATATTTTGTAACAACAAAATCATTACTATCAATTAATCGACCGCCATTTAATGGAGTAAATTTATTTATTTGGGACGTAACTTCATTTCTTCTTTCTTAAACTAGGCATAAAAAACTAATTTGACTACAAGAAAGTGTTTTATCAAAATATCAATAATGATTTCTACCTTCTCGATTTATATATCATAGGACAAATATTGTAATAGTGACTTCTTGACAGCTCGAAATTTTGATGAGTCTTTACAATTAGATTCTGCTGAACCCCAAAACCGGTTTAGCAAAAGTCGGTCGATCTGTCTGAAAGCACCCTTGCATAGTGCTGCTAAAACTTTATAGTTTTGTTTGCGTTTATTTTATGAACGGTAGTATTAATCGTGAAATATGAAAGAAATGAAATTGATCTCTGGGTAAATTGACAAAGTAGATTTCTGAAACATTTTTCAAAATTATTAGCGGTTCATTTGTTATTTGGATAATTATGCGTTAGAGTTTCCTGAAGCAAAGATATAATGAGAGTCACAATGTCATATTTCATATGATGTCATGTCATATTTGATCATCACATGCAAACGTTCGTCAATTGTTTTTTCAAAATAAGTAGTTTGGTTCTATCGTGTTTGTTATAAAATAAAAGCTTCTGTAGAAGTAATTCTAGTAGAAGTTTCAAAAAAGATATATGCACAACTGTCAATTGTTTTTTTACAAGTTATCCAAGTGGAACGGTGAGATAGTACAGTGGAAGAATACTAGCCTCTAGACGCAGAGATCGTGAGTTCGAATCTAAATTAGGTCATGAAATTTTTCACGATTTTTCTGGATCGGTATTCACTCATGTCACCTTTCCAAGTTGAGAATCAAATTAACTTGGCCACAATGAGGCTGTCTGGCACCGGCTAATTATTGTAACACAGGCCTGCACCGGTTGACTGGCAACACACATGGCAGCAAGGTAAAAAACGTGGCAAGTAAAGTGAAAAATAGCTGTGTGTGTGTAAAGTTAACCTAGGGACATAATCGACAGACTCAAATACTGAGATCCATTGAATAAAAAAAAGCTATTCAGCTGATATCCAGTTTGATATCAATTTGAAACTCTATGGGAGATAAGCTTAGTAGGAAATATAAAATAAATAACCAGTGAAATCTATGTTATTATCTTTGAATCACACTTTCGGCGATTAAATGTCAAAACTTCATGTTCCAACGAACTCAAGACACCGAGAATCTAGAAAAGAACTCTTTAATTTCTAAAATATTCATTAATAAGGACCAAAAAATAACTGCTATCTGTTTATTTATGGCAGCTGTCACTTTGACAATAACAGGAGTAACTTTGAAATTGGGATCTAACATATTCACTCCTGACCTCTAGTGGCGAATGCGAGAAATATCATAAGACTGCATCCAGTGAAATTAGTATCAAGTTTCATTTGTTCAAGTGTGTTTATTGTCCCATATTAACATCCAAATTCTCAAAAATAGAATTAATTATTCTTTTGCAAAGTTAAACAAGATTGATCTATTATCCAGAGAAATGTATGAGTAGTTAAGATTTAGATATAAGATTCTATAAAATTCCTGATGCAGGAAACGTATATTACAAAATATTTTTGGAAAAGAGCATGGAAAGAGCTTTAACGAGCTTTAACAATTAGTGAAGTAAAGTGAACGATTGAAATTTGCCTTGTATATTATATATAAATGACGTATAGCTTCACCGTTTTGATATAAGTAATGGTTATATTATTCGTAATTATTTATCGATTTGTATTACCGAAAAAAGAGAGCATTTGAAACAAGATGCTATATCTATCCTATTTGTGAACAAGATTGATCTATTGACTACAAAATTGTAGAAGTAGTTATAATAAAGAATCAGACCTAAGGTTCTACAAATAGAGTAAGTATAGCATTTCGTTTTAAATGCTCTCTTTTTTGCGGTTATACAAATTGATAAACAATAACCAATAATAAAACTATTATACTAAAACGATGAAGCTATATGTCATACTTATATACTTACCGAATGATATAGAGTCATGCTTTTTAAAATGTACAGAGCAAACTCCAATCGTTTACTTTACTTTACTAATTGCCAAAGCTCTTTTCATTCTTTGAAATAGTCAATTTTTCTAGTTTTCCAAAAACATTTTGTGCTTTCAAAAAACGTTGTCTTGCATCAGGAACTTTATGAAATCTTATGTCTGAATCTTTATTATAACTACTTCTACAATTCTCTAGACAATACATATATGAATCTTGTTTAACTTTACAAACGAGCTGGAAATTTTATTTATCCCATTTTTGAGAATTTGGATGTGAATATGAATGATTAAACACGCTTGAACAAATGGAGCTTGATACATAATTTGACTGGATGCAGTCTTATAATATTTCTCGCATTCGCCACTAGATGTCAGGAGTGAATATGTCAGATCCCAATATGTAATTAATTGATGCCACACTCTAAATTCATGAAACAGCGATGAGATTTGTCATAAAATTTATAATTAAGAAAGTACTGTGCCATAGTAATTCTTTTATTCTCTGATCGACATTCGATAACGGACAATTTCAATGCAAATCTTAGAAAAAATAATTTCGTCAATTTTCGCAAAATTATTTTGAGAATATTTATTAATATAACGGAAATGACCCTAAAACCAATCAAAGAGTATTACAATGCTTCTCAAATCTGTTGAAAAATTTACCCCTCAAAATCCTAATAAATGAATGTATTCAATAATTATTATGTAAATAAAGTACATCAACTTGAGAATGAAAATAACAATGGGCGATATTTTATAAGTCAGATTACCAAATAGGGCCTGCAATTCACAATAATAATAAAATTTATTCCTTATCCTCAAGATTTCACTCAATGTACATATTAATAACTACCTGTATATATGCCGAGTAATCGCCGAGAATTATATGAGTCCTTCTTTTGTCATTCGGCTACGAAATCATAAAAAATACGAAATTTGCATCACACATTTTCAAAGAGTTTCAAAATTTTTGGAAACAGTCCGATGCAAAAAAATTGGAGAAGGCGTAGCCAAAGTCTTCGCCGTAGATTTTCCGTGAAAAAGTTTGGATAAAATCATAACAAGTGTTTTGTATCAATTTATAATTTAATGTGATAACAAAATCTTTTTCGATGCTATCGTAGCTCTCGCATTTGCTCAGCACTGGACTCTGTAGGTTTTAAAAATTCCTTTAATGCGAGCTTTTCTCTGATCTCGTTTTCTATAATTCCGTGCATATTTACGACACGTATGATAAGACATCTTGAATTTTTCTGCAATTTTCAATTCAATACCAATTTGCGCATATATTTCGACAAATATTTTCATTACTGCACTTTAAGTTCTAGTAGTGGCTTCTCAAGCTCTTCAAAATGACACCCGAATCAAAAATCCAAGCTAAACGCGTTCTTACGCTACACAAATGTATAATTTTAGACAACTCTAATTCGCAATGATCACGCGTAGGTGTCTACATCAGCTCGATGACGTCACAGGCAAAACAAATACTACACAACAACTACGTACAGACATGCTCTATCCACTGTGACCTCAACCGTTGTTATCGCATTAATAGTCTCGTAGCTATTAACGATTGAAATTTAACGGTATTTTTTAACACAAGGAAATTTGCCCGGCTATCACGAGCGAATAGACGGTTTCACGTCAAAATACTATTCTAAAAAGTTTTTCAACTGAAATTTTCCCTAAAATATACCAAAAATTAACTACTTTTAGAATTAGGAGGTTGGTCTTGCAGATGTTATCGAAATGCGTACAGCAAGAAAAATGTCAAACCTTAAGACGTGTATAATATACTTCATAATAAAAGTTATGTGAAGAATGTATGTATTAAAGTATTTGATAGGATTCTTTATGTTTACGAATATCTTTATTTTGCGTATAAAATATTTACATAGTATTTACAGAGATATTTACAAAGCATTCACAAATTCTATCATTCTGTTATCCATTATTATAATTATTCTATTCATAATGGATAAATAAATTTTGAAAACAGATTAAGAATTATCTGGTTTTTGAAAAATCCTCACCACTTCCTATCATTTTATTCAAGTAACTCAATGTTCCAATTGAAAATCTCAATATAATTCATTCTAATACTCGCTCAATAAACTTTTGCTTCACAAAATATAGAGATATTCCTTCCTAATAAAAAAATATTAGGCAAGAATATCCTGATGGTTTTCCAAACATAACTCTAAGATACATCCTAATTTGCACGATTCGAGTCATAGGTAGGCAGTTCTCTCAGATTTACTCGTTTCTTCATTCTCTTCCAATTCAAATCCTCGTTCAACTCAAAACATTTTTCGGTGAAAGTAATTATCGGCGGAAACGTATATAATCTGGGAGCATGGCAGTGCCTCCGCCAAGACGAGCCAAGCGGAGCGCAAGGGCACTACCTACTTTTTCTCGAAGAGATTCGCCGCTATTTTGAATCCTCATAACATGGATTTGGATTATACAAAATTTTTGGGATATGATGTCAATAGTGAAATTATCATGTTTGTGAAGTTCGATTACATAGCTTTTATACTTTAGATTTTATTGATATCTAAAAAGCCACGATTTCGTCACTGAATCATCAAAATGTTTAGGGTACTTCCTGAAGTCCTACAAAGCTGAAATTTGGTACGTGAGCTAGTATTAGTACACAAATAACAAAAAAAAAATCTAAAACTTGGAGCTTTTACTTCCCAGCTCCTAAACTAAGCGATAGAAGTTTGTATAAGATTTTCGCAAATTTTGATGCTAGAGGTCTAAAAATTGATACAGGGACTTTTTGTTACAGATAATAGTAGAGCAAACTTGAAAAAAATGAACAAAATAAAAGAATATTTTACAATAAAAAATATATATGTGGCTTGGCCATTTCACTACAGTCACATGGGCATAAGGTGAAAAGTTTATTCACTGTTTATTACTTTTCTGTTTTACAATGAGTAGCTCTTGTAGTAACGAAACGGCCAAGCCACATATTTTGACTAAGGAGTGGAGTTGGCGCAGTTAGGGCTTGTAGAGTTAGGGCGTGTAGTGTTAGAAACTTAGCTGTACATGAGATCTGATAACTTTTTGACAGTGTGAGCCATATGGTCTCGTCTTGGCAACATTTTACATGAAAATATTTTCAGTGGGATATTTTATATTGAAAGTTGTGTGAAGGATGTATGTTTTAATAGTAATTTATTATACTAGTGTGGCATGTGATATATTAGTCACGGAAGAAAAAGTATAACCAGTACGTCTGAAAGACAAGTAGCTATTTTTCATTTGAGTGACTAACCATATTTCAAACGAGTGCAATACAACGTTTCATCATACATCTCTCCTAAAACAACTCGAATAGTTTTCATATGTTGATTAATTTTTGGGAACAGACAAGAAATTTCAACACAAAAATTATAAAGTAGCCATGACGCGTTTGCTATGGTATTTACTTTTACCTGTGATTTCGCTTTTTTCTTCTAGCTGAGTGACTAATGATGGATTTTATTTATTTCAAAGAACCATAGTAATGAGCTTATTATGAATCGGTGTTAGGTAAAATATTTTATAGGTTTCCGAATGCTCACGAATATTAACAGTTATGACATAACGTGCGCTTGTGTTCAAGACAGTAATGTAGCCGCGCGCTAATAGTGATGGAGGGGAAAATTAACGGTGACGGTGAACTTTTTTCTCGGTTTAGGTACTTCCTAGCAGCTCAACGCAAAACGATACTTGAGGAGCTTTGCTTCAAAAAATTAAGCTGAATGTGAATTTATCAGTTAGATACATTCCTAGATGTTTTCAGTCATCAAAAATAGTCAAATATGGAATCGTTTGATTGTAATATTTTCTAGAATTTTAATTAATCAATATATTCACAGTCCTAATCAGTAGCATAAACAAATACTAATGATATCCAAATATCAAGAAGTAACATATTTTAATTGTTATAATTTTATATCACACCACTTTATCCGTGGACTCGCTCCCGCGGTACTAAGGAAAAATAGAGTACTAATCCCGGGCATAGTACAGAGCTTTATATTTGGACACTGGGAACTGTGAACTCCATTTGCGCTTATACCCACATGCAAATTTTGGTCATTTGACTCTCGCGAACATGTTACATATAGCTGATCATGGGAAAGTACGGTTTCCCCGAGTGCAGTCTTACTACATCTTGCGTGTACCTATATAAATTTGTTTCAAAAAAATCTGAAAAATTTTCTGATGGACCACAATTTACGTTGGTTCCTCTTAAGTCTCTTCTGGGGTAAAGAATTGAAGCTCTACTTATTCTAAAGTGCTATTATTCGATACATATTATTTTCCATGTCTATGAAATAAAGATTTTTCGCACTCCCGGGAGTAAGAGACTAATTTAATTCCTCATTTCAGGGACTTTTGAGTTTAATCCCTATGGATCTAAAATGATGAAAAATCTCAAGGGACTAAAGTAGAATAAACAAATTTTTCCTTGACAAATGAACAATCAAAGTACCTGTCTAATTACCAAATTGAATTTGTTAAGAATTCAAACCTGTATTATTGATGATTTATATTAGCATTATCGCAATTGACACAATTTTACAAATGCATCGTATTGTTTGATCGTAAATTTTCTAGATTTTTGGGGAAATAATTTTACAGTTACCTCTTCCGCAGCTATATCAAAATCAAATTTATCCCTAATCTTTTTGACAGCAAGCTTATTAATTTAACAGCTGCTGTAGCCAGCCTTGTTACTATGATGAATTTATTCTACATTTTTGTATCGAATTTGTTGTTGTCAAAATGGTAGGATTAGTTAATCTGTTTTTAGACTATTCTGATTCAATGTAATACTGTAGTGCAAAAAATGGCGTAGATAACACATGACTTAAGTGCCGTTTATCCATCAAGTGAGTATTGCCCTCGACTTCGTCTCGTGCAATAAACTTCACCCGCAGGATTAAATCAAGTCTCTCGTTATATGATATACTATATTATGTACATTACATTATTATTATCTGCTATGTTTGCCCTTGCACTTTAATGATAGTAATCGCAAAGCCTCGCCCAGTTACATGAGCTCGTTGGAACTAAATTTCACATAAGCATATTCGGTACGCCTAATTTTGATTGGAGCTTATGCGAGAGCAAACCTAGAGAATTTGGAAACTCTACGGGATATAAACTGCTCTATTCTGTGTTTAGTTTATGCCTGTGTCTTCTGACCAATACTTCTTCATATCTCCTTTTACCTCTTACAAAACTTCTGAGTTTATTTTGTCCACGATGTAATATTTTGATGCAAGAATTGCTCTTGGGTATAGCCATTAGTAATTATTTGAATTTCTTTGTGAATTGGAGTAAACGTTAGCAAATAGTTCTCCACCAAATTACAGAATTTCTCTGTGACTTTTCCTGTGCATGATTCAATGACAATTTCAGCAAATGGAATGCGCAGTATGGTCCCTGTTTAGTAGTGTAGCGACTATATTGGAGGAAGCCACGGTGGCAGTAATATACTGTTCATTATCAATTCAATAATATATATATATATATATATATATATATATATATATATATATATATATATATATATATATATATATATATATATATATATATATATATATATATATATATATATATATATATATATATATATATATATATATATATATATATATATATATATATATATATATATATATATATATATATATATATATATATATATATATATATATATATATATATATATATATATATATATATATATATATATATATATATATATATATATATATATATATATATATATATATATATATATATATATATATATATATATATATATATATATATATATATAAATCCTGGCATCATTATTTCTTTGCTATAATATGAGCTGTAATATCTGATCCTGTTTGAAAAGCGCCGAGTAACATCTGTCTCATATAAATATAGAGTTTTCAGAGGCTCTTCGAGCTTTCCGAGTGATTAGAGTAGCACATTTCTGCCGTTTTGTCTTTCCATCTCAAAACGCTTTGAACCTGGCTTAACATATTCATGAATAACATGTAACAATGTAAATCTATGGTTTTTATTATGCAAATCAAGTGGGCCCTTTAGTATTTTTTCACCGCTTCATTCGAATTTTCGAGTTTGAAATTCTTCGCGCCTATGACCGTTCAGGTGTTACGCATGTCCTTAAATTAAGTATGTCATCTTGCTTGTTCTGCGAGACGTGGTTCAGTTTTAACTTGCGTTGCGGAGGTATTCAAAAATGCTTGACGCTCTGCTTATCTGTCTTACCTTTGTTGAATCCTAAGCCTCATACACAATACGAAATTATTGGTTATAGTGTTAGATATTATGCTTATTAGTTAATGTTTATACTTTGAGTTCTAAAACAGCATTCACATTGCTTAATAATTATAGTTTCTTTCGTTGATAAAGTGTACTTAGTGTATAATAGACAGTTGATACTGATATTGACATTAGACAAAATTGAAAAAGAAAATTAGGAAAGTGCACTGCCGGTACAGAGGCTTGCAACCATAATGCGAGATGCACAACTTGACCTTAGACCAGTCTTAAATACAAAATTTCAACATCATACGTCAAGCCGTAAATAGTCAAAATGGATTGAGGCCTTCTCAAGGCGGATATCTCCATAAAAATCTCGAAATGTGAATTTTGTCGGTTTCGCAATATTTGTATTTTGTAGAAGTAAGTGAAAAGTGTGATGTTTTTTTAGAAAAACAACTAGATCCCTATTGACTGGGAGCTAGTGACAGGTGGGGTTCTCCGATTTTATACCGCTTGCCTTTTTGAGGGTTGATAATTTACCTCTAAATAAGAAAGATAAAAATGTTACTAAGCGATGCACGCTTTCCGGTCATAGTTCAAATTCCAATTAAAGGTCTGAAAAAAAAGTGGTTTTTTCCGTGATATCATATTGCATGCCTTTGTTATGTAGAATAATTGAAATCAATCTGAAGCCAAATACTGAAAGGCAAGCGATTCGCAACAGCCCAAGTGGCTCAAAGGGTTGCATGAACTTGTGAAAAAAAATATGAAAAATGCCGTGTTCCCAAATTGCATGCCAATGAAAAGAATTGAAGTTTTGGTCATAAAACTCTTGTAAAAAAATTGGCAAGCATTCCTCGTTGGCGCAAGGGTTTGAAATTTGGGGGTAATCTTGCATAAATTTTGCATCAATTTGCCGTGATTTCAAACTACCTCAAATGGAGCAAAATCTTTATTTTGAAGTGAAATAATTATAAATTTAGAATGGCATGCATGTTGCTTAAGCCCTTCATATTTTAAATAATAATGAAAGTTGCATAAAAAACATGCAAAATTTCTCCGACTTTATTCTGCCTGCCATTCTATATAACATCAATAAAAGCTGTTTTAAATACATATGGGCAATGGCAAGCATGTTGCTTAAGCCCTTCATATTTTAAATAATAATAAAAGTTGCATAAAAAATTGGCAAAATTTCTCTGACTTTATTCTGCCTGCCATTTTGTATTACATCAATAAATGCTGTTTCAAATTCATTTGGGAAACGGCAAGCATGTTTCTCAAGCCCTTCATATTTTAAATAATAATGGAAGTTGCATAAAAAACACGGAAAATTTCTCCGATTTCATTCTGCCTGCCATTCTATATTACATTAATAAATGCTGTTTTGAATTCATTCGGAAAATGGCATGCATGTAACTCTGTCCGATCATTGAAAAACTTTGGAAAAAGTGGCGAAACAAAGTAAAAATATTTCCGTTATTTTATTTTGTATTTCAAAAAAGAAATACTTATGCTTCAAGTTAAAATAAAAAAATTTAATGCATATGACATAAGACAAACATTCACAAATGAAAAAAAAAAAAATAAAAAAATATGCCCTAGAATCAACTTAGTTTGTAATTATAGACATGGCAGTTTTCCGTTTGGCATAAATAAGTGAAGAATAGTATGAGAATGAATAGAGTTAAAGAGCATGATTTTTTTTCATTGGGAAAAAGTTGAAACATTTTAAGTTAATAATTGTAGGAAGAGTTAAGTTTCAATTTATAATTTATATATTTTTTATAAAAAAGATACCTGAAAATGACTTCAACAGTCGAAATGATCATCGTAAATTAATAAAGAAAATCATAAATTGAAACTCAACTCTTCCTACAATTATTAAAGAACATGATATTGTAAAAAGGGCCAACAATAAGGACGATAAGGATCAATCGGACGATGATGACAGCGACGATTATTCTCAAATAGGTGGTGAAACTACTGAAGAGGAACCTGAAATTGACAATAATTATGATGAAGAAATGGAAATTTGAGCAATTATTGCCAATTTCAGATTCCTTTCCATTCCTATTTATTTATATTATGAAACATCCCATTAGCTATCTGAGTATGATTTTTCTATGATAATAAATTTTTTCTTCTGGTAATAAGCTTTTTCATTTTTTCATAATGATAATAATATTTTTGCCTGATAATGAAGTTATACCTATTCTTAAGTTCCAGATGAAGGCAATTTAAATTTCGAAAATATATTTTGTTACAATATTCCATCCACATAAGTTATTCACATTCCGGGGGAAAAGTAAGAACATAATTATTATTTTTTTCGTTGTTAATATGTGTGATTATTATTTTATTGATAGCAAGATCCAAAACCTTAAGATTTCACAAATTCAGAAGTTGGGATGTCAACTGTACATACGTGTTTCGTCCTTATTAGGACTCTTTGAAATAATATTTTTCTAGTGCCTTATTGGCTGCAATTTAATGTTATACCCAGTTAGAGCTAATACTGATATTAATGGGAAAATTTGATGTTTCCAGTGAATTCAATTGGATATTTTTGGAATTGTAGCTATGAAAACATTATGGATAATTTAAATTGTAGCTCTCTGCAATATTTTGGAAGAGACTCACCTAGGCCATTATTGTTTAAAATAAGTCAAAAAATTTAAATAAATAAATTCGCCGAATAATCCCTGTTAATTTTACTGAATTAATTTACGAGCACTTTTTCCCAATCTTTTTTCCAAAATTTATCAATGATGAGCCTGAGCAACATGCTTGCCATTCTTTGTGTCGTCTAAAAAAAATAATTTTGAACGAAATACACAATGGCATGCAGAATAAAATGACGGAAATTTTACCTCTTTTTTTTGCAACTTCCTCAATGCATGCCTCCATTTTGGGACATCCTGGGGTGCATGCCAATTTTCTCAATAACAATTCATCGAGCAAATTACCTATAGATGAAATGGCATGCAATTTGAAATCACGGCAAATTGGTGCAAAATTTATGCAAGATTACCCCCAAATTTCAAACCCTTGCGCCAACGAGAAATGCTTGCCAATTTTTTTACAAGGGTTTTATGACTGAAACTTCAATTTTTCTCATTGGCATGCAATTTGGAAACACGGCATTTCTCATATTTTTCTCACAAGTTCACGCAACCCTTTGAGCCACTTGGGCTGTTGCGAATCGCTTGCCTTTCAATACTTGACTTTAGATTAATTCCAATTATTCAACATTACAAAGGCATGCAATTTGATATCACGGAAAAAACCACTTTTTTTTCAGACCTTAAATTGGAATTTGAACTATGACCGGAAAGCGTGCATCGCTTAGTAACATTTTTATCTTTCTTATTTAGAGGTAAATTATCAACCCTCAAAAAGGCAAGCGGTATAAAATCGGAGAACCCCACCTGTCACCAGCTCCCAGTCTATATGTGTACCTTGGAAAAATAGCGTCAAATTCAAATGAGAAACTTGGCAGGAGATAGGTCCACAAAATGTTAGTAAATGAGCGAGCGACATGAATAGTTTCTCAAATTCTAATAATGACTTTAAGTAAATGAAATACAAGTCACGCAGCATTAATTATTTTAGTTAAACTTCTTTCTAACCAATATCAATCTGTAATATATTTTCGATCACAATTTTTTTGTGTGATACCTTTTAATTTTTGTTCAACTTATTATATTTTTCTATGAATTGCAGGGAAAACAGAGACATCTCAATATCAGCTATAGTTTTCGAGGAAATAATGTTGCAATTATGAGCAGACCTATAAATCTTAGATTCAAAAATCTGTCAAATATGAATAAAATTGCAATGAACTTTATATCTTCATAAACGAATTTATATGAATCAGCAAAAGTTCATGTGTTCTTATCAATTCTATTATAAATCTACATATTCATGGATTTACACAGAATTGCAACATTGAATTTAAGTATCAAATCGAATCACTCTTATGTACCAGATGTATGAAAATCTCGGCATGCCAGTCATCCTTGAACTTGATCGGGTTTATCTTATTTACCATAATTTCTAAAAACAATAAGGCTTGATTCTGGAATAAGTGGATAAACTGTTGAAATTAAAGCAGAATTAATTAAAGTCAAATTATTAATTGTAAGGAATTTGATTGTAGGTATAAGTGGAGTTATAGAAGCGTGTTAATATGCTGGAATATCAACAATTAATCTTCTGAATTGGTAGAATATGAGAAATCTATTGATAAAAAGGATCCAAATTAAGAAAACTCTCCAATTTCAAATAATTTGTGTGCATCACGTATTTGATGTTGCATCACAGAAATAATTATTTCTGCAATTTGCATCATCTGATAGCTTCTGTGTGATATTCACGATTTATATGTTCGTGCGTAAAGTAATAAGTCCAGCCATTGGCGTCTGTAGAGATGGAACAGGGAAGGCCGTGTTCATATTAAAATCATGAGTTACTAATCCATTATTTTAGGATGGGTACTTAAATAGATCCAACACAAAAACTCTAAGAAATAAAAAAAAAACGGGTGCATGTATCAGCGTGTTAATGCGCAAGAAGTTAAACTTCTATGGCTCATACACGCCTATTATGTATTTTATTTTTATTTAATGTTAAAAAAAAATACAGGAGAGAAATCAGTAGAGGAGAATCTCTATTTCATTGCTTTTTAGAGGCGACTCCGCTCTTGAAAATAACTCTAGATACGTCAATTGATTGCCCAGCAGCCAAACTAAACGTTGTGTTGATGTTATGCATCGTTGAGTAAACACGTGCACAGTTTCTACAAAAATCTACCTTTCTTATGAGCATGTATTAATAACTCAGAAGAAATATTCAAGATTAATAACATTTGAAAAAAATTCGAATAATCTACTATTCGAATATAGATGCATTAGGTACCTTGTATCTAACTTGATATACTTAAAACAGCCTTATTACACAAGTAGCTAGTAAGAAATAAATTTTGTTTTAAATTGCTTTGATTCTGTAATGAATAAACCACAATACAAGTTTTTTTTTCTAGACTACTTATCACCATTCTTTGAGTTGATCGGTTTTTTTAATCTTTGGTATCTACTGTTATTTTCGGTAGAACTTTCTGTATTGTAACTTGTAATTCAATTTGCATTATAAATAAAATTAAGGTGAATGATAAATAAAAGAATACTGATAAGGCCAGAACATGTAGAATACAAATACAACTTTTGAAATGTTCATGGAGTTGAAACTTGATAAGTAATATCACTGACAATATTACAGCATTTGAAATATTTGTGCGATCATATATACTCCAGGGGCGCGTTGCATAATAAAATACAAGTTAATATTACTAGTAAAAATACATGTAAAAATACTAATAATATTAACTTGTATTTCATTATGCAACAGGCCCCAGGTTACCATCGCTAGCTTAAATCACAGTAAATATCGAATTTAAATTTTCTACATGAAAAATTATATTTCCAAGCTCATATAATTACGACTCTACTACACGTGTCATCCCATGAACTTCAGATAATGTGTTCAAGAATTTGTATATCTACATCTATCTATGCGGGTATAGAAACATTAAATCAAAAAATTTTGTGAAACATGCATACTCATTTAGAATATTATATCTGCACTGCTTCTGTGATTAACTCAAAATGTAAAAATTTTGATTTAACTTGAAGATAAGAATTGATAATAAAATTTATTCTATCTTTACAGATGCCTCATCTTCCAACGAGGCAGTTCATTTGCAACAGCGTCTCCGAACGTTAAGCTCAGAACTCGTCACTTTACGAAATCGTCTCCATGTATCCTCACCAGTTTCTCCAACTCAAGTTACCCCAGTATCCCCACAAAATAACCAAATCTCCCACTCAAATAAACCATTACCTCCTTCAGGATCAATTACTACCACTGCAGCAGTACATGCACCACCAGCCAATCAGAATTCCAATTCTATCCCCAGCACACCAGCCGTTCCACCTAGAAATGCAACTATTGGTGGTGAAGGTAAAACAAATGAAATAAGGGTGCAGAATGGTGGAGTGGGTAACGTGACTCAAGGAGGGATTTATGCAGAAGATAAAATTAGTGGAGCAAATTTGAATCAAGGAAATTATACTACAAATGGGCTACAAAATTTAGAAGATTTAATCCATCTGCAAGGACCATTAACTGAAGATGCGGTAATGAAGACATTACAAGCGAGGTTTGCATCTAATCAATTTTATGTAAGTATCTTTGGCGACATTGAGCATTACAGGTGATCCTAAGATCTAACATATGCTTCCCCTGCTCTCTTGTTCAAAGAACTAAGAATATAAGTAACTAAAATATTTTGAAAATATATTGTGGTTGATATGCAGCCAATGCAGTCTAGAAGATATATCATACTAAAGCTGAGATTGATCCAACTACAAGATTCATTCTTCAGTTGAAGTAAACTGACGAATAACACTTGAGAGCTTTGCCACAAGAACAAAACCCGCCATTGATGTTTAGTATAGTAAATGCGCTGCAATTCCAAGAAAAAAATTTTTTTCCTTATTGCATCCAGTAGCAAATACTAAGCTCCACTGATTTTTTTGAGGTCATCCCGAGATTCCACAAGTCCAAATAAAAATTCCTAACATTTAAATTAAAGCAATTTTGTGGTTGCAGAGTCATGTAGAAAACCAAAAACTTTCTTAAACAGCAGGAAACATTTAATACTATTCGACAAAACGTATCTAAGCGAATAGTAATTTATCGTACCAGTGTAGAATGTTGTCTTAGTCGCTAGAAGAAAACCTAAGCCACGACGTCTGAAAGGCAAGTAACTACTCTTCTTAAGTGACTAATAATTTTTTCTACTAGTGCAATACAACGTTTCATTTTATCAACCATTTAAATCTTTTTCATATGTTAGTTTACTCTTGACAATTATAAGACGTTATACTACTGTCACAAATGTAAGGAATCCTAAGTTATTAGTTCACACAAATGTTCATTTGGATTCGTTATTCATTCAATAATTTATTGTAATCAGGTATCCTAGTTAGCATTCATCAACAATCTAGATAATGTTCAAATGTCCGACAACCGAATATCTAGCAACAATGGACTAGCATTCACATGTCTGACAATTGAACATTATTTAGATTTTTGGTGAATGCTAACTAGGATTTCTAATTACAATAAATTATTAAATAAATAACGAATTCAGATGAACATCAGTGTGAACTAATAACTTAGGACTCGAATATTCTCCCGTTCAGTAATAAGCAAAGACTCACGTATGTTCACAACCATCTTCTCGAACAAGTATCCTCTTTTGTCTTGTTTCATCTTAACATGCTGTCGAGTGTTTGGCCCCTTACCTGATCTACAGCGTCCATAAACTCTGCAGTACCGTTCAAAGTATTCTTGACAGCCAACCCAGTAGGAGTGCTTCCGAACTTTTCCCAGAGTCTTTTTAATGCCCAAGGGTACACTATCATTACCATCATGCATCAGTCTCATAACTTTCCTCCTCAATGTTTTCGGTACTGACCGCCTCATTTTCATCATATTTTTCCCATAACCGGTATAAAATACCGTTTCTCACTCTCAAAGAACTCCATTGGGCTTATTAGGTCCTTTTCACTTCGAGCTCTTCCCCATTATCGCGTTCCAGCCACCTCACTCTCTTCGCCCTTCTTGAGGCTCTTGTGGCCTCCTTGATTTCCACAAATTTTGTTAGCGCTCCTCTTATCGTTTTCTGATTCGCCTACCGCACGACCAATCTCGTCATCGCTGTTGCCGTCCATAATTTTTGTCTTACTGGCACATATTCCAGTGTTGAGCCAGGACAATTTGCAAAAACTTGTTACAGTTCAATTTTAATTTACAATTCAGGGTATAAATTTGAATAAAAATACTAGTAGGCAGCCCTATCTACTCGAAGGTAATTATTTCTACTTGGTCAATGCAACGCGCGCACTTCATAATTAAATTATTTTTTTGTTGAGCCGTCTGAATCTTGTAAGAAAAAGTGAAAAATTGGACATTAATAGTTTGGCAGTTAAATTGAGTAGTTGTAATTTTGCACCAGTGTTATTTGCAGCAAGTATTTGGATTTTGAGTAATACTACGTTAGTTTTCCATTAAATTGGGAGTTTGGGGCAAAATTCTTGAGCAGAAAATATTTTTCCACGGGCATACCCGGAGTTTTACCACCAATTACTGTTTTCAAATTAATCTTCAAGCCGTACACCATCTAAGGTATGAGAACTATTCTGATCTTTAAAATTGGTAAATTTTGCAGTTTCAAGTATAAATTTCTTACAAAATTCACGTGAAAAAAAAAACTATATGATTTCTCACTTCCTGTTTCTCGTACGCATGCTTCAGTGGCGTGCACAAAATGTGTTGACCAGTAGATTAATAATTACCTTTCAGGCTTTCAAAATTGGGCTTCATTGATGCCGATTTTATTGATATCATCATTACCTTCAAATTGAGTAGGATTGAGATATTAAGGGTGGAAATAGCGGAGAAATTTACGAGGTTGGAGGGTGTGCCGAATCGTTCGAACGCCGCCAGTCTAGTATCCGCCATTTTACAGCATCCACCAGAATCAGCACCTACAACGCCATCTACTTCCGTCAACCGCAGATAAGCCAATTCAATGATATTTCCATTTTGATTTTATTATTAAGTAATGTCTCGTGATTACGCATCAGTCTATTTTTATCCTACTTTAACTTCAGCAATATGTTCAAGCTCAACGGTTAATCAACTTTTGTAAATAGCTCACGCGAGTGATTTAATTTCGTTAAGTAGTATTAGGGTGTTAGGGCAATCTAGCGCCTAGGGTTGCCATATTAAATATCTAGTATTCTGCGCCTGCATAGACCCCATTGATTGATCAACGGACCCGCCATGCATTAACTCCGTTGCGCTTTTATTCACCTATCTATCAGTAGTAGGCAGTCCTCGACGTTAAAACGTATCTCGCTCCCTAACGACGTTAACTTCTCACTTAATTTTGCTTACGCTTGACCGTGAGCTCCTCGCTTGAGTTATCCTTAGGTGACGGATATAAACATTAAACTTTCATGGTTTTTTATAATAACGAGCCAACTTCATGTACACTTCTAGATAGAGATACATGCGGAATTATTGTGGTAGAACGAAGTGTCAAGCTGTCAGCGATATTTGTATATGAAATCAAATTGTGAAATGTTGAGCGATACTGCGATTACACATTTTTTTTTATTCAGTTTGTTAAAGGTGCATTTAACTTAGTTGAGTCTACTTATATTATCTTAGGACACCTAGTTATCGTCCCTTCCCGATCAGCTTATTGATCAGCTTTAGTTGAACTTAGTTTTGGTCGACTGGCGCCCTTATTATTTTTTGTTTGTTTTCCTGCTTGGAGGTACTAGCCCTCATTCACGATCCATTTTTGGTGCCCCGACCCTCCTCCACTGCAGTTAGCCGGAGTTCAACCGTTCTTGCGTGGGACTACCCCAAAAGAGGGTAGCAAGCTTTCCTGGCCAGACTCTGCACAGCTTACGCAAACATAGTCAAATCCTCCTTATGTAGCTGTATGCGGCTTCGTAGCTGTTCATATAGTACTTCTATCATGCGTTCCTCCACGAAGCGCAACTTTAATTCAAGCATTAGCTCGCATAATCCATGCGTCCTTGTTCAGACAATCCTGCGAGGACCGTTTATGCTGTATCTCGGAGCATTCCAGCCAATACAATTGCTCTTTGCTCCGTACTCCAGCCATTACTCTTTGATATCAGCCCAAATCTCTCGTAGGTTTCAGGATGACATTAGCAATAATTTCCCTTGACGTACACAGCGGAGCATTATCCATTCGCAAAACTGCATCTTCACTATTGAGACTAAAGCTCTGCAGGCTTTCGGTAACAATAGAGCCTAATGTTGCTCCCAAATCACGTTCAACCTGCTCAACTTGAAGTTCGACTTGACGCTTTATTTCTGTGAGTTTTCCATAAAATTTCTGCTCAATCTCCTGGATTTTTCCTGTTATCATTTCATTCTGCTCCGAAATCTTCAACTCTGTAGCCATTTCTTCTTTCACTGCTTTCATCTCTTCTGTTACGGTTTCTTTTACTGATTTAGATATTGTCTCCTTCACTGTTTGCATCTCTTCAGCTTCTGCGCCTTTAACTGCTTGTATCTCTTTAGCTATCTTCAAACCTTCCATAGATTCGGTTATCTTCTTCTCCATAGCTACCATTTGTTCCGCAGAACTCGCTTTCAATTCAGCTACTGACGCCTTCTATTTAGCTGCCGACGTCTTAATGAACTCCATCATCATTTTTAGCTGATCCTGCATCTCACTGGTGGGCATTTACAACAGTCCCAACACAATTTTAAACGCTTCACAGCACTGCAGCCAAATTCCATTTTTGCCGTCCGGATCCAAAATAATTTTAGCTTAATTTTCCAGGATCCTGCTTCGGACACCGATTTGTCACAAATTCTTTGTGATTGAATTATTATTACTCTTATCGAACGATTATTCTCCCGCTAGCTCACGCGCTTTATATACTCTTCTCCAACAATGCAGTTGAACAACGATGAGCTAGTATTCAAATGTCTGACATTCGAACATCCATCAACAATGGTCTAGCATTCACATGTCTGATAAATGAACATTATCTAGATTGTTGGTGAATGCTTACTAGGATTCCTAATTTCAGTAAATTATTAAATGAATAACGAATTCAAATAAACATTAGCGTGAACTAATAACTTAGGAATCTTCACATTTGTGACAATACTTTTAGTAAAAAATTAAAATTACAAAGTAGTCATGACATGATTATGATGGTACTTACTTGCTGTTGTCGATGATTTGTCTATTTTCTCCTTTCTCAGTGACTAATGTTAAATATTATTTATTTCTAAGAACCGTAGTAGAAATTTCATTATTAATCGGATATGAATCTTTTTCAACATATATGGCAGCTAAAACAAAATACAGAAACAAATATATTGTAAAATATGAAATGCGACTAGAAATATCAATAGAGCTAGACTTTTCACTCAATGAGTAAGAAAAGGTAAGCATACTCACCATGGGAACGAATTCTAGCTCTTATCTAGTAGTTGAGAATAAATGCTGCCTTTGTCAAGTCAATTTTAACGCCTATTGCGTATCCTCAGTGGCTCCGCTCTATCGGTTAAATTTTACATCTACGAGGTGTGCCGTCAAAAACGTCAAACTGTCAAACGTCATTTTTGTATGTCATATTATTCGATAATCATGAGTATAAATCATTCACTTAGAAGTTGTTGTGTTGTTAGATGTACTAATACTAAAGCAAACAGCCCAGAACTGATTTTTATAGGTCTTCGAGAAGAGATTATGAAGCGAAACAAAGAGAAATGTAGATAACAGCAGTTAAACGAGTATGATTTTATGAAATAATCTATAAAAATGTATTAGATATCATTCAATTCTCAGTATCAACCATCTTTAAGAGAAGTTAAATATTATAATTGCAAAGAAACTCAATAAATACCACTTCGATAAGTTTCTTAATTATTGACTGAACAGTCACATGAATTCGTCTCAGAATCCTTAACGGAAAGCTCCAAATTTTTGCTTAATATTTTTCCTTCTCAAAATTCAAGAATTGTTTTGAAGATGAACAAGATGGGAAAATCTCTTTCCCCCAAGGATTTCGCTCTAATTCTGTACGTATATAACACATTATAAATCTAACTGTAATTGTTCCCTTTAGATGAGTCACATAAACAATAAAAAATAATAATGACCATGGTAGATTTGCTTCTTTTAGAATATTTTTGTCTACAAATGTTGTCATAAATTAAATACAATACTATTATTAGGAATACAAATGGTATGTCTTGGATTTCATTTTGATTTTAAAGCAGATTGACATATTTCAAAACATTGACAGGTGACATCACACCTCGAAGTTGTGATTTTTGAATAATATGCGGCGCTTCCGTCGGAATTTGAAGTTACGCATCAGGTCTGCAAGCGGAAATTTTTTTATTTATAATTAATGGCCAATAAGAAATACTAAAATATAAATACCACCAGAGAGCACTATAATCACTTTCCATGGTGAATTCCAGTAACTAAATTTATATTCAGTGGATAGGTGATACCTGGATTACGAGTTGATGCTATTAATGAGTAAATTATCTTTACATAATGTACCTTCATCATATTGATCAACTTCAATAAATATTTAAGATAAAACTGTAAAAAATTATTCTTTAATGCATGAGTGGCTTGATTAAAAACACAAGCGAAGTCCCGTGCCTGCATTAGAGACTTTTTATACGTGTGTCTTACAATTATGTTTCATTTTCGGTCGTCCTAATTTTCGAGAAGCAGTCAATTAAATCTAAATATTTTCTCTTTCGTAAATGTCACTTTGAGGGCTACTGTCGGTAACAAAGGAAATGATATTATAATTTGAACTGTTTTAATTGAAGTTGACATACATGTTCTTGTAAATTTCAATTGAAACGTCAAATTTAAATATTCAAAAGTGATTTTGGTGTTGTAGATAAATTTCTAAATGTCTCCCATATATTTAAAATATTTGAAATGGTGCATCGAAATAAAACTTTTATTGCAGTTTTCCATAATAGCCTGCTTTTCATATTGAAAATAATGTGGAAAACTGTCACTTTTCATACGATCGTAGATAAATATTATTTTAAAATATATTTTTTAAGAGTATGATGGGATTCCTCAAAAAACACGTTATAGTTTTAAGGGCTCCGTGAACCGACAAAGTTTAAAGACCACTGCTATAGAGTCAATTATTTTTGATCAAATAATTTTTTGTGCTTATATTACTACTTACATAAAAGCATAGATTTAACTTTATGTTAAATATGTAAGATGGAAACTTTCAATCTAGTCCGTTAAAAAATGTTTTATCTCCTAACAAAAATATTATACTAGAATAATACACAAGCTTACACTGTAACCCAATTCTTTTGGCATATTCTACTAAATTAGGCGCGTGCACGTGACGTCACGGACATTTAAAAATGTCAGCCTGGTGGACCAACAAACGTTCTGTCATATGGAACACATTTAATAATACTTCAATTTTAGTGCTGTTGTTGGTTGTTTTCAGAAAAGTGAGGCTGTACAAGACTTATCTTCTCGTGGAGTTACTTCAGATAAAAACTTTGGAGGAAGAATTATTCCTCTGGTCATTAAAAAACAAGGAAAATGCTCTAAAAAGGAGTGATTTAACTGACACCAAAATTAAGTAAAGCCGTATCTGTATCAGGCATTTTATTACAGGTATTTTATCTATTTGAATCTGATATTTAATATTTCAAGTGAATATAAAGTAATATTTGAAACTTATGGCTGCATAAAGTAGATAAAGTATCTGAAATTGAGACAGATTTTATAGGTTAGTTGTAACACAACAGGATAAACCAATTGTTCAACTTGAGTATAAGTTATGTTTTGTTGTATAAACTGAAATTTTTGTATAATATCTATTCAACAAATATTAGCATGATCCTAATTTAGACCTAATTATTACACATATTTGTAAAATCGCTAAAAACTTAAACCGTAGAATTATTTCTAAATTATAGACAAACTAGCCTTTTGGACGATAGAGATAATCCTGATTGAGAACTGTTTTTAAATATAGGCAAAGCTGCAGGATTCTGCTTTGAGCAAGTTAGTAAATTAGAATTCTAACATTCCAACATTTCAAGCAAGTAGCTTAACAGCAAAATGAATGACAATCAATAATAATTACTTGGAATAGAAAATTCAATTTGAACTGTCTTAAAAGATGTTTAATCAAAAAACAAATAAATCATTCGTTTATTACTGACTTCTATAAATATTTTTGAAGATTATAGTCATGTTGATTAATGTTCATAATTTGAAGTTTCATGTAAGCTTTTAAAAGTTGTAACATATTCTAGTTGTATTCAGCTTCCTTCATAAGCTAAATAATCTTTAGTAATTACCATGTAAATGTCTTATTTCTTTCATCTCCGCCACATATGGATCTTCATAGATAATAAACGAGATATTTTCTCCAAATACCTATGTTTTATATTGTCTGACAGAGAATAATAATCATTGATTAATCGAGATATTATGCTAAAAATAATTTTTGAAACAAAATTTCACTAAATAAACATTAAATTCACAATACGCCAACCAAGCACAATGGTTTCAAATGCAATGTTTTGGTTTGTTGGTCCACCAGGCTGGCGGGTTGCATAGATTTGACCACGTGATGCACGCGCCTAATAAATGAATCAAAAACAATCAAAATCACCAACAGAAGAAAAGTTAATTATTTTATAATAGGTATGAAACTAGAAGCAGTCTTACTACGTAAGTCATAAAATATTGCTCGAGAAGTTACATATCTTCAGTGAATAAAAATTGTTGAGCTGTTTTGAACTTGTCTTCTTCATTGAGGTGCAGGTTTCTGGATCCGCCCTCAGGCTGTACACATATACAGATGTATACACGTGTTTTCAAGGTCATACCTGTTCAATGACCACAAGTAACAAGTCACCCCAAAAATTAAATTATCTTGTTTAAAACACGCTCAAAAGAATGGAATGAGTTTGTCTTTTGGAATTTCACAAATTTAATTCTAAAATAGATTTAGAAACTGAGTTTAAATTGCAATTAGCAATGAAAATTTATGTCTTATCCAAAATTAGCTATATATTATGATGATAAGACCGAATCAAACTTTACTAGGTTTAGAAAAAATACAATGTAAATATAAACAGCAATATCATTTATGATCATCAATTCTTTTTCAAGCTACCTAAAAATTTAGACAAAAACTAAAAATTCTGACTTATTACATAATTAGTTTTGTTACATCGCCTGATATTGTTTACTTATTGAAATACAATCTGAATTGGGAAACATATCAGAATAGACGAGGATTAATTGCAATGGGAGCAACAGGTGTCAACCAGATCAAGAAGTGAAATGTACCTGAGTTTTCATTTATATACAGGTGTCGTGCAAATTCAGTGCTGTATTCAACGAACAGATCATATGAAAATGAAATTTTAGTGCACAATAATAATCTAAACCTATTCTTAACCTCATCTGGACTTATATATACAGAATGGAATCAAAATTTGGATACATGGTTTCACTCGGAAGTTATTACAGATACAAAAATAAAATAGATAATAAAGTTGAAGAAGACTAAGGCCTGTTTGCACAGTCTTTAGTTTATCCTAAACCCAACCAAATAACCTTAGTAACAATTGTTTCAATCATAACTTAGCTTAATAAGCTGCGCTTAGGATGAATCCAAGACTGTGCAACCGGCTTAAGAGGGCAATTTGATTACAGAATTGAAATATATTTTAAACCAGTGTTTCTCAGATCACAGCACAAAGCTATATTTTATGAAATAAGACTATAAGTATTTTTATGTTTATTGGCGTATTTTTTTCTGAATTCAACCATTTATTAGTTTTATATCCTTAGATAATCGAATATTGAAAAAATGCGATTTTAATTCAAATAAATTTTGATTCTCAGAATTAATGTTAAGTAAGGTATGGATAGTGTAAGTGGAAATGTAATTGTGGTTTTTGTAGTTGACATGGATTCCCAAATAATCCGTTTTTCTAAAGAAACCTTGTGTGATGGATTTCTTCTTGATTCCTCATGTATCTGTTCCGACTATCACTATCGCAAACATCAATTCTAGAATGGCTCGGTGTTCCACATTATCAAGTACGGAGCTATATTAAAAGTTTGTGTTGGTAATAATCAAGGCCAAGTCATAAGGATTCGAACACAAATCTACAATATCAATTACCTTCATAAAATGTTGTTTCTGGCTTCCGTGATGATTTGGATATCTATGTCAAATAGAGAGGATGATAAATTACACTTGTTAAACGACATAATGAACGCTGATCGACACAGCACCTCCTTCAGAAGGATCCATGTCTGGCTACAAATTGAATATATTATGCGTTAGAAAAATATCAAATATATCTTTCGGTTGTTATATGACTAGAATTGTGACAAATTAAATACTGAAAAATAAATTTTTTGAAATAGATACTCAATTTTCCAAATTTCTCACCGACCGAAATTCTGTAGCATGATTATCTTCAAAAAGAAGCTCCGATTACAGCTCTTCTTGAAAAGTTTTAAACGTACGTGTTTGTTTCTAAGAAATTGGAAGCAATTTTACTTCCGATGATTGCTAAACTCCAATTGATACTTTGTTGAAATGTATCAAGGTAGTGGATATTCTACAAAAGGCAATATAACGCTGATACAATTTCGTATTTAATTTTTGTTAGTTATCTGTACTTTGGTGATATGAGTATTGGTTAAATGTTTGATGTGAATGCCTTAGCACTAAAATCGAACTGTTTGCCCTGACGACAAACGGCATGACGCTCTCGTGCCGTCATACAGAAAGAGAATTTTCTTATTGGTGATCTGGGGGCACGGCAGTGTCCTTGCCAAGATGAGCCAAGCGGAGCGCAAGGGCACTACCTTCCTTTTCTCGAAGAGCTTCATCACTATTTTGAACCCTCATAGCTTGGATTTGGATTATACCCGATAAACAAAATTTTCGGGATATGATATCAAAAGTTAAATTATCAAGTTTGTAAAGTTTCGATTACATAGCTCTTATACTTTAGATTTTATTGATATCTAAAAAACCATGATTTCGTCACTGACTCACTCATTGATGATCATCAAAATGTTTAGGGTACTTCCTGGAGTCCTAGAAAGCTGAAATTTGGTATGTGAGCTAGTATTTAGTACACAAACAACAACAAAATTTTGAACTTGTAGCTTTTACCCCCAATCTCATAAACTAAGGGATGAAAGTTTGTATAAGATATTCGCAAATTTTGATGCTAGAGGTCTGAAAATTGATATAGGAACTTTTTGTTATAGATAATAGTGAAAAAAGCCCAAAAATAATAAACTAAATAGGAAAATATTTTTTTGTAACACGTACACCGAAAGTACCCTATTACTGAGCTGACTTCTGCTTCGAAAGTTCTCAATTCCAAACCATTGTAACAATTTTCATTAATTCTCTGTTGATTTGGAATTAATTGATATTAATGTCCGCTGGATAAAAATGAAATTGTAGATAATGGATCATGGATGCCGTTGGATTTTTTTATTTCATTGATATATGTCAAATTGATATTTGAAAATTTTTTTATTATAGAATGTGTTCGTTATAGTAAGTGCATTTATTGTGAACGGGACAGCACAGATAATGTAAAAAATATCAATCAATAAAATAAATGAAAGATGGTGAGGTTTTCAACAAAAACTGAAAAAGTCTTGTCTACACTGTTCTATTTTAGCTTAAATTATTTAAACTAAAATAGAACAGAGTAGACAAGACTTTTTCAATTTTTTGTTGAAAACCTTACCATCCTTCATTTATTTCTACACTTGGGCGTTCCCCCCCTTTCAATAATAAAATAAATCATGTAAGTTATGTTTCAATGTATTAGTTTACTGTAATGTGATTGCATTTGCAAAAATCTGTTTCTCAAATCAATAAGATAGTTTCAATACATCCAAATTCATTTGAAAAGCTTAGTAATGGGAGTACTTCGGTCCACTTGTTACATAAAGTATCGTATGCAACACAGACACTGAACGACTGCCATTATTGTCACGGACAAACTTCGCTTTCGCCTCTGCCTCGAGCTTTTCCCTCGTCTTCACCGAATGCAGCCAAATTTATCCTGGACAAAAATGATGGTCGTTCGGTCCTTGTAAAAAAAAAAGTGAAAGCCCACTAAGAACATTTTCATGAAAAATATTGTCAAGACAAAAACATATGGCTCCTACCGTCAAAAAGTTATGTTATCTCATGTAGAGCCAAGCTTCTAACACTACACGCCTTAACTCCACAAGTCCCAACTTCGCAAACTCTACACCTTAGTCAAAATATGTGGCTTGGCCATTTCGCTACAGTCAAATAGGCATAAGGCGAATTTGATGTATTAGATAAAAGAGGTCAAGTTGACGTAATCTATACAGAGTTCCAAAAGGAATTTGACCAATTGGATCACTATATTTCATTACATGAATTATACAATTTGGGATTTTGTGATAACTTATCAAATCTTTCTGAATCATATTCGTTCGTAAAATATAACGGATTTAATTCCATATTATTTCAACATCAGGGGTTCTACAGGGATCTAATTTGGGTCCCTTATTATTTATTTTGTTTATCAATGATCTTAGCAACTTTATCAGTTGTAATGATCTTATTTTTGCGGATGATTCAAAAATTTATAGTTCAATCAATGATGTCACAGACTGTGATACATTGCAAAATCAATTGGATAAAATTATTGACTGGTGTATTCAGTTTTAGTTAACATTAAATGCAAGTAAATATAAAGTGGTGTCTTATCATAGAACAAAAAATCCAGTTTTATTTTCATATCACATAGAATATCACACTCTAGAGAAATCTGATCTAACTAAAGACTTAGGAATATACATAGCAATTTTATATATCAAGTTGATACCATGGTAAAATCTGCATTAAAAGTTCTTGGTTTTATTATGAGATTATTATTCAAAACTTGAATATAATGCACTTATATGGTACCCCATTTATCCATCAGATTCAATTTCCAGTCTATTGAACTTAGACGCAATAATCAATCAATGATTTTTTTAATCGAAATTAGTACAATACGCTGTCGACTGTTCCGATTTATTACAATATATACAAATCAATGTATCCAGATTAACTTCCCGAAATAGTTTGACATTGAGGTGTCCTGCCGCTAGAACTAATATAATGGTAAAATCACCAATCTATGTTATGTGTCCTAATTCAAATAATAGAGCTAATATACTCGATATATTTACTATGGAAATCAAATCTATTGGAAAAAATCCTGTAAGATCACTTAGGCCCAGTTGTACAGTCTAAGCTTATCCAAAGTTTAGTAAAACTAAGTTCAATTTCTATAGTTACAATTATTTTAGCAATTGTAACCATAGAAACTAAACTTGGTTTTACTAAACTTTGGATAAGCTTAAACTGTACAACTGGGCATTAAATGAGAAAATCAGTTGTATTTGTAGTGTAATTTATTGTGAAACTAATGAGTTGATTATTTTTGTATATACGTATATACTTTTTTTTGTATGTCTGTATAATTTCTGATTATATATTCTTCTTTTTGTCCTCTAATTGGTGTACACTGCTGGGCGAATAAATTATTATTACTATTACTATATTTGCAAAAAAGTTCTCTTCGAAAAGAGAAGAAAAAATGTGGTGTTTGATGTTAACAAGTAGTTTATCTTGTGCGCTTGTGTCAAAAACTCTACCCTTTTTTTATGATTTTCATCCCACATTTTTTATTGGTTTTTGATTTTTATTTATTAGAAATTTGGATATTCACTAAGATGTTTCATATCTGCCGAGCGTTCCATGATAGCCAACAATATTTCCTTCTGTTTATTACTCAAAATATAGCTCAATATATCAATTTATCAATAGACGATGTCTAAAACGTTAGAAAAATTCATTTATTCCAATAAATTGTCCGAAAACTGACCAAACTCTTTAAAAAACACTGATTGTATAAATAACTGAATAGGACATTAAAGCTTGAAAGCCTTGAAGCCGGTGAAGCACAAAAAATTAAGAAAGTTACCAGCCGACTTGGCGTTTTTTTTCTATTATTGGAAATCACAGCTGATCAAATTATTTTTTTACCGAACATCTTTTAAAATATCTTCGACACATTATTATGTTTGAGGTGCTATATATGTTTGGTCATTTTTCTCACAGTAGCGATTGCTCCAATTTGTTCCACATAATTAGTTTTATACCCTATCTACTTATTTATACACATCAGTGTTCAAAAATCATATCTCCATTGGTTGTGCTAATTCCACTGAAACGAAGCTCGTAGATAATTACATACGATTAGAATTAACATTTAAGCCTAGCTTTGTCTTTTTCGGTCCAAAATGAAATCAACAGGAATGAATCAGTAGGTGAAACTAGAATTTTAACTTGCAAAATGCTATATTCACTATTTGAAGTTATTTCTTGATATTTAAGTATATTTTATATTTTGTAACTATTAGTTAATATTTTTTGAATTCGATTATCCATAATTTGAGAGCTTTCGATCGTTTCTGAATAAAGGCGTAGCAACGTTACATGAACCAATGAAAACCGATAATTCATGTTCTACTTAACACTAAGGGCCGATTCCACCAACTCTGATTAAATACATGATTAATTGATCATGATTGTTTTTTAATCGAGGCTTTAATCATGATTATATTGCAATGCGTTCCACCATGGAAATTTTGGTTCTGATTAGCTAATCATGCACTTCTCTTATAACGGCGGTTGAAATTTAAATTTCGATTAACTTTTGGCGCCAAAACATTAATATGATGTGAAATATTTGAGATTACGATAGGTTAGTGGAATAACTAGAACAGTGACAATTTTATTATTCAGTGATTTGAGAGACATACAGAAAAAAGTAAAATGTGACATTATAGCAGACAAATCAGAAAGAATAATTTACAATCATATCATCATGGGTGCGTTTGGATTTTAAACGTTTCGCTCCGAGCAAGGCGATGTCAAATATATTGACGTCATCGGTGTTTAGCTAATTTAGCTGAACGACTTGAACCAACTTTCTTTCATTTTGACTAATCTTAAATTTAAAATAATGGTGGAGTTGCCTCTTTGCATTTTAAAGGCCTCTAAATTTTTACTCTATAATATTATTTTTAAAAATGAAGCTGAAAATGACGACATCGACGAAGAATAATTGCTAGAAGTTTCGAATTACAATAGTTTTTTGAAAAACTAAATGAATTGATGATACTGACCCTATGACGTGAATTTGTAGTTTATAATTTCAATGATCAATTTATTTTTCACAGATGAGATGTAATAGTTTAACTGCGCAGGTCGGGTATATTTTGTTCATAACTCGTCTATGTAAAAAGCAGGGCGGAATAATTTCGTCTAGGCGTTCACCCAAATTGATTCCGAACGTTTAAGTCGTTTTATTTAGATAAATTGTCCACTAGAAACGAACGCATTGGACGAAAAATTGTTGTCTAGGCGAGGTTTCTGAACATTCCCCATATAGTAATAGTAATGATAATTAATTCGCCCAGCAGTGTACACCAATTAAAGGACAAAAAAAAGAATATATAATCATAAACTATACAGACATGCAAAAAAAAGTATATATGTCTATACAAAAATAATCAACTTATTAGTTTCACAATAAATTCCACTACAAATACAACTGATTTTCTCATTTAAGGCCCAGTTGTACGTCAAAAAAGTTAGCACCCCCACTTTACGCAAAATAAAAAAAAAAGGAGCCTATAATTTAGGATCAATTAAGAACTAATTAGTACCCAAAAAATTAGAATTTGTACCCACGCACTTTGGCCATAAAATCAATTTGAATAGTGGGGGTGCCAGCTTGAGCTAAAGCTGGCACCCCCACATTGACCAATCGAAAAAAAGTCAGCTCACTATAAAGAACTAATTTAGGACTAATTTGTACCCAACAGGACTTTTAAAAAAAAAAAAATTATAACATTGATTTCTTTGCAATTGCGCTACGTGAAATTCTGAACAAGATTTAAAAAATACTTTCAGGACCGGTAAAAGTTTGAAAATCTCAATCTCGAAGTCAAGACTAATTAGTCAGCAAAATTTTTGCTATAAAAAATTATTTATGTTGAAAATCAATTATTTTGAAATTGCGCTGCGCGGAATTCATACCATTATAACAAAATAATTTAAGAGTAGGGGAAACTTGAAAAACCTAATTTGGAATTAAGGTCTAATTTGTACCCACGTAGATTTTGTTATAAACAATTTATTTTTGCTGGGAATCAATTATTTTCGAATTGCGCTGCGCAAAGTTGAAAGCAATTTAAAGCAAACTATTCGAGAGCAAAGGAGACTTGAGAAAACTCAAATCTGAATTAAGGACTAATTTGTACTCACAAATATTTTGTTTTAAACTAATTATTTCTGCTGAAAATCAACTATTTTCGAATAGTGCTGCGCAAAGTTGAAAGCAATTTGAAGCAAACTATTTAAGAGCAGAGAAGACTTGAGAAAACTCAAATTTGAATTAGGGACCAATTTGTACCCACAAAAATTTTGTTATAGACTAATTATTCCTGCTGAAAATCAACTATTTTTGAATTGCGCTGCGCAAAGCTGAAAGCAATTTCAGGCAAACTATTTAAGAGCAAAGAAGACTTGAGAAAACTCAAATTTGAATTAAGGAGTAATTTGTACCCACAAAGATTTTGTTATAAACTAATTATTTTTGCTGAAAATCAAGTATTTTCGAATTGCGCTGCGTAAAGTTGAAAGCAATTTGAAGCAAACTATTTAAGAGCAAAGAAGACTTGAGAAAACCTAAATTTGAATTAAGGACTAATTTGTACCCACAAAGATTTTGTTATAAACTAATTATTTTTGCTGAAAATCAATTATTTTCGAATTGCGCTGCGCAAAGTTGAAAGCAATTTCAGACAAACTATTTAAGAGCAACAAAGACTTGAGAAAACTCAAATTTGAATTAAGGACTAATTTGTACCCGAAAAGATTTGTTATAATTATTTTCGAATTCAAATTTGAGTTTTCTCAAGTCTTCTTTGCTCTTAAATAGTTTGCCTGAAATTGCTTTCAACTTTGCGCAGCGCAATTCGAAAATAATTGATTTCCAGCAAAAATAATTAGTTTATAACAAAATCTTCGTAGATATAAATTAGTCCTTAATTCAAATTTGAGTTTTCTCAAGTCTTCTTTGCTCTTAAATAGTTTGACTGGAACTGCTTTCAGCTTTGCGCAGCGCAATTCGAAAATAATTGATTTTCAGCAAAAATAATTAGTTTATAACAAAGTCTTTGTGGGTACAAATTAGAATTTTTTGCAATAGATTATATAATATATCGAGTATATTAGCTTTATTATTTGAATTAGGACACATAACATAAATTCGTGATTTTACCAATATATTAGTTCTAGCGGCAGGGCACCTCAATGTCAAACTATTTCGGAAAGTTGATCTGGATACATTGATTTGTATATATTGTAATAAATCAGAACAGTCGATAGTGTATTGTACTAATTTCGATAAAATAAAATCATTGATTGAATATTGCGTCTAAGTTCAATAGACTGGAAATTGAATCTGTTTGGAAGAGTTACCTAAGATGTATTTTGATCAGGATGAATTCCGTCTTATTTGTAAACCATAAACTTCAAAAATCGTTTTTGTACTCTCTCAATATATGATATTTAATGATCATAAATGGGGTACCATATAAGTGCATTATATTCAAGCTTTGAATAATAATCTCATAATAAAACCAAGAACTCTAGATCAGATTTCTCTAGAGTGTGATATTCTATGTGATATGAAAATAAAACTGGATTTTTTGTTCTATGATAAGACATCACTTTACATTTATTTGCATTTAATGTTAACTTAAACTGAATACACCAGTCAATAATTTTATCTAATTGATTTTGCAATGTATCACAGTCTGTGACATCATTGATTGAACTATAAATTTTTGAATCATCCGCAAAAATAAGATCATTACAACTGATAAAGTTGCTAAGATCATTGATAAACAAAATGAATAATAAGGGACCCAAATTAGATCCCTGTAGAGCCCCTGATGTGGAAATAATATGGAATTAAATCCGTTATATTTTACGAACTGAATCCTATTTGACAAATATGATTCAGAAAGATTTGATAAGTTATCACAAAATCCGAAATTGTATAATTCATGTAATAAAATATAGTGATCCAATTGGTCAAATTCCTTTTGGAAATCTGTATAGATTACGTCAACTTGACCTCTTTTATCTAATACATCAAATTTGTAGTAGTGGACCGTTTATCAACACAACCATGTTAAGGGGAAATAAATGGTATGACTTGCTATTGGAAATTATTATTGGAGGAAATCTATTTTGATAATTAACTAAACAAAGTGAAATATGAATTCTTCTTTATTTAAAATTGATATATTGAAATATATATGTCCTTACAGATCAAGAGACTCTCATATACTAACACCTATTATATTGAAACTACGTAATATATATTAACATCCAAATTAGTCCTTAATAGTATTATATAAACAACATGAATCCTAATAGATGAATATTAATCAAATTGTGATCATAATCCAACACTTGGCAATAAATTTTTGAATGTAATAGTTTTTATCTAATTCCGTTATGAAAAGTCAAACTTTACATCAATTCCTGTCGTTATGCAACGTCCCATTTTTCATAACTGCAACGCAACAGTTGCGTAAAGTAGCATAAAGTAGTTACGTAATGACTTTACGTAACTGGCCATGTTTCAGAGCTAATCAATTATACTTATCAGCGTACAATTAAAAGAAAGATTTATTATTCACAGTATGCAGCTTTGGCAGAGTCTTTGATATCAAAGAGTACTATATCACTCAGGATATTACTGCTTGAGCACATTTAAAAAAATTATTTTGACGTTTTGTGAAAATTCGATATCTGTTTATTTCAGTGCACTCTTGTTTCTGTAGTAACAATAGATGGTCATGAATCACAGTCATCTGAATTTGGTGATGTGACGTGAGAGATGTTCTCATTGAAAAATATAGTTAAAATTATTCTGACGGAATTAGATAAAATTTTGTACAGAATACGTTATGAAAAGCCATATTGTTTGACTAACATAATTTGCAAAACTCGCTTCGCTCGTTTTGGCAAATATAACGTTTCGTCAAACAATATGGCACTTTTCATAACTAATTATGTAAATAACTATTTTCGTATAATGTATGGAAACCTCGCCAAGGCTCGGCCTCCAAACTATTATTCTCAATCGGTAAACTGTACTTACTGACCTTATACTTAAATAACTATTAAAAATGTTCTCAAGCAGTGGTATAGTACCCTTTGATATGAAAGACCCTGCCAATAAATTATTCTTCTAATTGTACGCAGGTAAGTATAATTGATAAGTTCTGAAACATGGCCAGTTATGTAAAGTCATTACGTAACTACTTGACGCAACCGTTGCATGATAATTATGAAAAATGGGATGTTGCATAACGTCAGAAATTGATGTGAAATTTGTCTTTTCAAAACGGAATAAAATTATTTCGAGTATTTCTCAAAAGTTACATAATATTGATATAAGTCGATAGTTTTTAATATCTGAAGCATCACCAGATCTCAAAATTGGACATATGCGAGAAATTTTCCAGATATTTGGGAAAGTGCAACTTTTAAAAATTAAGATATATAAATGAATTAGGGGTGTGACGAAAGCATAAGCACAATCCTTAATCAAAAAGTTAGGTATTTTATCGATACCTACTGTTGTTTTATCTGGTAGTTTCCTAATTGCCTGTAATACATCTTCTTCTGTGATTGTACTAACAATGACACCTGGTAAGTAACTGATTGAGTTTGAATTGTTCTGTTTAAAAGCAAAAGGTTCTGACGGAGTGTACACACAGCAAAGGCACTTACAATGCTATCTGGGTCATTAAGGCCCGGTTGCACAATCTAAGCTTATTCACGGCTTAGTTGAACCGAGCTTATTTACTATGGTTACAATTGCTGAAATAATCGGTACCATAGTAAATAAGCTTGGTTTTACTGAACTGAAGATGAACTCAGATGCTATTATATTGCTTGAAATTTTGTAACGTTAAAAAAAAATTAAAAATGTGTTACATTGAAATCTCCAATAATTACAGTTTTATGATAATCAAAATTTTCATTTATTTTACCTTAAGTAGTTGAAGTATTATCGATTATTTTTGTGGTGCTATCACGAATGTTTATTGTGCTTGCGTTTGAATACCACAAGTGTGCAGCACGAGTGGTATTCACAAGCACAATAAACATGAGTGATTGCCCCACAAAAATAGTCTATAATACTTTAACTACAAATGGTATATGGAAGACTATTCCAGGAGTCAAACCATTTTTTCAAATTAGTTTTCTATGAATCTAGTAACAACTCACGTAATTTTTATAGGAACGAGTAAACAAACTTCTGTCAAAGTGAAAAATTAGATTTTCTTGTATTTTCTTTGACGAATAATAGAGAAATATATTGCGTCTTGATATGGGAACTAGTTCAGAAAGGTTTGGTGATAGATCAGAAGATAAAATTGATGAAGATATTCAGAAAAATATTCCATTAAATACGAAGAAAGCACAAATTGGAGGTATCCACATCTTTGAGTAAAATACTCACTTGGACCACTAGTGTAATACCCGATGGTATTTCTACACATCCAAATACCCACTGATATGCACCGTTTCTATGGCGATTTAGCATTGTTAACCTTGTTATGAATACTACGAATGGAATAGTCTTATTAATTTAAGGCTTCCAAAAATAATTCAAACTCATCAAGTGAAATTGCAGGCGACTCATGGACAAAATAAATAAGTAATTTCTCTTTTGTATTCATAAGTTTGCATCCGACTATATCAATTGAATTAGATATTTTTAGAATATTAGATAAATCCAATTGATTTGCAGAAATAATACTGTTACACGCCAATAGAGCGCCACCTCCTCTGCTGACACGAAGTTCTTCGAATCTTCGATCGCAACAAAAGACGGGGTAGTTCTCAGGAAAAAGTTCAGCATCGTTGACTCCACTAGATAGCTATGTTTCGGTAATAAGTACATACAATGTCATATTCACCACCACAAACTGAATTGTAAAACTGAGTTGTCCTCAACCCACGGACGTTCTGATAATAAACTGTTATATTATTTGTATTATTTAAATGGGATACACAACTATTGGGCAAACTTAGTTTAAATTTTTATTCCTGTTTACGATAATGTTTGGAATATCATTTATATACCTTATTCTGAGATTTGGTTCACCATTCTCCGTTTTAAGTTTAAGTTGATCTTTGATAGAATTAAAATATGATATTAGACGCGGAGTTTTATCAGTCGACATCCCCAGCTGCTTGAAATTCGAATGATTTTTCAATTTATTTGCATTTTTAAGTAAGATCAGATCTTTTTTGTACGAAGTAGGACTTTTAGTGGACTTGTTTTGTAATGAATCGGCTGAACTAAACGGTATGTTTTGATTTCGTCTGAGTTAATATCTTTATTTAGATATTTAATTATTTCTTTAGTTTGTAATAAAACACTTACTGCGTTTGATTCATTCAAACCGAGAATAATAAAACTATTTCACATATTTCACAGTTTTTGTGTGAAATTTTTATTTATGTGATTTCTTCTTTAAACTATTTTCATGTTTTTTACCAGAATTCATTTCTCCAATGATCTGCTCGAAATCAATTGGATCGGAAACTAGCTTGTTATCAAGAGTTTCATTCAGATTACTTAGATCTATTTGTAATTTTATAACTGTGGCTTTCAGAGAATTCATATCATTTTCCGTTTCAGCGCATAAGTTGCATGTCCAAGATATATTTTTCTTTTAATCGATCTGATTTCAGCAACAGTTATACTCACGCATGTATTCTTGAATGATTTTTACACACGGCGCATGTTCATAATGAATGTTCTTTGGCAACAGCTGAGCAGCAATCACATTTAAACACCATTCTGAAGTTTGAGTTCAAACAGTTTTGAATGTAATTAAATAACATATCAAACAATGTATACCCTTAACGTATGTACCCGATGTTGTGGAACACTATATATACACACACACACATATATATATATATATATATATATATATATATATATATATATATATATATATATATATATAAATTAATTTTTGAAAAAGTCTTGTACAGCGCCGGGATTCGAACCCGAGATATCATATATCATATATATATATATATATATATATATATATATATATATATATATATATATATATATATATATATATATATATATATATATATATATATATATATATATATGCCAAAATCGATAAAGAACTCTATATATCCTTCTGCGAAGCAACACGAAGTATTTCATTCGTTTCTCTAGCAACTTATCTTCCATATATTTCAAATTATCTAACTTTTTTTTTTGCAGACTAATGTGGGTCCCATACTTCTTTGCGTCAACCCTTACCGAGATGTTGGTAATCCTTTAACCCTCAGCAGTACTCGGGGACTAGCCTTAAGCGCCCAATTAAATCGAGTGGTGCAGGAAGCTGTTCGACAGCAATCAGAAACTGGATATCCTCAAGCCATAATACTATCTGGTAAATGAGAATTATAACAACATACCGTCTCAAAATCTTCGGAAAAAAGCATGAAATCAATGAATATATTACAATATCTTATTACCACAATAATTAAAATAAGTTCAAGCTTTTAATAGTTTAATAATTATTATACAGATATTGGTCCAACAAGGTTTAATATCAATTTGTGCTATCAGTTACTTGCAAAAGGCATTGTTTATTTTAGTTATTGATGAATCTTTCACTTCAATTGTTCATAAAGAAATAAAATCCACCAAAAATAATGCATGTAGAAAGAAGATCGTCTGTTGATCGCATAACGTTATAAGATCTGTCAGAACCAAGTGCAATTGATCTAGCGCTCTCTGAGAGAAAGGGCTTTCTCTGAGTATCAATATACAATATAATCGATGTGGTTATCGGAGAACTTGGGATAAGGGCGCTATCTTCGGAGAGCTCATAATCTGCATTGTAATCGGAAAGACTTATGTTAATAATACAATACAATCAACATTTTATAATTACCATCAGTCTTTTTAATTGTAATGATAGATCTATATCTCCCTCATATCAATGATAATGTAATAGTTCTGAAAAAAAACTATTTTTTTAGAAAACGTTATGAAAATTTACAATTGATTGGATTAGGTTCTATAAGATCTTATAACGTTTCTTACTTTTGTTAGGATTTCATTTCTTTTTGTACGTTGCTTATACATTAGATCTAATCAGCCTGCCAAGATTCCTTTTGAGGATCTTATTTCACAATACAAGTATCTTTGTATTACTGCTATTCATTAATTCATGAAAGAGAGAAAATCATAGATTTTAAAATTTTATTGTCACTTGTACGCCTTGCTTGCATACCAAATTTCAACTTTCTAGATTCTAGAGAGTACCGTGATGATTTTGATGATCAACAGTATAAAAAGCAGAGTTCAAATCACAATATTTCTAAAACATCGCAATTTGTTGCGTTGAATTTTTTTTTTTTTATTTTCATCTATCAAGCTGCTATCAAGCAACTAGATAGATTGACGAAAAAGGACAATATGCACCTCAGCAAAAACCGTTCCTTGAAGAATCCATCAAACTGCCCACATTGGTTGGTAAAAAGTGTTCATGGAGTTATTTTTGACAGATCAGTCCCAAAAATGAAAATTTGAAGGATGTGTACAAAAAAAGTAACATTTGACAGATGTATACAAAATAGTGTAACTTTAAGACTGCAAAAAGGGCTCACCTTTATGATCGCCTAAAATAGCTATTTGTTTACCAAGGTCATAAAGCTGATCTTTATTGGCCGAATCTGTTGTTTTTAGGCGATTATTCATTTATTTCCAAAACATTGCCATTGTAAATTTTAGTTGCCGTTGAAAGTATTTTATGTTATTGTCTTCTACCAAATTGATTTTTGTAAAAAATGCGTTTTAATTTCTCGAATTGCAAGAACTATAGTGATTGATGGAAGAATATAAAATATATTTCGACGAAAACTGTTTCTTAAAGATCAGCCCCAAAAAATAATATTTGACAGCTCAGTCTCAAAATGAAACTTAACGGCCGCAAAATGGACCATAGAAACGCCTTTTTATCATGATCTTCTGAAATAATACATCATGCTCTTGATATGAAATATACCATTCAGAACCTGTTCGTCTCAAGCTACAGCAAAAAAAAATTTCTTATCGAATGGCGCAATATAGATTTGTAGGCTTCAAAAGTTGAATATTTTTTTGCGAACTCACTCAAACAATTATTTCATTTTGTGAAGAACTTTTTGTTCTAAATACAAATAAAATTTGAACAAGTTGTAAATTTTGAGATGTTAGCTTCATGTACGTGGTAACGAGGTCTAGCACCTGATTATTCTTGTTACTAGATACCAGAAAGTGGAATGAAAATCAATTAGAACATTCAAATTTTCGCCTATCGTTTTCCGCTGACTCGTTTCCCTAAATTTCATTTCGTAAGCATGGCAGAAGCGAGAAAATTGGATCAGAACATGTTTTTTTATAAAAATTTAAAATTAATTTTTATTGTGCTGGCCACACAGTCCAGCTTTAATTTTGGCATTATGATACTCCAAATATACATACTTTTTAAAACTTTTGAAGGCAGAAAAAACAAAAGGGGGCACTCAAATCTACGACTATCTGACGGTCTAATAGCATCTCGCAGTCGTTCTATTAAAACTTGTTTGCGGCCACTAGTTTCCAAATTCCGCTCTTCCAATTGATATTTCAACTCTGCGACCTTCAAATCTTTCAACAATTTCTTAGACGCTATTTTCCAATTTCACAAGGCAGCAATATCACTATTTGATAATTGAAAATGGAATAAAAGTTTTATTCTGCCGGATATAACTAACAAACACTATATTATTTGTTAATCACTTACTACTATCTTAAACTAAGCAGATATTTATATTTAACTATTTATATACACTGTGCACTTCACTGTTTGATATTCACTGCACTAGATTCACCATACACTATCTTCTGAATTCTAAAAAAGTATCAGGTCAAGTGCACTTCCAGTACAGACGATTGCAACCATAATGCAAGGTGCACATCAAGATCCTAGATCCTATACCAGTCTTTTATACAAAATTTCAGCATTATACGTTTGACGTACTCTGAGATTTGCAAGTTACGCACATACACACATACATACGTACATACGTACCGACATTAAGCCAAAAATAGTCAAAATGGATTCAGGGATGCTCAAAACGGATATATCCATAAAACTCTCGATATGTGAATTTTGTCGGTTTCACAATATTTCCTTGAACTTTTAGACCGTCAGATAGTCGTAGATTTCAGTTCCTCATTTTGTTATTCATGTCTTTAAGAGGTTTGATAAGTATGTATATTTGGAATTCAATAATGCTGAAATTAAAGCTGGACCGTGTGACCAACATAATGAAAATTAATTTTAAATTTGTATGGAAAAGCATATTCTGATCCAATTTTGTCGCTTTGGTCATGCTTAGGTACCGAGGTCACGAGAATACCAAATTGCTGCCTCTCACCCTGTCCGGGAGCGGCAGTCACTCTTGAGGGCTATCCGATTTTTAGGTCCCAATTTCGAACGCATTATTCTCTGTAAATAGTAGTTCAGGCCTTCCTGAACAGGAAAAAATCAAAGTGCTGCCTCTCGCTCTGCCTGGGAGGGCCGACAGTTACCCTTAAGTGTAACGCATTTTCGTACCCGACTTCCCTCATTGTACTCATGATTTTTTCAGCGTTCAAAATTGGAACCAAAAAATCAGATATCTAGATTTTAAGAATGGCAGCCGTCCTCCCGGATAGAGTGGGAGGCAGCACTTCGGTATTCTTGTGTTTAGGAGATCTCAACCTATAATTAGAATATATATAATCGTACATTCGATGAGAGTAGTACTTGACCAGAATTGGCTTTTTTTTTTCGACATTTAGGGCAGGAATCATCTTTATTTATAAAGGCTGGCATCCTATTGACCACTAAATACCCAATCGATTCATATACAATTTGGCCGTAAATCCGATCAAGAAACATGAGGTGCGGCCGGCCCCACGACTAAATGGCAATGTACTTACACGAAGTAAACTTTGAAGTTTGCCGAAAAAAATAGAGAAATACGTGTGACTAGTTCATTTTAGAACTTAAATAGTATATAGTGTGGCTAAGGACGAAACAAGACGATTTCAGCTGAGGGTTGAGGATGGGTGTCGCTTGCCCGATCGAAGCAAAGTCGAGAGTAGCTGCTTGTGCTTTATCAATAAGATGTTGTGGTGTACTTGAAATTGTTGTATTAATACTTTTTTTCTTGAAGCTAATCGTTTTTTTTTATTTAATTTACAGTTACGAATATAGATTAACTGAGATTATATGACTTTCATTTAGAGATTGACAATGAACAAATGCGACTTTGCCAGGGATAAAACGATGTAAGAAACAAATTCAGCGGGCAGAAACAAGCTTGTTTCTGCCCGGATACACTTGCATTTGTCTGATATTGTCTTGTTTCGACTGACAAAACAGACGTTGAAACATGTTATTCCAATGCAGGTACTATGAAAATATATTTTTATTATTGTGATAATAAGAAGAATTTGTATTATTTTCTTGAAACACAATACTTTTGTGTCATATGTTGCGAATAACTTTTCTTTAGATGCCTTCCATTGATGAAGTGAGACAAATTCATTAATTACTTCCTTTCTGCAGGAACTAGCGGTTCTGGAAAGAGCCATGCCTCTATGTTACTTCTTCGCCAGCTGTTTGCCATTGCTGGAGGAGGGCCGGAAACTGATGCTTTTAAACACTTAGCAGCAGCTTTTACCGTATTAAGATCCTTGGGAAGTGCCAAAACCGCCACCAACTCAGAATCTAGCAGAATTGTAAGTCAAAAAAAATTCTAATTGCTCAATTTCATCTGAAGCCAAAAGTACAAATATATCTTGTTATATACTCAAGAACTACCAGGGTAGCCAGGGTAGGGATGAATAAATTACTAGTTATTAAATACCTCTGGTCTAGAATCTTCGAGTAGAATTAAATACATTGGCTGGTACAACGAGCTCTGTTTTTGGCGGTACTAGGAAGGTTGTGTTAAGATGTGTTTAACGCAACTAGAATTTTCCCAAATACTTTAGAAAATAATCTTCAGATACAAATTACAGAAAACACATATGTCTACAAAATTTATTTGAATATTTTCTATTAAAATAGCTTGAAATATTTATATTGCCTTAAAACTCTTCTTAAAATAGCACTGCTAGTATAGCCAAAAACAGAGCTTGTGGTATCAGCCATTCTTATTAGGGAGGTACATCATTACAGATAAATAAGCTTGAAAGCGACATCGGTGAGAATAACTTGTAATTGATTCTATGAATACTCTTCATTGGAATTAAATAAACTTTTCTCCTATCTAAACCAGTAGATTTACACCTTCATTATCATTTAAATAGACTATCATCGATATCTGTACGCGCAAAATGAAACAAAAAAAAAATGAAATAAATAAATATCAATAACGCGTTTCACCCCAAATTCATGTAGATATTCACAAAGTGTTGAGCCAGGGTTGCTCTTTACTTTTGTCAAGAGTACGTCAGAAAATACATTTTTTATAATTCAATGAAAATTGTACTGACCTATTGTCCGAATTTGCGATCAATTCTACGGTCTCAGGACTACAAAGTCATCACATTTGCACTGAGCTATAAATACCAATAATAATTCAGGAAACAATAAAAAATTAGATCTTTCCCTCCATTGTAATTATTTATTCATTTAAAAAAATACCGTATTATCCTGACCTTCCAGTTTATCACAAAATGAACCTATAGGCTATGTGCAAGGGGGCGGAGTTTGAACAAATATCGATGCGAGCGCTCATTGTGAGCACCATTGTAACCATTGAACTCCATTTCTCAGAATACGTCAATGAGCTGTCATTGAGTATTGTAGTTTAAAAGTGAAAATAATTGCATATAAAACATGGGAGAACGTTTGTTCTGTTTCAGGCTGTTGTGTTAAGGATGATTCAAGTGAAATATAGTTTCATAGATTTCATGTACCCAGTTATAACATAGAAAAACGAGTGAAGTGAATAAAAGCGGTAAATAGAGTATTGTCTGTCTTTCATTATTAATCTATATTACAAATATGTTTGTAATTCAATTGTGAAATTAGAAATATTCATCCATCGATTTGGGATTCATGAATTTACCTCTATCTCTAATTTGTAAGATATTTCAGTGATAGAAGTATGTCAGATACACTTCGCAATAATTTTGTTGTTAATATTGTCAGCAACATATTCTTCAACATGCTTAATATGGCAAAACTAATTTAACGCTTTTCTTCAATGCTTCTTCGGTAAAAGGGATACAGTGTTTGATAAATACAAACCCGATCTGCAAGTTCACCGGCGTCATAATTTGAGGTTATCCTGTCAATTTGGACGAATTAAGACGTTTTTTCTATAATAGGTACGTTATCATTGAAGAAAAAAATACTCAAAATAAATAATGTCAACGTACCTTTTATGCTATGTAAGTTATATTATACGCACACAGCCGAATTAAATAATATTAGTACATTTAAAAAATTATAGGTATGAAACAATGATAAAGTGGAGTTCAATCGTTCTCCATTGCCCGCTAGAGGCGCTAGTAGACTTCATGCACGTAGCCTATTCAGATAGCTCAATTTTCCCTATAGTTCTTTTTTTTTAAGAAGTCAGTCACCTTGATCTCTGATTGGTTTAAATCGCGGGCGAGTTTACACAGATGATATTTAGTTGTTCAATCTGATTGTACTTATAATACTACTTCTAGTGTCTTTTGATGTGACTGTACTTTTAAGTGACTGTAGTGTCAATATTAAATAGTTATATCCAAACGAGTACCTATGTTAATGAAAATTTTGTTAAAATCAGCGTTCACATTACTATTACTTGTTATAATTAACATATTGCTTGTATTATTTCTAAGACTTGTAATAGATACTTGTAAAATTCCGATTTGTAAACGTCATTAAATAACAACTGTCAAATAACTAGATTGAAAGATTTGCACAGAGTGACTCAGTCTTTCAATAACAGAACTCTTAAAAAAAAAAAAAAAATAGAATATAGTAACGCTGAATAATATTCTACATCATTGCATTATGAAGATATGTTTCATGTAACGCCACTATAGTCTAGTCCAATTAAGAACGAAGGCTCTTATGAGACTATGATTCAAGCGTGGCAGAGTCGCATTTGTTCATTGTCAATCTCCAAATGAAAATCATATAACCTCAGTTAATTTGACGAATACAACATTCGTGACTGTAAATTAAATTAGGAAAAAAGCTGATTAGTTTCAAGAAAAAAAAAGTATTAATACGACTATTTCAAGTACACCACAACATCTTATTTATAAAGTACAAGCAGCTACTCTCGACTTGTTACCTGCATAATCAAAAGAAAAATATTCACTCTGTTATGACAAATTTGTAATATAGAAAGTTTCAATGCAGGTATTATGAAAAATACAGTGTTTGGCACGGGACAAAACACTATTTCAGCGGAGAGTATACTATAAAATCGGTTTCCATTCATAAAATTTTGATCTCTTGTATTTTGGTAATTAAAAGGGCTAGGAAATGTGAAAGATGGTGAGGTTTTCAACAAACTTGAAATAGTCTTGTATACACTGTTCAATATTTGCTTATAATTGCTAACCGGTTTCGATTCTTTACAGAATCATCATCAGAAACGAAAAAACGATCACATAAAAATTTTGTAAATTTTATACCCAAAAACTTTACATCTTGCTGTCTTATTGAAGCAAATGAACCCAAACTAATCGTTGTTCACCCAAAAATAGTAACTGACTACCAAAATTTTAGCGATATATAAATTTAAAATATCATCCAAATATTTAACATCTTGTAAAGTAAGGCTCGAGCTTGCATCACCTTGAAATCATCCTTGTGAGGCTGAAATTCAGTCTCTAAAATAGTATTCGTAAGTAGCAATGATTGAAGACTAGCTCGCTATGCTCGCGCTTTCGAAAAAAATCGCTGAATACTACTGAATTGCTCTGCGTGCCCTTGTGCGACAGAGATTGAGCCCGAGACAGCCGAAAAGAGTGCACTGTACTCCATATGTTGGGCCGATTTGGTGATCATTTACTAAATTTGATCTCAAGTTGAAATTTGAAGTGCAGTCATGACTAAAACTACTAGAACCATTGTAATTTTAGACTTCCATTTTTTTAATACATGTTTTGTTCTCTTTAGTGTTAGTATATTTTTTTGGTAGGAGAGCTTGGAGACCCTAAGTAAAATATTTTTTAGCGGTCATAATATTTAATCCCTTAAATGATATTGTATCATATACAGTATATATCAAAACTAATATAAAAAAAAATAATAGCATATCTCTGACATCATTTTAAGTGAAAAATGTCCTTTAAACATATCTCCTATTGAAAGTGTAGAAATGAATGAAAGATGGCGAGGTTTTCAAAACATTTGAAAAAATCTTGTCTACACTGTTCTATATTTGCTTAAAATTGCTAACCGGTTTCAATTCTTTACAGAATCATCGTCAGAGCCAGTTCAGACTACAAAGAAACGAAAAAACGATCACATAAAAATTCTCTAAATTTACAGCAATGCACAAAATAAAATAAAATTAAATATTCAAAAAATACTTACACTATACAATTACAGAAGAAAAACTACGTCGACTAGATGAATAAATGGAAAAACAATTGTGAAAATATAAAATAGAATGCTTTTCATAATGTATGAAAAAAATTTTTGTTAGTTAAATAAAAGCCTCAAATTCGCACGACTGTGGTAGTCAGCTACTATTTTTGGGTCAACAAAGATTATTTTGGATTCATTTGCTTCAATAGGACAGCAAGATGTAGAGTTTCTGGGTATGATTTCACATTAAAATGGATTTTTAATTTTGATGATCATTTACTATTTACGCCAGTAGGAAGTGTTTTTTTGACGCTTAATTTTACTATATTTGGTGGAGTTGAATGTAAGTCATTACTTATTGATTCTCTCTAGTCTGATATAAACAACTTAAGCTTCGATAATTATCTGAATGTAAAGTCTCTATTTGTTTCCTGTGGGAACACAATTTCACCTATAGTGTTGTGTGTTTCCTAGCAACAAATCTAGTTCTGTCAACTTCATACTCTCAATTTTTTTCTTCAATTATTTGTAACTTATGAGTGTTGCTCATAGGCTTATAGTATTATGGATGATAATCGCTATTGCACTCTTTCATTTGGTTTTGTTTTCCAGTTTGAATTATAACTTTGTTCAAATACATCACCACTATCATTTAACACAAATATCCTTTTGTTTTGTAATTTGATCACCTGATAAAATTTCGAAATCTCGTTTCTTCAATTCTTTTGTAATGCTTCCTTTATCGAAACGTGGGTATTGTAGTCCATATATTGGCTCAAATCAACTTGTTGATACTTTAGATAGACATATCGGATGGTAAACCATTCATCTTCAGCTCCAAATTTTTTTTTCTTAAATATCTACGATAAAATGATAGAGAAGATTAAAGAAAATTAAACAGAGAACATGGCATAAATATTCATCTAATAATACGATATTTTCAAGTTGTAATATAGTTGTTCATCAATAAAATTTATTGATTTAATTAATTTACATTTGATTCTTCACAATTTGTAAGTAACTGTAGCTGAAGATGAATGAATTTCCATCCGAAGCGTCAAACTAACGCTGATTCTTGTAGTTAGTACTTCGCTCATCACCTGACTTGAGTATTGTTCAAGTATGGAATTGATACCAATAGTTGTCACTCGGTTACAAAGTAATACATCGTATGTACTTAACTCCGGCTTTATTTGAGTCTGCTGAAAGGTTATCTTGAGTTATGCTCAAGTATTTTATTGATTTTACATATTTCTCCTCACATTTGAAATAAGGAAACTGATTAACTGCAAGTCAAGCCTGTAAAAATAAAATTTCATGCATTAAAATAAATTTATTTATTCAAAACGGATAGCATAACAATTTTATGACGTCATTGCCATTATACTATTCACACTAGCAAAGCGAAATATAACTAAATTGGTTATCATTTTTCGAACTACTTCATATATTTTTCTGCAATAATATGATAATAATAATGGAGAATAGGCTACAATATTTATATTCTGTATTATATTTTTTTTATTTTTTTTCTCAGTACTTTGCGCTGTAGTATAAAAAGGAAAAGATATAAAGACATGAAAACATATTATCAATTATATATTTTAAATCTATCGTGAATTAATGGTGCTAGATCTATAGAGTCTTTGTATCCATAGTGGTAAGGAAAAGAACTCAGCATAGTTACACATTCTTAATATATAGTTCAAAAAGCTAAAAGCTTGTGACAAACTGGCAGATTTTTTTTTCAAAACGCTGGAAATTAACACAAATTGGAGGAATTATTGAGAGCTTGTGGGTATTGTAGAAAATAAAAAATATTGATATGGTTAAATCTATTAAAATTTGTTGTACACTATTTTGCTATTTAGCCTTATGATTGGTCATATTATAATCACAATTCACACACATCAAATATGCTAAATTTAAAACAAGCTTTCTGGAAATAGTTTCAATGAATTAACATATTCACATATTATCTAAATATACACATTTGAATTTTCAAAATACACAAATTTATTTATGATACTTAATAAATGAGAAGATTCATATGATTCATGATTGTAGACAAAATTTCAATAGAGTCCACGTTATTTATACAGCAAGATCCCAGGCCCGCCAGACGTTACTTATTTATTTATTATCGGTATTAGAAGTACGTTACGACATTACTCACTTTCCTTATAGTCTTGAGTGCTGATTTTCATGTATTTTTTAGAGAATATTATTAAAAATTGATGCCTGCTAGGCACTTTCCATCGGGGGTAATTTCTGCTAGACTATTTAAAGCTCGCAAAGAATAACGTAATCTTGTTTATCGTCTGAGTGCAAATTTTTATATGATACTCTAGGAGCAATTTCAATACTTTTTGTTAACAGCCGGATCAATCGTACGGCTGAACATCCCCCAGACATACTTAAAATATCGCTGTGAGTAAAAGCGCGAGGTTACTGTTTGTAGGCTTGACGTAGGTATCTATGGGCATCCAACTCTCCCTTGGTCTGGCTGTTTACAAAAAGTATTGAAATTGCTCCCTGAGTATCATATATAAAAATTAAGACCCAGGTTATAAGCAAGATTATGTAATTTTTTGCGAGCTTTGAAGCGTTTAGCAGTGTTGATTATCAATTTTCAATAATATTCTCTAGAATATACATAAAAATCAGCACTCAGACTTTAAGAAAAATAGTAATATCTTAATGTACTTCTAGTACCCCGTATCTATATATTGTCCGTCGGCACAAACCAACAAGTATGAGTATGATCAACGTACCGACTAACATTACTCTAATCCACACATTTCGTTCCTCAGAAAATAAGTAACGTCTGGCGGGTCTGAGATCTTGGACTATTAGGGAACAGATGCATTATAAAGGGGTATATATACTTACTTCTCAGGTACAATAAGTAAATGGCAGAAAAAAATAGGAAACTTACATTAAATACGTGGCATTCTCAGCCAAAAATGTCAGAAATATCAATTTTTTAAATGTTAAAAATAAGAAATCTGATACTCCGCAGCGAATACACGAAGTATTAATCATAGGATAGATCATCAAATAAATATCCATTACTCAAGAACAATACTAAAAATTTACTATAGGTACGTACAGGCATAAAGTAACAACAAGTTGGTCTGAATAGACAATGGACTACTTATCTTCCTGTTTAATCAAATTCTTGGGTCTTGAAGCTATTTCACAAAAAGATGTCTCCATCATTCTTCTTCTGCTTACAAATTTCTTTTACCTCCCTTATTTTTATACATCGATTTTTCTCTATCTCTTTCAGAAATATAGCTCTCAGCGTTATATTACATTTTGATTGCAACTTTACAATTTTTACCAATTTGTCTTTTTAGTTAGTATCATTTCTGAGACAATGATAGGGATTCTAGAACCGAGCGTTAAGTCACGCCAGCGTTACTTAACGTCAATAGTTTTCACGCCCTAACGTTAAGATGGTATTCTGAAATGTCAACGTGAAAGTTTAATGTTAATTTACACTGACGTTAGATTAACGCTAGCGTTAAATAATTCATTCAAAATTCTATGAAATGCGTGGAGTTCAGCCAATCAAATTACAAGAAATTGAACAATTTGCTGTCATATTTCATTTTGACATTTCATACTTTTTAATCTTCTGGGGGAAAAATGTACCGTGTGATCTGGTTATCATGAAGAAAATAGAGGAGAGAAAGTAGTGTTATTTAGTTTCGTAAATTTTAAGGAAACTATTTGACATATTCATTTAACCAATAAATGCTTCAAAAAACTATATCCAATTTATATAAAATGTTATACAAGCTTCCAACCTGTAAATCATTTATTTTGCAGCTTATAATCCAGCATCTTTTCATAAACGAAAATAGTAGAGAATAAAAGCAAGATATATATCAAGAACGCGGTAGTGTATGCTGATTTTTCAGTAATGGTTTAAGTAGAAGCTCAACTAAATCTTGATTTAATGTTTGTACTAGAAAACTAGATCAACGAAAGTTGAGTTCATCGGTTATAAAAATTAACTTGAAATAGATAAAGCGTTCCATTCTGATGAAGCTATTAATGAAAATAGTATTACCTATGTATGTATATGTGCAGAGAATTGATTTTAGTGAGAGCGAAGAAAAATTAAAATCAGAAGATTCTGAATTTTTATTTCAACAATCAATCTCTTGATTACAATAGTGAATATCTTAATTGGAAAGTAAAATTTCATTAAAATAACAAAAAGACTGGAATCAACGGAGTGAGGAATATACGTTAAGATATCTACATTTGAAATTTTTATTTCAACAATCAACCTCTTGATGACATCAATAAATATTTTGATTGAAAAATAAGATTTCATTCATATTTTATTGAGACTTCAGTTGACAAATCTAGTTGTCTTCCTAGAATATATACTGTTTAAGATAGAATCATATAGTTATCTGATCTTTGTTCACGATTCAAATAGAAGTGATAGATACTCTAAAACATGGAGCTATTTTCAAACTCGCACTGAAAAATTTGAATACTTCTTGATTTTGCAAATTTGGTCTTGGAGTAATTATTCAAATCTTGAGTCTGAGGAAATTATTTAATTCTTGAAAGTTTGACCTTGTTATGTGAGACCAATGTCGATTTTGCTGATCTTTATCGCTAAATGTTGTTTCTTTGACTTATTTCGTAGAAGTAGCTGGATATTTCTACTATTCTTATATAAATAACCTGAAAACGTAACACTTAACGCTGTCAAATGGCTAGCGTAACTTAACGTCGACTCTCGGCGTGAACTGGAATCAACGTTCAGGTTCAGAATACGAAAATGACAAAACGGGAGTTAAGTTCACGTTAACGCTCGACGTGAATTAACGCTTGGTTACAGAATCCCTATGAATATCTTATACCGTTCTTTTCTTCATTCAATTTTTCTTCGTTTGTCTACGGTATTGCACTTGTACTTTTATTTTCCAAAAGTTTGGAGTAAATAATATAAAAACTCATCCCAAAGGTGATCACTACCTAGGTGAGCGGGACACCCCCCAAAAAGATGCTTAGAAATAGCAAAATGACCTCTTACAAATGTCTGGAATCAAGTTTTTCTAATGTTTTCGAGGTCGCTGAATACGAATATGAAGTTAATTTTTACTTTGAAGTGAGGGAACAATGTCAAAATGGCGATTTCTTGCTAAATTCCAATATTTTATTTCTCATACTTTTTGATAATATTCAACTCGCTTTATCTTCAGTGTCTTTGAATATGTTTGCATGAAATTTCAATTCCGATTTTTTTTCCAGTATTACCTTGAAAATTAGCCAAGACAAACCTTTAGATATTAATTTAAAATGAAGATATAATTTTCCAAATTTTTTTCGTAGGATTTCACGCAAAAATTGAATGACAAAATTTCGAGAAAATATATAGCATCTCATTTAAAAATATATAACTTTGTGTTTTAACTTGAGAACCACTGATGTGAAAGAATATTTTCTTCCATGATTGGATATCCCCCTTGATCCTCCATAAGATTGTCTCTTAGTATTTTATTGTATCTTCAATAATATAGAAGCTATTCGAGATAGCTCGTTTCGTTGTTACACCCTGTATATGCTCTTCGCAGATTACAAAAAATATGTAGGAAAGATGAAAATTCCTTGAAAATTATTCAAATACAAACAGGAATTATTGGATTGTACCCTCATAAACACGACCATAGTTACTCAGTGAGATACTTATCTTGTGCTTCTAATCTTAACTTAGCAACACATGCATAATACTGAACTGTACAACAGGAAATATTTAGTAGGGAATGTAAAGGTTAGTATTAAATTTATTAATGAATATTGGCAGAAATAATGCACATTATTTTCCAATAAAATAAATATATAATTAATCAGTAGGTTTCCACGACCACCCGTGAGGTAGGTACTACTGTCAGCACATTAGCCCTTTTTACTGTGCTCGTACCTTAGTCAAATATGTGGTTCTTTTTAATGCTGCAGCGTGTCCAATCTCAGATTTTAATATGTTATGCATATTAATAACAATTTGTTGCCGGTATTCGTGACGATGTAGACGCAAAGCATCACAAGTAGAAATACTTATAGGGAGCTCAGGTTTCGAAACATCCAATATTTCACTGTCACTGTCATTGTTTTCTTATTCTTCCTCTTCACAAACACTTGCATCTAACCACGGCCAGAACATTTTATTTCCGAACATAGAATAAAAACCGCAACGTAAGAAAATAAAGCTAGCATGTATACTGCTGCATTTGATAATCTAAATTGAAATAAAATTTAGAGTAGCCTCAACTTGAATACTTAGTTGGGATGGCCAAAATTGTTATTTCTCAGTAACTATATCAGTTATAACAATTCTGCACTATTCAAATCTGATTTGACTTGACGGATTATCTGAATAATTAGCAATGATTAAAAGCGATTAACACTCTCGACGTCAATTAACTGGATACTTCACCGATACGAGGTAGCACTACTTCAAAGTTCAGATGAAAAAGTGGAAATTATACGGTAATACTCTACGGTCGTGTTTATAAGAGTACAACCCAATAATCCTTGTCTGTATTTGAATAATTTTCAAGCAATTTTCATCTTTCCTACATATTTTTTTTAATCTACGGGGAGCATATATTTGTTTGAAACCAAAAATTCTAGACAGCAGCAGCGATTACTGTTTATGAAGGGATCTAAAAATTATTAATTCAAATGAAAGATGGACAAACTATACCTCCATGGTTCATACCTATTTATATATTAACAGAAAAAGGATGATATTACCTATGTTCATCTTTTTTAGTTGCGCACATTCGCATACCGTAACTGGAAGTGATACGACTTCGTTAATGAGGATTCATGAAAAAAACGGTTTATGCAGCTTTAAACATCATGTCAGATAATGAATTAAGTGGCTTAGCTAATTTAAATGATATACCTACCAAGACTGTTAAGGAAATATAAATAATTTAATTACTTATTTATTCAACTCAAAAAATAGGTTCAAAGCTGATAGTAGAAATATAAATTCTATACTCTATATTTGAACATAAATTATGATGTCTCTAGCAAATAAACGAGTGAGAGCAATCGATACAATCAAAAATCATATCTCGGTTTAAAACTCATATTTAGAGGTTTATTTAGGCTCAATCTCAGAATAATAATACTACAGAGAAATCGAGGTTGAAATTTCAAGCAAAAATATTCAATGGTACCAAAAATATAACGAATATAATATCAAAAAATATGAAAAATAAAATATTGGATCTTTGCAAAACATCGCCATTTTGACATTGTTTCTCCACTTCAAAGTGAAAATTAACTTTATATTCGTATTCAGCGACCTCGAAAACATAAGAAAAACTTGATTTCAGGCATTAGTAAGACTGTAGTCACACTTTGCTCATTGTACTTTGTACAAGTAAGTGAAAACGATGAGTCTCAAGAGAATAAGTATTAATACTACAATTTCAAGTACACTACAAAATCTAATTGATAAAGCACAAGAAGCTTCTCCCGACTTGTTGCCCGCAAAATCAAAAGAAAAATATTTGCTTTGTTTGACAAATTTGTAAAATTGAAATTTCAATGCAGAGAAAATGGAAAATATAGTGTGTGGCACGGGACAAAACATGATTTCAGTCTTCGGGTGATGCCAGCGCTCGTTTCGCTCAGACAAGCAACCCTCAACCTCGGCTGAAATCATTATGTTTCGTCCCTAGCCACACAATATACTATTCAACATGTATTTTAATAATGCTAGATATCAACATCCTTCAAATTCATTGAATGATTCCTTTTCATTTAATTTAACACATAGGCCCGGCTGTACAATCTATGCTTATCTACAGTTTAATTGAACCAAACTTATTTACGATGGTTACAGTTGCTGAAATAATTGTAACCATAGAAAATAAGTCGAGTTTATCTAAACTGTATATAAGCTCAGATTGTACAACCGGGCCTAATTGGTATAATTTTTCTAGTTAGTTCCTATGTTTGCTGCAAATATTGCAGGTTATACGCCTATTGCGTATCCTCAGTGGCTCCGCTCTATCGGTTGAATTTTATATCTATGAGGTGTGCCGTCAAAAACGTCAAACTGTCAAACGTCATTTTTGTATGTCATATTATTCGATAATCATGAGTATAAATCAATCAATTAGAAGTTGCAGTGTTGTTGGATGTACTAATACTAAAGCAAACAGCCCCGAACTATATTTTTACAGGTCTCCGGGAAGAGATTATGGAGCGAAACAAAGAGAAATGTGGATAACAGCAGTTAAACTAGTGTAATTTAATTTAAAAAAAATTTAATATTAAAATTGTGAAGAAACTCCGTAAATATCACTAAGATAAGTTTCTTAATTGAATGAACAGTCACACAAATTCGTCTTAGAATCCTTTACTGGAAGACAAAATTTTTGCCTAATATTTTTCCTTCTCAGAATTCAAGAATTGTTTTAAATATGAACAAGATGAAAAAATCTCTCTTCCCCAAGGATTTTGCTCAAATTCTGTACGTATATAACTCATTATAAATCTAACTGTAATTGATTACCTCTAGATGAGTCACATGAACAATAAAAAATAATAATGACTATGGTTGATGGATTTTAGAATATTACAAATGTTGTCATAAATTGAATACAATATTATGATTCGGAATAGATTTGATCAAAAACTTGAATATAAAATTCAGTCGAAAATTCGTATGCGTTCTCAAGTTATCGTTTTTTCAGGCAGACCAACAGACAGACTGATTGTTTTTCAAATTATGTTTTCTGGGTTCATTAGGATCTAATACCGAAAGATTAATTAAAATCTCGAATTGGCAAAAAAATACGATTACAACACTTCCATTATATATAAGTCGGGCAAGTAGAAGAGATTGTCAGATAAAATCTATTTCCGACCCAGTAAATTGCTATGAAAATATAAAGGCAGCATTTGAATGTTAATTGCTTCAAATACTGAATTTCATGATTCTTCAGCTGATCGTTCTGGATTTATGCGAAAAACTGTCAAGTAAACTGCACTTTTGGTTCAGCCGGTCGCAGTCGTGTTGTGACGTGTACAACTAGATATTATAGAAGTGCCCAATACGAAATTTCAATATTCTACGACCGATTCTTTCGAATTTATGCGTAAAATTCAAATGACTGTTATATTAAGTGCACTTCCGGCTCAGCCATTTGGTATAAAAATAGAAGATAATCATATAAATGCTACAGCAATTTCAAATACTGAACTTCATCATTCTACGGCTGATCATTTTGGATTTAAGCGAAAAATTAAAGAAAAAAATTTGAAGTAAAGTGCACTTCTGGTACATACGATTGCAGCTCTAATATGAAATGCTCAACTAGACGTTAGACCAGTCTTGAACATAAAATTTCAACATTACACGTTTGATGTGTTTTAAGATTTGTGAGTTATGTACATATATACTTATCTACACACGCACATACATACGTACATATTACGTATTGACGTCAAGTCGAAAATAGTCAAAATAGATTCAGGGATGCTCAAAACAGATATTTTCATCACAATCTCAAAATGAGAATTTTGTCGGTTTCACAATACTTACATACTTGTACTTTGTAAAAAAATTTGGTGTTAATAGTAGCTGAACTTTTAACCGAGATTCAACTTATTGATGATCAGTTTGAAAGTTTACTGTGGTTTCAGTCACCAAATACCAGTTTTCATTTTTGATAATTTAAATGCAGGGACTCAAAATTCGATTATCTCAATGATATAAGAAAAATTTCAATCAGGGAAAAAAAACTCAAAATGATACTGGAAAACAGCATTATCAGCTGCAGCTAGCACTAGTACTAGTAAAAAATGTTCATTTTACAATTTTAAAAAGTCACTTCTAATTTTTATAATATGTTATATAAGTACAATTCACATGAAGATATTGTTGTATGAGGGGGGTAGAAAAATTAAAATTTAGATTTTAGAACATTGAAATGGTGGAAAAGGAAGAAAAAAAAAAGATATGACTTCAACCTAAGGCAGTAAATTAGATAACAAATTGACAAACAATAAAGTTAAATTCGATATGAAACACTTCTACGTCAACGAATTTCCTTATCCTCTTAATTTTCAAAATAAAAAATCTTAGTACCTACCTAACAATAACTTCCATGAAAAAATTTCAATAAGCCTCTCTATTTCCCCTTCTTAGCTCTTTTATTTCAATACTTCAAGAAGTTCAATGAAAAAAATTTTTATTCTGCAATTCTATATTTAATTTGATATAAGTGGCAGAAAAATAGAATGATTTTTCTTTATGAAAACTGGAACTAGGATTGATTATATGTATAGTCAAGTCCATTCGTGAGCATACTATGTACGTATCAGACTATACAATGAATCAGTAATACTAAATTGTACAACTAATTAATCCATTTCATACGAGGTGTAAGAGTTTAATACAAGATGGAGTCGAGTGTTCGAATCATACATGTGTGAAATTGTACTTATATATGTTGTACACTATGCTTTCTCTATGATCGCCATTTTCATTAAATTATGTAAATCAATATTGGTAACTGAAATTTTGAGCACACCTTGAGAGCCTCACATATACTGTCACAGAAAACAGTTTATTGTCGTGAATTATCATAGTTTATCACAAAGAAATGGTTATAACTCTTTAATACATATGTTACATTGATGATCATATTTTGATAATTTTCGATATAAATACCTGGAAATAAATTATAAATAGAAGTGTTCATATTTTTATTGAATTAATAGTTATTTATACAACAAGTGAATTAAATCACTGTCTATTTGCGAGAAGAAAGTTCAAAATCACTAGCGCGTTCAGCGTGAGTGGCTTAATTCTTCGAGCAAATAAAAAGGTGTAATTCACGTGTTTGTATACATAATTTTATTCAATTTTGCGTACATTTTTGGAACATGAAACTAAGGAATAAAATTCAAAAAAATTAAATTGCAGTTGCAAGGCAGCTTCGTTGATATCGCAACGAGTGTTTGTTTTTCAAACATTCGGGAGTGTGACTATCAGTAAACTGTCAGTTTTGTGAATTTTGAATTAAAGCGTTATAAATGTGAAAAGTATTGGCTGAAATGATGGAAGAAAGTGATTAAAACAATTTTCTCGTCCCCGATACCATTTTGAACGAAGCAGCTGTTACAGTTGGGAAAATTATTCCTCAGAAATCGAAATCATTTTATGAAAAGGAATTCAAACAGTGTGTGCCTTTGTACACTCGGCTAGCGCCTCGTGCACAAAACTGCCACCCGCGTGAGCAAAACTCATAGTTTCTTCACTTGTATTGTAATATACTATTAATTCACTAATAATTCATTTTGAATCACTAGTGAATAAAGATTCACTTATAACTGTTGCTATGGATTTGGTAATGTAGCTTTAAAACGTCAAAATTGAATGAAAAATTATGCTGGAACATTCACTTGGTTGGTTAATATAGTTTCATTATCATGCTCAATTTTATCAATCACTGTCAAAAATGGAAAATGTCACAGAAGCTTAAAAAAAATTAATGCCTTACCAAATTAATACAGTTTTGTTACAATATACATACAAAAAACAAAAATTTCCAGGCATCCATACCAAAAAAGGTTATTCTATGACTCTCCAGTTCCTTGAATCTACTTACTTACTAACTAAAAAAGAAATCTCAAAAATTATCCGACTCCGACCAATAGGAATCAAATTAGTTTTTTCAAAAGTCCAGTGATTTCATTGACAGTGTCATAATAAATACTATAATATGATTTTTACAACAGGGATGGATTATCAACGAAATCTTAAAAAATACGAATTACGCTAAATTTTCGCAGATAAGTAGTTTAAGGGGAGCAAAACTATTCTGCAACAGAGACGAATCAAGGAGCTCAAACATGATTTTAAATTTATAAGAAAGTTTTATGTTTCTGCTGTTAGAGGCATGAAATTTGGTATTTGAGTTTATCAGATAATGCATTCATCAAGATTAAAAATTTTAGATCTGAAACTAACAAAAAATATAATTCCGAATAATATTTTTTTCCTAATATATTTGAAGTGAATGAACTCTAATACTAGATAATACAGAATGATTGTGCAAATATTATACGAATGTCCTTCGTGAGAAAAAAACTTCAGATTAGATTAAATCAAAGTATGTAAGCCCATTACTTGAATAAGCATCTGATTGTTTTTCTGATTTTAAAAGTTATCGAAACATTTCCGTGTTATTCACAGTTTGTTATCTCAATATATTTTCAAAATTGCATTCATGTGCTCTTAAAGATAAGAAAACTCTTCAAATGTAATATATTTTTCCGTCCACCTCAACATAAAGAACAATTTTGAGTACTCAATTGCGGGCAAGACATTTCAATTTTTTGTCCGCAAATACTTCCCATCCGCTAAAGCTATTCCGATTTTATTATTGTATTTGTGAGCACTATTGAGATAATGAATAACAAATATAAGAAGAAAATTTTAAAAAAATGTAACATATGTACCGAAAAAGTATCCTATTACTGAACCAAATTCTGCTTCGAAAGTTCTCAGATCCAAACCATGTAAACAATTATCATAAGTTCCCTGTTGACACAGAATTAATGATTATTAATGCCGTGCTGAGAGGGAAAAAAATATAATTGTGGATAATGAATGCCGCTGATATTTTTCATCTCATTGTTATATGTCAAATAGACATTTGGAAAAAATTAGTATTAAGAGGTGTGTTCATTATATAGTTTGCATTTGCTGTGAGCACGCGATAGCTCAAAAAATGTGAAAAGTATTATTTAATATCAATCCATAAAATTAGTAATGTAAATTATGTTTCGTAGTATTAGTTTACTGCTACTGTGAGCGCAATTGCAAAAGGTTGTTCGTAAAATCGATAAAATAGTTTTAATACATCCAAATATTTTGAAAAGCTCAGTTATTGGATTATTTAGTTCACTCATTGACACGGATAAAGTTCAAATTGTTCTATCACTACTTGGTAGTCGAATTTAAGTGATAATTGTATTGACACAATTTTATTCGTTGCTGATAATGAGTGCATTATTACCCGAAACGTGCAATTCTAGTAGATAAATATTAGAAAAACCTTAATTGATATTCTTTGGATCCTTCTTCACATCTTAAATAATTTTATATCCTCATTTTAGATTCGATAGCTTTAATCATGCTCTATTATTGACAAAAATTATGAAATTTATTCCCTAGCCATCGCAATAGATGCCGGTGAAATTATTTCATCCTATTGTCAATTTGATATTTGAACAAAATGTGTATTTATTTCTAGATTTGTAAAAAGTATAGAGATTAACGGAAAAATCTCAGCAAGAAGTGTTTTTTTGAAATTTCGCCTGTTCGTTTGCCTCGGCTTTTTCTTAACGCACGAACTCAGACTCAGTCATAATTAAAACCTTTTTGTCTTCTAAGCATACATAACCATTTTTAATAATTATGTCATCAGTATATAATAATAATAATAATAATAATATTATATATTTCCCAACAGATATCCATTTACAGGGAAAAACAATACATAATTTATGAAATCAGTAAATTATATAAAAAAAATGGAAGAATCATCTAGATGATGGAAGCGCATTTTTGACAGCTCATGAATGCTTGTTACTTCAGAGATTTCGCAAATTACCATCTCTTACAATTACTGAGCTTGAAATCAAGCAGTTTGGGCAAACTTACGGAACAGCAGCTTCCATTTAGTACTAGTTTCAAGTTGACTATTTAATAGGTACATAATTTATACATGTACAAACTCAAAAATACCTTTTAATCTTCATTGTTTAATTATTGACTGACAGAAGGTCAAGTGCTGTAGCTTAAAATAATAATTTGATCTTTATCAAAGCTATATAAAAAAAAAATACACCAAAAGTGAACAAATTTTCATCCAATAATAATAATTCATTCTAATAAGCTTCAAATTCGCGTCGAACAAGTCATTGAATGAATCCCGGACAGATTTGACAACTGTACATAATAATAGTGACACCAACGGCGAAAGTTGTAACTAAATTTTTATCTACTTTAATAAATTTTAGTTGCCATATCCCTAATGTCATAGATATCTATGGACATTGTTTCACTTGAAACAAGTAATTGAATAATTCAATTTTCTACAATCACTGAGCTTGAATTAAAGCAATTTGTGCAAGCCTACGAAACAGCAGCTTTTATTTAGTACCAGTTTCAAGTCTGTAAATAGTATAGTTGTCGAGATCTCAGCGTCACGCCAGCCAGCCAGCCAGCCAGCCAGCCAGCCAGCCAAAGTGAATATAATAGCGCTTTTTTCGGAAAAATGCGCTAAAAAAATAAATAAATAATAATAAGTATAAGAATTATGAATATAATGATAATAAAGATACACAATTGTTTTCTATTGAATTTATTGTACGAATATGTCATTTATTAGACGATCAATGTTTCTGCACATGATGTGGATTGGTGAACGCCGTCTTAGATCGGTATGTGCTCTCTGTAGGTAGAAGGTTTGTGAGTGTCTAGCTGATATTCTAGGAACATAGAATAATAGGAATACCAAACCAGAATCGCATATTCAAGTTTATTAAGAACAAAGGCAGAATACAGAGATTTTATAACATTCAAATCCTGGAACACCGAGCATATTCTTATAATAAAGCCAAGTGTTTTGTTAGCAGCAAGGCATACATTGTTAATCTGCAAAGAAAAATTGAACTCTGATGTGAAAGTAACGCCCAAATCTTTTATCACGAAAAATTGTTGTAGCGATATATTCTTCATGTGGTATGATGTGGTGATTTTATTGCTACAGCGAGTGTAAGATACATATGAGCATTTTTCAATGTTGAGAAAAAGCTTGTTCTTGTCACACCAGGTAATCATACGGTTGATATTATTTTGTAATATATTCATATAATTCCTATCACCAATTTCATTAAATAATTTGACATCATCAGCATATCCCAGCGAGAAGCAAATGAATGAATCAAGAAGATCATTAATACATAAATTAAAAAAGAGCGGACCCAGGTTAGAACTTTGTGGGATCCCAGATGACGCAAGGAATCTGTACGAAGAGAAACCATTGTAGAAGACGTAGCATTCTCGATTATTCAGATAAGACGTTAATAGTTTTATCAAATTTGGGGCAGCACTAAATGCAGACACTTTGGTGAGAAGCAGATTATGATCAATAGTGTCGAATGCTCGCGAAAAATCTGTATAAATTACGTCGACTTGACCACGTACATCCATTTTATCTTAAACATATTGGGAAAATGAAGCAAGATTTGTAACCGTCGAACGGCCTTGCATGAATCCATGTTGATTCGGTGCAATTAGTAAACGTGTATTATAATAAACGATTCTGATATGAAAAATAGGTAATTTGAAGTAAGCTCTCGGTGCCGTGCCGTTTACAAAAATACTTAATTCAATTCAATTAGTTTCGGCTTACTGCCTACATCAGGAATGTAGAGTATAACAAGTTTTTCAATGCTTCATTCAAGTTAAAACAATATGCATCAATACGCTATGTGCAAGGCGGCGGAGTTTGAACAAATATCGATGCGAGCATTCATGGTGAGCACCATTGTAAGCTTTGAACTTCATGTCCCAGAATACATCATTGAGCATTGCAGTTTAAAAGTGCAAATAATTGCATATAAAACATAGAAAAGTACTTGTTGTGTTTCAGGCTGCTGTGTTAAGAATGATTATAGATATTAATGATACAAGTTTGATATAGCCGTTGTAATGAAACGTGTGTGATGTTAAATCACGAGGCGATTAGCCGAGTGTTTTTATCACTCAAGTTTCATTACACTAGCTATATCAAACGTGTATCATTCAATATTTTATCTTCGACGGCCTTAATTGCTGCTGAACTAGATTTTTTTTATTCCATGTTTGACATTCGAAAAACAATTAATGTAAAATTCATAGCTTGATCAAGTTGCATTTTATTCATTGTCATGGCAACTATCTGTTTGCTTGACAGCTGTCAAAGTTATAAAGAAAATGAACATATCTAATTGTGAAAATCTTGTCCCTGATCTTGTCGTAAATGTTTATAAAACATAAATTAATGTGTGTGTATTAATAGTTATTCATAATAAAAGAAACTTGAAATTTGATAGAACTTCTATTTTTATTATTTCTTTTACAAAAATTTCATAATGGCACTAGTGCCATTATGAAATTCATAATGACACGCAAATTAGTGGGCGAATCAACTATTAGCGCACCGTCCTAGATAAAGTAAAATATAGTTTTATAGATTTCCTGTACGGATTTAAAACATCAAAAAACGAGTGAAGTGGATCAAAGCGGTAAATAGAATACTATCTATCTTTCATTATTAATCTATATAACAAAGATGTTTATAATCCAATTGTGAAACTATAGAAATTCATCATCGATTTGAGATTCATGAATTCACCTAAATCTCTAATTTGTAAGGTGTTATAGTAATAGAAGTTTGTCGGATACACTTCGCAATAATTTTGTTGTTAATATTGTCAGCAACATATTCTTCGACATGTTTCATATGGCAAAAAACTAATTTCATGCTTTTCTTCAATGCTTCCTCGGTAAAATGGATAGTGTTTAATACATTCAAACCCGGTCCGTAAGATCATCGGCGCCATAGTTTGAGGTTGTTCTGTCAATTTGAACGAATTAAGAAGTTTTCTCTAATAGGTACATCATAATTGAAGAAAAAAAACCCAAAATAAATAATTTCAATGTATCTTTTACCCTATGCAAGTTATAATATCCGCACACAGCTGAATTAAATAATATTAGTAAATTAAAAAATTGTAGATATAAAACAATGATAAAATAGGAGTTCAATCGTTCTCCATTGTCCGCAAGAGGCGCTAGTAGACTTCATGCACATAGCCCATACCTACAGAAATAACAAAGCATTTATTTAGCAGTTGCCAGCGTCGATATTTTTGAATGAGTATTGCACCTATTAGATACTTATTGCCGGATTCTGTAACATAATCATTAAATTATTATCGATCAATAATAATATTGTGACAAGCGAATATTCAGAATTTTTGTCAGTGCTACCTATGTCCATTGGTTGAAATAAATAATGATCGATGAAAAAATATCGATTGGGTTACAGAATATCCCTATTATTAGCCTTCTAACAATGACGAATAGAATAAATTCAACAATTCGTTAATTAAGGGGTTTGCCTTTCTTATTTTATAATAGTTCTAATTTCGAAGCATTCAAGGTAGTCCAGTACATATAATTTTTTGGCAACATGCAGAATTTTGATACTATCTACTGAAAAACTTATTAACTCATAAGTTGTTTTGTTAATGAAATCCAGTTTTCGGCGGGGAAGCTCTTAATATTTGAGCTTTGTTCTAGTTCTCTATCTGTACTTTTTAATTAATGAATAACATCATCTATATACATAAACCAAAAAAATAATGCAATTTATCAAGGAATTATTCAATTAAAATTTATTTTTCTTCCAAAAAATGCTACAAAAATTTGTATGGGAGAGCTCATCGGTTATAGTGCGGGAGGTAGCGTTGTTATAGTAAGCCGGCTGATTTTGATATTGATAATTCTCGAATAGCTAATCAGTTAACCGACCTTCAGCTAAGAGGCTGCGAAAGTAGTAAAAAAATAAAAATGAAGTATAGTACGCCCGTTCAAATTTTTTTATGATCAGTCGACAACATAGTTAGTTGAGAAAATATTGTGGAGAGAGGATTAAACATCAGTTGCTTGCATGAACTTGTAAAAAAAGAATACGTCAATTAAAGTGATAGTACAGTACGCTGGATTAAACTTAGCTAGGTGATTGTTTACATTTATATGATGAAAAACACAAAAACAGCAATCAGCTGCGTGTGTAATTGTTGCGAAAATATTCAGTGTGTCCACATTTCGTGGTGCCAGCATTAGAATCTCGGGAAGTAAAGGAGAAACGACCTTTGCTAAATGAGATTTTTTGTGCGTGTTCAAGAGATGATCATAGACAAATATGTTTTTTGATAATTTTCTATAGATCACTACATAAACTCCTGTAAACATTATTATTATCCAACCAGTGCCGTACGTAATAGTATTTTCTGGGGCATATTTAAGAAATACGACACAAAGCTATATTTTTTTCTGATTTTGATGATTTATTTTCTTTGCGTTAATACAACATGGTATATCTCACAATTTCTGTATATTGAGCAAATAAATTACAATTAATGCAATCATTTATATTGCTACATGTTTCTAAATATCATAAAACAATTAAAAATATTTAAAATTATCCTTAAATTATTGCATTAATTTCAACTTGTTAACAAAAAATACAGCAATTGTAAAATTTCCCATATTATGTCAACACAAAGAGAATAAATTTTATATCATTGAAATCAGAAAATATATCCATGTTTTCAACATTATTTCCATAGTTTCATTCAAAAAATTATAACTTTGTGTCGTATTTCATAAATATGCCCCAAAAAGAGATATTTACGTACGTTACTGGCTGGGTGATAATAATATTCAACTGTTTTACTTGAGACTTTTCTTCCGATTCGCGAAAGTTTAAGATTTGTTTGCCAAAAAAAAAATCAACCAAATTCAGTTTTTCATCATTATCTAGTGACCCATGAGAACTTTTCAAGAAACAAAAACATGTTTGAGATCGTCTCTCAAATATATACATAAAGTCTCATTTAACTAAGTCTTTCACATCCAGACCCACCGGGGATGCGTCAGTTGACGCTTGATTCACATATTACTGATGATACCAGATCTATCGAAAAAGATAACAATCGATCGGCGTACAAACACTACTTGAAATGCAACGCTACCTGCCTAGATTATCGTGCTGTTTTCCAAACATTATATCAATATCGCTAGATTGAAGTGTCTCCAATCATTATTTTAAGTTCTATTACCGGTTAAAATGTAAAAGACCAATTACTTCAAAGGAAACTAATTCATAATTTGGTAGTATCCTGTAACCTATTGAAAAGATCCCAAGTATTCATAATTCCATAGTTGGAAGTAAAATTGAGAGCTTCGAATAACAATTCATCGATTCAAATTAAAACAATATTTGCATGAACTCATGATTCTAAGTAAATATTAATGAAGGGACTGTATTTCACATCAAACCCTCTTTATTATTCTCCCTTATGTCGGAAATTGAATTATCTGGAATTAAGCTCATTTCATTAATTAACATGAGAATAATGGAAATAATAACTACAAATGGAGAGGTAAACTTAAACGTAATCTAACTGAGTTTCAATTCAGGACTATTCTTGGAGCTTCTGCAGTAACTGTAGCGCCTTCTAATATAAGTCTACCTAAAAAGCTTGATTTAAGTTACGTTACTGGTTTTTGTCTATTCTCACTTGTTCCAGCTCCAAAATGTATTTGAAGGGAAAGATTTATTCGGGGAAATATAAATTTGGGTAAATTTATACCTCGAGAAATATGACGAAAGAAAAACGGCCGGGAAAAACTGTACCCCAATCCACATCAAATATTACATTTTCAGGAGATCATCATTCTCATGTTACAAAATTTTAAATACTAATTTTCAAGATTCTACGGCTAACAGTTCTGAATTCAAGCACAAAATTTAAAAAAAAAAAATTTCTATTGAAGTGCACTTCCTGCTCAGTCAATTGTTATGAGAATAGTAGACAATCATTCAGATGCTACATCAGACTGAAATGCTAAATTTCAATACTCTACAGCCGATGGTTTCAAATTTATGCGAAACATTTGAAAAGACTGTTAAGTGAAGTGCACTTCCGGTTCAATCGATCCCAATGAAAACGGGATATGAGCATCTAAATGGTACATTTATGCGCAAAATTAAGAAAAAGTTTTAAGTAAAGTGCAAATTGCGAACGCGCATACATACATATGTACCGAAATTAAGCCGAAAATAGTCAAAATAGATTCAGAGATAATCAAAACAGATATTGCCATCAAAATCTTGAAATGTGAATTTTGTCGGTTTCACTTCGCAATACTTACTTTTAGTTTATACAAGTGAGTGAAAAATATAAAAATCTAGTTAGCGGCTGCTACTCGGGTTTTTATTAGTTTCTTAACTTTATGTTCTACGAGGCTAGTATCTGAGTTCTGATATATTCTAGAATAGGTTGTCCTTTGTAATATATCTTTTCATTTAACGATTTCTCCTCAAAAAAATAATCGAATCGCGCATTCAATTAGAAAAGAAAAATACAATATCTTTTTTATTTCTAGGGCCAGTTTATAGAAGTCCAAGTTACAGATGGTGCTTTATACCGCACGAAAATACACTGCTATTTTCTGGACCAAACACGAGTCATTCGCCCACTTCCAGGGGAAAAGAACTACCATATATTTTACCAGATGTTAGCGGGTCTTTCTTCTGGAGAAAGGTCCAAGTTAAATCTTGAAGGACATACACCGGCGACTCTGAAATATATGAAGCATGGGGATACCAAACAAGATGTTAGTGAAGATGCGCAAAGGTAGAATTTAACTTAATTTACATATTTTCTAATCGGAATAGAATCAAAATAAAAAAATATCTATTCTACTTCATGAATATTCTATGTAGAGATGAGATAGTTTCCTTGAGAATAATTCATATTATTTTGGAGAAATTATTCATGGATGAATCTATTTTGTTTGGATAAAATTATGTCAGTTTTGTTCGAAAACATTCCAAATTAGTAACACAGCTGTAATCAATAGATTGTAAATATATTGTCATATTTTATAACAAAGTATTATGAATCATCCAAAGAAAAATTGATTATTCACAAAATTTGACTTGAAGAATTTATTGAATTTCGCAATATTCAAGTAAAACCCAAACAATTAAATAACTCATTACACATTTGAAAAAAAGTTAAATAATGTGATAGAAAATAATTCACTTCTCTATTTTGCGAATTTGCAAATTGATTAGCTTTAGCGAAAACAAAGAATAACAGCGTAAACAGAAATTATTGTAGTCGGTTCTTGAGAAAACAAAAATTTAATGAAAATATTACAACGGTCAAGCGTAAAGTAGATAATTTATAGGAACATCGTTTGCGTGAATGAACATTTTTTGAGTCCCAGCTTTACCACTATTTGAACGCGTAGCAGTAAAATTTCATCACCTGAATTTAGTTTTTCGGCGTATTCATGTTTGTGGCACCTCTCATTGATCCATTTGTTCAATTATTTGCTGAATTTAGATTTCAACTTGTGCCTTGGGCTCTCTTGCTGTGCTCAATTATTGCCAAAATATGGTATTTGAGAGCCGTGGAAAAACTCTTATATGCAACACGAGCGTAAATAAGCATTATGATATTCAACCAAAAATTTTAGTGACTCCGTTGCATAAGCTACTATTATTGATGTTACGAGCCTTGGTCCTCGAATAGACGCTCATTCGCGCGAAAGTCAAATGCTTTAGCAGAATGCTATTTTTCAATTCTACGGCAAAAGTTTATGTTTCTAAATTCTTCAAATAAATTGATATCTTGTTATAATATACTGATGAATATTGATAACTGAAAGTGTTTTTATACATGCTGTTCTATGTTAGGGAATATGCAGGAGGGTCTTATCTCTCAGCCCACGATTATGTTGAGCATTTATGTAATGAATTTTATTATGCAGATAGGAAACATTTTTTAGTTTTGAAATGTGATGTATCATACATGCGAAGTGTAGAAATCCACGCTGTTGCAAATTCAACTTATCCAAGGAGTTAATATGCTCCGGCATATGTTCCCGTCGTCTCAGTTGCAAATCGAATCTAACACGGGATTTTGGATCTTATGTATTGTTACGATCTTTATCTGATAGAAGTGGCCTATAAACGATATGGGAATAATTGAACACAGAAAGTGCAAGGCTCTTTGCTAACATTATTTTGTTGTTCCTTGATAAAATGAATCTATTCATAAACAAATTTTTTGAAGCTAAGTACTTAAGCTTTTCTCATAAGGAGAGTGACATATCCTGTAGATTGATTATTATTGATTGATTTATTGCATCTAACGTGTGCACTATGTGTATCTGCCACACCCAAAGCATAGCGAGTGAAAAGCGTGATAGATATTTATTTTCATTTATTTATTTTTATATTCTGTGAAGCGCAACTTGTAATCTATGATCAAACCCAAGTTCCAGCAACTCTTGTAGACCTTAAACCTGATCTCATTTGTAATTGGAAAATCATAACTTTTTTGTTACCAAAAAGCATAAGTTTGGATTTATTTTTATTAAAAATAGAGCAGTTTTCTTGTGTATATTTGAATATATTCTGTAAGTCACAATTAATATTTTCAACTGTATCATCTTCATTAGTTGGATTATTCCGTCAAACCCAGTAGACTGGCATTCGAATGATTTGAAAATAGACTACATGACACAATACTGAAATTAAACTTGAATGAGTGATTGAAATAATCACTTTCATAAAAATGCAATATTTCAGGATCTTCATTTGTTGTAGTTCATAGCTCAGTGAAAATATGCTGACTCTGTAGTTCGAAACACCCTTTCCATTAAAACATAACTTACCTTACCAAAATCTTCCAGTATTCCTCCGTCGAGGACCATGATTCGCATGAAGCACAAGCCACACTAAAATAAAAACATCAATATCACTATCAAAATTTTATAATAATTCATAACTGCATTGTATATACCATCCCATCGTCACTCATTAGAATAAGTTAGATTAAGTAGGGAAATAGGGGAAAATTGTTACAAAAAGTGTTTTTTATGTATTTTTTCACTTAGCTATAGTCAAATTTAATTAAGATCATTCGCCTCATTATCATTCATAGCCATTATCAATTTTTTAAAATTAAATTATGTACAAATTGAAATAATTAGTAAGGCCAATGGCCAGGAATAATTTATGTATATTATGAACATGAAAAGTTGTTATACTCCTTTGCCATGTACGAAAGCCGAGTGACTGTTCGTTGCTCCGATATGCTAAACCATCCGAGATTCTCAGGATCTGGATGAGTTTAACATACGGGGCGTTGCGATAGTCGTTCGGTCAAGTCGTACATGTGCGGGGAGTAAAACTTATGTATCTGTACTTGTCTGAAGTTAAATAAATGGGTCTATAATATATGTAGTTCGAAAGTCGCGGGGTCGAATCCTACCAACGGACATATGAGTCAGTATGATATTCACTGAATTATAATATTGTAATGTTTATTGCTTGACGAAATATAGTTTGTGAAAAAAATAAAAGTCACTATCATTTTTCTGATTAATCATTATTTTAATTAGGTTAGTTATCCAAGGTTTTTAACAAAAAGTGATACAATTATATGATTTAAATAAGCTATTTTCTCATTTACATTGTTCAATCCATATACATCATACCAATCAAACTCAGATAATTCAGTGAAAAAAATATCGTAGACAGTGCTCTTAACGTCCCCAAAATGCAATATACGTGTACTATTAGCCTCTTAAAAAAAGATTCATTTTACAAGAAATCATGCAATTCTCGAAAACGTTATTCATATACTTCGGAGCAGAGTTAATAACAACTTGTGATGAGAACATCAATAAGACTGTCATAAATATTAGTAGTTCTTGTGGGACTATCAACTAATTCGTCATTAAGAGAGCAAAAAAAATTAGCATTATATGAGTCCAAATTAAGTGGATTTTTATTGATATCACCTAAACAAAATATAACAGTAGATTCAGGCTTGGTTGCATGAACGTTGATTAACTAAAGTATTCTTTAAAAGTGGACAATATCAAATCGAATATAGGTATGTGTCATATTAGTTGCTTAGCATTTCTGTCAAATTTTATATTTTATATTGTTCATCTTTAAAGAACTGTTAGCTAATGAACATTGATGCAACTTGGTATCAGGAAATAATATACTTGATGTAGGCTCAAGATTAATAATAATAACAGAAATTGCCAGAAAATCATCAGTTAAAACTGATCAGTTTTTTTTTCTATTTTAGATTTCAATCTTGGAAGACATGCCTAGGCATTCTTGGAATCCCTTTTTTGGATGTAGTTCGAGTTCTTGCCGCTGTTCTTCTTCTGGGAAATGTTCAATTTATTGATGGGAAGGGAATTGAAGTTGATGTTAACGGCGAAAGTGAATTGAATGCTGTTGCTGGATTATTGGGTGTTAGTGGCGCTGCTCTTTTTAGGGGACTGACTAGTAGGACTCATAACGCTAGAGGACAACTACTTAAGTCGGTTTGCGATGCGAACATGTCGAACATGACAAGGGATTGTCTTGCTAAGGCTTTATATTGCAGAACAGTAGCAACTATAGTCAGAAGAGCAAATAGCCTTAAACGTTTGGGCAGTACTCTAGGTAGGTTCAATTTTTTTAGTTTACTCGTGCCTGATTTCATGGTCTGGAGTTGAATTAACTTGAATTGAAGTGGTGGAGAGGTAATCAATAAATTGAGTTTCGATTTATTTAATTTATTTGATTGATCAGTGATGACACGAAAAATGCAGAAATTGATATTGTTATACTGAGAAAATGTGACATTTAAACAGAATTGATTTAAATCGTGCTCCTGAAATCGACCATTTTTTTTTATTTAACCCAACTATCAAAAATTTTATTTTCTCAAAACTATCTACAAGCATCTAAGAATATTTGAAAATTAATAATAGAATGTAAAATAAAAGTTATTGAGCCAATATGCTTAACACAACATGGCAGTAAATATTTTATATGAATTGAATTTTGTGTATTAAGATACTATCTATCTCACTCTTATTTGAATATTTGTTTCTTAAGGTAGTTGTCGTGCTATGGGCATAGTATCAGAATGTTCCAAATTTTTGTACACTTATTCAGAATATTATTATACAATAATCCCTAAAATTTGAAGTCGATTGACCATCTTAAACTCTAGATAAACGCAGTTAAATTTCAAATTTTTAACATGGAGAGCAATGGAGAGTATACATTTCAGGCATCAATTATTGATTGAAAAACTAACAGTCAGAGTCTTTTGAAAAACTAGCTGTGAATTGATGTACATGTTCTGCGTACTTGAAAATAAAAAGAAAATTATTGACCACCTCATTGTTTAGATATGAGAGCGCAAAGTTGAACATTTTATATATAAAATACGTCGCGACACGTTGAACAGAAACAGCTTGGCAACACTGTACATCACTAAACATTGCATTGTACTATCCGACCTGCAAATTCAAACGGAAAGAGATTAAAATAGATGCTTAATGATGGTTTCAGTTGAACAATAATATCTATAATGAATAAAATAAATTTTATCTAAGATTTTTTGTTTTAAAATTGGCCTTTATACGTTAGATTTTTGGACATGTTTTCTATACTGAGATAACAGTTGAACACATTGTTGCCAAGCTATTTTGCCGGCCAGTAATCTTGTATATCACACTACGATGAACGTGTTTGAGATACACTCTTCGACAAAAATTCAGGCATTCACTAAATTCATTCTAAATTTCTTAGTCTTTATTCATTAATATTATCATAAAAATCTATGTACTGGACTATCTGATTATGAACACGTTCTGACAAGAATAACAAGCATCTATATATATCAGCTTGCAAAGCGTTTCTTGTAGTTACGCTAGACTTTACTTTTTAACAATAACAGCCTTAAGAAAGAGAGATTGGCCAGAAATATGGAAACTCATTCTCTGTTGTAAAAGTACTGACATTTTTTAAATAGGGCGAAACTTCATTTGAAAATGCCATTTATAATTGAAATGAAGCATCGGATTGCAAAAATTAAGACGGTCAATCAAGTGAATTATAAATAAATATCTCCACATTGGGAGATGAAGACAAAAATTACCGTAATGCTTTTTGCAGTTTCATTATAAGCAAAAAATGTTACTACGCATGAAATTTTTCTTTAATCGTTCCTAATAAATTTAATCCGGAAACATCCAGTAATTACAGCAAAAATGCAACTTCAATATCTGAAATGCAAATTCCAAAACTTGCATTTATAAACTCCGATTAAGTGATGAAGTTTAATTTTACCATCAACAACTGTCGGCTCTCACTTTTATACCACAAAAGAAGTAGATAATCTACTATTATACAAACACTATTAAAAGTACGACTTTTAATGGTTGCTTAGCGTATTGAAAATAACAATTTATGACATTGTTAATACTTTTAACACGTTTTTATTAGCGACGTGTCAAAAGTGATGCACTTTTAGCACGTAATGTTTGCTTATTATATCTTGATTGTTCTTTATTTTCAACATAGTTTCTAACATAAAGAGTAATTCGACCATAACGTTGACGATTTCCACAACTTCGACTTCTCCCTAGAGTACTCTAAAAAGACAGTCCCATAATATTTACTGGAATCATTTTTATCTTCGCACCATTTTGAAAAACGCAGGCAATCTCGTATTATTGCCTCGACTTCGAAGGTAATAGATTATGAACAGCTCTAGTAGCTGCTTCCTCAATTTCAGCTGGATTAATTCAGTTTCTTGAATCCATTTCATTAAAAATATGTCAAATTATGTAAATAACAACAAAACATTGGCTGATATATGGGAGTAGCTAGTTGCTATATAAATGACAGTTTAAATCTTATATGACATAATTTGTATGAATTTCTACTAATTTCGCATTATCCCTATCAATAGTGTTTGTATAAAAAATAGTGTATGATATACGTGTTAAAAGTGATTTTATTTTATTCCAAGGTTGGGACACGACGCGCAGAATAAAATTACACTTTTAATACTTATATCATAAATAACTATTATACACCTCTATTTTTATTGCACAAATCACTTGTTGTAGCTTTTACAGACAAAATATTCCCACACAATCCGTACAGGGATATTTTGTCTTTTTTATTTCGTATTTTATTTTATAATTTTTTTATAGGATGTTGTTTCATGAATATGGTATTTTAAATTTTAACGACCTATTTCTTGTTCACTGTTCTAATTATATCTTACAGAATGTCAAAATTATATAAAGGCTTCAGTGGACAATATTATTTCCAAATTAACTTTTGAAATATGCATGTGTGAGAACATTTTTGTAAAAATATAAATGTTTCATATTAAACGTACCAAGTAGATGCAAGAAGAGATAGGATTTTCCATATCTATAATAAATCACCCTCTTTCTATGAATTTTCATTAGAAAAAATTCAATTCTCATTGCCAATAATTAAAAGTATTTCACGCTACTTATGAATTTTGAATCTAAGAAAATAGCACAATGATAGATTGGTAATATTGGGATACAGGGTGTTAAGAAAAAAGGCAAAAAATTACTATGGCATATACATTTCGATGTGCTGATTCACAATCAAGAATTTTTTCAAAATTCGCAAAATTATTGAGGGCTCAGCTCAAGCTCTGCTCCACAGGCGTTCTCAGCGCATTTTGATAATAATTCAAGGATGTTTCTCGAAAGCACGAGTATAGCGAGCTAGTCTTCAATCATTGTTATAAACGGTCACTTCTTTATAAACTGAGTGTAAATTTACACTTGAAAAAGGCAGCACATTGCTGTTGCAACGTTGTGTTTACAATTATTTTATACAGAACTTTACCCAAATAAAACATATTTATTAAAAAAGAGTTGTGAAAAGTTTTTCCTTTTATAAATTAGTCATTTTTGTATTAAGTGTGCGAAGTGATTGTTTTTTTGTTTCGCGTGGGAATGTCAATTTTAACCGAGACCGTAAGGTCGAGGTAACAAATTCATTGGAAAACGCAACAAAATACAATCACTTCGCACACGTAATACAAACAATATTTTTTCGCCAAATGTCAAAAAAATAATAGATCAACAATAATTATTGTTTTATTCAGTAAAATGTAGAAAAAAGTACAAACTATAATTAATTTGCAGTCACCTGGGTATTGTAACCAAAAGTATGCGCAATTGTTGTTTGGGAAATAAAGAACTGTCAACAATTAATTTTTATATTAAAAAATAAGTAGTTTTGTGTACAAATTCATATTTCTTTTTTGTTAAATACCTGTTTGTTTCTATCCTTGTAGCATTACTAAACTGAATTATATTAGATTAGGTGTGCAAAGGTAGAATTTATTTTTTCACGAACTTTGCGTATCCATAACAATACAAAAATATCATGTTTATTTGACAGTTGGCGAAAAAAATAATTTAGAGTCCAAAAAAGTTTCTTCAAGATTCCTGGAGCCCATATCATAAATCATTTCCATAAAATACTGCGTCTTGATGACTAGTACGTATTAATATAAACTAGTTTCCTAGAACTATTGTGATTGAGTTATTATAAAAGCGGTCAGCAATTAATTTTTGCCTTTGACTTTAAAAGTACAACTTTATTGACTGCTTACAGTCTGTAAAGTGGCACTTTTACTGCCCAGGAAGTAAAAGTGTCGTTTCTAAAGCAACCAACCAACATATGCATCACAACTTGGCAACCGATCAACAAATGTATAACAACATAATTTGATGGCGATAACATCTGTCAAAAATATTGAAATTAATCATAGAATTATCAAATTCAAACAATCGGCAAAAAAATTATGTGTTCAACACGGCAAAAAATGAATATTTACTGCCTTGCCTAGATTCATAGACTCGGCTACGCCTCGTCTCTGAAACTATAGTCGCGTCAGTAAATCTTTTTTTTTGCCTAGTTGAACAAATTACTATTTTTCGAAAATTGTCATTAAAAGTTAACATTTACAAGGCAACTAGAAACATGCGAAATTATTGTTTTGTTTACAGGACGCGAAATACTTCGCAGCCAGGATGCGGAATATTTAGATAGATTGTATTGGTATCATAGTAACAATAAAAAGTGACATTGATTGATTCAAAACGTCAAAATTTTCCTATTACATTTTTATTAATTTTGAGACGTGGTCTTCGAAAAAACGTTGTTTGATACATGATTGCGAAATTCTTCTGCATTCTCGAATAAACGATTAATACTGGAAATGTCAAAAAGACAGATTTTGTAATTTTTATTAAAAAAAATTTAGGGTGCAGTTTCCGCTTTTATAATAGCTTAATTACAATAATAATCAAAGGAGACCATTTTTTATTGGTACACTCTAGCTTCCAGGATGCAGTATTTTATGAAAATGATCTGTGATATGAGCTCTAAATTATTAATTTTTTGTTGTATTACCAACTAACAGTGTGTTAACTTATTTTCTTATAACTTTTTTATTAGCTTCACCTTTATCTGCATAATGGAATCTTTGAACGTGAATTTCACCCACTTAGAAACGTCAGATTGAATTAAAACTTTGCATACTTTTCAAGAACCGATGACAATACAATAATCTATTAGGTTTGTCCCATTATCCTGATAAGAATCATCAGAAATAAAAATTCGCTTCCGGAGAGGGAGCCTGAGAAACGGCTATCACATTCAAAGAAGGCAGCTCGGTTAACTGTAAGCTGCCGTGCGAGCGAAGCAAGCTCGGTTAACGTTGATCCGCTGTGCAAGCGAAGCGATTTCGGTCAGTTTTAATAACAGATAGCTTTTTTTATAGTAGATTCAACTAAAAAATAGTAGATAAATTATAGTTCAAAAGAACTAAAAAAATACGTTTTAATGGTAAACCAAACTAAACAGTAAAAAATAATTTTTCATAATACCTGCATTAAGACAACGCGTTTGAACGCCTGTTTTCTCAGTCGAAACAAGCTTGTTCCAGCCCTAGAGGAGAAATAAGCTTGTTTCTGCCCGCTGAATTTGTTTCTTACATCGTTTTATCTCTGACATTTATTCATTGTCAATCTCTAAATGAAAATTATATAACCTCAGTTATTTTGACAGTTGTTGTATTCGTAACTGAGAATTGAATTAAGAAAACGATGAGTTTCAAGAAAAAAAGTATTAATACAACAATTTCAAGTACATACACCACTACATCTTATTGATAAAGCACAAGCAGCTTCTATCGTAATTTTATGGCAAGTTTAAATGCAGGTAATATGAAAAATACAGTGTGTGGCACGGGATCAAACACGAATTCAGCCGAGGGTGATGCCGGCCCTCGCTTCGCTCGGGCAAGCAATACTCATCCTTGGCTAAAATCGATTTGTTTCATCCCTGGCCACATAATATACTATTTAATAAAAAATAAAGTAATTGACGAGAAAATTAATTTTATTGTGAAAAAGGCGTGTGGTGCTTTGTATCATATTTCCATACTACCTCCACATTCAGAAATCGTACCAATAGAATATTTGTAATAACTGATATCGAGCATCTCACGCTTTGTCCATAATAACATTTTCTCGTCAATTACTTTATTTTTATATAAAAAATTATTTTTTACTTTTTAATTCAGTTCATCATTAGAGCGTGTTTTTTAGTTTGTTTGAACTATAATTCATTTTTTATTACTCATGCGGGATAAGTACTACTTTGCGCACGTTTTTCCGGGCGGTAAATTGCTCTTTGCTTTTTAAGTGCGCCAAGTATAATTTGAGTGCGACAAGTAGACTTGTCGCACGCAAACCATTTATCGTCCGGAAAAACAAACGCAGAATAATACTCATCCCACATTCGTAATAAAAAATAGTATCTGCAACTCGTGCGGTGTTATCTATTGCCCACTTGAGCGAATGAGCGCACTCACTTCGTTCGTGCGCCCAACTTCGCTCTCGTGGACAATCGACAACTTATCGCACTTGTTACACAATATACTATAATATGAGAGGTCCGTTTTGAATAATACTTACTTAATTTATTTGATGCCATGATTATTTTACCTTATGGCCGGTTTTATAAAAGACCAAGTAAATTTACTCCTAAAGTAAATTTATTTTATTTAACAAATTCTGATCAGTTTAAGCTACCTTATGACAACAGAATCATAGCTGTGAAATAATCGACTGTCATCTAATAGAGTAAATTTCATTTACTCTGGAAGTAAAATACTCTGTCCTTTATAAAACCGGGCATTATTTTTATTTTTATTTCTAGACCACACATGTAAGAAGAAGTTTCTATCCTCTGTAATTATGTAATTGTAAATATCAATATGTTTGTAAATTCCTAAGAAGGCAACGATATGGCCGAAACGTCGATTTTTGTATTATTATAATTTTTAATTGTGATTGATTTTCAATCATCGTTTCCATTCATCATCTAGCCAGTCGATCATCGCTTGAATATTTCACTTTAATATTTCATGAGGAATTAATTTTTATCAATTACGGTTTCACCAATGTCAGTGAAATTTATTCTGAGATTATTTAATCCGAAAATCATCGCTTATACAATTATAGCCATAGTTATTCACTCAAAATGACCTCCAGATTAACTCATTTACGATGGTGAAACTGACCCTTATTATTATTCTTTTTAATTTTGAATAATTTTTATTTAGGTACACTGAGCTCCGATTCCAATGAGTCTGTTCACAATCAAGCAGAGGTAACAAGCCAACACGCCAGCACTATTGGTGGTAGTAATCCTGGTAGCAAAAGTATGGCTGCTCTAAATAACGCTGTTCGTCACGCAACTGATGGTTTTATAGGCATACTAGACATGTTTGGATATGAAGATCCTAAGCCCAGTCAGCTAGAACATTTATGTATTAACTTATGCGCAGAAACAATGCAGCATTTCTATAATACTCACATATTTAAATCAAGTATTGAGTCTTGTCGTGACGAAGGTATTAACTGCGAAATTGAAGTTGATTATATTGATAACGTACCGTGTATTGATTTAATAAGTTCTTTACGAACGGGCTTATTGAGTATGCTGGATGTGGAATGCTCTATAAGAGGCAGTGCCGAAAGTTATGTAGCCAAAATGCGAGTACAACATAAACACAATACCCGGCTGTTTGATCCAAAACCTCTTGAACCCAGATTATTTGGAATACAACATTTTGCAGGTAGAGTTATTTACGATTCTTCCGATTTCTTGGATACAAATAAAGATGTAATTCCTGATGACTTAGTAGCTGTTTTTTATAAACATAGTTGTAATTTTGGGTTTGCTACACACTTATTTGGAAGCGAATTAAAAGCGTTGTATTCATTAGAAAATGTACCAAGAGGTGTATCATTTCGAATAAGTCCAACATCTCACACTGATTTACTAAATGGTGATGAACCAGTTAGTACTTTGACTCAAGATTTTCATACTAGACTAGACAACCTTTTGAGGACCTTAGTGCACGCTAGACCCCACTTTGTGAGATGTATAAGAAGCAATACTACAGAAACTGCTAATCGATTCGATCGAGCAATTGTTGTACGCCAAATTCGATCGCTGCAAGTATTAGAAACTGTAAATTTAATGGCAGGAGGATACCCTCATCGCATGCGGTTTAAAGCATTCAATGCACGGTACCGACTTCTTGCTCCTTTTAATTGTTTGAATCGTACTGAAGATAAAATAATGGAAGATTGTCATTTAATTTTGCAGTGCCTTGTTGATATGGTTGCTAAGCAATATAGTACAGTTATTTCAACAAGTTGGGCAATAGGAAAACGTCATATATTTTTAAGTGAAGGAATTCGACAGCACTTAGAAAAACTTAGAACAGCAATAAGACAAAAAAGTGCTACTTTGATACAAGCTACTTGGAGAGGATGGCGTTTGAGATGTAGATGGAGCACTATTAGGAAAGAAAAAGAACTTTTCAATAATAGAGCTTCAAATAACGGTGCTAGACCACGTCCACAACCAATAGCGGGAACTCCACCCCCAGATCCGAACGAGAAATGTGACAACAAGATAATACAACAAACTTGTACCCTTTTTGGTTTAGATTTAGAACGTCCGCCTCCCGTACCGCCTAGCCGATCGTATACAGTTACGGGAAATACTAAATTAGGTTACCCCCAGACGAGAGTAATGAAAATGACATTTCCTGAAGATGGCAGCACTGAGGGACCAGTTCTTATGAAAGGAGAGACTGTTTTAGTGGTAGGAGCTTCATCTAGGAGGGGACATTTGGTTGTCGAACATAAGCATTGTACTTTACATGTTCCCTTCCAGTTTTTAGAACTCAAGCAGAGTGTTAATATTTAAGTCTCATCATCTTGAATCTTGATGTTAGATGTTAATATTTAGTTCTTGCCATTTAGAGCTTTAGACTGTGTATAAAGTAGAAGACTGTTGAAACGTACTGTATATTTAGTTTTTATTTCAAGTTTTGTTTTACAAAAGTTATTTAACTAGGTAGCTTAGCTTCTTATACAGAAAAAAAGTCATTTGTGATCACAATTCAATTTTGTCATTGAAAAAGCTGGTTGACAACTCGTTCAGTATATTATCAAAATAAAAAATATATGATTTGTTCACACATAAACACGAGTATATATACTAGAGTGCCAAAAAATATATCTGTTAAGTTCGTTTTTGGAACATTTTCTTCTCTCATTTGCGTCCAATTCACTTGTAAATACTATTTCAATATGTACAGTTTGAAAGAATTACCAATATTAGTGTTATCGTCGAAGTTATTTGATGGAACGATTATTTTTCCACCGCTTCTCTACGGACTAACTTCAAATTTGGAGCCCTCAAAACGTCAATTTTACTTTAAATCGTTACCACATATCATTTAAGCCCCTAGATTTCTGTAAGACGGTTTCAAAATATTTTTTTCAACTTATGTAAACAAAAATGTTCTTCTCAATAAAAGAAAATATATACACTGAAACTAATTTTGGAAAACTAACAGTATATTAGTAGTATTAACCAACCATGCGCATTGAAAATTGTATTTATAGTATAAAATTTGAATTCTCATTCGTATAACAATTTTGTGATATCTGAAGCATATTTATATATACAGGTATCTGTAAAAGTCTTAATTCCATTCGACCCGAGAAAGCTGACGCAAATATGTATCAGTAAAAAATAAAACGTGTTTTCAGCAAAGACTAACCAAAATTACAGCGTCTGTTGTTGATTTTACAATAAAATAGACCATTTAGTTCGTGCAACTGTACAACTACAGCTCGTAGCGCTGCCTATCATCTGCGTAAGCTTTTCGGAGCAAATAATGTAAAATACTAATTAACTTATTGATAGCAATCGTGTCAGAATTCACCTGGTAATAGTATAAAATAGTGATATTACAATCTTTTCTGACAGCTGCAAAGATATACCAATTTCTTTGTACGATGCTTATTTTCGTATCTAAGTACTATGAAGAAAAATCTAGAGCAAATGAGCAATGTTGTGCCATTTTATGTGCCGATTCAGATGCCGTAGAAGAATCATTCAAATTCGGAATGATTTACAAATTATTTGAAAAAACTGAAAATCGCCGAATTTTAAGTACTCAAATTTCTCTGTAATTATAGAAGAAATGAAAAAGTTTCAGATAAAAATTACCTGTATTGAGAAGGCAAACTTGAAAATGATGTCAAAATAAAATAATTTTTACATTGTTGATTAGATCTCTTTTCCCTCTTTTCAGTCAACTTAAACCTGGATTAAAGATCATAAAAAATAATAATTATTTCAATTTCAAATCAAATAGCTATGAGTGTAAAATGTGTGGGGAATTTATTGTGAGAACAAATGAAAGAAAATGAAATATAGTATCATTAGTAAATACAGTAAATTGAACTATACCTACGCAATCGATACCGGTTTGCAACACTGTTAGTAACTTGTTGCAATGTATTATTACGATTAAAGGCTGGTTCAAGTAAGCTGTAACTTCACGCATTTCCCTCAACCATAAAATTATACTTTTCATTAAACTTGGTACGATTCATGTATTTTTTAGGGTGAGCCAATAAAGAGTAGGCCAATGAAAATACATTCCATGAGATTGAAATGTCAATAACTGTCAAATTATATCAGTTGTACATCTCTTTCTGTAATCATATTAATTTAAATTTAATTGTCAGTTTATATTGCAACTTTAAACATTTTAAATACAGCTTACATAAACAAAGGTTATAACAAGTGACACTAATCGCGGAGATAGTTAATGTAAACCAATCATATACGAACATAATTAGGCACGTCTGATTGGTCACAGCTAGCATTATGCCTCAAAAATTGAAAAATTTCCATATTTTAGGATTACAGCTTAATGTAAGACAGTTGCGTGTCAATACTAGTACCGTAACTCGTAATTTCTTATGTTTAACGCACCTGATAATGCTAATGTCAAAGTAAATGTATAAAGCCTACATAAACCAGCCTTAACTCAGTTAAAAGCTGCTACCACTCCTTCACACAGCTCACCTGTAATATTATAATAGAAATTACTGCTATATACTTTACTTTTTAAAGTGCTCCACAAATGAGCCGCTCACTGCACACATCGATTAACTCCATTAAACAAAAAGTTGAGGAATGCAGTGAAATAGTTCACATTGTTTTTTAAAACTCTCTTTATAATATGAATTCAAATAAAAAAAACCGTTATCATTCAGCGTTTGCTAGTTTGCACATTGTATGGAATTAATCAAAATGGCCTCCAAAATAAATTATTATTATTCTATGACCAAAAAATTTTTCCCATCTAATGGTGTTATTCTTTATTATTCAGGAAAGTTATTTCAAATATCAGAAGTTATGACCATACTACTTGCTTTGGTAGTTGAATGTAAGATATTTCAAAAAGTGGAGTTAATCGATTTGTGTAGTGAACGGCTCAAATAAAAGTCCAGAGGCGTCAAGTCTACTAATTTGACTGGCCACTGATTGGGCGTATTAGTAGCAAAACGAACTTGGTTTCGCCATGGAATCACTATGTGTAGATTTTTCTATGATCTGTGCAAAGTGTAATTTATAGGGATGAAAATTGTGCTTTTTTAAAAATTTTGGATGCTTTAGATTTAGATACGTTAAGCGACTTGTTTTTAAACTGTAAAACGTACGCTAAAATAATGTCTTATGAAACTTGTATGCTGATATACATTCTTGTCAACTAGATAACATACTAATTTCAACCGGAAATATTCTTTCAATGCATCGAAATTAATAGTGGCATCGGCAGTAGGGCAGTACGATCTCATCTATTCCCTTCTATTCAAAATCAAGTTAAAACATAATATAAGATCTCAAAATATAATTTTTTCTTCGAAATATCATGTTTTAGTTGACTACGTTGCAACGTTTGTCTTATGTTCTAATAATGATTCTGACAAAAAAACACGCTTTTACCTACTTGTATTACCCTCTACGTTTGATTGTATTGTTATGAGTAAGCCTGTAATATAATGAAAAATTATGAGACTTTGTCGATATTATAGTTTTAAAAGACTGGAAAGTTACAGAATAGCTATATCAATACACTAAATTAGTGCCAAATCATTATCTATTTTTCTACTTTAAAATCCGACAGTCATTTGGGACTTTGTCAACATTGTGCCTTTTTTCAAAAATTTGAAGTCCAAATATGAACGTAAAACTAAGGGTACCTATATTCAGTTTTCTCTAAGCTAAGTTATATAACTTCTGTAACGATTATTTCAATAGTTTTATGTACAAAGTATTATTATTATAAAAAATGTATTTTACAGATGAATATTAAAACATTTATATAGAAAATTATTGTTTTAATCAACATCACAAAACAGTAGTTCGAAATAAAAGGATTCGAAAATATTTTATTGTAAAATTAGGAAAAATATACATCTTATACTAAAAATATTTCATCATTACTGGCAATTTACTGACTATGTTGAAGGATACTTGTCTAATTTAAATGAAACTGATCTTGTAGCTGGTCCAGAATCGACTCTTTTTAAAATGGAACTTCTAGGTGAGTGACAAGTATCTTCAGCATTCAAATTGTCACAATATTTTGTTTTATTAGAAGACTTTTGAACAATATTCGGAATACAGCTTTGTTTTGGAATATAAAAAGTTCTAACATTTGAAGACAATAATTGTTCAGTTTTCGGTGAAGCTTTTGATAAACATATTGATAAGGATTCTATTCTAGTAGTCTGAGCTTTGCTTCTATCCGAATAATGCTTTGTAGGGTCTGAAAGCTTCACTGATGTTCTTGAGCATATTGGTTTATTCAAAAAGTACATAGCACTAGGATTTCGAGATGAATAATCAATATCTGAAAAGCTCGCTTGCTGGAATCTTCCTGATGGAACTCTTATAACACGTTTACGTTTTCTGGAATGTGCTATTGCTTCTTCTGAGGGCTGGTTATGTTGAGTCATATAAAGTGGAACTTTTCTGTAGGTTTTGCCAGGATCTGTTTCACACTTTAGCGATGATTTCATACGGGAGGATTTTGTTGAGATAGGTTCAATGCACATAGTTTTAATAGAAAGAGGACTAGTATACGAGGCTGGTACAAGATTCTCGGTATAACTAGTTTTATTGGGCACTATTGTTTGTTTTCTCTCTTTAGATATTTGCATAGGATATTGTTGAACATTGTGTAAAGTTCTGTTGAAATGAGTATTACTTGAAAATATATAACTACCAGGATCTCCTTCTGAAGGTGCTCCAGATTTAAGTGGCAGGCTTTTAAGATGAAAAATATCAGTATCTTCAGTAGCTGCTTTTTGTTCTGAGTTTGAAGGTTTTTTTAGGATCATAAATTTTGGAGCTTCTCTTTTAAGATCAACATTTCTTAAAGTTATAATTCGTGGTGATGAAATATATATTTTTTGTGGATCATTATTTATAAGCAAATGATCAGATTTCAATGCAGATCTTTCCTGGTCATGTGAGTCTCTTCTTGAAATGTCCTCATTCCTCGAGCTACTTTGAGGATATTTTCTGCTTTCCGGAATTTTTTGAGGATCCGCACTTATTTCCGAAATATTTTGAGGGCCATCACTGATTATCTCGTTTCTCCTAGTGGCCTCTTTTCCATTTTCTTGTACATTTATGGTGCATTTCCATGTTTTTTTCATAGGAGGTTTTTCTAGATCCTTATTATATTTTTTAGCTTTTTTTTGGCATAGGTCTGAGTTGATACATTTTTGGCAAGATTCTTTTGGACTGCATTCGGTCGGACTTGGAATAGGCACTGGAAAAGAAACTGGAATTGGCAATAAGTCTAATGAAGATGTATTTGGTTCATACTGGAAAAGATTCAGGTCTATTGGATTTTTTTTGCTGGATCCACATTTGTCTTCACTTAAGCAATTCAGCTTCATAAAACACTTATCTTTATCCATGCAACAAGCTTTAGGTCGAGGAATATTTAAATCAGCAAAACAAGAGAGATTATTGCTTATGTCATCTTCTGAAGAAGAGCTTGTTGATGAATAAGATGATTTACAGACAATTTTTTCAGCATCCTTTTTTTCGTAGTATTTTTCTCTTCGTTTCTTACACGTACCACGTTTTCTGTAGATTGATTCTCTACTACAACATGGTTTCGTTCTACGGGAAACAGTTTTATAGGAATCTAACGAGGATGTTGACCAACTGCAGAGACTTCTTGGGCTATTAATGTGTTCTCCCGGTTTTGAGAAAAAATTATAATATTTTTGTATGTCACTTGAACAGATCCAATCTTTTTTGCCAATTTTTATATAGTTGTTAGAGACCTCTGAGCATGATCTTCTGGGTTTTCTATATTCTGGTAGATTTACTTGCGATTTGCAGATTGGCGACGTGGAAAAACTTACTTTTCTGTCCATTTTAGCAGTAGAAGATGGCTTAGATTGTGAACAGCAAGATGAAGATGGTCTAAGTTCGAAAGGTTTTTTACAAGATGATACTCCAGTGCATCTGTTGGAATTTGTATAGCTATAACACGCATTATCTTCTATAACAGGTTTTTTACATTTGCCTGCGCAAGATTTGCTTATGAAATTGCATGGCATATTGACGTAATCTTCTATTTTCTTTTCTTTCTTTTTGAACGGGTTGGGTAATTGTATATTAGGTATATCATGTCTTCCGACATCAGGGGTCAATGTAGTTGGATTCGTCATATAATTGGTATAATTCATAGTAAATTTTTCATGTAAGGGGCTTGAACAAGAAGAGCTTTTGGGTGACTTGTTTTCCGGGAGTTTATAAGTGGAGCTTGGACAAACTTTAGGTATTTTGGAGGAACAGGTATCAAAACTTCCACAAGGCTGAGGACTTGGAATGTTACTACATTCCGATGATTCAATAGTCGGATAAATTTGTTGAGGCTCAGGGCAGGATCCGCGAATGTTTGTAGTTGGAGGACAAATATATATATTTGGCGGATTAACTTGAATAATTTGGGGGTTTTCTGATTTATCAGTCTGTGTTTGAATATGACCGCACTGCGGTTTTTGACATAGTGTACTAGGAAGCGGTTGAGGCGGAGAGGAAGATTGAACTTGAGATACTGGTGTATTATTTTGAGAAATTTTACAAACTGGTGTAACTGGAACACCTTGACAAGTCATAACAGTTGTAGGGCATGTTGGAATCAATGTAATTTGTCTATCACAAGTTATATAAATCTGTTCTTGTTTAGAAGGTATTAATTCAGCCGTAGTTTTTTCATGTGCTGTAGTATATTCTACCTCATCAATAAATTTGACTCTATTCGATGGAGATCTAGAATCAGATGATGAAGAAGATGATGACTGATCTCGTTTCTTAAGAATAGATTTGGAACCTGTTGGTGTTATGGTCATTGCACTGCTGTCTGAAGGGGTTACTGATACTGATGTGGGTGGAGTTTGAGCTGGAACTACTATTTGAGAAGGAACTAGAGAAGGAGCTGGAGAAGGAACAGGAGAAGGAGCTGGTGAGGGATCTATAGAAGAAGTTGGACTTGCAACTGGGGTAGCTTCTTCTTTTTTCTTCTTTTTCTTTCTTCTTAGAAGAGATAAACCAGCACGGGATCTCTTATGTTTTAAGGGTTTATCAAGTTTGTTTGATCCCCCTCTTAAATCTTTATTTTCAGTATGTGGTTTCATCGATTTTCTTGAAGAAGCACTTGTTTTTGATGAGTCCTCAGGTGGTTTCATAGATTTTTTTGTATCTGTTTTGTATGGAGCTGCATGAGGTTTCATTGATTTTCTTGGAGAAGCACTTGTTTTAGATAGATCTTCCAGTGGTTTCATAGATTTTTTTGTATCCGTTTTGGATGGAGGTGCATGAGGTTTCATTGATTTTCTTGGAGAAGCACTTGTTTTAGATGGATCTTCTGGTGGTTTCATTGATTTCCTTGCAGTATTATTGGTTTTTGATGATTCAACATGTGGTTTCATTGATTTTCTTGGAGAAGCACTGGCTTTAGGAGATTCGGCATGCGTTTTTATAGATTTATGTGAAGAAAATTCTGGTTTTGTATCTGTAGGAGGTTTTATTGATTTTCTTGATGAGGTACCCGTTTTAAATAAATCCTCTGCTGGTTTAACTGATTTTTTTGGAATAGATGGCTCAGAAGTTGGTTTTATTGATTTTCTAGCGGAAATGTTCGTTTTAGATGGTTCTGCAACTGGTTTTATTGATTTTCTTGTTCCATCTTCAGGTAACTTCTTATCCTCTCTATCAGAAGGTAGAGACTCTTTTGATTTTGTGTCAGGAATAGATGAATTAGATCTTGATTTTGATTCGGTCGTTGTTTCTATAACTGACGGTTTTTGAGTAGGGGGACTTAATATTTTTGGACTTGTAATTTTCTCTTCAATCTTCGATTTGGGTTCTCGTGATGTTGTTGTACGATGAATGTACTCTTCATGGACTCGCTTCTTTGGTGATTTTATGTCAGAACTTTTTAGATCGGCTGCTTTCTCTCTTTAAGAAAAAAAAGTTAATGAAAATTTAAGCAAGATTTTGAAGAGTTACATTTTACATGTCATCGCCCTCTAATTTGGAATAATCATCTCCATCACTTAGGTAAATTTCGGTTTCCTCCCAGTTAAAGAATTTAAGCATCGCCACCTGAAATTTTTTTATTACTTATATTTTATTGAATTTACCTATCGTAGCAGTTAAATATTTGTTTCTGATATACTGAAATCCAAATATTGACACATTTTTATGTAACATCTGAATGCATTTTCATTACCTTAAGTTATTCTATTGACTCACGAATTATTCTGAGTGCTTACAGGAAATAACATAGCACCAATGTTCTTAGCCAATAAAAATTCAAAGTACACATGAATTGAATACCAATGTTTTAAACATTCATGCTCTCTTCATGATAAATAAAATCTACTTACAACAACAGCTATACTAAATAGGTAGATAATCAATTCAGAGCAAATAATTGAAGTTATGAATGTGTTCAACTCTGTTATACATCCATTTGTGTTTATAGTCTTAACTCCAGAACATTTAAGATCAAAATTTCGACAAGGCTTAGAAGTTTCGATTTTGCAACAAGAATATGGGACGGCAGTTAAAAATTTTGCATTCAACTCTGCTGTAGGAGATGTTTCAACATTTTTAAAAGTTTCATCATTAAACTCGCTAAAAAATAAGTAAAATTGATTCAAAGCATAATTTATAAGATGAATAATTTACTGTTTGCAAAATATTTGCTGCTTCGTTGCACTGATCCAGGTCTTCTGAGCCCAATCTTCATAAGAATAAATTCCGCAGCATTGAAACAGGACCTGTACGATATCCAAAAACTTTTTATCACTAAATTTCTGCTGGTATTTCGTTATGGCTGATGTTAGGGCCACTTCCGATGTTTCGTTTTGTGTTAAGCAAGCGAAACAAACCAAGGCACAAAAGGTTTGAACTCCCAGAGAAATGTAGAGCATGCAGCGATGATACGTTTGTATGTCATAATGACGGATTTTCTGTTCATCTTTGTTACTGAAATATTGATAAACTTTAAACAAAGTGATTTTCCAAAGTTTCAACAAATGAGAAAAAAATTATATACAGTCTAATCACTTCTTTTCATTAATGTCACGTGGTATGAAATATAAATTTTCACTAAATGAGAGCCAGCACAACTCTGTCTGTCATTTATTGAATATGTAGCAGCACAGCTTTGCCTGTCATTTATTGAATTTATTATATGCGAGAATAGTTTATTAGATATGGCTTCAATCAATTAACGGAATGAGGAGGTCTAGCAACATGATAACATTACATTTAATGGTATCGCAAGATAGCAGGTAACAGGATCAAATCTGATTACTAGATCTTCTTTCATATTTTGATGAATATTTAATGAAACTGTCTAAACTTTGAGCTCCAAACCAGAAGATTGTGAAAAAAATGATCTATTCAACGAAAAATCTACCTTACAACAACTGCTATAAGTAATTCAGAGCTAATAATTGAAATAATTAATATGTTAGAGACTTCTGCAAAATTTATGGTTTTTATGATAACGAAAACTCAACTTTTGGTGTGCATAACATTGGAATTTGGTATTCTTGGGTCCATTCAATGAAATAGATAAGTACAGTACCTAATCAAATTTGAAATTAAAACAGTTTTATTCTTAGTTACCTGATATTTACTCGGCATTATACAGACAATCAAATATTAATGCTAGTTTTTGTTTTTTCTTGATTTGATGTTATTTTCATTAAATGTTTCTTTATGCCGGATGATTTTTAATCTCGGAAAATGTTCAATAGCTATAGTTCTTATGAGATGAACGAAATCTGTAGTATATTACCAGAATACATGAAGTCAGCTCTTCGACTAACCTTAAAGTACTAACTGGAATAATTTAGTTAGACTGATTGGGATTTGAGAAATTTTGAATCTTACAAAAAACGAGAGCTACTGCTAAGGATTTCATGTTATATGTATATTCTTGAAAACTGGAATTTAGCTTCTCTTGAGATTAATATCAATTATAGAAAATTCCATGATAAGTATGTATGTATAAAACTCACTGAAGACAGTAAAATTTAGGTTTACAAACTTTGGAACTAGCAATGGACCAGAGTTATTCCTGCATCCAGTTTCACAGTTGTCAAATCTCCTTGTAAGGAAGTGTTCACAAAATTATTTGCTAGTGTCAAATTTCCCGTAATTTATTTTAGCCTTCACATAAGCTAAATAAAAGTTCCAAAGGGTGTTCAACTTGATAAACCGATCATCATTTGCAATGATTTAACGTTTTTTCTAAAATTCGAGTCCTCAAGAGCTCCTACCGGTCCACATTAACCGGCTCAGTTTTTTTTTTGAATAACTGGAAGACTGACCACATTCTTCGATATTAAAACTCATTAAACATGAAAAAACTTTAATGAGAATATCGTTGATATTTCATTCGCTAAGCATAACACCAAATGAGTATTTTACAGCTTAGAATAAATTCAATGATTCTGGATATTACAGACAATAGTATCTATATTAAACAGTAAAATCCAGGTATTTCACTTTCTTTTACACCAATTTATTTCAAAAAATTAATTTGGTAATGATGTGCTACCCTGTTCCAAAGGTCAGAAAAGTGTATCTGGCATCCTTCAGTATAAGAACGGATCCAGGAATCCAAATTATTATACTCCGGATTTGCCGTTGTGCTATATGCTTGAATATTATAATTTTCTCATGTTTTCTTTTTGTTTTCCTCTAGATAAATTTTTTAAAATGTTAAGTATTGTATTGCGTATTCAATTAACATTTTTAATTACAAAAATACCTCTATCTATATAGCAAAATCTGTAGAATATCTTGAAATACCAACGCACACATATTCAGAAACAATAAGCATGTAAATCTCGGTTGATCTGTTGATGCTATAAAATATAAGTTTGTTTGCTTCTTTTACATGTCAGCTTGTCAAGTCACTGAATGCGAAGGTATCGAGTTGTCACACTTCAATTAAGATTTTCATCTTGAACCTCATCTAATAATGTGGTGTACATATTCAATGAAAAGATGTAGATAATACACTCTGATACCATTACTAACTGCATATTTTATTTATCACTCTACACAGTACCTTTCTAAATTCTATGAAATAAAAATTTATATTTTGAGAGATTTAAATGAGATTCTCACCCGTAATGCGTCCTAATTTTAAATGCAGTTGGTAAACAAACCAAACTTGCAATAAGTCCACAAATAGTAGCTACATATCCTCCACTCTTTGACAAAATGATACTAATTAAAAATAAAAGAGTTGCAGTAAACATGAGTTGCCCCATCGAGAGTAACGCAAGTAAAATGCTTAAAACTTGAATCCATTTAATATATTTTGAAGACATTTATCATGAAACATTTTTTAAAGAAAGTAAAGTGATGCCAAACGTCAAAATGACAAAAAATAAAACATTTTCACAATAGTAACGTCAATTTTGCTACGATAACTATGATTACTTAAAACTTTGAAAAAAGTGTTCCTAGTTTTTGTGCATTGATAAAATAGATGATGGAGACAATATAGTCCAGGAGCCGACCGCATCTTCCCTTATCGTACTTACGGCCAAATTGAATTCGAATCTCATGGAATATAGATTCACAGAATGTTCTTTTCTATTCCTATTCTAATCAATTGTACGTGGCATTTTTCGTGGAATTCAGGAAGTAGTTTGTAATTTTAAAAATGTGAGTGATCTAAAAAATTGGTATTTGCAATCAGAATTGCGGCATGCTTTTAACATAAAAATCTGTGCTCTGTTCCATTCCATTCAGTTCTATTCTATTTCATCATCTATGAGTCAAGTCGAAATAAAAAAATTATTATAGTTCATTGCAATTAAGCACGGTCCAAGGCTTCTTATGGGACCACGATCTAAGACTTTTGATGGACCAAAACATGATTCACTCACCGTAAATGTATGATATACAACAAGCAGTCTGGTAACAAATATATTCACACTAGAGGTATGCAAGGCGGCTAAGGCGCCTGTTGAAAAGTGATGGGTCGTCAGTTAAAGAGAAGATATGTTTGGCACATAATAACTAACATAAAATACCTCAAACGTAAATGATGATGCTTTAGGTATAGTGTATGAAACTTAAGGATCCAACATAGTCGTAAAAAGATTATCCATCCCGTAATTTTCTACACAATAGATATTCAGATAAACATCTACAAAACTGCCAATCATGTACTCAACATTACTGGATTGTATCCCACAGATTTCTTCATTACTGCGAACAAAATTTGGAAAGTCTGAAACTTGACAATTTGAGATTTTTTTGAGACATTAATTATTCATGGTGGGAAAATTTATAATAGTTCTCAGTAAGGATAAGGTTTAATGAACAAGATTAATATTTTGCGATAATACCGTAATTCGTTGGAAAAATTCGATGGGCAGCACAATGGTATTAAGAATATAATAATAATAATACAAGACAGTAGATTTTGTTCCTTCCAATTTTATTCAACACAATTATTAATTACTCATATAAATTATAATTTCCTTCAGCATTAGGTACTACAAACAACTAACTTCAAATAAATCAGATATAATTAACATTAGGCAGCACATTTTGTTTTCTGGATATAATTTTTACGTCAGTTAACTAAATACTCCGTAATACTAGAATTCAGGAAACTATATATTTATTTATGTACCTACCTTCTTATATAATAATAAACGATATAATTTCTAGTAATTGCCAACTGAAATACTTATATTTAAAATTTTTATAAAAGCTTGCCCGGCTGTTTTGTAAGTAACTGGGAATGATTGACAGAAGACTTGCAAAAAGCGGATCGTTTATTGGGGTGTTTATTGTGTTGATAATCAAAGGGAGTTCTGATCTTTTTACGACAATGTTGATTCCTTATCTTTCATCCACTATATGTTATATTGATGAAATGGTTATGTGTATAAAAGAGAAACATATAAAAATTTTAATTCAACTTGATTGCGATTCGAACTTGGCACCTCTCAAACCACTGTTGTATTAATTTGTTGCTGTAACTGAGTTATATCTATATATCTATCTTATAGAGCGTTCCGGAGTCAGTGAGTCAGGAATGAGTGTAAATACATATTAAGAATATTACCTGAATAAATACAAATTCAAATCTTGGAGCTGCACAGATCTATTTATAATAATTGACGAACGACTGACAAATGATGCAGCTGACAGATAGTCAAGTGCGATTTTCATGCTTATGTTAGATTTGTTCGCATTTTAGCCAATAACAATGCTTAAATCATAGTCCTATAAGAGCCCTTGAACCGTTCTTAACTGAAATGAACTATAGTTTTTAAAGTGATCAAAGAGGAAACATACATAATATTTGATAGACAATAGTTATTGGCTGAATCTATTTGCCCGGCGACCGGACGAAAATATTTTTTTTTCGAAAAGTGAAGATTTACACGGTAACTAGAAACATGCGAAATGATTGTTTTGTTTACAGGACGCGAAATACTTCGCAGTCAGAATGCGAAGTATTCCGCAGCCAGCGTGCGAATTATTTCGCAACCGGGATGCGAAATATTTAGATAAACTGGATTGGTATGTTAAAAGTGACATTGATTGATTTAAAATGTCAGAATTTTCTTTTTACATTTTTATTAATTTTAAGACGTGGTTTTCGAAAAAATGTTGTTTGATACATGATTGCGAGATTCTTTTGCATTTTTGAATGCAAATGTGACATTTCGCAATCTAGAATCAAAAATAAATTTTCAAATTTTTCCGGTAACTGAATAAAAAATATATTTTTATTTATCCGGCTGAAAAAATGTATTATCAATTGTCCAATTCAGCATTAATAAATACGGTATACCCTCAAAGGTCACATTATATCTTTCCGAAATTCTTTTAAACCAAGCTTTGCTACTTTTCCTATCAACTATATACACTTTAGAGTATTCAAAGTGAATAAAATATAATTAAAAAGTCTTCCAACATTATAAAATAAATAGTAACTCATTTATTATAGAAATTGGAAATTCTATATATATTCTATATTCTATGATCGGCAGTCAAAATAACTAAAGCACATAAAGTCATTTTTGCTCCGAATGATATATACAATTTTTTTTTTTCAAACGAGTTCCTACCTAATTTGTAACACATGAAGTCAATATATTGATTTTTATTGCGATGCAATTAGCTCAAGCTAAATCATAATATCTAATATAATTGAATCGATGAGTGCAGAAACCACTGTAGTCCGAATTTTCAAATTTTCCAGGAGAGAGAAAAACGTCATAGTCATAACTCCTCCAAATGTTCGAATAATGAAACAATTTTGTTTCGTCTGTCATAACATGCTCTTATGTTACTGTCATGCAAAAGTTGACTAGTTTCCATATAAATTGGACTCAGGAAAATTAAAAATTAAATTCGGACTTATGATGTTTCTGCACACAATTTGCTATTAGAAACAGCTGAATGCTTGAAAATAAAAATATAATACATCAAAAGTTTAGATTTATCCATATTTATTTCAAAAATAAAAAAAATATCCAATTCCAAATATTGTGATAAGCATATAATCACTGGGAGCTAGTGACAGGTGGGGTTTATACCGCTTGCCTTTTTGAGGGTTGATAATTTACCTCTTAATAAGAAAGATAAAAATGTTATTGAAAAATGCACGCTTTCCGGTCATAGTTCAAACTCCAATCAAAGGCCTGAAAAAAAAAATGTTATTTTCCGTGATATCATATTGCATGCCTTTGTGATGTTGAATAATTGAAATTAATCTGAAGCCAAGTACTGAAAGGCAAGCAATTCGTAACAGCCCAAGTGGCTCAAAGGGTTGCGTGAACTTGTGAAAAAAAATATGAAAAATGCCGTGTTTCCAAATTGCACGCCAATGAAAAGAATTGAAGTTTTAGTCATAAAACCCTTGTAAAAAAATTGACAAGCATCCCTTGTTGGCGCAAGGGATTGAAATTTGGGGGTGATCTTGCATAAATTTTGCACCAATTGGCCGTGATTTGAAATTGCATGCCGTTTCAACTATAGGTAATTTGTTCGATGCATTGTTATTGAGGAAATAGACATGCACCTCAGGATGTCCCAAAATGGAGGCACGCAATGAGGAAGTTGCAAAAAAAAAGAAAAATTTCCGTCATTTTGTTTTGCATGCCATTGTGTATTTCGTTCAATATTATTTTTTTTAGACGACACAAAGAATGGCAAGCATGTTGCTCAGGCTCATCATTGATAAATTTTGGTAAAAGGGTTGAGAAAAAGCGCCCGTAAATTAATTCAGTAAAATTAACAGGAAATATTTCGCGAATTTATTAGTTTGAATTTTTTGACTAATTTTAAACATTAATGAGTCTCTTCCAAAATATTGCAGAGAGCTACGATTTAAATTATTCATAATGTTTTCATAGCAGCAATTCCAAAAATATTCATATATAATACCAAAAGAGCTTCGAAATTATCGGATATTTCTCGATAGGTTCGTTGCAAACAAATGAACGTGTCAAGTTTTCCACGAGCGCGTAGCGCGAGTGATTTTTCTGGAAAACTTGACAAGATGATTTGTTTGCAGGGAGCCTTGAGAGAAATATCAGATTAATTTCGGAGTTCGAGTGGTATTCGGGAGATTATTTTTCCCATCCAAATTCATCAAAAGATTCCAGACACTCGACTCCGAATCTGCTCATTTTTACATTCAATCTGTCTGTCAGTTTGACAGATGCTGAATCAACGCGGTTGAATGTTCTTTGTTTTGTATATATAACCAACAGACAAAATTCTCAAAAAATTTCCACTTGAAAACCGTGTAGGTTGTACCACGTGACGTCGAATGGTGCAATTCTATTGGTCGAAATTTGGATGGTAAAAATAATCAATTGAAATCATTAAAAACATAAAATTTTTCCATGGATATCAGTATTAGCTTTAACTGGGTATAACATTAAATTGCAACCAATAATGCCCTAGAATAATATACTATATCAAAGAGTCCTAATAAGGACGAAACACGTATGTACCCAACTTCTGAATTTGTGAAACATTAAGGTTTTGGATCTTGCTATTAATAAAATGATAAATCACACATATTAACAACGAAAAAGAATAATAATTATGTTCTTACTTTTCCCCCGGAATGTGAATAAGTTATGTGGATGGAGTATTGTAACAAAATATATATTTGAAATTTGAATTGCCTTCATCTGGAACTTAAGAGTAGATATATCTTCATTATCACGCAAAAATACTATTATCATTATGAAAAAATAAAAAAACTAATTATCAGAAAATTGTTATTTTTGTATTAAGTGTGCGAAGTGATTGTTTTTTTGTTGTGCGTGAGAATGTCAATTCATTCGAAAGCGTAACAAAATACAATCACTTCGCACACGTAATACAAACAATATTTTTTCGCCAAATGTCAAAAAATAATAGATCAACAATAATAATTGTTTTATTAGGTAAAATGTAGGAAAAAAGTAGAAACTATAATTAATTTGCAGTCACCTGGGTATTGTAACCAAAAGGATGCGCAATTGTTGTTTCATAAATAAAGAACTGTCAACAATTAATTTTTATATTCAAAAATAAGTAGTTTTGTGTACAAATTCATATTTCTTTTTTGTTAAATACCTGTTTGTTTCTATCCTTGTTACATTACTAAACTTAATTTTGTTAGATTAGGTGTGCAAAGATAGAATTTATTTTTTCACTAGTGAAAAAATATGAATCATTTTTTTACTAGTGAAAAAATCACAAACTTTGCGTATCCATAATAATACAAAAATATCATGTATTTTTGACAGTTGGCGGAAGAAAATATTATGATCAACGGTAATATACCGATAGAGAGGTGTATTATCGATATACCGAAGAATTTCACGAATATACTTTTTGTCTTTTGGGGAATTTTTTTACGAGACAAATTTGGGGATTCATAATCTGATAATACTCGAGAGCCTAAGCTCGAGGGATATTATCGTTGATTATAAATCTCCAAATTTGCCGAGTAAAAAATTATCCAAGACAAAAAGTATTTGAGTTAAATTCAAGGTATATGCGATAATATACCGAATCTTGAGGTGTATTTGCAAGGATTATTTCACAAACCATAAAATTTATTGATTGTTATATTTTTTATTATTTTTCAAAAAGCTACTGTGGCATATCGAGTTAGGAGAAAATATTATCGCGATATACCACGTTACCATGTAAAATCACTTGATTTCATTGGTTGTTGCTAAGGTGTGTGATATAATCATAGAAAAATCATACTTAAATAGCTAATGGGATGTTTCATAATATAGATAAATAGGAATGGAAAGAAATCTGAAATTGGCCATAATTGCTTAAATTTTCATTTCTTCATCATAATTATTGTCAATTTCAGGTTCCTCTTCAGTAGTTTCACCACCTATTTGAGAATAAGTGTCGCTGTCATCATCGTCCGATTCATCCTTATCGTCCTTATTGTCGGCCCTTCTTACAATATCATCCTCTCTAACCCTATTCATTTTCATATTATTCTTCCCTTATTTATGCCAAACGGAAAATTTACTGGTATAAAAGTATTCTTTATGAACCTGATTGTATTATTTTGATTATATCACACACCTTAGCAACAACCAATGAAATTAAGGGATTTTGCATGGTAACGAGGTATATCGCGATTATATTTTCTCTTAACTCGATATACCACGGTAGCATTTTAAAAAATAATAAAAAATATAACAATAAATAAATTCTATGGTTTGTGAAATAATCCTTGCAAATACACCTCAAGATTCGGTGTATTATCGCATTTACCTTGAATTTAACTCAAATACTTTTTGTCTTGGATAATTTTTTACTCGTCTTTGGAGATTTATAATCAAAGATAATATCGGTATTATCAGATTATGAATACCCAAATTTGTCTCGTAAAAAATTACCCAAAAGACAAAAAGTATTTTCGTGAAATTCTTCGGTATATCGATAATACACCTCTCTATCGGTATATTACCGTTGAATATATAATCTGCACTATTATGAAAGATTTACCTCCTGCCATGTCTATAATTACAAACTAAGTTGATTCCAGGGCATATTTTCTTGATGAATTCAGAATTTGTAAATGTTTGTCTTATGTTATATGCATTCCATTCTTTATTTTAACTTGAAGCATATTTCTTCATTGAAATACAAATCAGCATGCAAAATAAAATCTCGAAAATTTTCTTACTTTTTTTTTGCCACCTTTTCCAAAGTTTTTCAAGGATCGGACAAAGTTGCATGCCATTTTCCAAATGAATTCAAAACAGCATTTATATGTTAATTATATAGTAATATAAAATGGCAGGCAGAATGAAGTCAGAGAAATTTTGCGAGTTTTTTATGCAACTTTCATTATTGTTTAAATATGAAGGGCTTGAGCAAAATGCTTGCCATTTTCCAAATGAATTTGAAACAGCATTTATTAATGTAATACAAAATGGCGGGCAGAATAACGTCAGAGAAATTTTGCGAGTTTTTTATGCAACTTTCATTATTATTTGAAATATGAAGGGTTTAAGGAACATGCATGCCATTTTAAATTTATAATTATTTCACTATAAAATGAAGTTTTTGCTCCATTTGGGGTAATTTGAAATCACGGCTAATTGGTGCAAAATTTATGCAAGATCACCCCCAAATTTCAAATCCTTGCGCCAACGAGGAATGCTTGTCAATTTTTTCACAAGGGTTTTATGACTAGTACTTCAATTCTTTTCATTGGCATGCAATTTAGAAACACGTCATTTTTCATGTTTTTTTTCACAAGTTCACGCAACCCTTTGAGCCACTTGGGCAGTTGCGAATTGCTTGCCTTTCAGTATGGCATGCAATATGATATCACGGAAAATAACATTTTTTTTTTTTCAGACCTTTGATTGGAATTTGAACTATGACCGGAAAGCGTGCATCTCTCAATAACATTTTTATCTTTCTTATTAAGAGGTGAATTATCAGCCCTTAAAAGGCAAGCGGTATAAAATTGGAGAATCTCACCTGTCACTAGCTCCCAGTCTATAATAATACTTTTCATTTAGAATTTTCCAAATCGATAGCATAAATCTTAACGTATTAGTAACGTACTTTTGGGTGAATATATTTGGAAGTAATTCATTTGGAGTATATACTGGCATTATGTCTGTTTCAAAATAGTTAATTGATGAAAAAATTAGTAATGTAGGGTTATTAGCTCTAGGTAGTTAAACTTCATAGAGCAATATTAAGATAAGTAGAAAAGCTAAACGTATTGTCATCTCTTTGTAAAAGATTTGTAAAATCTAAAGACAAATATATCAATAATAATAATAATAATAATAATATTTCAAAAATAAAGTGATGGTTGCAAAATGAATATAAAGCAGGAATTTAAAATAAGTATAAAGCTCTTAAAACAGATCATTTTCAACCATTGTATCATCATCATGTGCAGTAGTTGGCCAGGTGAATAGTTTATCATAGAAAATTTTACAGTTTTCAGGAATATGGACAATCATTTTCTTGATGTCTTCCATTTTCTTTATGTTGATTGGAACGTTTCCAGGTGGGTAGGCATGACTCGAAGGAAAAGCAATACCTACGTCCCGGGCAGTAGGTTTCAGCAGCTGATAGGTATGCTTTTGTAATCCATCAATGAAAGTGTATGCTGAGATTACTCTCTTGTCTTTGGAGTTATACTGGAATTCTTTATATCGAGTGGGAGCAAATTTGAGTTTTCCTCCTTTTAGCACACTCTTCCCTTGACATTCCCTGGCTAAAAGTTTTTTTTTTGTAAAAATCTTTCCACCAACTATCGACATTTTTCATGTCAATTGAGAGTAGCTTGGTTATGTGAAAGTTGTTACTGGACTAAGCACACAACTCTTCATATTCATCAGGTATATAAATCCGATAATGTTTCTATAGCTTTTCTTTAATAGAACCGAAATCTTGATCTTTTGGAAGAAACGAGTGCCCTCGAATAAAGTAGTAATGAGTAACTCGGTCAAAACGTCCAGAATCCGTAAGAGCAAGGCAGAATCTTATCATGATATGATTCCGATTTTGTCCACAGGTGCCATCGGAAAAGAGATACAGAATTTTAGCATTTGATGGAATATTAGCGTCAATGTATTTCAGAAGCATGCTGCATACATCATTGGCTCCTTTGTGGGCTATTCCTTCGTGGTACAGGAATATTTCAGATTTATTAGTTTTCAGGTTCTTTATTCCAAAACAAATCACCCAAAGTTGCCTCAAGTAGAAAATATCCTGAATTGGGATCGCTGGAAAGGGAAGATTTTGCATAAAATAAAATGAGAATGCGACCGTGTCTTCACGTTCCGCACATAATTTGGTGATACTTTGAAGTTTATTGTAAAATTTCTAGGCTCTTCTTTTGTGGACAGTAAGTTCAGCAAGAGCAGCCTTTTTAGCTGCTTCACCAATAGAGGAGTTCTTGATTATTACATCAAGTTTTTCACATTTTATGCAGGTATCTACCTGCGGACGCCCAAATCGCAATGATACTAAAATGAGTCAGATAAAACTCATATTTTACATCCAAATCAGGGTACTTTTCTTTGAACAAGGCATGCATTTGCTTAACATCAAGGCGGGCATCAAGATAATTAATATTTTTAGTGCCATAGTAGGTTACTTTGATGGGGAGTGATGAAACGTGCTAGTTATATACACGAAATATGTAAAGAATGTAGTCAGATGACTTCATTCTATCAGATTACAATAGTCAGCATTATAATTGTATAAAAACTTCTGTTTTCTTTCGAATAAGTTTAGTTCAGTTTATGTTGTAATCTTTGCTGCAATAAAACTTTTTAAAAACACATTTTGAGATAGCTATTATTTAGCTGGCGCAGTCAGTAGGATCCGTAAACAGTGTTCTGGTCGAAAACTCCAATAGAAGTTCAATTCGTTTATACCATCACTGTATCGTTTTTACGATTTATTACGGTCCGAACATCATCGAACGAAGAACCTACAGAGCTGCTAGACGCAAAGCCCCAGGTCTTCCCAACAGCAAAGAAAACCACGAACTCCGTACCAAAGAGCCCGCAGTGCGAGTGCCAGGTCCGTCAACCCATGAACCCGTGAACTTGCAAGCAGAGGATTGCATCACAGCATCGCCAGAGCCCGTAACCCGAGAGCCAGTAGCGATCAACTTACAAATGAAGATTTCCATAGCCGTGCTTAGCATAATTTCATTGTAAGTGTAAAAACACTAACAAATATTTAATTAATATAAATACGCAGGGATTTCTGGAACGGCTAACGCTGTTAGGAAAGAAATCGAGCTCCGGCACAGAGCCACACACTCCACAATACACAATTACTAACTTAAGTATTCAAGCTGGAAAATAATTCAGATCTATTGGCAGAACTATTAGAAATTGAGAATACCTTGCAGACTACAATGGCTGACAGAACTCAAAAGATTAATTTTGCCTTAAAATCTATCCTAGTTTATAATGGAGATTCAAACAAATTAAGTAATTTCATAAACGCTGTAAATACAGTTCAAAATCTCTTCGGTACTCTTAACCCACCCTTAGATGATTTCGATGAAGCTATCACGTTTTTAAGTATAAAAAATAAGATAACCGAGAAAGCCTTAGATAGCATAAAAGATCAATAACTGGAATGAATTAAGAATACATTTGACAAACATTTTCAAAGACAAAAGCAACTCAGTCACAATTATAAATGAATTGCTGAAACAAAATATTAGAGACCCTTATAAACTTCTAGAAATTACTAAAGAAAAATTTATTAACTTTAAATCAAGAATAAGTATTGAGGAAGATGATCCAGGTACAAAAATAGTTATGATTCGATTCGCTGAGAGACTAATAATCAATAATTTTATATCGACTATCGGAGACCCTCACCGAAACAATTTAGCTACAAGAAACCCACAGTCAATAAATGACATTGAAATACTACTACAGAATGACTTCCAATACCTCAAATCAAGTACAAATTTCAACTCAAAACCAATTATTAGACAACTTCCTAATACCCCACCTCAAAGATTCCCTGGAACAAACTTCCCTACCGGTACTGTAAACTTTCAAAATAAAAATGTAAATAACCAAAGATTTGCTCCCAAACAACAAATAAGAAATGCTCAAAATGTCAGACCTACGCCCATGTCGCTACAAACAAGACAAAGCTTTCAACCTAGACAAAATTTTGCACGAACTAATAACTATTTTACTCAACAAAATAGACAATTCGGAACCCACCAACCAAATTACGCGATAGAAGAAATTAATAATACTGAAAATCTAGACGAAAATCAATACTGCGAAACTGACAATACAAGCGAAGAATATAATTATATTACAGACGAAGCCTTTGAATGCACAGAAAACGAAAGTAAACTAGACGAAAGTCCTTTTTTAGATGTACCCCCGAATATCCACGAGAAATCCCAAATATATATCAAAATTCCCGACTACCTTTTCTGTAAATGAAAGATTATTTCATGCTGATTGACACTGGATCTACGATCAATTTAATAAATAAGACATATGTTTATGATATTAAAAAATTCAGAATTTATAAAGAAAATTTTAATTTCAAAACAGCAATAGGAGAACATAACGGAAATCAGTATGTTGTTCTACAATTTGAAGGCAAAGACTTAAAATTTTATCTGCACGACTTTCACAAACAATTTAATTTATTATTAAGTTTACCAACCATGATAGATATGCAAGTTAAAATAGATTTCAGTAAAAATATAATTACAATTCAGCAGAAAAATTATAAAATACAATATTTTGAAAATCAAAATTCTGTAAATAATATTGAAAAGATTAGAATCAGAGCAGAGCACTTGAATTCAGAAGAGAAGAAAGAGCTTCATAAACTAGTCAAAGAATATGAGAGTATTTTTCCAAAAGAAAAAGATATACTAACACATACAAACGTCATTCAACATAAAATAATCAGTAAAGACGACACACCCATCTACACTAGATCGTATCGATATCCTGAAGTTTATAAAAAAGAAATCAACAAGCAAATTCAAAATTTATTAGACAACAAAATTATACAAGAAAGCCATTCACCATATTCAAGTCCAGTCTGGCTCGTTCCTAAGAAATTGGATGCTTCAGGTGAAAAAAAATTCAGAATGGTAATTGATTATAGAAAACTTAACGCAAAAACTATTGACGACAAATTCCCAATTCCCAATATTTCAGAAGTTTTGGATAAATTAGGTAAAAACATATATTATACTACATTAGATCTAACTTCAGGTTTCCACCAAATACAAATGCACCCCGAATCCATTCCTAAAACTGCTTTTAACATAGACGAAGGACATTTCGAGTTTTTACGAATGCCATTCGGACTTAAGAATGCTCCCGCTACTTTCCAAAGACTTATGAAATACGTACTAAGAGATTACATCAACAAAATTTGTCTGGTATATTTAGATGACATTATTATACTAGGAACATCTTTACAAGAACACTGCAAAAACATAAGAAAAGTCTTTTCCAAATTGAAACAATATAATTTGAAAATCCAGTTAGACAAATCTGAATTCATGCGTAAAGAAGTAGCTTATCTTGGCCACATAGTTTCAAAAGACGGATTAAAACCAAATCCTGCAAAAATTGAAGCAGTCAAAAATTTTCCAATTCCAAAGACGGTAAAAGAAATCGAACAATTCTTAGGACTTTTAGGATATTACAGGAAATTTATTCCAAATTTTGCAAAACTCACAAAACCAATGACCTTATACTTGAAGAAAGGACAATTGATAAACATAGAAAATAAAGAATATAGGCAAAGTTTTAATAACAGCAAAAATTTATTAATCAACGCCCCTATTCTACAATACCCCGATTTCGAAAAACAATTTATTGTCACAACTGACGCAAGCAATTTTGCTATCGGCGCAGTTTTAAGCCAAAATATTAACGGAAAAGATTTACCTATAGCCTATGCTTCCAGAACATTGAATGATCATGAAATTAATTACAGTACCACAGAAAAAGAGTTATTAGGTATAGTTTGGGCGGTAAAATACTTTAGACCTTATTTGTACGGTACAAAATTCATAATTAGAACAGATCATCGACCTCTCACGTGGTTAATGAGTCTAAAAGACCCAAATTCTAAATTAATGAGATGGCGGATAAAATTAGATGAATATTCCTATGAGATAGAATATAAGAAAGGAGTTTTAAATTCTAATGCAGATGCACTTTCAAGAATAAGACCTGAATTCCAAATTTTTAAAACTAGCGAAAATATTTTTGACAAACCATGTAATTTAGTTCATTGTATTTCACAAGATTTCAAATTAGGGAAAGGATTTGCTAAGCATATAGATGAAAACTTCAATAGTAAGAATTATTTGAGTAACACAAATAGTAAAAATAAAAATTTATTTATCCAGCCTATTCATCAAAATAAATACAAGATATTTCATTTGGCAACCAAACAAGAGTTTTTCCAAGAACCCACACTAGAAGATGTTAGGAGTTGTTTGATGGAATTAAGAAATTACTTAGTTCATAATGACATTTTTGAAATTCATATGCCAAAAATTTGTTCAGGTTTAGATAAGATTCCATTCGCGAAAGTAGAAAATTTAATCAGGGAAATTTTTAAAGAAACTCATGTAAAAATTATAATTCACGAGATAATACAAAAGGAAATTAATATGAATGACGATATAGGAAGCATAATTGTCAATATTGACGAAGAAGATTTAGACACCGTGCATTCAGCGGACGAAAACGAATTGAACGGAGTAACTTATAAAGACATTTGTATCAATGTAGGTAAAAATCAGATTATAGTTCAAAAACACGATAAAGAAACAGAATGTCAGATTTTAAAAATATTTGGCAATAAACAGAGATTAATTGTTAAATTGAGAGAAACTGATTTGAAAGTGGAAATTTTCAATTTCATAAAAGATTATTTGGTACCACGTGTTAATTATTATTGTTTGATCGATAAAGATTTGATTATTCCAACAAACGAAGTTTTACAAGAAAATTTTAATAAAGAGACATACAAATTAATTCAATGTGAAGAAGTATTAGAAGACAAATTGACTGTTGAAGATCAAATTGAAACAATTTCGAACTATCACTTAGGAAAAACCAACCATAGAGGCATTTTGGAGACATATCAAAAATTAAAACGGAAGTTTTACTGGCCGAACATGTTCATAGATATACAAAAATATATAAACAATTGCGACATTTGTCAACAAAATAAATACGAACGAAATCCTTACCAAATTCCCGATAGCCTTACACAAACCCCAAAATTCCCTTTCGATATCCTTCATATCGATACACTGACTTTGGAAAATAAGAAATATCTGACACTTATTGACGCCTTCTCTAAATTCGCTCAAGTAATATATATTAAAATACTTTCTGCTATAGAGATAACAGATGGTCTTTTAAAGTACTTTTCGCAATACCAAATTCCTAAGGAAATAATTTTTGACAGTGGAGCCGAATTTAATAATAATTTAGTAAAAGATCTATTGAAAACATATAAGATTAAAATTCACATGACATGTGTGGATAATCCAAAATCCAACGGAGTCATTGAAAGATTTCATTCCACAATAATTGAACATTTAAGAATTTTAAATCAAAGAAAAGATTTTAAAAATTCCCGAATTTTCAAAAATATTCAATTAGCTTTGATAGCATATAATAATTCAATAAATTCAGTCACTAAATTCACACCTATTGAGATACTTTTTGGTTCAGATAAAGATAATGAAATTTTGAAATTCAATGATTGTAACGAAGATTACTTGCAGGAATGGCAAGATAAACTCAAATTGCTCAAGGAAAAAGTAGATAAAAATATACACTTGGAAAAGAACAAAAGATTTCTGAAACAGAAACCATTAAATCAAAATCTAAACGATTTGAAATTAGACACTGTATTAATTAAAGAAGGTAAAAGGAGAATACAGAAAATTAAGAAACCTTTATTCAAAATTCATAAAATCGAAGACTATAACCCCAGACTAGGAACAATAAAAATCAATGAGAATAAAAGACATAAAATCGACAAAATTAAAAGGAAACGACTCTTTGTTGCAGATGCTTCTGCAAAGGAGAAGAATTGACTAAACTGACGGACAACCCTGGAATAAATATATTAGATTTAGGACAAGTTCATATATATAAAAATTCATATTATTCTTATTATAATTATGAAATAAGTAGTTTAGAGTTAGAATATAATAAAATAATCAACTATAAGAATGATATTTTTTCGAAATTAAATAATAAAGAAACTATAGATTATAATTACAGAAAAGAAATGCAAACTTATATAAATATATTGAATTTTAATATTTTGAGATTGGAGAACAAAATTAATAATTTATTCAATAATAAACGAAGTAAACGTGGATTGATAAATGGTTTAGGGACAATTATGAAAAGTATTTCTGGAAATTTAGATTCGCAAGACGCCGAAAGATATGATGAATTATTCAAAAAAATACAGCAAAATCAGCATACCCTACAAGAACAAAATTTAGAGAATATACGTGTTGAAAAAGAAATGATTTCAAAATTTATTAAACAAATTGAGAATATCCAACATAATGAATTTGTGTTGAAATCACGAATAATAAAAATAGATAGTATATTAGGAGAGGTTATGAACTGGGAAAATTTGTCAAAAATTAAAGACATAATAAATCAGCTGATTTTATTGAGCATCAATTTGATTGAAATTTTAGAAGAAATTGAAACAAGTCTTTCGTTTTGTAGTTTTAACAAAGTTCATAGTTCTATAATAAGTAGAGGAGACTTGAAAGAGATAATCCAAAAGATAGATCAGAATTTAAATTTCTGGGAACTAACAGAGCAAATAACCAGCCATTGTAGAATCAATAATAATCAGATTGAATATTTACTTGATATACCTATATACTATAGTAATAAAGATGATAAATTATTCCAAATTACACCAATACCTAATGTTAATAATGAAGAAATGTTCCTTATAAATGTAGAGAAACAATTATTGATTTTTAACCACAATAAATTTTTCAATACTTATAGTTGTAATACAATAAATAATTATCATTTTTGTAGAACTAATTATGTAGAAATCGATAAATGTGTTAAGAACATAGTTATATTTCATAATAATAGTGAATGTGAATATCATAAAATAAACGATCCATTTTTAATTATTGAAATAGAAAATGAAAATTTAGCAATAATAGCCAGTACTGTGAATAAGGATGTTGAAATAAAATGTGAAAACCAAATTAAACACCAGCAAATTAAAGGAGTTTATAGATTTGAAACGAATGGACGTTGTAAAATAAATGATTATAATTTAGGAAGTAAAATAACAAAAGCAAAAGAAATAGTTTTCGAAAATATAAACTTTGATTTTCATAACAATCAGTTTAGTAATAAAACCTTAGAAATGAAACAAATTAACAAAGAAGATATTATTGTTAAAGAAATTCCAAAAATTCACGAAGTAACAATACAAGAAAATTACCATGGTTATATTAATTCTTCAGTCATATTTGTATTAATAATTATTATTATATTATTATCAATATTTTATGTTTGTAGAAATTAGTATAAGGTAGATTTGAAAGGAAAATCTAGGCCAAAGCAACAATTAGAAAATTTAGAATTAAAAGAAACAGAAACTAGAATTTCCTTTCGAAAGAATGAAATCCTCTTTTAAAGAAGGGAAGAGTTATATACACGAAATATGTAAAGAATGTAGTCAGATGATTTCATTCTATCAGATTACAATAGTCAGCATTATAATTGTATAAAAACTTCTGTTTTCTTTCGAATAAGTTCAGTTCAGTTTATGTTGTAATCTTGGCTGCAATAAAACTTTTTAAAAACACATTTTGAGATAGCTATTATTTAGCTTGCTCATGTATTTTAGAACAACTTTCGGCAGTGATCGCGTTTCTCTTGGGATTTTTACCCCGTTTATCTTGAGGTACTTCACCCATTATTAGAAGATCAGTGAGCCTTCGAACTCTGCTCTCAGTTATGTCATGAAATGAAATAAATGCTCTTCTACACACGTTCATTCGATCTTGCTCCTCTGTATAGTAAGAGATAATAATAATAATAATAATAATAATAATAATAATAATAATAATAATAATAATAATAATAATAATAATAATAATAATAATAATAATAATAATAATAATAATAATAATAATAATAATAATAATAATAATAATAATAATAATAATAATAATAATAATAATAATAATAATAATAATAATAATAATAATAATAATAATAATAATAATAATAATAATAATAATAATAATAATAATAATGCAAGGGGTGCAGGCTAAGCGTGCTTATGAGCATCTCTACGTCTGCACTTGGTGAGTGACGACACCACGGGCTCCCTAGTTGCAGGTGGTACCCCCACTTGCGGGTGGCAGCCCCACCCACTGTTGTTAGGGTTAGCTCCCCGAAGCGGCATGATATACCGGCTGTTAACACAAGAAGACAACGATACTCTGGCGGGACAGGAGCCCAGGCTGCCCCTGTCACTCGGAACCGTCGTGATGATCCCCAGCCTGGCGTTGGACAAGGTGAAGCGAATGGCGCCTCCCAACAATCTATTTCCACAAGACGCGCAACGGAGTCTATACATGAAGAAATACCTCCAACCCCTGCAACTGTTGCTGAGAATCTCCAAACTCAGCCCAATGCAGAGGCAAGTAGGAAACCCCTGAGAACTAAATTCACAGAGAGAATGAATGAATATATCATCAGGAGCTACTACGAACTGAATAAACTAGACACAGAACCAAATATCTCTGGTCACAGACTACATCAAATGGTGACGGAAAGATTCCCCGAGTTAAAACACCTGAAAATACAAAACGTTGTTGATAAGAAAAACAACCTACTGAAATGTATGGGAATAACTAGGAATAAACTAAATATAATTAGGAAGGAAGTTATGATACAGCTAGAAATAGAGACAGGTAACATCCAAGAAGAACATAGAAACGTCATAAACGAACAAGAAGAAACGGAGGCTACGACACACATAGAAATCGACGAAGTTGAGGAAAACTTCACGACCAACTACACACTCTATGAAGGAACTGAACCAACAGCAAGACCAAGACTACAAAAACTAAAATTTAGGAGAGACACCAAAAACATTGTCTCAAAAGTGAACGATCTCATCGGTCTCAAATTGAAAGCAGATACATCCTTCACTGAACTGCATGATCTCTTATATATTGGAGCGGCTACAGTCCTCCAATGCCATGACATAAAACTCATTTCAAGAAGTAGAAAAAGCAATACGAGCGTGAAAACTCCACCATGGGAAAAAAGAATCCAACACAAAATTGAAAACCTACGAGCAGACAGCACGTCTGGCGCAAAAACTAAGAAATCCCAATATCACACACAAAGTAAGCAAGAAAACACAAAAAACTATAGAGACGTATAAAACAGAAGAGCACAATACACCAGAAAAAGTACTAGACTTTCTTAAACAGAAGTTAAACGTAACATCTCATAGACTAAGAAAATACAAAAAAAGTAATAAGAGAAAACAAGAAAATACACTGTTCTTAAATAACCAGAGAACCTTCTACAGAACATTAGGAAAAGAAGACAAACCTGAAGAAACTAATAACATCACACCAGATATGCAAGAGGTCAAAACTTTCTGGCAAGACATATAGGGGAAAGAGCAAGCACACAGATCCAAAGCTAGGTGGATAGAAGAGGAAAGAAGTAGAACATCTAAAGTTCCTTATATGATGGACTATAAGGAAGAATTAGCAGAAACAAAACGACAAATAAAAAGATTACAGAATTGGAAAGCACCAGGTATAGATATGATCCAAAACTTCTGGATTAAGAAATTTAATAGTACCCACAACCTGCTTACTACGCTGTATAACAAAATGCTAGAAGACCCAGTAAACATAACTGATTTCCTAACAACAGGAATAACGTATCTACTGCCGAAGACTGATAAACCATCCCAAGATCCATCCAAATATAGACCCATCACATGCCTCCCTACTCTCTACAAGCTGTTCACATCAATAATGACTGAGAAAATAAACAAACACCTAGAAGAAAATAACTTGATAGCTGAAGAACAAAAAGCATGTAAGAGAAAGAGCCAAGGCTGCAAAGAGCAATTAATTTTTGACTCTATAATAACAGAAGATGCTGAAAGAAACAAGAAACCACTGTACACTACGTATATAGACTACAAAAAGGCATTTGATAGCGTCCCGCACACCTGGCTCGCTGAAACCTTAGACGTGTACAAGGTCAATCCAGTGATTCAACGAACCATACAGAATCTCATGAAGAGATGGGAAACTAAGCTGATCCTGAAAACAGAACATGCGGAAGACAACGAAATATGTACAGTACATATTAAGAGAGGAATATTTCAAGGCGACGCGCTGAGTGCATTATGGTTCTGTCTGGCCGTAAATCCTCTTACATCAATTCTAAACCAACAGCGAGCAGGATATGTCATCAATGACAACCATACAGATATCAGTCACCTACTCTATGTGGATGACATAAAGTTAATATCAAATACCAAAAAGAACATGGAAATACTTGTGAGACAAACTGAGAAATTCTCACAAGGCATCAGGATGCAGTTCGGAATGGAAAAATGTAAGACAAACGTAATGAAAAGAGGCCAGTGGGAAGGGCACGAAGGATACAGCGTTAACATACAGAACGAAGAGGAAACGATTCAAGGAACGGGTAAAGAAGAAACCTATACTTACCTAGGGATGCAACAGAGCAGAGGAATCACTCACGGATCTGTAAAAAGGGAACTCAAGCAGAAGACCCTAGCAAGAGTTGAAAGTATTCTAAGTACAAACCTTTCAGGACACAACACTACGAAAGCCATAAACACATATGCTTTACCAGTTATTACATTCAGCTTCGGCGTTGTCAAGTGGAGCAAAACAGACCTAGAAGAAATACAAAGAAACATAAGAACAATGTACACAAAACATAAAGCTCACCATCCCAGAAGCAGCACCATACGGTTTCACCTCCATAGATCGAAAGGAGGGGTAGGAATAACAGACTTGATAACCCTCCATCTGAAACAGATACAAAAACTACGAACATATTTCTACCATAAAAAAGAGACAAGTAGCCTACACAAAATAATAATAGACAACGACAGAGGCTACGCACCCTTCAATCTACAAGACCAACACTACAAGCCAGAACAACAAATGAAAACAGAAGAGTCTAAGATACATGAATGGAGTGGCATGGAACTTCATGGAAAATACCCCACTAGCATAGCAAAGGAGCACATAGACTCAAAGGCATCTAATGAATGGCTTAAAAGTGGCATATTTAGGGAAACGGAAGGTTTCGTTATGGCTATTCAAGATAGAGTGGTTCCTACTTTGAACCACAGAAAATACATCATTAAAGACCATACAATAAAAAATGATAAATGTAGACTATGCGCGAAGACTTCTGAAACAATAGAACACATCATCAGCGAGTGCACGATTATTTCAGCAAAAGAGTATACAAACAGACACAACGATGTTGCACGCATAATACACCGGAAGATATGTGAGAAACATAACCTACTAATGACACCCATAGCCAACCACAAATATCAACCAGAATCCATTATAGACAATGCTAACGTTAAAGTATACTGGGATCGCACAATCCAAACTGACCATCCCATTGAACACAATAGACCGGATATTGTGTACACTAATAAAAAAGACAAAATTACGTACCTAATAGACATTGCGATCCCTATAGGCAAGAACATCGAGCCAAAGCACAGTGAGAGGATTCAAAAGTACCTACAACTTGCCGCAGAAATCCACCAACTATGGAATCAAAATAAAATAATCATAGTACCAATAATAGTAGGCGCTATGGGCGAAATACCCTACAAACTACATGAAGGTATAGGCAAGTTAAGTCTACCCAAAAATACTTACCTGGAACTACAGAAAGCGGCACTGCTATCCACCTGCAACATAGTCCGAAAGGTCCTCAACATCCAGGACGAGCAACCAGCGAGGTAAGAGCAAACACCAGGAACCTGAAACAATGGGAACTTATATATCTATGTATTTAAGATTTGTCATGAACATACTTATTTATATCTATATAGAGAACTAATTGAAGGCATGAGAGTGAAAAGTGGCTATGAACCATTTTTGGCGAAATTGAGTTATGAACATATTATTACTCATCGATGTCATCCACATCGTTTAGCATGAGAAGTGCACATACCCGCTCACTCTATTCTCCAGTAGGTGGCATTAGAATATAAGCCAAATCACATTTTAGTATTCATTGAGTTCGAAAAGCATCTATGAACCGGATATGTGCAGTTTTCGTACTAGCTATAAGTGAAACTGCAAAATTAGATGACACTGTTGATTTAATATGCTTCGGTTATCAGGAGAATCTCCCTGTGCATGTTTTACCTGTCGGTGAAATATTCTATAAAAGATAAGTTTGGGTGTTTAACCAATGTTTCTTTTCGACCGCGACAGGAAAGTCCAAGATGTTTATGTACGACGAGATAACGGCAAAGAAAGGTGCTAATGAGACCATTTCATTTCTGAAGTACTATATAGATCATGTTAATGCAAATGTGAAGACACTTCATATTTTCACTGACAACTGCGTTGGGCAAAACAAAAATGCAGCTCTAGCTCAATTTCTATCTCTATTGGCAAATACTAATCAATTTTTGGCTATTTACCACCGTTTTCCGGAGAGGGGTCATTCATTTCTGCCGTGCGACCATCATTTTGTGCAGATTGAAAAGCAAAAGCGGCATTTTACCTATTTTTATCTACCCGAGGAGTGGTATATAATGACTGAGAAAGTTTCAAAGAATTTTGAGATAGTACGAGTAACTGAAGATATCGTCAAACATTATCGAACGTATCTTCAACAGTTTTTCAGAAAATCTCTGAGAAACATAAATGATCCTTTCACTATTTTCAAGTATAAGTGCTTCAAATATATGGGCACAGAGATATTAGTTAGTCCGACACACAACTTGGAATCCCTCACTGAGAAATTTCAGTGGCTTAAAAATAGTTTGCCAAATCAAATTTCATGGAACCCTAAGAATCTTTATGACAAACCCATTCCCCTCAACCCTAAGAAATTGAAAAATATGCAAGAACTAGAAGTATACATTTCATTGCATATGATTGATTGGTATTATAATTTGGGACAGATACCTAAGGAAGCTGAAGCTGCCGCAGATAATGGGAGTATGAGCGATTACACTTCTGATTCAGAATAAAATATTAACATACGTCACTGCAATGTCTCTTCCCAATAAAATTTTTCATCTGGCGTTTCTTGTTATTGAAAACTTTAATTTTAATGTACCTATCCTGCTGGTTGAAGAAAAATTGGTATGGAAGCAGCACATATCCAAAATAATGAAATCAAATAACTATTTAAAAAATATATATATTATAATTTCAACTTGCTGATTGTTATACACATGAACAAAAAAATTTTTTGTGAGAATGTCTTGTCGGTAACTTTCATCTGTACAAAACCAAACAGTTTTTTGCCTCTCCTGCAAAACCAAGTTTTTGGTTCATAGCCCTTTTTCATTCTCATGCCTTCAATTGTATAATACCTACCTATAAATATGAAATATTGTATATACTTGCCCAAGTGGCCGTATGTATTATAGTATGTATACCAAATAATGTGAAATAAAGGATAATAATAATAATAATAATAATAATAATAATAATAATAATAATAATAATAATAATAATAATAATGATAATAATAATAATAATAATAATAATAATGATAATAATAATAATAATAATAATAATAATAATAATAATATTAATAATAATAATAATTATAAAAGTGGAATCGTTCAGCAGAGATATAAGGATGTCGTTTGGACTAGACAAGTGCAGGATAAATGGGATGCACAGGGGAAAATGGGAAAAAATGGAAGAACATCGATTGAAGGATGAGAACAACATCAATAGTATGGATAAAGAAGAAAGTTACAAGTACCTGGGCGCACTACAGACTACAAATATAGCACACACAAGAATAAAAGAAGAGCTTACAGGGCAACTAAAAAAAAGAGTTCAGAACATATTGCGCACAAAGTTGGCAGGTCGGAATAAAATAAAAGCGATCAATACATACGCAATACCATCAGTAACCTACAGCTTCGGAGTGGTTAAATGGTCGGATACAGACTTAGAAGCACTTAACATCATGCTCCGCTCACTTTTCACGAAGTACAGAGACCATCATCCACGAAGCAGTACAGAGCGTTTCCACCTTCCAAGGAACGTAGGGGGAAGAGGCGTAGCAGACCTAAAAAACGCACACTATAAACAAGTATCCAATTTGCGTGACTATTTTATAACGAAGGCAGATGAAGAAGATTATTATAAGTCCATTGTACTGTCTGACCACAAATATACCCCACTAAACCTGAGCTCCAATGAATATGATCCCAAAGAAGAAATCACAACCACCAGCTCCAGGTTAGAGAAATGGAAGGGGAAAATATTACATGGAAGGCACGCACATAAACTGGAAGACCCAAATATAGACATCACAGCGTCAAATGCATGGCTGACAGATGGAAACCTCTTCTCTGAAACTGAGGGATTCAACATTGCAATTCAAGATCAAGTCATTGCAACGCTAAACTATAAGAAATTGATCATAAAAGACCGAACAATAACAAGCGACAAATGCAGAGTATGTCATACACACCCAGAACACATCGACCACATAACCAGCGGATGCGGAATACTAGCGACAACACTCTATATAGAACGACACAATAATGTCGCAAAAATTATACATCAAAAAATGCTGCACAACATAAAAAATCAAGACATGGTTCCCTATTACAACTATACACCCGACATAGTAATAGAAACACCAACGCACAAGCTATACTGGGACAGATCCATCATAACAGACAAAACAGTAAAACATAACAGACCAGACATTATACTGCAAGACAAAGAAAGTAAATACACTTACCTGATTGACATAGCAATTCCAGCCGCTGCGAACCTAGATAAGAAGCACAGTGAGAAAATTAGAAAATATGAGGCACTCGCTTTAGAAATAAAGCGGATTTGGGATCAAGAAAAGGTGTTTATAGTACCAATAATAGTAGGAGCTACTGGAGAAATTCCCAAAAAGCTGAAGAAGAGTTTAGATTTAATAAATGTAAATTATAACGTCTATAAAACATTACAAAAAGTCGCAATTCTAGGAACAACGCATATAGTAAGAAAAGTACTCAACATCACATAGTACGGAGCGGAAGAAACGAAAGAAGAGAGGAGAAGTAGAGGGAGAAGAGAGAAGGACAGAGTATACTTGTTTTAAGGACCGTATACTTATCTAAGTCGCAGCCCGGAGTAGATGCAGCAGGACAGCAGAGTCGAGCGTAAGCCTTACAGGATACACCAACCCTCCCTGTAATTTCAACAAGTATTGTACTTACCACTTTAACTTGGCCTCTGTGATCCTGATGTTTCTTCTTTGTGAAAAATGAAAATAATTATAATAATAATAATACCTGTAGCACCGTCCGTCGTGTCCTGGGCGAAAAGAAGTAAAAAATTAAAAGGGAGTCTTTCATATTTTTCATTTGAGACTCACCTCCTCATTAGGTGTATGTACTTGCTTGTAGAGCCGTACATAACACATACTTACCTGTGATACTGATTGCAGAGAAATGGCAAAAAAGGAAATAATAATAATAATAATGATAATAATGATAATAATAATAATGATAATAATAATAATAATAATAATAACCCCGCAAGGGGTGCAGGCTAAGCGTGCTTATGAGCATCTCTACGTCTGCACTTGGTGAGTGACGACACCACGGGCTCCCTAGTTGCAGGTGGTACCCCCACTTGCGGGTGGCAGCCCCACCCACTGTTGTTAGGGTTAGCTCCCCGAAGCGGCATGATATATCGGCTGTTAACACAAGAAGACAACGATACTCTGGCGGGACAGGAGCCCAGGCTGCCCCTGTCACTCGGAACCGTCGTGATGATCCCCAGCCTGGCGTTGGACAAGGTGAAGCGAGTGGCACCTCCCAACGATCTATTTCCACAAGACGCGCAACGGAGTCTATACATGAAGAAATACCTCCAACCCCTGCAATTGTTGCTGAGAATCTCCAAACTCAGCCCAATGTAGAGGCAAGTAGGAAACCCCTGAGAACTAAATTCACAGAGAGAATGAATGAATATATCATCAGGAGCTACTACGAACTGAATAAACTAGACACAGAACCAAATATCTCTGGTCACAGACTACATCAAATGGTGACGGAAAGATTCCCCGAGTTAAAACACCTGAAAATACAAAACGTTGTTGATAAGAAAAACAACCTACTGAAATGTATGGGAATAACTAGGAATAAACTAAATATAATTAGGAAGGAAGTTATGATACAGCTAGAAATAGAGACAGGTAACATCCAAGAAGAACATAGAAACGTCATAAACGAGCAAGAAGAAACGGAGGCTACGACACACATAGAAATCGACGAAGTTGAGGAAAACTTCACGATCAACTACACACTCTATGAAGGAACTGAACCAACAGCAAGACCAAGACTCCAAAAACTAAAATTTAGGAGAGACACCAAAAACATTGTCTCAAAAGTGAACGATCTCATCGGTCTCAAATTGAAATCAGATACATCCTTCACTGAACTGCATGATCTCTTATATATTGGAGCGGCTACAGTCCTCCAATGCCATGACATAAAACTCATTTCAAGAAGTAGAAAAAGCAATACAAGCGTGAAAACTCCACCATGGGAAAAAAGAATCCAACACAAAATTGAAAACCTACGAGCAGACATAGCACGTCTGACGCAAAAACTAAGAAATCCCAATATCACACACAAAGTAAGCAAGAGAGCACAAAAAACTATAGAGACGTATAAAACAGAAGAGCACAATACACCAGAAAAAGTACTAGACTTCCTCAAACAGAAGTTAAACGTAACATCTCATAGACTAAGAAAATACAAAAAAAGTAATAAGAGAAAACAAGAAAATACACTGTTTTTAAATAACCAGAGAACCTTCTACAGAACATTAGGAAAAGAAGACAAACCTGAAGAAACTAATAACATCACACCAGATATGCAAGAGGTCAAAACTTTTTGGCAAGACATATGGGGGAAAGAGCAAGCACACAGATCCAAAGCTAGGTGGATAGAAGAGGAGAGAAGTAGAACATCTAAAGTTCCTTATATGATGGACTATAAGGTAGAATTAGCAGAAACAAAACGACAAATAAAAAGATTACAGAATTGGAAAGCACCAGGTATAGATATGATCCAAAACTTCTGGATTAAGAAATTTAATAGTACCCACAACCTGCTTACTACGCTGTATAACAAAATGCTGGAAGACCCAGTAAACATACCTGATTTCCTAACAACAGGAATAACGTATCTACTGCCGAAGACTGATAAACCATCCCAAGATCCATCCAAATATAGACCCATCACATGCCTCCCTACTCTCTACAAGCTGTTCACATCAATAATGACTGAGAAAATAAACAAACACCTAGAAGAAAATAACTTGATAGCTGAAGAACAAAAAGCATGTAAGAGAAAGAGCCAAGGCTGCAAAGAGCAATTAATTATTGACTCTATAATAACAGAAGATGCTAAAAGAAACAAGAAACCACTGTACACTACGTATATAGACTACAAAAAGGCATTTGATAGCGTCCCGCACACCTGGCTCGCTGAAACCTTAGACGTGTACAAGGTCAATCCAGTGATTCAACGAACCATACAGAATCTCATGAAGAGATGGGAAACTAAGCTGATCCTGAAAACAGAACATGCGGAAGACAACGAAATATGTACAGTACATATTAAGAGAGGAATATTTCAAGGCGACGCGCTGAGTGCATTATGGTTCTGTCTGGCCGTAAATCCTCTTACATCAATTCTAAACCAACAGCGAGCAGGATATGTCATCAATGACAACCATAGAGATATCAGTCACCTACTCTATGTGGATGACATAAAGTTAATATCAAATACCAAAAAGAACATGGAAATACTTGTGAGACAAACTGAGAAATTCTCACAAGACATCAGGATGCAGTTCGGAATGGAAAAATGTAAGACAAACGTAATGAAAAGAGGTCAGTGGGAAGGGCACGAAGGATACAGCGTTAACATACAGAACGAAGAGGAAACGATTCAAGGAATGGGTAAAGAAGAAACCTATACTTACCTAGGGATGCAACAGAGCAGAGGAATCACTCACGGATCTGTAAAAAGGGAACTCAAGCAGAAGACCCTAGCAAGAGTTGAAAGTATTCTAAGTACAAACCTTTCAGGACACAACACTACGAAAGCCATAAACACATATGCTTTACCAGTTATTACATTCAGCTTCGGCGTTGTCAAGTGGAGCAAAACAGACCTAGAAGAAATACAAAGAAACATAAGAACAATGTACACAAAACATAAAGCTCACCATCCCAGAAGCAGCACCATACGGTTTCACCTCCATAGATCGAAAGGAGGGGTAGGAATAACAGACTTGATTAACCTCCATCTGAAACAGATACAAAAACTACGAACATATTTCTACCATAAAAAAGAGACAAGTAGCCTACACAAAATAATAATAGACAACGACAGAGGCTACGCACCCTTCAATCTACAAGACCAACACTACAAGCCAGAACAACAAATGAAAACAGAAGAGTCTAAGATACATGAATGGAGTGGCATGGAACTTCATGGAAAATACCCCACTAGCATAGCAAAGGAGCACATAGACTCAAAGGCATCTAATGAATGGCTTAAAAGTGGCATATTTAGGGAAACGGAAGGTTTCGTTATGGCTATTCAAGATAGAGTGGTTCCTACTTTGAACCACAGAAAATACATCATTAAAGACCATACAATAAAAAATGATAAATGTAGACTATGCGCGAAGACTTCTGAAACAATAGAACACATCATCAGCGGGTGCACGGTTATTGCAGCAAAAGAGTATACAAACAGACACAACGATGTTGCACGCATAATACACCGGAAGATATGTGAGAAACATAACCTGCTAATGACACCCATAGCCAACCACAAATATCAACCAGAATCCATTATAGACAATGCTAACGTTAAAGTGTACTGGGATCGCACAATCCAAACTGACCATCCCATTGAACACAATAGACCGGATATTGTGTACACTAATAAAAAAGACAAAATTACGTACCTAATAGATATTGCGATCCCTATAGGCAAGAACATCGAGCCGAAGCACAGTGAGAAGATTCAAAAGTACCTACAACTTGCCACAGAAATCCACCAACTATGGAATCAAAATAAAATAATCATAGTACCAATAATAGTAGGCGCTATGGGCGAAATACCCTACAAACTACATGAAGGTATAGGCAAGTTAAGTCTACCCAAAAATACTTACCTAGAACTACAGAAAGCGGCACTGCTATCCACCTGCAACATAGTCCGGAAGGTCCTCAACATCCAGGACGAGCAACCAGCGGGGTAAGAGCAAACACCAGGAACCTGAAACAATGGAAACTTATATATCTATGTATTTAAGATTTGTCATGAACATACTTATTTATATCTATATATAGAACTAATTGTATAATACCTACCTATAAATATGAAATATTGTATATACTTGCCCAAGTGGCCGTATGTATTATAGTATGTATACCATATAATGTGAAATAAAGGATAATAATAATAATAATAATAATAATAATAATAATAATAATAATAAGAGGTCTGAAGTCCAGCCTCACCTCCCCGTGGTGGACCCTGGGTAGTTCTAACGAGGCACTGACAAACTGGTGGCAGCCCCACCTGAGGATCTAACAATCCCCACCACCCACTGTGTTAGCCACTCGGTGGGTGTGCAATTACTCGCTCCTGTCAATACAAGAAGGAAACGTTATTCTGGCGGGCCGGGACAGCAGGACCCGGGTCGGAACCGTCGTGATGCCATACCTGCAACCGACCAAAGCAATGTCACCGGACAACGCTATAACGCTACGAGAACAAATAGGCAACCACAACAACCCCTAACGCCTATTGTAGTTGTAACTGTTGTGGAGAAAAATGAGCCTCTGCCCAGTACTTCTACCCGCACACGACATCGAACTTTATGGACCGAAGAAATGAACAAATACATAGTTCGATGTTTTTATAAATTAACAGAATTAGAGTCTTTGAATACCCCATTTGAAGAAGGGAGCTCTGTACACTGCGTACATTGATTATCAGAAGGCCTTCGACAGTGTACCTCATTCGTGGCTGATTGAATGCCTTGAAATCTACAAAATTGAGAGCCACATAGTAGAGCTATTACGTCACGCAATGAGACACTGGAACACTACACTAACCATGAATGGACCGGAAGGTAGCACACAAATGGGTCAAGTGAACATCAGACGTGGTATATTTCAAGGGGACGCGTTGAGTCCACTGTGGTTCTGTTTAAGTATTAAGCCACTAACAACTCAGCTTAATAATTTAAAGTAGGGCTATACGTTGGAAAACACGCAGATAAGCCATATCTGGTATATGGACGATGTGAAACTATTTGCCTCGCGCGAAGATCATCTCCAAAAATTAATAGAATGTGTCGGTCGTTTTAGCACTGACATTCATATGAAATTTGGACTGGATAAATGCAAAACAAACGGCATGACCCAGGGAAAATGGACAAAAAGCACTGGATTTGACATCATCAATCAAGGGAGAATGGAGGGAATGGAGGAAAAGGTCACCTACAGGTATCTAGGTTATGCACAGGCTGAAGGCATAGAGCAAAGTAAGTGTAAAGAGGAAGTCACCAACACGTACCGAGTGAGAGTAAGGGCGTTATTGAGGTCAGGACTTACTGCCAGAAACACAACAAAGGCCATTAACACTTTTGCAACCTCAATCCTAACCTATAGCTTTGGGATACTGAATTGGACCGATACAGAAGTGCATGCCCTGGATACACTCACTAGGAAGGAATTCACTAAGCATAGAGTACATCACCCGCATAGCGCAGTTGAGCGATTCCATCTGCCAAGGAAGCTGGGGGGAAGAGGTGTACCCAGTATACACGCTCGCCATTACAAACAAGTGATAAATTTGAGAACTTACTCTATCAAAAAGCGGAAACAAGTGCTATGCACCGCGCAATTGTGAATAACGATTCTAAATTAACTCCCTTACATCTCCAGAATAGAGATTGGGTACCGGCGAAGGAGGTCCTTAACTACGATCAGCTCAAAGACCAGTGGAAAAGTAAACCGCTCCATGACAAATATTTAGCATCCCTAGAAGAACCGCATATAGATGGAACTGCTTCTCAAAAATGGCTCAATACAGATAATCTCTTCAAAGAGACTGAAGGATTTGCTCTAGCTATCCAGGATCAGGTCATTAATACAAACAGCTATAAGAAGAGAATTATGAAACTACCTGTCGTGAATATCAAGTGTAGAATGTGTGGTGAGAAAGAAGAGTCTATAGCTCATCTAATCTCGGGTTGCTCTGTATTGGCACACAAGCAATACCTGGACCGCCACAATAAAGTAGCCAATATAGTGCATCAAGCGCTACGCAACAAGCTATTCGAAGACCAAGAAGCAGTACCATACTATAAATATGTCCCTCCACCGATCTGCGAGAATAACGATGTCCTCCTGTATTGGAATCGAAAAATTATAACCGACAAGACGATAACCGCTAACATCCCGGATATCGTTTTGATCTTGAAGAGAGAAAAACTCATTCACATTATAGACATTGGAGTGCCATTATGTGCAAATGTCGAAAAAACACATATGCAGATAAAATAAACAAGTACATTCCGCTAGCTGACGAAATGAAGAAGATGTACAAAATGGAAAAGGCTCAGATAACACCTGTAATAATAGGCTGTATGGGAGAAATCCCACACAAATTACACAAGAGCTTACAGCGCTTGGACATAAACAAAAACTTATACTTACCAATGCAACGTGCAGTGATCCTGGATACCTGTAGCACCGTCCGTCGTGTCCTGGGGGAAAAGAAGTAAAAAATTAAAAGGGAGTCTTTCACATTTTTTATTTGAGACTCACCTCCTCATTAGGTGTATGTACTTGCTTGTAAAGCCGTACATAACACATACTTACCTGTAATACTTATTGCAGAGAAATGGCAAAAAAGGAAATAATAATAATAATAATAATATGTGCAAATGTCGAGAAAACATATGCAGATAAAATAAACAAGTACATTCCGCTGGCTGACGAAATGAAGAAGATGTACAAAATGGAAAAGGCTCAGATAACACCTGTAATAATAGGCTGTATGGGAGAAATCCCACACAAATTACATAAGATTTGGACATCAACAAAAACTTATACTTACCAATGCAACGTGCAGTGATCCTGGATACCTGTAGCATCGTCCGTCATGTCCTGGGGGAAAAGAAGTAAAAAATTAAAAGGGAGTCTTTCACATTTTTCATTTGAGACTCACCTCCTCATTAGGTGTATGTACTTGCTTGTGAAGCCGTACATAACACATACTTACCTGTAATACTTATTGCAGAGAAATGGCAAAAAAGGAAATAATAATAATAATAATAATAATAATTAATTGTCCAGCAGATTGTTCATTTACAGGACAAGATTACATCAAATAAATAACAAAAATTTAGTGTAAAATACAGCGAATACAGGGATATTTGAAACTGGCTGCTGATGTCTTCCTAGGACATTCAGAACGAGGCCTACGTTACTTATGCTGGGTTTACACGTGCATGTTTCTAGTGGCGCCAGCATGCACACCAGTGATACTTGTATGCCAGTAAACGTTTACACGTAGTCCCACTTTAATGTCGCCATTTCATTTTCTGTTGTACACTACTGTTACCATCAATTGAACTTTATTGAATAAATAATTTAAAATGTGTATTGAGAAAAAAAAATCATTTCCGGCGGGTTTTAAAAATAGTCACCAAACTATTTATTGATGATATTCAATTTTCTACTTCCATTTGTTTTTGTTGATTCTGAAGTATATGCATTCCTTAGAGACCGTATTTTCGCTTTGACTCCTTCCTTACCGAATCCTTCGATATCCATTGCCTTTGCAATTTTTAAATATGCCTTTTCTTTAGCGAACCTATCATTATAGGTTATTGAAAAGACATCTTATAAACAAGGATGCTGTTTATAAACTTCGAAAAATTTTATAATAAGGTCACCATTTCACTTTTTCAATTTAGCAGCCATCTCAAAAACAAAATTTACAAGAACACCACAAAATTCTTTGTTTCCAAAATAATAAAACATGCACTGGCGCGCCAATAAGTTGGAGATTTCCAACTTTTGGAATCAATGCATGCTATCATATCACTTACTCGCCAGTACATGTTTACACATGCAAGCTCATGCTTAGTGGCACGCCAGTTATGACTGGCGCCACTAGAAACATGCACGTGTAAACCCAGCTTAAATGACGTGTTTTTCAATTAGTTGTTGTAAAAAGATATCTTGCTCGTCTTTTGACTTAAACTGATTGAAAGTAACAATGAATTTGAATGTTTCATCATCATCAAACTTAGTGAAGCATCGTAATTTACATTTACAAGCAGCACCTGTTGTTCTAGATGGAATGAGACGTTCCTTCCAGTTAATGTGTTCAACCCCACGAACTTTAGAAGTTCTGATGACGTTTCTGCGATGATTATCTTCATTTCTCCTCCATTCCTTAAGCGCTATTTCATTATCACTCTCCCTGCTTGCAGAACTCACTGACATATTTGAAGTTAAAAAAGAATACGTTAAGAACTTGGAACACGTTTGAAGCAATCACAAAAACAGGAAGACTTCGATATTACAGCACGAATAATAGACATGAATAACAGCTGGTTAGGTTCCAAAACATTTGGCGCATGATCGTGCAAGGAGAACGAGCCATGACTTCCCATGCATTTTAGTGTTGGATGCAGAAACTACTTCAGTCATTGATTCAAGTTATTTCTGCGAGCAATGTTCAAAAAAGACACTTCGTATCTTTTGAACTATTAATCTGACTAGGGTGGTTTTTGCGCTCAACACGCATCTTGCCGTCCTGGGCTAGTTTTCATCAAAACAATTTTTGCATTTTTTGTGACTGAAGTAGTTTCTGCATTCATCGATTCAATTTCGTCATGGCTACGATATGAACAAATATAATATTCAATTGAAAAAGGAATTAAAAGAATTATAAATTGACGCCGATTAATCGGTGAACGTTTGTATATATAAATCATATCAATCAATCTGTCTCTTGTCATAAATTTTTGTATAGTTCTTTGCTAGAAGAATACATATTCTTCATTTTGAGCTTTTATCATTTGAATTTTTAAATGTATCTTTCTCATTCCACATATTGAGCAATCTTAAATTAAGATACAAATCCTACACAGGTAACTCTGGACCATCACCTATTGGCTGTATTTAACATGGAATTACATATGTATACTTTTAATTAGTGCTAGAAACAGAAAACGACTCTAGTCAATTCCATGGCTATATTAACCAAGGAATTACTTATGTATATTTTTAATTAGTGCTAGAAACAGAAAACGATTATCGTCAATCCCATTTCAGAAACTTATTGAATCCGGATTAATTTGTGTTTGTAAATACCTAAGTCTGTATCCTTACTTTATACGCCAATCCAGTTCCTTTTCATGCGACAGTAACGCCGCTTTATTGGGTAAGTGCCGAAATAGCTAGGGTACAACTCCAAATTATTTTGTTTTATTTTTCTAACGACATTTATGGAAGTTATTATCCACTGTGAGTTTGAAGCCATCAATTTAGGTATATTTTGCGACAAAAATATTTAATGAAGGCCGAAAATTATGCGAAAATTGTCATATCATGACGTAAAACCAGTCATTATAGACAAGATTGCGATTTTTGATTGATTTTTAGTAGTTTTGCGGGAAACTTCGGATGCTCATTGGATTAGAGGGAATGAAAGTTCTTATTTACCAAGTAGGGAGAAAAGAATTTAGTATTATACATATATACATGAAAAAATTACTGCTTAACAACTGTTCAGAATTACTTCAATTTTTGATTCAATAAATTTTCAAGCTCAATTAATAGTACCAATATTACATTAAAATAAATATATTGCATCTCGTAAGTAATACATCAAGAGTATTTTCAGATATAGATTGTAACTGCAAGGGTGGAGAAGAATAATTTAAACATGAGCTGCAGTTTGCATATACGTCAATCAGAAAATACACATTCCAAAACTGATTCTTCTTCTCCGACAAATGTACACTATATTTGTTGTAATCCATGTCTTTGTTCCAGTTCTAAAACCGTTCTTAGAATCTCTACTATTGAGACAGATACATTTAATAATTTTTGATTATATTAGAAATTCAACACAATTAATTGAATATCTAGCAGAAATCAACGTTCGTAAGTATTATTCATTTTTATCAAGAATGATTGTTTTGTGAACTTAATAATTAATATTATTATGTATTTGAATATTATCTTTTAGCTTTTAACTATGTTCATGCTGTGTAGCCAACTTCATGTTGTTGATAGTAATTGTTTTTGGTATACCAAGGTAAATGTGTTTGATCCTCAAGTTATATTATAAACTAGCTGATCCGGCGTACTTCGGAACACCACAGAATTGATAAATTCAGATTGCAAGGTACTATAGCCCATCTATTATATCAGGACCTTATAATCCGGACCTGATAAGGACATGTCAAACTGTGAAAAGATCTTCTTTTGTAGGAAATCAATCGAAATAGGAGATTTTTGTATTTGGCCGAGACTTTGCAGTTCCATTGAATGTCTTTTGAGTTTATATTACTTTATTCTATGTTAATTTATTGAAGATTATGCATAAGATATATGAATCTAACATGACATGCTTATTTAAGTGATTATATAGAAGTAATTATTTTATTGGACACAACTTGCCTATTTGAATATGAGCCTAACTAAAATGTAACAATGAAATGAATATGCATGTGCTGGGAATAATCCAAGTTTACCAAACTCGCTTCGTTCATATGGCGGTTTACTGTTGAGCGAGGTCGCTTCGTTCGCACGGCTGCTTGCCTTTAACTGAGTTTGCAACGCTCACACGGCATCTTAACGTTGACCGAGCACGCTTCGCTCGCACGGCACCTTACCGTGGACCAATCTCGTTCCGCTCGCACGACGTTCTACAGTTGACCGAGCTCACTTCGCTCACACGTAGCTTATAGTCAACCGAGCTTGTTTCACTCGCACGGCAGCTTGCCGTTAACTGAGCTCTTTTCGCTCGCACAGCAGCTTGGCATTGACCGAGCTCGATTTGCTCATACGGTGGCTTACCGTTGATCAAGTTTGCTTCGCTGGCACCGCAGCTTACTGTTAACCAAGTTCGCATCTCTAGTAAGACGTTTTGACGTTGACGGAGCTCGCTTCGCTTGCATGGCGACTTATTTTTGACCAAGCTCGTTTCACTCGCATGGCGAAAGAAAAACAGTCGATATAACCTGAAATTTCTAAACTCATTTTCAGGTCCTATCGGCTATTTTTGTTTGCTCCATCCTTAAGCAAATCTTATAAGCTGAATACGATGAATAAGTTCTCATGATATCATAAAAAATACTGTTTTATACAAAATGTATGAGACAATGATATTCCTCATTCCGATTTTTCAATACTTATTCTGCTATTCAAAAATTAGCCTGGCTATTCGTAGGACAAGTTGCCACGGATCTATCAAATGATGAAATAAAAAATTATCTTAAGTCTAAATTGACAACTAATAAATTAATAATCGAAAAAATATCCAATTCTGATGCAACTACATCATCTTGCAAAGTTGGTTTTGACTTAAATCACTTGGATCAAGTGAACAAAAGTGAATTTTGGCCAATAGGAGTTATAGTGAGACGATATTCTTTTTTTCAGAAGAAGCCTCCAAAGTAAATTGTCAAATAGAAGAAGAAAATACAAACGTCCTAAGTCAAACAGTAATAACGAATGATGCTGGGCATAAATCAAACTATTCTAAAAATATTTTTGAATTAAAAAACCTGCAAATATATTATCAAAATGTGGATGGTTCAAGAATAAAATTGAAGGAGCTCCATAATAATATTCTCAGTAAAAACTACGATTTTATTACTATTACAGAAACGTGGTTACATTGTGGTATAATGAACAATGAACTGTGCGATGCTCGATATTCAATTTTCAGGAAAGATAGACATTCGGTATCAACAGCAAAGGGCGGTGGTGTTCTAATTGCAATAAAAAATTAATTTAAACCTGTGCTAGTACATAGCAATATAGAAAGTAATAACTCCTATGACTGGGTATGTGCTAAAGCGACTGTATATAATACCAAGATTATCATAGTGTGCGTATATTTTCGTCCCGCAACTCCAACTGGAGAATATGAATATTTTCTTGAAGAAATCGAGTTTATTCCAGACATTTTACAATGTGAGAATGTGTTTTTTGTGGGAGACTGGAACATCAGTGAAGTGAATTCTCGACATTTTAATTTTGCTAGAGGAAATTCTAAATCAAAAACAGTTGATGAACTGATGGTCAAATTTTGTTTAATTTCATTGAACAATTGCATAAATATCAATTCCATTACATTGGATTTAATTCTCTCCAATGTGTGTGAAGTTGAATTGGAACTTATTGTTACTCCACTTGTCAAAGAGGATAGATTCCATCTCCCACTCCAAATCACAGTACCTTTTGTGAAACAAAACATACAGTAGCCCAGATATACAATATAACTGAAAAAAGGCTGATTACGATAATAGTATATTGTACAACAAGTATAGAAAATTACCTATTTCACACGAGGTGTGTAATTTTCAGCACGAGACGGAGTCGAGTGCTGGAATCACACAAGTGTGAAATAGGTGATTCTATACATGTTGTACACTATACTTTTCCTACGATCACAGTTTTTAATGAAATATGCAGGTGAATCATTCGTATAACTGAGATTTTAAATCTATTTTCACAAATATAAAATAATTTAGGCATTTTAATTGTTTGCTCTGCTTATATATTGTGATATTAATTTTAGTTATGATTTGGAACATTATTGATATATTTTCTATCAGTTGTTTGACATTGCATTGTTGTGTAATCTAATTGTTGCAAACTACGGAAAGATTGAATCTGATTGGTCCACTCTCACCAGGCGACCTTCTGATTGGTTCATTAGTTAGAGTTTTCTGTGATCTCGGGTAGCGTGTTTTCTAAATTTTCGTCACTAACCATTTTCCAACTGCAGTAATGATATTTGTGGATATCTAATTTTGGTTATGGTACAATAATTACATACATAATTTCTCGATTTCAAAAGAATGTGATGGAACGTGTTTTGTCTGCTTCAATTTGACAGTTGTGATTCGTAGTGTTGCCAACCTTCGGAATATATATTACAAGAATAAGAAAATAATTCCAACAGAACTTAGTGCAATTTTGTTATTTAAATGTGGCTTATAAAAGAGCAAACAGAGATTTATATCAAGTCCGTGATATTTATCAATAATCTTGCTAAATATATCATATATATCACCTAAAGAATATTCAGAATGAATTATTGATATATGAGTTGGTCAAACTGGTGTGAGAAATCATTTCTCACGACTTTTCGCACAGTTGTGTGAAATTGTAAGTTTTCTAGTTGTGTTTTGTATGAGAAATATGTTGTTTTCAATAGTGATCGTAGAAAAAATATATTCTCTACTGAATAGTTGTGATCGGCATGTATTAGATGAAAACTTCAATCCAGATGTAAATACGGCTAAATTTCATAAAATTAAATACGAGATATTTGATGAGTGAATTCCGAAGTATACATGCAAGAAAACTAATTTCCCTGTCTGGTTTACAGCTGAAATTGTAAAGTAAGATAAAATTAAAAAACAAATACTACAAAAAATCTAAACAAGAATAAGTTGAAAAGTTGAAAAATTGTTTCAAAAAACATACGTTTTATTTTGGAATCTTTAGGCTATCGATTTCGGACAATCGTTCATCTTCAGGCCTTGGCTAAAAAATACATTGTTATTATAATTTTGAAAAATATTTAAATAGCGTTTTTTGATATAAAGTTTTGTAATAAATTTAAATTTAGGATTAGTCTAGTCAAGTTATAATATAAATATTGAAAAATCATATTTGTTTTTTGACAATTGAAGATAGGAGGCTAGAACACGTGTTGAAAAACTTTTTTGTGAGGTTAAGAATTTAAATATATATAAATAAAGAGAAGTAGGTGCATGCAATATTCGAAAACAATGAATAGGCTTACCGTCAATGGTTTAAAAGCAGCTAAGTTTGTAAAAAGTCATGATTATGTTTAAATTTAATAAAGTTTTGTTCTGAAACATTTTAGCGTGTGTTTCAGTCAAGTGGGCGAATTACATTGAATTATGGGTGGAGTGTTGTTTCCGGATTTGTGTCATGTGTGGTGTCGGGAGAATGGCGGTAATAGTTTGAAAATATGATTTTCGGGGAAAAAAGTTTGATCGTTTAATATATGTTGTTCTTCATTATTTTTAAGGTGTTTTAAGATTTCTAGTTTTTCTAAAAGTATGAGTTTATCATAATTATCTTCTTTGTGTAGTAGTTTACTGTTGTCAATTGTAGATGAATGATTCTCTGTTTTTAGATGTGTGCCAAATGCTGACGGAGGGTTGTTTTTGACATGTTCTTTGTATCTTATTTCAAATTTACGTGTTGTCATTCCAATATATGTACTGTTGCAATCATCACAATTAATTTTGTAAATCCCACTGCTATTATTTTTTGATGTTGTTGGTTTAGTGTTGGTGAAGATGTTAGCTAATGTGGGGTGTGATTTGGAAGTTGGTTGTATATTGTGTTTCTTGAGTGTACGGTTTATCTTGTTGTGAATATTTGTATAATAGGGTATGGAGATGTATTTTGTAGTGTTTTTGCTGTGTTTATAAATTTGTTGTAGGGTTAAGTTACGTTGTGTATTTTTAAATATATTTTCTATTAAATCTAATGGGTAGTTGATGTTTGAACCTATTGTTGTTATTGTTTTTAGTTCTGAAGTGAAGTGTGTGTGTGAAAGAGGGGTGATCAATAATCTCTGAAACATGTATCTAAAGGCACTAACTTTAATTTGTGGTGAGTGGTATGAATTATATGGAATTATTATGTCTGTGGATGTAGATTTTCTGTTTATATTGTATTCTATTTTGTGTTGTGAGTGTAATAGCGTGAGATCCAAAAAAATAATAGTTTGATTTTGTTCTGTTTCCAGCGTGAATTTGATTTTTGATAAATTATTAATGTCGTTTAGGAAAGTATCTAATTCTGCATCATCACCATTCCAAAAACAAAGAATATCATCAACATATCTTTTCCAGAATAAAATTTTACTGTTTAAAGGGTTGTTGAATATATATGCATCGTCCTGCACAAAATATTTTAGTCGTTTGAAGTGTTTATCTCCAAAAAAAAAAAGGTAGATGCCCTGTTGAGGTAAGCCCAAGTCATTTGTGCAAACGTGGTTATAGAACACAATGGAGGCCGATACGCTTAAAATTATAAAACTCAAAGCTATTGATAATTGGATGCAATGGATATTCCAAATTTTCATCTTACTAAAAGAAAAAGAAGTTATGCAAGTTGTTGATGGCGATTCAAGGAAACCTGAGCTTAGAGAAGAGCCCACTCTAGAACAGAATGAAGATTTGAAAGATTGGATCAAGCTTGAGAATAGTGCTCAGAAAATAATTGCAACATCTGTAGCAGATAATTTATTAATTCATATTGCTGGCAATGGTACTGCAAAAGATATGTGGGATTCTTTGCATAGTCTGTTTGAACAAACATTCGAAACAAGCATTCATATGCTTCAACAACAATGGTATAAATTGAACAAAGACCAAAAGGACAGATACATTGCTAAATTGAAAGATTTAGCGTTACGCTTACAAGCATTAGGAGAACCCATATCAGACAATATGATAATAACGGAAATTTTCATGACATTGTCAATTGATGAATAGTCATTTCATCACGGCCTGGGAATCAACTGCAGCTACTCACGCACTCTTGAAAATTCACTGAGAGGCTTCTTGCAGAAGAAAATAGAATTTCAGTTCAAGAAAGAAGTTTAAGTGAAGTTCTTGCTACTATGAAATCTTTTAAAAATAAAAACACCAAGTACAAACACAATGAAAAATGGAAGTGCTTTTTGTAACAATTGTAAAAGAATGAACACTGGACAAATAACTGCTGGTCGAATAGACACAGCTAATTTAACAATGTAAATAGAAAACCTACAGGCGAGGTCTTATTGGCTGGAGCAACAGTGTGTTTAACTGAATCTGAACCAAATTCAGAGGTTTGATATCTAGATTCTGGTGCATCACATCATATGTACAATCAAAAGCGATGGTTTATCAATTTTATACCATTTAATAAGCGAGAGCCAGTAAAAGTTGGCAAAAAAGGCATATATACTCGGACAAGCCTAACCTGTCGCTTGAGAATTTATCTTCTGGAGATAGAAATAGCCTGACCTAACTGTATCTATCTCTCTCTTACTAATGCTGTGAAAGGAACAGTTGTTGCATGACGTTTGTCTTTCCAAGCTAAGACATACTCTATTGCTGATGTCCTCTTTAATTTCTACCTACCGCCTTGTACCAGTAAGAAACGTATGTCTGCGTGAAAATATTTTGTTCATTCGCTTCCATGAGCGCACTTAGTAATTTTGTTTGGCTAATCAATAAGGTTTGAGCCACGCGAAGATTGAATATAACTGAATTAAACGCTTCTTTCTCTTCACTTGTTGATTTAGGACATTATGTACATTTCGTATGTAAAGCAAACATTATCGGAGTACAAATTTTTTTCTTAAAAATTATTTATATTTGATATACTGTTTTATCGTGGTTATTGATTTTTGATATAATTAATTCAACCACGACAAATCATAAATCCGTTCTATAAAATGTTCTGACTTTGATAAACAATACATAGATAAACGAAAAGAAATATATAAACGCTTTCAAGAACACAACATATACCATGTTAAATGCAAAGAATCTATTCAAGTCTGCGTTACCTTAAAATTTTCAAGAAACAGGACTCAAATTTTAGATTAATAATCCTAATCTTCAACAAGATTATAATATGTGAGGAAAATAATTTGAATGCTTTAGAGGTAATCCAAATGGAAATCGAGAAGTTGTAATAGATCAAAGCAACGTATCACCTTTAATTATAGATTTAGAGGATTTCAGTGATGATACCGATGACTCCGATAGTTTGTTGCTGATGATTGTAACGGTAATGATATGTTCAATAACATTATAAATTATTAATTACGATAACAAATATCTTTTATGACAATTCTTGGTTTTATCTTTTGATTATTATTCTATTTTATTATTATTATTTTTATTATATATATGTACATATTCAATAAATGAAGTATTCTCTAATAAATTTAAAACTTTTGAGAATAAAATGCGTACGCCGCTGACGACGTCAGTTTCCTATCTTAGCCGATCTTGAATCATACGATTATCGAACTTATCCGATGGGACTCATTTGACTTGTCCGAGTATATCTACAAGCTTTAGAGGAGATGTAAACATCCTTGCATACAATGGTCAAACTTGGATTGAGAAACACCTGTCCCAAGTACTTTTTGTACTTAAACTTACCTATAATCTTTTTTAGCTGGTTGTGCGCTCGATAAAGGTTTGACTCAAATTTCTACAGCTTGAGGATGCCATTTTGAGAAGGATGGTCATATTATTGCAGTGGGAGTACGAAAACACAGGCTATGTGTTATGCAATTCAAAATACTTCAAGAAGAAGATGATAAAATCCTTGCAAAAACTGCAATCAAGGATGATCTTCACATATGGCATCAAAAATTAGCACATCAAAACATTAAACATGTAGAAAGCTATTTAGATTCAGAAGGTATTCAAATCAATAAAGAAGAGGATTTATTTTGTGAGGGATGCGTTTATAGTAAACTTTTTCACGCTATTTCTTGTTATCAAAAGATGATTATTCTCATTACAGAACCGTATTTTTCCTGAGAGATAAAACTGTAACAGCTAATCGAATAAAAGATCATATAAGTATGGCAGAAATTCATCTTGGAGCAAATATGAAAACGCTTAGTGGATTAGAGTTCGTTAACTCAACAGTTGATCATTTATTAAAAGGGCGTTGAATACAGCATCAGAAGACCGTAGCCTACATACCAGAACAAAATGGATCAGCAGAACGCAAAAACCGCACATTAGTTGAGAGTATGAGATCCATGATGAGGGTTTACCTTTAAAACTGTGGGCAGAAGGCATCATTATATTTATGTATATACTTGATCGAACAGGATCAAGCTCTCAACCAAGCAAGGTTCCATATCAGTTATAGTTTCAACGCACAGCTAAAATAAATAAATTAGTTGTGTTGTATTGTTGCATGTATTTAAGTGATATTTATGCATAAAACTATTAGTATTTACTAAGGCTTTTTATTCACAATTTGTCATCACTAATTCTCATAATACAATGTTGCCAACCCTATCATCTTGAACATATCACACATCCCCTTTTCTTAAAATTACAAATATATTGTATTTCAAATTACTTGCAAAAACTTAAATTAGTTGTGATACTTTTTAATAATTTTTAATTTATATAAGTTTAATATATTTTATATTCTTTAAACTTTAAGGGAATTTGGTGAGGTCGGCTGCTTCGTCTAAGGCTTCCTTCTAATTCCTTTTGATCTCTTCCCGTAGCTTGTTGAACTTGGCTGGGGGCTGGTTTAGGGATTGGTTGGAGATCACGGCGATTTCTTCTAATTGATGATCCATCTGCCTCGACTATGTACGATCTTGGCGTTGAATGTTCTCGTACTACTCTTCCTCTCTTTCTTTCGTTAACTAGCCATACTGCTTGACCTTCTTCTAATGGAGATGTTGGACTTACACGATGACTTTTATTATACTGCTTCTCCTGACGTGTTTTTTCTTTATCGAATGCCTTCTTTACTCTTTTGTGATCTGGCAATTGAGGATAAAGATATTTTTCATTAACAGTGAACCCTTCTCTCAAATTTCGTCCCATTAAAAGTTTTGCTGGTGATACTCCACATGATGGTAACGGAGTATTGCGATAAGCTAACAATCCACGTTGCATGTCATTGGGATTCTTCTTTAGAATCATTTTGGCTGTTTTGACAGCGGCTTCCGCTTGTCCGTTGGATTGAGGGTAAAATGGACTACTAGATACCCATTTGAAATTGTAAGTGGCTGCAAAATTTCGAAATTCCGAACACTCGAATTGTCTCCCGTTATCACTTCGCACTATTTTTGGTACACCGTATCGCGCAAACATATTTTTTAAAACGTTGATAATGTTCTCACTTCTAATATTATTTAATTGTTCTATTTCAATAAATTTCGAGTAATAGTCCACAACGACCACAAAGTTTCTTCCCTTATACTCGAATAAATCGACACCGATTGTCGCCCACGGTAATGGTTCAGTTTCTAAACTTAAAAATGGTTCGACACGAGGTTTATTTTCGATATTACACGTTTCACAATTTAGAACTCGATCTTCTATGTGTTTGTTAATATTTGGCCACCAAACTGTTTCTCGCGCGCGTTGCTTCGATCGCACGATTCCCAGATGACCAGAGTGTAGATTTTCTAGATATTGCTGTCTAAACCTCTTCGGAATCACAATTCGATTGTTGAACATCAGCATTCCATTTACTATTGTAAATTCTGAAGCATGTTTTGCGAAAGGAGTAGTTATGTGATCAAACTTTTTTGGCCAACCATTCTTTGTGTATTCTATTACCTTTTTGATGGAAATGTCTTCTTCTTGGGCCTTGATAATATCTCCTTTAGTTACATGATTTTCACTGATGAATTCTTCTACTACGCTGTTTATTAATATAGGCTCGCAATCTAAAACATCTGGATCTTCTTGTCCATCATTGGTTGGTGCTCTTGAAAGTGCATCGGCTACTCTTAACTCTTTGCCCGGAATGTATTTTATATTATATCTGAATTTCATCAATCTCATTCTAAATCTTTGTAGACGAGGGGTTAACTCAGATATTGGTTTCTGTCCTAAAATCTGCACTAACGGTTTATGATCCGTATTAATTTCAAAATCTTTTCCTATTAACCACTTTTCCATACGTTCACACGCCCATGTGATGGCTAGTGCCTCCTTCTCTATCTGCGCATATCGTCTTTCGGTAGAACTTAATGATTTTGAACAGAACATAACTGGCTTCCACGTATTATTTTGTTGCTTTTGTTCTAATACACTTCCTAATCCATAACACGAAGCGTCTGCTGATACTCTTGTATCCGCTGTAACATCAAACATTGCTAAAATTGGCGCTCTTGCTATTTCTCTTTTTAGGTTGTTGAATTGTTCTTCATGATCTTTCAACCAAATATATTCATTTTTCTCATTTATTAGTTCTCTTAGTTTCTTAGTTTTCTCTGATGCGTCCGGTAGGAATTTCATTACGTATGTAACAAGTCCTAAGAATTGTCTTATTTGCTTTCTATCTTTTGGTATAGGATATTTTATTATAGCCTCTACTATTTTTATGTTAGGTTTAATACCTTCTTTTGACACCGTATGACCTAAATAATCTATTTCATTCATATTGAATTGGCATTTTTCTAAATTCAATGTTACGTTATGTGATTTCAAAGTTTCTAAAACCTTTTTGATATTTTCATCATGCTCTTTTTGTGTCTGTCCTATAACTAACAGATCATCCGCGTGAACAAGGGTTCCTTCTATATTTTCTAGAATTTTTGTTATTTTCTTTTGGAATACTTCGGGTGCACTGGTTATACCAAATGGTAGTCTTTTGTACTGAAATCTCCCAAAAGGTGTAATAAAGGTTGTTAAATGTCGGCATTCTTTTTCTAATGGAATTTGCCAAAATCCAGAATTTAAATCAAATTTGGTAAATAATTTAGCATTACTTAATTTTGTTAGTGACTCGTCCACTGATGGTAATTGGTATCTTTCTCGAATTACATATTTATTCAGCTCTGTAAAATCGGTACAAATTCTAATTTTGTTACCTTTTTTCGGCACCACGACTAGAGGAGCATACCATTCAGTTGCTTCTTCCACTGGTTCAATTACGTTATTCTTTTGCATTTTCAAAAGTTCTTTCCGTAGACTTTCATGTAGCGGTAGTGGAATTCGTCTTGGAGTACTTACTGCATAAGGAACTGCGTTTTCTTTAATACGAATTTGATGCATTTCATTCTTGAATTCTCCTAGTCCAGAGAATACTTGTGGAAACTGTTTTAATACCTTTTCTTTGATTGTGTGAGTATTGAGTTCTTCAGTTGTTTCGTCGATCATTTTTCCCTTGATCTTCAGTTGTTGATTCTCAAATTTCGCTATCTTCAGTATCTCCAGTTCTGCTCTTCCTAATAAATTCTCCTTGGTATCTACGACATACATTTTTATCTTCTCTGAGCGATCGTTATATTCAACCGGTAGAAATACTTTCCCGACTACATCTATTTTCTTTTTACCAGGACCAATTAGCTCCGCATTTGTTTTGTAAATGGGAATTTTACCTGGAAGTTTCTTAAGAACATCCAATTTTAGAACAGTAGCATCTGCTCCTGTATCTATCTTAAATTTTACTAAAGCTTTATCTATTTTAAGTTTTACATACCATGGTTTTTTCTTGTTTTGATTACCAGATTTTATTGATATTTCATCCTGTAACCATTCCAAATCACTGTCGGATTCTTCTTCCTCCTGGTCTCGATTTAAATTGTCTACCTTTTTCGTGCGGCACATTTTTGCGTAATGTCCTTTACAATGACATTTGTTACATTTTGCATTAGCAGCTCTGCATTCTTGATATTTGTGAGGTGTTCCACCACATCTTGTACACTGATTTATTTTTTCAACTCGTTTACTTCGGCTGTTGCCTTCATATTTCTTCGTTGATGCATTATATTTTCTGCTCGATTGAAAATTCTTCTTTACAACTCTGTCGATTTGTTTATTGTTTTCTTCTCCATTTCTTATAACTTTCGATCCTTCTCTAATCGTTTCACTTTGAAGAATTTTATCAATCACTTTTTCCTTCGTGATTCTATCATCCATCTGCATGGATTCGGAAAGTTTTCCGTCTTTTACGCCTACTATCAGTCGATCTCTTATCAATTCATCTTCTAGATCACCGAATTGACACGATTTTGCTATTTCAATAACATCAGCCACGAATTCTTCTGCTTTTTCGTTGTCGCCTTGAACTCTTCGATTAAACTTTACTCTATTGAAAATTTTATTTGACTTGTTGTTGTAGTATTCATCGAATAATTTCACTGTTTCTTCGTAACTTTCCAGATCGTTATCTGTCTTTTGTAATGTTGACAAAAGTCTGTTGACTCCCAGACCCATGTGCAACAGTAAATGATTAACCTGTTGTTTTTGTTCAAGATTATCTACTTTCATTGCTATTCTGTACCTTTCATACGTCTTTTTCCATTCTATCCAGTCCAATCTATTGAATGAAAACTTTTCTGGCATGGGAATAACTCCGCATAAAGTATTTGCATTCTGTGCAGGTGGTACCTGAGCTTGAATACCATTTATCAATGCTTGCATTTGTTGAAGCTGCGTCCGCAGAGCATTAACTTCTTCTGCTTTCCCGGTCTTTTTTCTAACCTCACTTCTTTCGGCTGCGTCTCTGTGCATGTATTTATTTTTTTCCGGGAGTTCACTAGGTTCTATTACCGCTTTCCGTTTTTGGAAGTAACCTGACACCATGTGTTGTATTGTTGCATGTATTTAAGTGATATTTATGCATAAAACTATTAGTATTTACTAAGGCTTTTTATTCACAATTTGTCATCACTAATTCTCATAATACAATGTTGCCAACCCTATCATCTTGAACATATCACACATTAGTGATTTTTGGTACACTGGTTTATGCTCATATTCCCAAAGAAAAGAGACAGAAGCAGAAAGAGGCTACTTTGTAGGTTATGATATAAAACAAAAGATTTTCGAATTTGGTTTCTAGAGACTAATAAAGTGGAAATTAAAAGAGATGTGATCTTCGCTGAAAATAAGTTTCATGGGATCTCATTGGAAGAAGAAGAAACATTTGAAAATTCTGTAGATTCTGAAAATCGTGTTTACTCAAAAATATCTGATTCCAGTGAGAATACAATCGGAAATGATAGTTTTTTCCCTGATGAAGATGAACTTTTACAAGAGGAGCAACAAGGGATTGAAGCTTCTGAAGTAGATCAAGAGATCAGACAATTAAGATATAGAACCAAGATCAAGAGGCCAATTAGATATCAAGATGGATTTGATTGTGGTATAGCTCTTTTAACTGAAATTGATGAGCAATGTAGCTATCAAGGAGCAATCATTGAGCCTCATGCAATACAGTGGAAAGAAGCCATGGATGGAAAGATTGCATCGTTAAATAAAAATGAAACATGGAAAGTAATATCTAACCAAAATAATATAACATCAATAGAAAATCGTTGGGCGTATAAAATTAAAAGAAACCCCAATGGTTCAATGAATTTTGCTGATTCTTGCAATTTACATAGACGATGGGTTGATTGCAGCAGCAAATAACAAGATTATTCTAGATCTGTTTCCAAATTTGGAACAGGAATTTGGAATAACTACAAGTGATCTTAGCTTGTTTTTAGGATTTCAAATAAAAAGAGATAATGAGGAATCAATTTTTCTACACCAAACCGGATACACTAAGAAGATATTGGAACGATTCAACATGAGAGATGCAAATCTAGTTTGCGTACCTATGGACAAAAATCAGGAGTTGAATGTCTTAGTGCATGATAAAAAACAGTCTAATGGTGGGCTCACTCCTTATAGGGAAGCAAAAGGTTCTTTAATGTATCTTGCTATTGGAGCAAGACCGGATATTGCGTTCGTGATTAGTATCCTGAGTTAGTATTTAGAAACACCTAATGAAATACATAGGAACGCAATCAAAAGAGTATTAAAATACCTCAAAGGAACAGTTGATTATGGTTTAATATTTCACAGTGATTCTACTATCGTACAGTGATGCTGATTTTGCGGAGGATACTGAAACACGTAGATCTACTTCAGGATCAGGTTTTGAATTAGGACCGAGTACTATTTCATACTGTTCGCAGAAACAAAAAACGGTTTCACTGTCCACTACAGAATCGGAGTATAACTTATGAAAATTGTCAATCGTTTCAATATCATTTTTGACCGTTTCACTAGAACTGTTTTTGCATGAGCTTTAATTTGATATCAAACTCGACAGAATCAAGTTACCTACTGAAAAAAAAACAATTGACGAGCGTTTGCATGTGATGTCCAAATATGTTATAATAATTTTGATCTCATATTATGATTTTTATCACCTAGTTCTTTTCTTCGCATGAGTAGTATAGAATAACATTCATCTGGAACATATTTCTAAATAATTAGCGCTTCTTTTGTCATTATAAAAATTTGAATTACTCTAGAATTCGTTATATATTTAGCGCATTTCTACAAAAAAAAAAAATAGGCTATAATATGCATTTTGGCTGGCTGGCTGGCGTGACGTTGAGGTCTCAGCAATTACAGCACTTACAGACTTGAAACAGGTACTAAATGAAAGATTGCTGTAGAATTCTGATAATCGAAAGAAGTTATGTTTTGTTTATGCTAACTTATATTATTCTAATTCTTAGTATCGGCTGGAATATGGACCACCTGGTTATTTGATAATTGAGAAGTCGTGTTTTGTTTATTTTGCTGACACAGTATTTTAAATCGTGGTGTCGGCTGTTATGTTGAAAAATAAACCACCCTAGCACAGGCAGTCAAGATTAGAGACTCGAGCGCTTAGCATCACGTTAAGTAGGTCAAAGCCTAGCGTAATTTTTAATGCAATAGCATTTTTACATTAACTTTAACTTTACCATAATTGTAGTTTGTGTTAATGAAATATACGAAAGAATCTGCTTGGTGTTATTTTGTGTACGGGTAGTATCCTTAATTCACCAAATTTTTTACATCTGGCGACCGTGACAGGACAGTGCGTATTCGGTTTTAGTTCGCGCGCGGATGCAATTGTATTAATTTGGTTGTTTAGCTATCGCTGTTGTGACTACGCGTGGTGCAAGTTTATAGTGGTACTGAGTGTTTATAGTGAAAAGAGTTGTTCGCGTGGCCAGTTTTTTCCGCGGAACATACTTTTCAGAATTGCATCTGTGCAAAAATGGAAACACTTAAGAGACGTCGTTCGGCTCTTCCTTGCGCTTTTATACGTATCGCTAATCAGTTAGACGAGTTATCAAAAACTGAAAAGAGCGATGTGAGAGAATAGAGCTGCTACAAGAGAAAGAAGACTTCTTGAAGATAGCGAATGAAGCGATGTTCACAGAGCTACTGGAAATAAACGCTACTGGAGCAGATGTTGACAAGGAACTGGAGGAATGTGATGGATACACAACAAAATTCAAGTTGTTGAAAATTTCGCAAAAGCACATCAGTGATTCCAAATCTGCAAGCAGAGTTTCTAGTGAAGCTGGCAGCTCAGCAAATAATATCCGTAAGCTTAAATTACCTCAATTAGAATTTAAGAAATTTGGAGGAGATTTAAAAGAGTGGCTGCCCTTCTGGAGCCAATTCAGAAGAATTCATGAAGATATAGACATTCCACTGGTAGACAAGTTTCAATATTTGTTGTTAGCTATTACACCTAGCACGAGAGCTAGGGAACTAGTTGAGAGCTATCCACCAACTGCAGAAAATTATGAGGAAGTAATTAAATGCCTGAAATCAAGATTTGGCACAGAAGATTTGCTGGTAGAGGTATATACTCGAGAATTATTGAAATTAGTTGTGAATGATGACATGTCAAATCAAAACAGGCTCAATTTAGTGACATTGTACGACAAAATTGAGAATCAATCAAGATCTTTAGATACGATGGTAATAAAAGTATATTATATTACGAGGGACTTAAGTGCTTGATTTAATCCTGAAGGTGGAGTTTATTGCACGAGACACAGTCGAGGGCAATACTCACCCGAGGGATTTAAGGCACTTAAGTCTTGTGTTATTCACGCTATTTTTCGCACTACCGTATTATATTGAATCACAATAGTCTAAAAGCAGATTAATTAATTTTACAATTTTGACAACAACAAACTTGATACAAAAATGTTGCATTAATTTACCATAATAACAAGGCTGGCTACAGCAGTTGTTCAATAAATAAGCTTGCTGTCAAAAAGATGAATGAGAAAATTGATATTGATAAGGCTGCGGAAGAGGTAACTGTAAAATGATTTTGCCAAAAGTCTAGAAAATTTACGAACAACAATACGATGCATTTGTGAAACTGTGTGAATTGCAATAATGCTAATACAAATCAAGAATAAGGGTTTGAATTCTAATGACAAAATTCAATTTGACATTTAGGTAAGTACTTTGATTATTCAGTAGTTATGGAAAAATTTGTTTATATTACTTTTGTCTCTTTTGATTCTTGATCATTTTAGATCCCGAGGGACTAAACTCAAACTTGAGTCCCTGAAATAAGAGATTAAATTCGTTGTTTACTCCCGGGAGTGCGAAAAAACTGAGACGTGCGCAGCCATGTTATATCCACTCGTTGAGTCATGTCTACCAGAAGATTTGTTAAGAATATGGCAACGATCTGAAGATCTTTCAGGAAGAGCAGATACTACTTTAAAGAACCGATTAGACAGTTTAATGTCGTTCATGAAAACGGAAGTAGAAAGTGAAGAGCGAATTAAGCTAGATGTTGAAGGATTTGGTTTAGGTGGAGGAGAAAAATGCAATGAAACTAGGACTAAACCAGCTGATTCAAACTTACCTACTGCTGCAGGACTACTGAATTATGATAATTCAACGTGTGTCTTTTGTGAGGGGAATCATGTTGTGCAGAAATGTTTTAAAGCTCAGAAGTTGACACTTGAGCAGAGAAGGAAGGTTATGATGCATAAAAAAGCTTGTTTTCGGTGCGCGAAGTTGGAACATATAAGTAGAAGATGTCGCGAACGCGTAAAATGGTTAATTTGCAATGGAGCTCATCATGTTTTACTTTGCCCTAACTTAGTAAGGAAAAACAGTGCAGGAAATACGGATCGCGAAGGGACAGAAACTTAAACCGTCGGCAGTGGTTAATCGAAAAAAATGCAACAGGAAGTTGCATTAGCAAATCATACAAACGTACCGGTATTTTTACAAACTTTGCGAGTGAGAATGTATAGTGAAACCGCGAAACGAGAAGTGCGCGCAATTCTTGATAGTGGATCGCAACGATCTTATATTTTGAAAAATACTGCTAAAGAACTTGGATATATTAGCAAAGGCACAGAGATAATTGGTCATGCGTTGTTTGGAGGTGCGCAAACATCGACGTACGGTTATTCAGTCTAGATGACACTTACCGATGTATATTCGAGGTATTGGATCAACCTATCATATGTAATAATATATCTTCAATCTATCCTGGAAACTGGACATCGGAGTTGCAAAGAAAAGGCATAATCGGATAATCAAGCAGGTAGACCTATCGAGCTACTAATTTGCTCAGATGTACCAGGTGAATTACTAACTGGCAGAAGACACATACTCACAAGCGGATCAGTTACTGTGGAGACTGCACTTGGCTGGGTGATCATGGGAAAAGTGTCGAACAGTAAACCTTCTTCTAGTACTATTACAGTGACATCTTTACTAAATAATGGAACGCCTATTGTGGATTTATGTCAGTTGGATATGCTGAGGATCACAGGTCCGGGTGGAAAGCAGTCCAAAGCAGAGTTTGAAGAAGCTGCTATAAACACAGCCAATGAGACTATCATTGCAAATGAAGCAACGCTTTTGTGGAAAGAAGGACATTTACCATTGCCAAGCAAAGATACTTTAGCCAATCAATTAAATTTCCCGGTAGAAAGCTGCAGGATTCTGGCTACTGTGAGAAGTATCAAGAAGTATTTAATGATTGGTTGAAAGACGGGATAATTAAGGAAGAGCCACAGGGAGAATTATCTAACCCTTCACACTATTTTACACATAGACCTGCAATAGAAGAGCAAAGTTTAATCATGAAGATTCGGCCAATATGTGATGAATCGGCAAAGGGAAGCGGAAGACCTTCATCAAATGACTGTTTGAAGGAGGAATCAAATCTGATTTAATTGATACCACTTCGCTTTAGACAATGTGAGATAGGAGTAACAGCTGAGAATATGTCCAGTCAATTAGAATGGAAAAAATTGATTCAATTCGCATTAAAATTGAGAATTAATTGGAAATTCAGTCCATCTTCAGCATCCTGTTGGGGAGGATAGTGGGAGAAGCTGATCAATTCGTTAGCATATGTTTCAAACGAACTTGTAGACTTATCGCCGTTGATTCCTGCAATGTTCATTCGGGAACTTATGGAAACGGGTATACCGGACTGTGACGTGGTTGACGCGTGTTCGTTGAATATACAGTTTCGTTATTCAAAAAGTTTACGTAACGATTTGCGAGAAAGGTTCTGAATTGAATATTTGGAACAGTTGCAACAGTACAACAGGTACAAAGAATCGGGTAGTGTATCTATCGGTGACGTGGTTTTAATCGGTAGTGACAATTCTAAACGTATAGACTGGCCGTTAGCGCAAATTGTTGAACTTTATCCCGGAGAAGACAGAAAAATTCGTTTAGTTAAGTTAAGAACTGCAAACGGTTTTTTACTGCGCCCGATCCAACGGATTTATTTTTTGGAAGGCGCTAGCTCCGACACCATCGTGGAGTCAGCGAGGATTGCCAGTGATGACAACAGACTAAATCCAGATGCCAGCTGTAAGCTGATTTCATCGACAGATGATGCTGCCGATGAGATGACTACTTCAGCTCCAGGTGCAACAGAAGGTGTCAGTGTGTCAGACGCGAGTGCAGTGCAGTGCGTGGGTGATCGCGTTTCGAGGTTCGGTCGGAAAATGAAGGTTCCGGAGAGGTTTGGTTATTATTAGATAAGAGAATGATATTTGTAAGATTGTCAAACTTCTATAGATTTTTGGAAAATTTTTGATACATTTAAATTTGGAATTTCCCAGGTAGAAGAATGTTATAAAATTCTGATAATCGAAAGAAGTCATGTTTTGTTTATGCTGACTTATATTATTCTAATTCTTAATATCGGCTGGAATATGGACCACCCGGTTATTCGATAATTGAGAAGTCGTGTTTTGTTTATTTCGCTGACACAGTATTTTAGATCGTGGTGTCGGCTGATATGTTGAAAAATAAACCGCCCTAGCACGGGCAGTCAAGATTAGAGACTAAAGATTGAAAGAAAAATTAAAAAATTAATTACTGCTGAACTATGCATGATTGAAATCTGAAAATTGTTGCACAGAATGAGCAGCATGTCAGTAATTGAATTTTATTCTCCAAAATTCAAACCGATATGGGTTAGTATCCAGTTTAGGGAAGAAACTATATATTTCAATATTTCGCGAGTTATACTAGATATTGACATGCAGTTTCCGATGTTATTATGTAGTATCAGAATGAGTTCGATTTTTGTTTTCATGATCAATTTAGGCCAGTGCATGACCACCCATTACTTATTTTCTTGAATCTGTAGCTTTGGAGGTAATTTTCAGAGATTCTTTTTTATATAGCTTTGGTAGAGATCAATTTATTATTTTTAGGTACAGCACATGACCTCCCGTCAGTCAATAAGTAAACAATGAAGATTAAAGAGTACTTATTTTTGAGCTTGTACGTGCACAAATTATGTACCTATCAAATAGTCAACTTGAAATGAAAGCTCCTGTTTCGTAGGTTTGCCCAAACTACTTGATTTCAAGCTTAGTGATTGTGGGAGATGGTAATTTGCGTAATCTCTGAGGTAACAAGCATTTATGAGCTGTCAAAAATGCGCTTTCATCATCAAGATGATTCTTCCATTTTTAATAATGTGGTGTTTCACACGATAAATAAGTAGATACTTCTATACTTATAGTCCAAGATCCCAGACCCGCCAGACCTTATTTATTTTCTGAGAAACAAAATTTGAAGATTAGAATAGTGTTAGTCGGTACTTTGATCATACACATATTTACTAAATTGTGCCGACGGCCAATTTATAGATACGAGGTGTTATAGGTACATCAAGACAATACTCACTTTTCTTGAAGTCTGAGTGCTGATTTTTATGTACGTTCTAGAGAATATTGTTGAAAATTGATAATCATCACTGCCAGACACTTCTCATTGGCGGTAATTCCTGCTAAACGCTTTAAAGCTCGCAAAAAAATATCGTAATCTCACTTACAGTCTTAGTCCTAATTTTTATATATAATACTCAGTGAGCAATTTCAATACTTTTTATAAACAGCCAGACCAAGAAATAATAGGATACCCATAGATACTCCACTAACTATAAAGCCTACAAAGAGTGACCTCGCGCTTTTACTTAAAGCGATATTTCAGATGTGTCTGGGGGATGTTTAGCCCTACGATTAATCTAGCTGTTAACAAAAAGTATTGAAATTGTACCCTGAGTGTCATATATAAAAATTAGCACTCAAACTATAAGCAAGATCACGTTATTCTTCCTGAGCTTTAAAGAGTCTAGCAGAAACTATCACCGATGGAAAGTGTCTAGCAGTGTTGATTATCAATTTTTAACAATATTCTCTGAAACATGCCTCAAAATCAGCACTCAAGACCTTAAGAAAAGTGAGTAATGTCTTAACGTACCGCTAGCACCTCGTATCTGTAAATTGGCCGTCGCCACAAACTAGCTAGTATGCGTATGATTAAAGTACATACTAACACTACACTATTCCACATATTTTGTTTCTCAGAAAATAAGTAAGGTCTGGCGGGCCTCGGATCTTACTCTATTATATTTGTTTTGGTGTTGCCCAATTTCGTCGTACATTACAATCTTAGTTTTTCATTGGCAAGATATTTATCTGAACTCAAATACGCAACTCATATCACTGAACAGTGTAGCCAATATAGAAGCATCACAGTCATCACAGCACTTATAAAATAATTACAATTATTTTGAATGTTCTACTCTCTAAGTTTAAATTTATAAATTTAGTCGTTCTACAGATCTTCTAATTCTTTGAGCATATCGTACCTCTGGCATATCCAAATTTTTATTCGTATTGTCGGTTACTACCATGGCATTTGATTCCTGTTCGCTGGAATAATTAGTGCTAAGATTGCTAAAAAGTTCACTACACAACATTCTATTTTGTATTTAATAATCTGGGAGTACTGAACTACAAGACTTTTAGTTACGTTTTCTGTTATCAGGAAATAACTGCTCAGCATGTCTTTTTACAAAGGCATCTTCCACCATAACTAAATATGTTACTGGGGATAATTTTTGCTGAGCCGTTCCCGGAAGAAATTTGTTCCCTTGTCCATAGTTTCGAGCTAAAATTTTCGCATAATTGGAAAATTGAATTTCTCATCTATCTTCATGATTTTCAATAAATACATGTTTTTTATTGAACTCTGTATGTTTATATATATATATATATATATATATATATATATATATATATATATATATATATATATATATATATATATATATATATATATATATATATATATATATATATACTCTATATACTCTATCCGAAAGTCTGTTGATTTTAAATAGAAGATTGTAATCTTTTATAATAATTTTGAGTTCAACTCCGGTTGTACAATGCGGTTAGTCCGGAAGGTAGCGATACAATTTTGTGAGTGATTTCAGAAAATATTATTTTTCTATAAAAAGATTGTTTGAATATAGTTAATAATTTAAACAAGCGTCAGTCGTTAGCATCTTGGTATGGCTGACTGCCTGCAGGAACATTCGGAAAATGTGAAAAAAAAACGGGGAAAAAGTTATTTCATGAAACTTTAAAATTTGTAGGATTGACGTTTGGATAACAAACATTGTGAAAATAACCGTCAGCTGCATTGAAATTGGTGGATTACCCGTCAGCTATCCTTATGAACCGGTAATAAAAAGTGAGGCTATACAAAGTTATTTCATAATTTCTGAAATTTATACAGCGTATTTATAACAATCTAAAAATTATGAAAATAATAATCAGCTGTGCTTCTATTGGGGATAAGACCATCACCTAGCTAGGGGAATATAGGTGTCAAGCGCGCATGGGTTTTCAACATCGAATAATTTAATTAACTGATAAACTGACGATCTTTCCCTTATTATATTGTTAGCTGACAATTAGATTTACTGAGCTTATGGCCGGTTTTATAAAGGATCGAGTAAATTCACTCCTAGAGTTGATTTATTTAATTTAATAAATTCTAATCAGTTTCAGCTTCCTTATGACAATAGAATCATTGCTGCCAAATGATTGACTGTCATATAACAGAGTAAATTTCATTTACTCTGGAAGTAAAATACTCTGCCCTTTATAAAACCGAGCATTGGTATTAAAGCCAGTAAGTAATTATGAAAATTTGGATAATCATGAAATCAATTTAACTGATATTTCACCACTTCAACCTTTTCTTTGTATATTATGATTATGTTTTTTCCATACTAAATTTAACGTATCAAAATCTTAGAGAATTTCAGCGAGTAATTTTTTTATTCATTTTCACTTGAGTTGGTGGTCGTGTCAGATTCATGACCAGTCTCAAGCTTTTACCAGAATCATCGACATTTCTGATTCGATGAAATTTTTAAGTATACCAATAATATCTGATCGACGAGCTTTCTACTATCAATGATATAACACATGCTTTTGTTAATAGTGTGTATATTGAAGATATTTTCAAGTTAAATCTTTGTCTAACTTTGTAAGCGTCCAAAATGTCAAAAGAAGCAGGACAATTTTGTGTGTTCTGTTTCAATTAACTTAGAAAAATGTGATAAAACTCTAGTACCTCGGGAAGATAATTGAAAGATACCTATGAGTAATGCTAAAGTGTCGAAAAAATTATGTTGCAAAGTCTCATTCCCAGAGTTATCGTTCATTTTCTGCATCGCCAAAAGGATAAATTCTCAATCTAAGACTATATCGATAACAAGGTTAGCAAAAATGTCAGTGGATTGTTCTGGCAAAACCGATGCAGCTAACACCCAGATCATCGATTGACTATTTGTCAACAATCATTTGAAGTATAAATCGAATTTTCTGAAATGACTTTTTCATTTGCAACGCTACCTCCTGGACTAGGTGTGCTATTGTACTGTAGCAAAAATTGATCAATTAGATCAGTGAAATCTTCAAAGTTTTTCAGCAGCATCATTAATTGAAGGATGATATGGAGGTGTTTTGATGTGTATTACTCCATTTTTTTAATAAAAAATCTTTAAATTCTTGAGAAGTTAGAGATGTACCATTATCTGTTACTGATAAAAATTGAACATACCAACTTGCAAAATATTTCCTTAGTAATTTGATTACTTCAAAAGAAGTTACATTCTTCGTTTCCCTTACGAACAATCACTGTGAATACGCATCGCGAATGACTGTGGATATTTTTTGATTTATTGGCCCGGCAAAATCTAAATAAATTCTATGATCTAAACCACTTGACCTTGACAATGGGTTCATAACTGATTTAGGTGGCTCGTCCCGTTTAACTGGGTAATTATGACAATTTTTAATTAATTTCTTGATGTCAGAATCAATTTTCGACCAATATACATATGATCCAGTTGTAATTTTCATTCTAACTACCCCTAAATACGTATTATATATTTCATCTAGAATCAATATTCGTGAATTCTCCGCAATTATCATTCTGTGTCTCCACATCAGGTAACCGTTTCCAATTGGTAATTCTAGTCTTTTCTTAGAGTAGATTTTCAATCCGTCGGATAATTCACATTCTTTATTTTGCCAATCATCTGAGTGAACCCTCAAAAATACTTCATTTATGGCGAGTTGCACCACCGTCACTGAACTTTAAGAAAGCAATAATAATCGTTGCAATAATTGCCCATACAATGGTTGCTATAGATATTAATCTCCACTTGAAATTAAGTGATGGTGGTGCAACTGGCCATTAGTATTTTATCAGCTTTAATGTATTTCCTCAAATCAACTTCAGATAAACAATTGATATCTTCCAAAACAACATTTTTATGAAAATTATCACTTGCTTCATGATTAATTGAATTACTTACTATGAGCGGTAATCTTGAAATTTGCATCATCGAACCCTCAATATGATCAAATTTAGAGTCATATGCGGTTGAAAATACTGCACATCTTTGTAGTCGCTGCTCCGTCATGACTAGAAATCCTTTTTTTCACTGGAAATAAATAAATATAATAAATTACGAATCAAAGTTAAAAGATAATTCTACAAGTTTAAAATCAAAATTAAATGAAAATTCTACAAGTTTTAAAGAGGACTTAGAATCAAAATTGATAGGAAATTGTACAAAGTTTGAAACAGGATTTGGAATCAGAGTTGAGAGAAAATTCTACAAATTTAGAAGCAACATTAAAAGAAAACTCTACAAATTTAGAAGCAAAATTAAAAGAAAATTCTATCAGTTCAAAAGAGGATTTATTGAGAAAATTATAAGAAAATTCTAGAAACCTGGGATAAGAACTTGATGGAAAGAATGGAGGGAAATACAAAGAAAGTTGAACAGCAGCTGGAAAAATTTAGAAGAAGCTTTAAGGTATAGGGAAAAGATTATATTTCAAAACTGTAGTTTACCGTATTGCTCTGGAGTCATTCTCAAAAATAATAAATAATTCATAGTTACATTAAACGTCAAGTTCGAGGATTATCAAAATGAAAGACCGATCGCGAGAATTGGAATGTATTCTAATTAATAGTCCGCATAATAGTGGTGATGTGGAATTGCTCAGGAATCTTGTGACAACTGATCCACCTTTTTTTGAATTAGGTACTCATTTCCAAAATGTGAATGAAATCGTTGATGCATTCTGAATTCAAGACACGACTATGGTCGAGTGACCTAGAATATAATGATCCATTCAATTTCAATTTGGAAGGACTGGCGTGAAAAGAGTATCTCATGAACACTCAATTTGTAACAGGCCTTACACCACAGATAAGAAGTAAAGTATTGACAGAAATAAAAATAAAAGATTTATGTTTGATAGAAGACCAGCACGAGATATGGGAATTCGCTAAATTTATTGAAAGAAATGAATGTAAACAGAATCAGACAAATAGAAATGATCCAAATATGATTAATAAGACTAGTTGTAATAATGGTGAGAATGTAGATGATGAAGATAGATATAGCGAAGAAAATTACGTACAAGCGAATGAAGGAGGATAATTTAGAGTTAAATTTAGAAATAGAAGACAAGTCAGAAGATACGAGTAAAGAAAACATAGAGATGAAAGGAAGTGAAATGATAGATTCAGAATCAGTAGATAGTGACTCAAAAGGAAATAGGTCAGTTCAAAGTAGATTTCTGGAAAGATATTTTCAAAGACGGATATAGAACGTAATAAAACGGATGATTCAGAATTAGAAGATTAGAGACCAAGAGAAAATAGGTCAGTTTACGGAAGATATTTAGAGAAACATATTTTTGAAGATCAAGATGAAAAGAAAAGAAATGAGAGATTCAGAATTAGAAGAGAGCGACCAAGTCAGAATAGAGCAGTTTACGGCAGATATCGGGAGAAAAATATTTCTGAATGAAGCAGAAACAAGAAGTCTAGAGCAAGAAGAAAATAAAAATCAAGTTGCAGCAGAAATAGAGGAGATGATGATGGATTCAATTACTTTTGAGAATTTTTTAGATGAGAAAATTGAAAAATTGATTTTAATGCCACAGGATGATGCTAGAGAAAGAGCGGAGGTCACACACACAAGTTGCATAGAAATTAACATTCTCGAAGAGGATGTGGGAATTTTCGAGAATCTATCATGGAATTCTTCGATTTTTGTGGGACAAGAGAAAACTATTCCAGAGTTTTCATCGATACAGTTGACGGAAGTATCAGATCCGGTAAGCATAAGTGAATATATCCCAATTGTATTTTATCGCAAGTGCACAGCGGAGGATGAATATTGCGAAACAGGATTCGTTCATAACAAAGTGATCAGTTAGACATGGAAATCTCATAGGGTCAGCCTGTGACAAGAGGATCTGTCACAGTAAAATTTTCAGAAAACTCGACCATTGGTACGGATACAAGCTATACATAATAACAGATAGAGGTAGTTCATGCTTACAGAAGTCCAGCATATTTTTAATAGGTTTTATTGTATCCGGTTTTGGAAATAGTAATATTTGTTATCCTATAATAAATTTTGTTATCCGGTTGGATTTGAATGGTTTTATAAAAAACGGAGATAACTCAAATTCACGTCATGATGTCGGATAGAATCAACTTAGAAATTATTATACTCGCCTTTTCTAATATGTTTTCCTATTTATTTTTGTTTTGATAATTTTTTATTGCAGTTTCAATTAAATTTGATTAATTTTTACGATAACGTAATTACTTTGAAAAGCTTTTCCATTGTTTCATAATTATTATACAATTTTATGATGATTCCATTTGCGGCTAACAGCTACAGAATAAAAATATATTTTTTTTCAATAGTAGATTCAAATAAGTGATTTTGCTATGTTTGGTATCATGACATGGTTAAGGATACAAGTAAAGTTTAATCTAGACTTGTTAATACGGATACCAGATGGAAATTTTGTCACATACTCAGGAACTTGGCTTTCCTGTCCGTTGGTAGCTTACTTGTGCTTTAGAATTGCGGTCATTTTTACCTTCAAACCCAGATCCCAAGTATTTTGTAAATAGTAAATTAAAATAGTTTTGGTTCACCGGATGCCAGGGCATATGTAATTGATATGATCCTCAAGAAGTTGCTTCTCCTGTCCACGAGGTAGGCAACCAGAGCTTTAGTTTGGAGATTTTATTTTATAAAGATCAGAAAGAGTCTGAGAAAAAGTGTATTTTGCGAACATAATTTCAATAAGTTGTAAGATTTCAGGCAAATAAAGGATTTGAGATTTTTTTTCTGGGACTTTATGATAATTGTCTGTCGGTCATTTTATATCAGTTATTGATGAATAAATGCTGGAGCTGAGACTAAGAGTTTCAATCAGAAAAACCGATTATGTCAGATGATATTTGAATTGTTTATCAAAAGAGCCTCTGGGATTTCTTTTGAAGATGGGAATGAAAATACAGAACAATTGGAATTATTGTTGTTTAAGTCCGAACTAAATCTCTGGAGCTTAATTAAGAAATGAGATTTCCAATAAGTGATAAGGGTTTAGTGATGTGAATAGCAATTATATGAGGATTATGGTTCAAGATCTCACATAATAAAAAAAAATCACGATTGGTTTATCTTGTATTACGTAGTGAGTTTTGGATTAATTATTTTCAAGTTTGTACTGCAGAATATGTTCACTTGTTTTAGTGTGTACCGAGACTACACTCTTGCTGTTAAGACAAAACTTGAGTAAAAATAGTCATGACGGGGGTGAGAGGAAAGAAAATTTGAAGAGATCAATGAAGGAGAGAAGAACAAATTCACAAGAAGTTCGGCACGACGAGTCCAACAAAATGGATTAAATCAAGACAATCTTATGGCGACTACAAAACTGCTGTTTACACCAACAAAAATTCATGTGACAAAGGTCAAAATCCAATCCTACGTTAAGCAGCAGTGAGTCACCGAAAAAATTGCATTCAAGACAACAATATCAAATATTGGAGAAATATCAGTCTTGTATCACACTGTTCAAAAATTTTATTCTGTTGTAGCCATCTTCAGAACCGGGAGACTACAATGAGAAGATACATGAAAACTTATAATTCCAATTTGAAACTAATACAAATATATATGTAATTTAGTAATTATACTCACATTATAAAACTACAGGATTCAAAATTTGGATTATAACGTAGTTAGATGGTTCAACAAATTTTCTAGTATAAAAGTAATAAGATAAAATAAAATTGAATAGAAATAAAGTTGCAGAAAATTTAGGTGTATAGCTCAATAACTTCGAAAAGTTCTTGAATTTTAGTCGTCCGGTTCTGAAGATAGCTACTCAGAAGTCTAAACCAGTCAACAAAATAAAAATTTTGAACAGTGTGATACAAGGCTTATATCCCTTTAATATTCGATATTGTCTACGTCACACTGAGGTTTACTTATTCTTATCAGAACAACTATCATCAGTAAAAAAATTTTACCACGAAAACTGATACTCGAGAAAGCAGATCCAGCAATTATTCATGAAACCCAGTGCCCAACATCGAACGCTTGTGAATGTGCAGTGAATTCCCTTTACAAAATTATTGGACAAACCCCTTTAAAACATAATGGAATGAGTGACCATGTAGAGACATTAAGTGTAATAATTAGGTCAAGGTTGAAGAAATGTCCATATAACAATAGTTTTGCCATTTTTTAAAAAATTGAGCTTTAGAGAAAGCAGATTTTTAATAAGGGGAGGATTGTAAGAGTCCGCAAGTTCACAGTATGCTGAATTCTTACGAAATTGAGGAATGTGCTTTTATCTCAAACAAGCAATAGAGGTATATGAACTATTTGCAAATACGATTGACGTCAATAATGAATATTGTTATATTGGCATTTTGAATTTTTAATAAAGAAGTCAATAGGAAGTCAAGAGATAGTCTGCAGTCAGTAGAGGAAGTAGTTAGTCAAGAAGTAGTTGGTTAGTTAGTTAGTGATAAGATAGCTAGTTAGTGCCTGAATTGAGAAGTTAGAAGTTAGTAAGCTAGTCATAATAAAGTAGTTTTGAAAGCTGGTGATTGATACGGAGTTTGTTTACTTCTTCTCTATATCTTCATTATTCTTGAATATATTTTAATATTTATTGAGCGAGCACATTGTTCCAAGTTTCTGCTGCAAGTCATTTTCCCATTTCAGAAGTATTGCATCAGAGCAGATGAGTACATAATATTCTATCCACACAGTTCAGCAAAGAACCCAATCTACCAAATATAAATTTATTGAAAGTGAAACCCTCACAACACGACCAATTCGAAGAATATCACGACGACTCCCGATTGCTAAGAGAGAGGATGCTGGAGCTATCATTCGAGACATGGAGCAAGACGGTATTATTGAACTATCGAACAGTCCCTGGGCCTTTCCGGTGGTACTTGTAAAGAAGAAAGACGGGTCTAAACGATTTTGTGTCGACTATCGCCAGCTGAATCACGTTACCAAAAAGGACAGTTACTCTCTACCCAGAATTGATGATACCTTGAATAACTTGGCCGGGTCAAAGATCTTCTTGACCCTAGATCTGAAGAGTAAATATTGTCAAGTAGCGATGGACGAGAAAGACCGAGGAAAAACTGCAGTGGATTGTGGCAATTTACGGTCACGCCATTTGACCTACGGATTGCTCCTGCTACCTTCGAGCGACTTATGGAGACCGTACTCTAAGGACTATTATGGAACACTTGCTTGGCATATCTGGACGATATAATTGTGATGGGAAAATCATTTAAAGACCATTTGAATAACCGACTGGCACCAATTGTGGAAGACTATAATGAAGACACCAATGATGCACGTGCTTGAAAGATTTATGCGCAGGAAAATTCGTTCAACGAGTTTATAGAGACTTTTCCAAGTGGACGACGGACTCGATTCGAAATAACTACCGAAGTGCAGCAGAATCTATTCAGAGTCCCGGCCGACTACTCCTTGGCTCATTGCGTGTCAGAGGATTTGAAGATGTGCCGAGAGATTGCAGCAGTTTTCAGGAAGAAGTTTGGCAGGCCAGAACACCAGAAGCCTACAGTAAGGGAAGTCATCTGCCTAAGGGACAATACAATAACACAAGAACGTGGTAACAAAAGATAAATATCATTACAAACCAACTTATTGTTCCAAGTGGTAAGCGCTGCAAGACATGCGAGGCCATTTAATGCAGAACGACATCTTGAAGCTGGCAATACCGACGTTGGGCTGCAGTCTGGATGGATTAGATTGGAAGATTGTTCGAAATATGGTAGAGATTATATTCCAGAACAGTGGAATTCAAATATTGGTTTACTTTTTCCACCCATCAGGCCCGATCAGACTAAAAACTGTCAACTGCTACTTTTATCAAACTACTGGTTGCACCAAGGGCGGCGAGTGTCGATTTCGACTTAGACATAGACGAACGAAACACTCTTAAGAAGAAAGCAGTGTAACGTGCAAAAATAGAATAAGCCCTGAATCCGTCTCTGTTTCTGGGCGGAGACTTTCCTACTGTATATATTGTGTCACGTCGCTCCGCCCGGTCAAAAAATCTGGCAACGTGCTCGACTGATCTGGAATATTCAAGAAACGGGTTTTATTATAAAAGGGCAAGCAAAAGACCTGACAGGGAACAGTTAAACAATGAACAGTGAACTGTGAACAATAATCCAGTGGAATAGTGATTGGTCAGTGTCATAAATAGATAAGTAGCTGAAAATAAATATCTGCGGCTTAATTTAATAGTAGGAGTGATAAATAAATTATATAGTGTGTGCTAGTAATATCCGAAAGAATATACCTTTTATTTTATCCTCAATTATTGAATGGTGATTTTAATTTTATCATGAACAAACTGTCCAGAAGCAGTAAACATTACAATATTGATGGAAATATTTCACCTTAAAGACAATTGCAATAACTTCCCTGTCAATTTGCGAATAATTTTTCTCTGCACTATTTAGTGAGCGTCACTGGATGTTTTTCTCCATTTGGAGAGATTTGTGATAGAATACCTGAGATCCCTACTCGGCTAGCATCACAAGTTACCATCAAGGGATGTTGTGGATAATAATGAATTAGTAATTTTCAATAGCGATTAATTCGTCTTTAGGACCTTTAAGACCATCATAGCCTAAAAATTAAGTTTTAACCGAAAATTTAAATTTCTCTTTTACCGTCAGATCAGCTGTTTTCAACTTATCTAATATTATGCATAGTCTTTTCTCCAATTCCTCATCATTTTTTCCCGAAACTGAAATATTATCAAAAAACGCAACAGTACCTTCTGAACTAATTAATAAGTTATGAATCATCTTTGAGAAAACTTTCGGGCAGAATGAAATGGTCCATAACAAAAAGGCCTATGTGTGTAGAAATTTTTGTTAATTCCTCTCTCTTCCATTGGATGTTGCAAATAAGCTTGAGATGAATCTAATTTACAGAATTTGGTTCCAATATGAAAGCTGAAATATCATTTATTCTTGAAATTAGGAGCGTATCCACTTCTAAATGGGGGTTTAATGTTACTTTGCAGTCTCCGCAAATACGAATTGTACCGTTTGACTTTATTACTGTAGGTTCATAGGGTTTATTCAAACTATAGTAAATATTGTACTTCACATGAAATATATTTAATTAATCCAAATTAACAGCTCAATACATTAAATCAATTGAATATTCAACATATACAGAAATTCGAGAGAAATATGCCATTTTCGTCATACGTCTTCTGCTCTTCTGTTCTCACCAAATTGATTGTCTCTCCAATATATCCCATTGCCATGGACAAAGGTATCGATGATCCCACATTTCGGCCGTCTTGCTCTTCGACCAATCCGGGAGAGTGTTCATTTTATTCCAAATCTGAAACATACTCAATACCTACCAAAGATTTCATAAACTCCGCGTTTTTTTTCAATGGACCCTCATGTACACCTTCTTTTGTGACATCATATGTGTCGTTTGGTTTAACTTTGGAGATGCGATATGGGCCAAAATATCTACGTTCCAACTAAATCACCAATCTTGAACTGGTTTGCTGGTTTTCTCTGCATATTGAACGTTCGTTGATTTTCTATTCGTATTTTCATTTTTTGTTCTTCAGCTTTCATTCTAAGATCTCGATTCATGTTCAAATATTTTACTGTTTCTTCTTCATACAAATTCCACAATCTAATAAAACCAGATACTTGGGCTCCCATTTAGACAAAGGGCGCATGTGGAAAAAATAAATTCTCAAAAAGCGAAAGCAAATAGACCTGAAGATTGAAGAAATCTATTGGTTTATTGGAAGAAAATCGAAGCTTTCATTAGATAATAAGTTATTAGTATATAAAACTATTATAAAGCCTATTTGGACCTATGGAGTAGAGCTTTGTGCATGTGCAAGCAAATCCAGTTCAGCTATAATCCAAAGAAGTCAATCCAAAATATTGCGAACGATCACAGATGCGTCTTGGTATGTAAACAATCAAACTCTACAGGACGATCTCAAGGTATTATTCGTTAATGACGTCATTGCAGAACGCATTGCAAAAAATTTGAGAATACACCAGAACACCCTTATTCACCCATTACTTGATGAACAAGATAACAGAAGACCAAAGAGGAATTGGTCATCTGACTTTACAACTGGTTGAAGAGGACGTGTCACTGGACACGAGCCTTATCATGTCATAATCAACACTGTTTAGTGCTGTAATTATCAAAGTAGCTCATAGAATTGTATTCTGATTGCTAATAAATGTATATAAAAAAAAATATTTGATTCTTCTATCCTCAGGTCTTCCTCATTTCTCATTGGAGTTCCAACAAGAAATTTGAACGGAGTTGTTTGAATACTTCTATGATAGGCTGCATTTAGTATCCTTTGCAGCTTACTCACATGTTTGTACCATTTAGAAGGATCTTCGATAGTTAATTTTGACATTATTGATATAATAACTGAATTTATCCGCTCCACTTGTCCATTTGCACGTGATAGGTCCGTTGTTATTTGAAAATGTTTCATTAATTCCTGATTACAATAGTCCGCAGATTCTTTTGAAGTGGAAGCAGTACCGAAATCGGAAATAATGTTAGCAGGATTTCCAAAGATCTCTTCTGTAACTCTAATTTATACATATCTTCTTGCGTAGATGTGCTTCTTGTTGGATAAATCCACACTTCAGTGAATGAGCCAATAATTACCAGCAAATGTTCATAATTCTTATTCGTTGTTTCTAGTGGATCTATGTGATCCATGTGATATGTCTAAAGCGGAACATCTTGCTTGTGAAGCGGATGTAAAAATCTCTCTTGTCTTCTTCTCCTTTTGTTAGATAGAATGCATGGAATACAATTAGAAATATAATTTTCTATCTCTTCTTCCAACTTTGGTATGTGGTAGTCTCTATTTAGTATCTGTTCTACTTTCTTTTTGCTCAGATGACCGTCTCCATGAGCATTTTTTATCAATTGCATCTGCATGGCTTTTAGTACACAAAGTAAGTCTTCTCCGTCGTGCCGTTTATATACAATATCATCCTTCAACAAATAGTTCTCGAATGGTTCCTTCTTCACAAGTTATTTCAGGGTCTTTATTCATTCGTCTTGATCTAGATTGTCCTTAATTTGTTATAAAAGTTTTCTTGTATGAATCACAATTACTGGATATCTACTTAGGGCATCAACATGAAGCATCATTCGTCCTACCCTGTAGTCAAAGCTGTAGTCATATTGCTCCAAGTATAACGCCCACCCTGCTACTTGTGGTGATATTTTTGACTTCTTCATTGTTTGTTCAAACGCAGAACAGTCTGTGAGAATTTTAACCTTCCGTCCTAATAGATAAACGCGAAATTTATCCCAAGCATTCATTACGGCTAAGATTTCTAGTTCATAACTGCTGTATCTGTTTTCAGCGGGAGTTGTTTTCTTACTGAAGTAATAAACTGGATGAAATTGATTGTAATACCCGTCACAACTGGCAACTGGTATCCATGTATAATTCTTCTTGGTAGATATTCAGAACTGGTTCTTGAGAATCTATTCTCTTTGACTCTTCAAAAGCTTGCTTTTGTGCTTCTTCGAATTTAAAATTTGTGTCTTTTCTCAATAACTCAAGTAAGTGGCTTCGCAATAAGAGAGTATGAGGGTATATATTTGCGAAAATACCGTGTAATTCCTGGAGAACTCTGAATCTGCTTTATATTTTTTGGTTCTGGAAAACGTAGAGCTGCCTTGTTTTGTCTTGTGATGGAAATATTCTATCGTTCTCAATAATATGACACAAAAATTCGATTCTATGCTTTGAAAATTGACATTTCTTTTTGTTTAGTTCTAGGCCATATTCGCTTGCCGTTTTCAATACAACTTTTGATCGTTCTATCGCTTCATCTTCGTCCTTGGCCAATATGATCAGATCGTCCATATAGGGTGGAGTTATATTTTTATTTATCAAATCTCGAAATATAGTGATGATAAATTTTTGGAACAGTGCTGGTGAATTACATAGACCAAAAGGCATCTTCTTGAACTGGTATAAGTTTCGTTGTAATATGAAGGTGGTATTTGTTTATTCTCTTCATCTACATCCACGTGGAAGAATCCATTCTTTAGATCTATACTACTAAACATCTCAGCTCTCTGTAATTTGTCTAGTATATCCACAATTAAAGGAAGCGGATATCGGTCTTTTACTATAGTCTTGTTGATACCTCTGTAATCTATGCACAGGCGATGATCTCCTTCCTTTTAGTGGTCAGTACAACTGGACTTGCATACTCTGAAGTACTCTCTTCAATGATACCATCTTTGATCCAATCATTGATTTGTTGATCCACAATACTCCTTTCCAAAAATGCTAATATTCGCGGAGTACTCGAAATCGGTTCGTCATGCTTCACTGTAATTTTCATTCGAATATGGGTACTTTTGATCTCATTTGGTTAATACTTTCTCATTATCTTTCTAATCTCGTCTTTTGGATTCTTTGTTGCTTCTTCTCTTGAGCGCAATTCGTTATCTTCATTTTCAATGTTCATGTCAAAAATATGATTCATTCTTACTTAAGCTTCCGTTAATAGCTCAGCACCGATTATGGCATCATGATTCATAGCTTCATTAGAGACAACATGTACATTTGTTGGAAATTCATCATTATCTACTTTGATGTTGCATTCAATATAGCCTTTTTTTTGAGCTACCATTACCACCTACCACCTACCACATTTGAAACATTTGAATCCTTTTTCTTTGTCTGGACAGTCCGTAGAACTATGTCTCTTTGTCCCACATGGAAAACAACGGATGCTGCTTTTCGATTCAATGTTTGTGGAAGTCTTGACTTTCTTCCTCATTAGATACTCTTTTTTTTTTAGTTCGACACTCTAGAGATGATTCCATCTTGATCATTTCATATAGTTTCTTCTTCAAATCTTCATAATTTGTATCATCAGGTATTCCGTCTATTATGTACTGGATTATTACTTAAAGTTCTAAGTTCGCTCTATTGCCAATTTCTCTCACAATAGTTATGAATTCTTCAATTTTTTATTCCTTTCTCCTCTTCCTGTTCATCATTTGTTTGTGAATATCAGCGCTACTCACTCTGGCTCCAGATTCTCCTCTAAATAGTTTTTTCAAATCTTCTAAAGTCGTTATGCCCCTTTCGGACTGGACCAATATTTTTGCAAGTTCGTCAAGTGATATTTTTGCGAGAAACAATTTTTGCAAATTGCTCCAGTTCACAACTCGAGCTATTCCTTCATAATCAGCAATCCATTTGTTTATCGGGTAGCTATCTTTTCCATTAAAACGACAAATTTTATCTTCTACATCTCTGAAGCTTGATGGAAACTTATCTCTTCCAATATTCATGATGGTCATACCGCTAGGTTTACTAGATTCATCTTGATCGTCTTCTACATTTTCTATATCTTCACTCTTGTCTTCTTCTTCGCCTTCATCTTTGTCCTTTTGTCCATCTTTATCTCCTTTGAAATGGCACAGAAAAGACACAATTTTTCTTCTTATTTTGTCTTCAGTTCCTGTATATATCAAATCGAGGATATGATGAATCGAAACTAAATCTGTTGAACTTAATTTCGTCTTGATCTCTTCAATTTTATGAAATTATTCTTTTGAATCTTCCACAAAATCAAATCCCGTGAACTTCTTAAGCTTGCTCCTATTTAGTCGTAAATGTTCATCACCCGTAATGATTTTGTACAAAACATTGAGAGATTTCGCTTCACCATTTGTTATATTATAACTTATCGGAGGTATACTTTCTGAGGAATTCATTGTTGTTTTACTCATACACTGCTTTTATCTAGAACTGAGTGTTTTCAAACTTCTCATTTGATATCTTTTGTATGATACTTTCCTTTTCAATTCCGGTTGAGCTCCCAAAATTTGTAGGCTCATAGGGTTTATTCAAACTATAGTAAATATTGCACTTCACTTGAAATATATTCAAACAATCAAAATTAACAGCTCAATACATTATATCAATTAAATATTCAACATATACAGGAATTCGAGAATAATATGTTATTCTCGTCATACGTCTCCTGTTCTTCTGTTTCACAGATTATCTGTTTTCACCAGGCCCCCACAGCTCTCACTGCCGGTCTACTATGAATGTATCTGCTGACTGCGTTAAGGCTACTCGCTACCTAGACTGTCCTTGAGATTTTTACTATCATGGTATAACTGTCAGATGTTGACCGTGAGCGGATCAATGCAATAAAATGCCATAAACAAGGGTTGTCGAATATCTACAATTGAACCCAAGAATTTAAATATTCTAACATAGCAGTTTGAAGCTGTTTTTAGAATATACATCGGGTTGGGCATAGAACACAAAATTATTTGCGAAATAATTTTTTTGATTTCGGGTTTATTTGGCTCATTAAATTTTTACTAGGTTTTTTGACAAAATTTAATCAAGAAAACACAAAAATGTTATCGGCTGTTGAATCAAGAATATATATTATGTAGTCACAAATTTTATTGAGGTTAAATAACTTTTCACAGGTTTTAGTGGAGAAAAAAATAGAAGATTATATTTAATTATTTTTTGTCAAATATACAAAACTTATACTCTAAAAACATATTTGAGTTCTCTTTTACTTTACAGTTTGTCGTCAAGTTGGATCATAATTACATTATTTCATATTTGCGAAAATATTTAATTTTATATGATTCATAGACAAAAATTCTAAATTTGATTTCTCAGTATAAGTAATTTAAACATATATTTCTCGAAGGGGTATTTTTCGGAGTCTTCTTGAATCAATTAATTCAGGTAAAAGACATTGCATGTAGAACGAATTCAATTTCTTTTCCATTCTTAATTTCCAAAATTCTTCATCATATTTTATATATTCCGCTTTGAGTTTTCCAGGCCCTGTCCAAACTCCTAAAATACACTCACTTTTTTTAGTAATATGTAGTTGGCCTTGAATCTGGAAGTACCAATCATGATTTTTATTAATCATTAGCGTTCCATCTTTATTTTTCTTCCAGAATAATATTTTCTTCTGTTCTATAGCTTGCTCTGGTGTTAATCCTAATTTAAATGCGGAATAAGGACACTTGATTTCAATTATTCTGTCGTCGATCACACCATCTGGAGAAGCACCTAGGAGATATGTTTCAGAGTCGATGAAAAGGCCACAAGGTTTTACAGACTCTAGATTCTCCTGTTCCTCCAATTCTTTCCTAGCAACATCTTCATACCTTCTTCCATGATCCAGTGCTTTCGCACTGATGTTTGCCGATTTGTAGAGTATATACTCTACCAGCTTGGCATTATTTGTTCCACTTCTTCTTTTGCACACTCTAGCAAAATTAGAAGTTGTGAGCAGTTTTCTTCTTTCTTCAATCCATCTCCCAGAATTATATTGAAACCTGGTTTGTTCTTCAACATCATTTATTTTTGCATCGCTTTTTTTTAATTTTTCCAAAAATTCTGATCGTATAACAGAATACATATCATCTGATATATCTGGTTTCTGGCAATTATCACCATAATCAGAGTCTGATTTCCTACGATAGCCTTTTTTATTTGTAGTATATTTTCGTTTCGCTGTAAGCCTATTTTTATTTTTTTGGAGTCGTCGTAATTGAATTGTTCGTATCTTCGTGTTGATGTGTTTGCCGTCAGTAGTAAAAACCTTTCTAAAATTTGTGTGCGCCATACTGGTATTATGTGATACTACTGCAGCAGCACATCTTGCCTGGTATGAATTTGAAAACGAATAATTGATGCGCTTTCCACCAATGAATTTAGCAACAATGGCATGAAATTGTTCGACTACATTGCTGTCAAAATTTTTTTCAAACTCTGCTCAGATAATACGTCTACATCACCTGTATCTTCTTTTCGTGTGCAGAAGTAATCTGCACAATTCTCATGCTGTCCAAAAACATGGTTGGAAATATTCAAAATATCCTTCCTCAAAGAATAAATTGCTTGAGACTGGTTCTCTTCTTGTTTACGAAATTTGACTGCACTTATAATTCCAGTACGCATTTTTAAAATTTTTTCTCCAGGATTCTTCTGTCCGTCAGGGGAACTGATGTATCTGAAGAAATGGTTTTCAATTTGTTGCAGAAATTTCTGAGTAGATGATTACGACATTCAACTTTTTCTACAGTTATATTATCGTAGGGACGCGATTCAGTAATTTTTTTGTAGGTACTACTATCACCGTCGCCAATCATTATGTGATACTTTATCTGATACATTTCCATACTTGCTTGAAATCCTTGTACAAGAATATCTGCTTCCATGCTCGTGGAACTACCAGAGTGGTTTTTCCAACAAGTGTGAGGCCTTATATCTTTTCCACAATTTCTGGAACAATAGGAACAAAACTTATTCCGCACTCCTAGGTACAAAACTTTTCCTGTATGTTGTCCAACAATTGCTGCAGCTCCTGATAATGCACTGTATCCATTTCGATATGATCTTTTCGACCAACAACCGTCAACGACAACTGGTACTAAAGGAATTCCGTGTGAATCTAATTAATTTTGTTCTCTAGCATGTTCAGCTTCTTTTTTTGCAGCCTCTTCCATAGCATTCTGAGCTGCACATTCCCATCCAAATGCTGCTTTTTTATGGTATCTCTGGTACGTTTTAGAAGCCATGCAAGGAATATTCATGCTACATAAAAATTCTTCTAAATTGTAGAATCCTCCACCAATAGACATTATAGAGCTAACAGCTATCGTATTCAAATCCAAAACTGTCTTTTTCTGAGTAGGCAATGAAAAGGTTTCATTACACATAGTGCATTTTAAAATATATGTTGAGACAAGACCTCTCCTCACTTCTTTTTCAACTTTAAGATTGCCGAAATTACAATTAAAGCGTACTCCATGGCTGCATATCTCGAGTAACATCTTAAAGAAAAATCTTACATCGACTATTCGATTTCCTTCCAAAAAATCTGGAAATGAAAATGAATATCAATTTATATAAAATAAACCTACTGCACTATAATGTCTGTCACACCCGTTGTGGGCAAAAGGCGTGAATTATATTCATTTATTCTTATATAAAATAAAAGATATAGGTATATAGAATAGAAAAAATAAATAAATGAATAAATGAAAATGCCACAATTTTGAATAGAAGAATGATATATATATATATATATATATATATATATATATATATATATATATATATATATATATATATATATATATATATATATATATATATATATATATATATATATATATATATATATATATATATATATATATATATATATATACGGACAATAAGTAGGCTCTTTGAGAATCGAAAAGATTGTATCTGCAACTCGTGCGATGTTGCCAATCGCCCATTTGAGCGAATGAGCGCACTCACTTCGCCCATACACTGAACTTCGTTCTTTATTCAAAATTGTGGCATTTTTATGTATTTATTTATTTATTTTCTTCCTATTATCCAGGGAGTTAAAATAACTAATCAAGTAATATTTGGTCCTATTTCAATTGCAATATAATTTGTTTTTCAGAATTTTCAGTTTGTATTTCAAGAAATGATTGTAAGAAGTTCCTCGAATAAAGAATGCAATGTTTCGAACATAGATACATACCATCAATGTATGTATTGTCTTCATCATCATTATTGAATTCTTGTTCAACACTCTCTGAATTGTTAGCAATTCTGCTGGTAGAAGGAAGGTTGACAGAAATCTCCTCGCCTGTCGAACTGCCGATGTTGCTAGCATCAGAATTCACTGCAGATAGTTGATGGTTCGCTCCACAATTGCCACTATTGATAGTTTCCTACAATCATTTTCAAAACTTTTGAATAAATTTCTAAAATCTGACCCTCCTTTTCAGTCTAATAATTAGCACATTCCAGGCCGACCTCAGGAGGATACAGTTTTTTCGCAGGCAAGGCTTGGCTGCGTGCTTGTAAATGAGAACGTTAAATTTGGAATTTGAACACCCCTGGAAGGTGGCCAAAATCACATTGTTTTTAGCAAATTATTGTTTTTTTTTACCCCATCCTCTTTCATGAAGAATCAGTTTATACATTTTTCCATTGTTAAACCTTTTTTTCATTGAAAAATTTATTTAAAAGAAATGATAAGTTGTTATCAACAATTGTGATTTTGTCCACCTTCCGGTAGAATTCAGTACTTCAAATTTTACGCAATCATTCATGAGCATTCGACGAAATTTTTTGCATCCTCAGAAATCGGTCTAAAAACCTATCTTTGACACAAGTTCGACTCTACTAACACTGATAACTTGAATTAGATTTTTTACCTTCAATTCTTTCCAACGTTTCAATGCACCAATATTTCCTCTGTTTCTTCTAATGTTTGATAATCTTTTTTTTTTCCTGATTCTTCTTTCCCATGACGAAAATATCGAAAATCGATGTCTGAGAAAAGTTTGAAAATAACAATATCGTAGGAATAATCAAAAAACGAAAAACTAACAATTGCACATATATCTTCAAATTGAGTAATACTGTTAATTCATACAATCTGTTGAATATGAATACTGTTTGACATACGTAAAAACGCAAGCAGAATAGACAAAAATTGAACAATTAACAAAAATTTGAAAATTATGTAAACTGTACGTTTTACTAAGAGATAAAATCAGAATTTTTAGTGAGATTCTGAAATCCGTATTCTTATATCTTGAAGCAATGTTTCTCTTTTTTAAATATCTCAACTATAACGCAATCTTTATCTGTTTCAATTTTTGTGCAGAGAGCGCCTAGATAAGAAATGAGAATATGGACATAAGTATATCAATAAGTCTTACAGATTTATAAATAATGGATTTTGATTTTGTTCATAATCTATAGCTAACATAGATCTATCAGATTAATTGATTTGCTAAAAACCTCACTATCAGAACAAATTTTATAATAATATAAGTAATGCATGAAAAAATATGTACTTACCGCTTCAAAAAAAAAAGAAAACTTTCACTTTCACGATTTGGAATAAAACACAATAATACAACTTGACAGTACGAAAATTGAACAAGAAGTAATTCATATCTTTTGAAATGATCAATATATACGTATTTTCCTGATTGTCGGGGATGAAATTTCAAAGAAATACCCTCGGAAATACCTAATAATAATCTTGTTGCACAGATGTTATTATGCCCATTGCATTTAAACTTAATCCATTGAAGGGTACTGGGACCACTATATTATAAATCATCTCCAGGTAGAAATTTATGATTCTTGTGACCATAGTTTACAGCACTCTTTAAATCATCCAGAGTTCAGAAAATTTTAATATCAAAATCTTGGCGAACGTGTAGCTCAATTATTTATGAAAATTTTTGAGCGCGGTTTTCACTAAACTCATTTTGATAGCATGCTCTACAGATCGGTCGAAGCAAATTTCTATTTTTGCAGTGGCAAACTCGAAATAATCGCACCATGTTAATTTCACAATATTATTTTCTGTTTTATTATTGACAGGATAATTAAAACGTGATTTTGCTTCGACCGTTTTGTAGAGCGATTGATCAAGATTCCATACGTGCAATCGGTTTTTCAATATCTCTTCGCATATTTGAGATATTTGTTCGCTACTTAACATTGATTTCTCCATAAGACCGATAGGTAGCGAGTACCCTTAAGCATGTGGATGTGAGAGGTGAGAGGAGATGTTTCAAGATGGCGGATATGTAGGGCCTAGTTGTCGATTGAAAAGCGCATGTATTTTATTGTTCGTGTCGTTGAATACAGTATATAAATAATAATTGTCTAAAGTGATAACCATATGACAAATGAATATTCATTTAAAAAAATATAGTAGGAAAAAACTTGTTAGATCTCAATTCTAATCAATATGTTTTATTTGGATGAAGTTCTGTGTATGAATTATCTGAAACACAATGGTACAACAGCAATGTACTGCCTTTTTCAAGTGTATGAATGTAAAATAAATAACTAACCAAAAATTTTCAAGACAACAAAAATACAAAGAGCGACTAGATAAGTATGAAATATCAACTCCCAGGATGTTAGAGCTCTGCCAAGGCAGTAAATATACTTTTGTGCCAATTAGCGATTAAATAGTTCATTTTCAAGCATCACAAAAGTGATATGTTATGTATCTCTGTTGACAAGGTAAAAGTGTCACTTTGTCTGATTAGGCAGATAAATTTCTGTATTTTACTTACTTCATATGCCTTATCACATGAAGTGGAAAAATCTGATATTTCAGCAAAATAATTTAGTGATATTTATTGTGAATATATTTACAGTTATTGAAAATTAGGTTTTGCAATAAGCCATTTGCACTCACTTCATCTAGGAAATTATTACTATCAGCTAGTGATGATACATATGACAGCTTTAATTTATTGATTTTATATTTGGTGATATCGTAACCATGACAAAATTGTACTTGATATTCATAATTTAGTTTGATCTTAGAGCTAGTTGCATCGCACGAAAAATCAATATGTTAACTTCATGTATTACAATTTAGGTACTCGTTTGAAAAAAAATAGGATACATCATTCGGAGCAGAAATGGCTTTATGTGCTTCGGTTACTCTGACTGCCGAACGTAGTCCAGTTTCAAAAATGAATTCAGTTATGCAATTTAACTCACAAAGTGAATAAGTATCAAGTCGTTCATATGAAATCTAAATTTTGACAATGTCAATAAATTATGTATAAGATAATTTAAAATAGCGTGCTTTTGTTAAAAATAAATAAAAGTGCCCTTAATACATTAAAAACTATTAGGTTTGATGCATACGTTGTAAAACACTATGTATAATATAGAAAGATAACATTTTAAACTGAACCTAATTTTTATTTAATGTATGTTTTTATGTTTTCTTCATTGGGAGTATGAACAATTTTCTTGTAATTAGAAAGATATCTATATGTATTCTTGATTTAACACACTTATTAAATTTTAATATTAGATATTTTCCAATTATTGTTAATTGCATGTGATCTCTGAATTTATCCAACTCAATTACTTGTATATGTTATAATTAAATATTAAATATTACTCAAAACAATAATAATTTAGCAAGTATATCAATTTTCAATTAACGTGATATATATGTTGTAAACATTACATATACGAATAACTTCAATATATATTTTTTCATTTTTTTTCATTATCCAAAACCAACTAGCAAATTGGATGTATTGTATAACATGAGTGAGGCTAATTCCCAATGGAGTTTCCTCTTTCAGCTACAGTGAAGTCTTATATTAAAGGTATTTAAAGGTATTTTAGGTCCAGAGGTTTTGTCCGTCTTAGACGTCTAGGATCGTCCTCGTTGTTCAGAAGATCGATTGCCAGTTCATTTGAGTGGTGGGATAGTTTTTCTTCATGTTTTGTTGCGTATATCTTGATTTGTTCATGAACTGTTCTTATTTTTAAATCTTTGTGAATTGTACGATTGTTCACATACCAGGGGACGTTCATAATCATCCGCAGTGTCTTGTTTTGGAAGCGTTGTATAATATTTATATTTGTTTTTTTTTCCCAGCTTCACAGTTGAATTCCATGAGTCCAAATTGGAATAATAATAACTTTATAAATCAAAAGCTTGTTTTGTATTGATAATTGCGACTTACGGCCAAGAATCCAATACATTTTTCTTATTACTAGGTCTAAATTTTTTCTCTTGTTTATTAGATGATTTCTCCACACCATTCCTTTGTCTAGGAGCATTCCCAAGTACTTTACTTCGTTCTTGGTTTCTATTGGGGTATTATCTATTTGTATAGATGGGCATGTTATTTTTTTGTTGCTGAATACTACGTGTGTTGTTTTAGTGTTGTTTATTCTAATCCTCCATTTTTTAGCCCAAGTGAGTACTTCATTGACTGATTTTTGTTGTATTATAAATACTTGTTCTGGGTCGTTGTGCTTTGCGATGATTGCTGTATCGTCGGCATAGGTTGCAACTGTGACATTTTGTGCACAAGGTAGATCGGCTGTGTAGATCTGATACAATACAGGACCAAGTACACTACCCTGGGGAACCCCAGCTTGTATTTTGTATAGTTGGGAAATACTGCCCTCGTAGGATACTTGAAAATATCTTTCTTCCAGGTATGATTTGACCAAAAAGAAATATTGGTGCGGTAAAATGTTTTTAATTTTGTAAAGCAGACCTGTATGCCAAACCCGATCGAAGGCTTGGCTTATATCTATGAAGACTCCGGCACAAATTTTGCCGTATTGAAGGCAGTGCTTTATTTCGTCAGTTATTCTGTGCACTTGTTGAATTGTAGAGTGCTGCTCTCTAGGTGTCTTGACGGATGAACGTGGTTTGAATGTACCAGACAAGTGTTTTGTGAAGGCTTCTGCTTTTTCTGCATCCTCTTGGGCCCACTTTCCGTGCTCGTCTATAATAATGGGTACGATATGTGTAGTCGGTCGTTTGAATTTTTTTGTTGCTTTCCACAATGAATACTCTGTTCCTAGATGTGCAGACAGATTACTTACGTAATCTTGGAAAGAGTCGTTTCGGGTTTTTTGAATCAGTTTTTTAATTTCTTTGGCCAGGTGGTTTAGTTTGTTCTTGTCTTCTAGGTGTCTTGTAAGCTGTCATTTTCTCCTGACATTTCTTTTTTTGGCAATTTGATCGAATAAAAATTCAAGATAGTTGACAACATTTTCGTCTTTGCTCTCGGTTTTTGGTGTAGAGTGCAAGGAAGCTTCTTGTATTAAATCTGTAATATTTTGTGCAGCTTCGTCTCGATCATCAGATGTTTTAAGAGGTATTCGAAGATTCATATTTTCATTTAGGTAATTTTGGAATGTGATCAAATTTGTATATTCATTGTATAATGTCGGTTTCCTCTCTTTAATTATGATAGTTGAACTTATAGTTAGAATAACTAGTGAGTGCTCTGACATTAGGTCTAGGATAGATTCGATATCAGTGTAGTTTGTTGAGAGGTCTTTCACTATGAAGAAATCCAGTAAGTCCGGTCGTTTATTAGGATCAGTAGGCCAATACGCTGGTTTACCGGTGCTTATATGAGTGTATCCTTTGTATTTTTTTACATAGTTCGGTGCCTTTAGGATCTGTTATCCTTGAACCCCTAGTGAGGGTATTTGGAATTGTAATCGCCCCCTGATATGAATCTTTTTCCAAGGGTTTTGAAGTATTAATCGAATTTATTTTCCTTAGTGTTGTGTCTAGGTGGGAGATACACTGAGGAAAGGACAAGTGAGCCATGAATATCTTGTATTTTAATATTGTGGTGAGCAAGTAATGAAAAAGATCAAGATTCAAAAAAGGCTATTTATTTCAATATTAGTAGCTTGAAGGTGTTCTTCGAATTTTCCAAGTTCACAATGTCTATTTTCTGATTTATTATTTATCATTGTTGTACCTCCATAGGCTGTTTCGTCAAGGTGGTTTGTACTATATATTTTGTAGTCCCTAATTTGCGTGGTGTGTGTTTCGCTTACAAACATAATATCTATTTTTTGTTCTTTGAGAAAGAGTTCTATCTCATTACGGTGCTGGATTAACCCGTTGGCGTTCCATAACGCAATTCTGAGTGTGTTAGTCATTTCTTTAATTTATAAGGGTTGTTAGTAGATTTATGGTCATACTATTTTGTTGCATTGACTGGCTGAACATTTCTTCAAATTTGTTGGAAAATTTTGACATTAGGGTACTATTATCTAGTTGGAGTTGATTTTCAATAATTATTTGAGTGTTTCTCGTGGTTTTTGCGTAGTTTATGTTTTCTCTTATATAGGAATACATATCTTTGGCGTTCTGTTGCAGTTTAATTGGTATGGCTTTATTTCTCGTTTTTTTGTAGATCTCTGTAAACACTACAACCTTTATAGTTTGCTGGATGCGGACTTTGGCAGAGGGCACATGTTGCTGCTGTTTCTTTGGTTTTAGTACACTCTCCAGATAGATGATTAGCCCCGCATTTTACACAGTAATATGGTTTTCTGCAGTAACGTCTAGTATGACAATATTCTTGACAGCGCATGCATTGTGGTATTTCATATTTTCTTCTTGGTGCTTCCACGATAATTTTAGTACCAAGAATGTGTTTCAGATCATTATTTTTTTTATTTTTTTCCCCCGGTTCCTGGTCGACAAAACACATTGGAAGGGGCTCTTCGCTGCTCTAGCTTTTTATGTTCGAAATGTTTCTTATATTGAAGCCTTCTTCTTTTAAAGCTTCCTATATGTCTTTTATCGGAACTGAATGGTGTGAGTTTTTCATGACCACCCTGTACGCTCTCTCGTCGCGGGGCTGATAGGTGTGGTAAGCAACATCGTTGGTGTCAAATAACCTTATTAGTCGTCTATATGCATCCGGAGAGTTTGTGTTTATTTTTATAGTGTTGTTTGACTGGGTCTTGCATATAAATTCCGTATTTTGTGACACACTTTTTAAGTTTCTAACATTAATCGGTAGTCCGTTACGAATACTGGTGGAGGATTGGAATTTTTACTCGATTGTGTATCAGAGACACCTGGTTCTGATTCTTGTTCAACATTCAATGCTGTGTATCTATTTGTGAATTGACTAAGTTGTTACTTTTTTTGTTTTCTTGAAGAGTGCATATATCATTGCCAATTTTTCTTTTTACCGACTTCCGTTTGGTAACTGTTTGCCAGGAAAGGTTTTGATTAGACCCTCCGCTTGTTTCCGGCATATAATTATTGTCTCAAAAGACTGTTTTGTTTTCAGTACCGTTGGCAACACTGATTTCACTCAAAATAAATTGCGCGTGGGAGGGTGCGCGTCTCTAGCAACTCACTGAGCACGTTTTTGTTTGTTTAGCTTTAGTCACTTTGTCACTATAATTCGTGTATTTTAGATTGTTTTATCTATATGAGCACGACACACTGATTTACAGTCGTCCGCACTTTTGAAAGATTTTTTTGGTAGAAACTAATATAATATTTTACTCTAAGATTCAATTCAATTGTCACCAACTTCAATATATAAATGATTTCGTGAATTTTTGTGATGTAGTTATCCATTGAACACTATTGTAAAACTGGACCTACGGATGTAGGCGTCTCTAGCGGCGACAGTGCGAACTATAACCATTTCAGCAGACGCATTGTCGTGGCGAGTCAGGTTACCTACTATGTTTTGTACCGTGGCTTTCACCAACTTGATTTTCTCGCCCATCTATTTCATTGCCATGGACAAAGGTATCGATGATCCCACACTACTGGAACTATCGGTGTTCCCTATTCCGACGATTCAACTGGAGAAATTAACCCATCCTTTTGAAGTCTTATTAATTCTTGAGTTACTTTCTCTTTGATTGCAATTGCAAGAGGTAATACTTTTGGCTTAGAATCAGGCTTCACAAATAATTCAAATTTATTATTATCTACATTTTTTTATATCAATTAAAATCTGGTGCATGATTGATTTCCAGTATATTCGGTTCAAAGTGATCTAAAAAACGAATATCTCATTACTGCACTGACAATGCTAGGCTATCACTGCTCTGTGAACAACAAACATTTTTTTTTTAATGTGATATCGTCTTGAGTAGAGTTTCATTGAAATTTTTACAGTATACAAAGACAGACACATACATCCAAGCCCCTGGCAGGAATCAAACCCACTTCCCCAGCGTTCTAATGGTGTAGGTTGCTATATCGCTTGTCTAAACGCGCTAGGTTACCGAGACGACTTACATTCCTTGAACCTCGAACGGCTCTGTACGCAGACGATACGGCCATTTATGCCCGCTCATACAGTGCAGAAGTCGCTAATATACAAATTCAGATTGATCTGAACATCCTTGAGCCCTACTAGCGCTTACAGGAATTCTTTCTCAACCACACGAAGACGAAATCCATTGTTTTAAAACAGAAACACATCAACAACAAACTTTATACGCCATTCAAACTAGATACACATCGTGTAATTTACATCCGTCAAATACCTTGGAGTCACACTCTTTCCGCGTCTATTCCATAAATAACGTTACTAAAAATTCCATCAATAAAGCTAACCTTGTCATACGATTCCTTCATTCATCACTCAATTCACACAGTCATAATGTCATCTGAAAATAAATTACTAATATCCAAACAAATCATGAAACCCATATTAACACATGCAGTCCCAGTGTGGTGTAATGTGTCACCGATAGCAATATTAGCACTGCAGCGAATTCAAAATAAATGTCTGCGTTTAATTAATAATACAGATCATTTTTCAAAAATCGTAGATTTACACAACTAGTATACACTAGAAACAAGAATATATAGAACCAATTTCACAAAAATTCTATATGACACAGCTAATACATAATCCACTTACACAAAACATTGTCATGTATCAGATTCACCATATCCCTTAAAACATTTACTGCTCTATCAAACTCTTCCGTTATTCCTCTATAACGAACTATGAACCGAAATATTTTGACTAAGGTGTAGAGTTTGCTTGGGCTTGTAGAGTTAGTGCGTGTAGTGTTAGTGTGTTAGAAGCTTGGCTCTACATGAAATCTGATAGCTTTTTGACAGTGTGAGCCATATGGTCTCGTCTTGGCAACATTTTACATGAAAATGTTCTCGAAGTCTCCAAGGCTCGGTATCACCAAAGTCAGTTAAATTTACCTAGAGGTTATTTTGAGTTAGTAACTATAGTTACAATTGTATCAACAATAGTTTTCGTATAAAATAACCTCTGGATAAGTTTAACTGGCTTTGCTGAAACTGGCCCTTAGTTCATAATTTTTGTCAGTTTGTAAAATACAAAAACGGGATATTTGGTCCTACTATAAAGATAACTTATGTGTTTATCTGAATTCATGTTCATGTCAGAAATAATTCCCAGATATCTACAGCTGTTATCTTTTTTTAATATTCTATTTTCTATATGAATTTCAAAGTTAATTGGTACACTATCTTGGTAGCTGCCAAAAGTCATATACGTGGTTTTATCAGAGTTTAAGGCAGTGGTGTAATTCCAGAAAAATTTTGGCGAGCGCCCGTTCACCTCTCCTTGCACGGCACTGGATTTCCGCCGCAAACAGTTTCTTTACACGTTAAATGAGAATGAAAATAGTTATTTTTGATTCTAGATTGCGAAATGTTACTTTTGCATTCGAGAACAAAGGATTCTTTTGTGAGCGTCGCAAGCAAAAAAATTATTTGAGAATGCAAAAGAATTTCGTGATTATGTATCAAACAACCTTTTTTCAACAATCACGTCTCATGAATGAAAATGTAAAAAGAAAGTTTTGACATTTCAAATCAATCAATGTCACTTTCAATGTTGCTATGATACCAATACAGTTCATCTATATATTTCGCATCTTGACTGCGAAGTATCTATTTCGCGTCCTGTTAACAAAACAATCATTTCGCATGCTTGTAGTCGCCTTGTAAATGTTCACTTTTAATGACAGTTTTCGAAAAAAACATTTTATGGATTTCTCGAAATTCTAAGTGTAAAAAGATATTGAAAGAATCTAAAGTGAACATCACGTGACTCACTTGTACATCATTTGATATATACACAAATTTACTCAATAAAGATTTCTGTCACTTCAGTTTATAATTGATATAATTTTGATAATATTTTGACTGTACCATGACAAACAGAATCAGAAAATTGACAACAGATTATCATTGCCTATCTTATTATGTCTGTTATACATATAAACTGCACTTCCGGCTCATCCGATTGATACAAAAATAGTAGATAATTATTTTGATGCTACAACAAGTTCAAACACTAAATTTCAATATGCTATGACTGATCATTCTGGATTTATGCAAAAAATTTAAAAAACGCTTCAAGTAAAGTGCACTTCTAGCTTGGCCAATTCATACAAAAATGGCAGATAATCATTCTGATACAACATAAAGCTCAAATACTGAACTTCAACATACTACGGTAAATCATTCTGGATTTATTGGAAAAATTCGAAAAAAGCTTCAAGTAAAGTGCACTTTTGGTACAGACGATTGGAACCATAATGCGAAGTGCACAACTAGATTCTATACCAGTCTGAAATACAAAATTTCAACATTATACGTTCAACCAGTTCTGAGATTTGCTGGGAAAGGACCGTTTTTCTGGAGTTGATATCAGAGTCCGTGTAAATGGAGGACATGTATCATAGATTTATGCCATTAGACAAGCTATACGAACGAACGCACGTACACACGTACCGAAATCAAGCTGAAAATAGTCCACATGGATTCAGGGATGCTCTAAACATATATTTGTACTTTACAAGTAAGTAAAAATGTATCAATCTGGTTCGCTTTGAACAAACATGTGGTGTAGTGAGGCCGGAAGTACAAGTAAGTATTGCGAAACCGACAGAACTCACCTATCGAGATTTTGATGGAAATACCCGTTTTGAGCATCTCTGAATTCATTTTGACTATTTTCGGCTTGTTGTCGGTACGTGTGTACGTGCGTTCGTTCGTAGCTCGCAAATCTCAAAACTGGTTGAACGTATAATGTTGAAATTTTGTATTTAAGACTGGTATAGGATCTAGTGGTGCACCTCGCATTATGGTTACAATCGTCAGAACGATCAACCGTAGGATGTTGAAATTCAGTATTTGATCTTGATTTTGTATCAGAATGGTTATCTGGTATTTTTGTATGAATCGGCCAAGCCAGAAGTGCACTTACTTTTTTCTAATTTTTCGCTTAAATCTAGAATGATCAGTCATAACATATTGAAATCTAGTGTTTGAACTTGTTGTAGCATCAAAATAGTCATCTACTATTTTTGAATCAATCGGCTGGGCCGGAAGTGCAATTTATATGTATAACAGACATTCATAATAGGGTATATTCATGATTCTATTTTATATTTTTGATTCACTGATTACATCATCATAACATAGTAAAAAATATAAATTATGTTTAAAAGTGCTGTAATCGAGTTTGAAATAGTTATTCAAATAATTAGTTATGAAAAGTGCCATATTGTTTGACGAAACGTAATATTTGCCAAAACGAGTGTAGCGAGTTTTGCAAATTACGTGAGTCAAACAATATGGCTTTTCATAACGTATTCTGTACAAAATTTTATCTAATTCCGTCAGAATAATTTTATCTATATTTTTGAATGAGAACTTCTCTCAAAATTCAGATGACTGTGATTTATGACCATCTATTGTTACTACAGAAACAAGAGTTCACTGAAATAAACAAATATCGAATTTTCACAAAACGTCAAAATAATTTTTGAAAACATACTCAAGCAGTGATATCCCGAGTGATATGGGACCGTTTGATATTGAAAACTCTGCCAATACTGCATACTGTGAATAATAAATCATTCTTTTGATTGTACGCAGATAAGTATAATTGATAGCTCTGAAACATGGCCAGTTATGTAAAGTCATTACGTAACTACTTTACGCAACTGTTGCATGACAGTTACGAAAAATGGGACGTTGCATAACGTCAGAAATTGATGTAAAGTTTGACTTTTCAAAACGGAATTAGATAAAAATATTTAAAATTGAGAATAATTTTGAGCTGTTTAAACGCCACCATTTTCGCGTGCTCTATTGATGACGTCAAATAATATGTCCAGTGGCATTACAGTCCATTGTTTACTACAGGTGTTTTCGTTCTCAGCTTATTTCAGTATTAAAAAAGCTCAAAAATTAATTTATAAGTGTTGCATTGCGCCTAAATGCAAAATACTACCAGAAATGTACCTGGTAAAGTGTTCTTTCCAATCCAGAAAGGTTTTAAAATAAGTAAGAAATGATGTAAGGCTATCAGAAAAGACGAAGTATCATAATAAATTTGACAGATCATGAATAAGATTTAGGGCCAGTTTCACCAAAGCCAGTTTAATTTATCTAGAGATTATTTTATACGAAAACTATTGTTGATACAATTGTAACTATAGTTACTGACTCAAAATAACCGTTAGATAAATTCAACTGACTTTGGTGAAACCAGGCCAATATGTGATTAGTTTTAGCAATAAAATACAGTGTATGTATGCGGCTTCGTTTAATATTTGCTCGTTTTAAAATGAACAAGAATTATAGTTTATGTTTACTGCTCATCATATTTCGGATTGTATTTATTAAAATAGTGTACATAATGTGTTATTATCACTGATCTCTAAAGGTGCGACCACATGCGAACGCTCGACGCTCGTTCCCAGCGACAAATTTGGTCACGTGGTACTATTTTAAATTTCCCGGCATTTCAAAATATTCAGCGACAAGTTGCTGCGTCAAATAGCAGCGTCAAAATGGCTTCTTTGCTTGCAGGGATTAAACATATCAATATCGAAATTTGACATAAGTATAGAACTAGGAATCGATTCATCGACGCGGATTTATTGAATCAACTTATTCCAGCGCAACAAATATGGAGTGTGTAGATGGAGGATTAAAAACGTGAGCTGATTCTAGGTGCAAAAAATAGGGATGGCTCTGTTAAACGCGAAAAGCCCGTTCAGTGAAAAACATCCTGTAATTACTGTCTAAATGATCGAATTACCAATTGAAAAAATTATTAATTAGATTCAAAATAATCAATGAAAGAGAAAGAGATAGATTTTGACTATACAGAATGAAAAATACTGTATAGCAATTAATGCAACTTGGACCAATCAGCGCCACGTTGTATAATAATAAATAATTCGTTTATTTAGCTGAAGCTATCAACACAATATTGAAAATGTAAAATCATATGACAAAAATATAATTATAAATATACTAATAATATGCCCAACCTGGAAAAAAAATTACAAAACTAACTGATTGACGTTGTATTATCAACACTTCTCAAGAATATATTTACTTTTTCCTTTAAATGTGCAATATTGGTCACATTTCTTATACCATTTGGTAAATTATTATACTCTTTTAATTGGACATTTTGAAAGTGTTGTTCATTAGAGATAACCCTCCTTCTATACACTTGATCCATGTCAACAAAGCTCAACTTGCTCAGCTTTGTCGCTTAATATTTTGGAGTGCCGGGAAATTTGAAATAGTACCACGTGACCAAATTTGTCGCTGGAAATGAGCGTCGAGCATTCGCATGAGGTCGCACTTTAATATAACACTGAATTGGGTTTAGACCGTATTCTGGCATCTGAAAGCGGCCCCGGTTGAACAGCGGCCTTGACAGTAAAACTGAGCTTTTGTGTCACTATTGGGTGGCAAATTCAAAACACTTATAGAAGACACTCGATGGAATTCAAAGTATAATGCAAGTTAGATGATGAAATTAATCTCAATATACGTCAATATGCACACATTAATAATCAATAATAGTTAAAAGTAATCAAAAATTGTTTTAATAGTTAAAATATTTAAAAATATTCATTATTAGCTCAAAATATTTGTTAACTTTCTAGTATCAGTGTTTAAACTATTTTTCAAACATTTTAGCTCTGAATTATTGAATTCATTGAAAAGTTTCACGATTTTTGTTATAAATTTAAACAATAAATAAATCGTATTGAGAATTGTGTGACTTTTTGAACATTTTTTTTTTCTTTTGCAGTTAACGCTATTGTTTTTGTATAGTTCGTTGAAAATAGTCGAAACAACATCATTTTCCAGTTCGTGTATCTTTTCGCGGACGCGGAGAACATAACCTCATGCTTTTGGCTATTTCTAAGTTTGGCAAACCCATTTGTTCGAGCCATTTTTAGAACGATTGTTCATCGGATGGAAATCTTGAAAATATTTACATCATAGCATAGCAATAAAAATAAGTAATGTGTAGCGTCGCCAAACTTAAGAATAACAGATTTATTCTCAAAGATATCTATTTACAAGATGAACTCAAAACTTATTCCAATTACACAATACACACATATTATATAAAGAACTGTTTCAGTCATTCGTATTCCCGAGAAATCACTATTCACGCACTCGCGGTTCTAATCACACAATACACACATATTATATAAAGAACTGTTTCAGTCATTCGCATTCCCGAGAAATCACTATTTATGCACTCGCGGTACCCGGCACTTCAAGCACTCATTCCTCACTGACTTCCGTTTTATTCTATCTACCTAACTATCACCTCTCTTCCCCAGTTCCACACATCACGCGTCAGCCGGTAATGTAATCACAATCAAAACAATAACAATGAGACTCAGCTCCTTTGTCCTTTCATCACCGCACCATAATTCACGACGTTACAAATGTTTACTTATTTCAGTCATAACGACACTCGCGGTACCTGGCACTTCAAGCACTCATTCCTCAATCACTTCCGTTTTATTCTATCTACCTGACTATCACCTCTCTTCCCCAGTTCCACACATCACGCGTCAGCCGGTAATGTTATCACAATCAAAACAATAACAATGAGACTCAGCTCTTTTGTCCTTTCATCACCGCATCATAATTCACGACGCTACACCACCCCCTCCTCAGGTCACACTTCCTCCTGGAAGTGTATCCTCAACCTAGCCTGGTCACGGGCTGCTCGAGGTGGTAGTATTCTCCTCGCTGGTTCGGCTGTAGGGGGATTCACCTCTGGAATATTTGGAAGATTGTCTTCTGGTATTGATGGTGAAGCCACTTCTTCGTTTATTGACGAAACAGTACCACCACTCAAGCGTGCGGCATATTCTATGAGATCGCCTCCACCGTCAAATGGCTCGGGGACCGCGGTCTCATCGGGATGCACTTCAGGAGTTATCTCTATTTCTGAAAGTTCCACTTCAGGATCAGATCTATCATTCATAGATCCAAGCGACTGATCCAATTCTGCATTTTCGTTTAACGAATTCATCCCAGGGAATACACTTCCTGGTATCGACGAGTTCTTTCGCGAAGAGGAGTAAGGGCTATGCAAGGCGTAGGACGATCTTGGCGACATACTAGGTACAAAAACTCTAGTTTCAATCTTTGTATTGCTGCTGGACTCGTTTGACTCAATTCTCGTGGGTGGATCAGGTTTGCTATATAAACGAATGACTATCTGACTGTCTTCGAAAACGTCATGGATTAAATCTTTCACTTTAGTTTCTTCTAACTGATCTAACCCACAACCTAACAATGGTAATGCTAGGCTACCAAACAGTGTCTCAACACAGCATATGTAGGTTTGTGGTAGCTGCGTCGTTTAGTAACCAAGTAGAATATATGACGGTCATCTCTTTGTAGTATGGCCATGTCACCCACCTCGACCCTTTGGTCTTTCAACTCAGACATTCCTTGGAAGTGGTCCCGAAACTGGACGGCGATACCAGCTCCTGCGATACACAATGAGCAAGATCATAGTTTGTCGGAGCATCGAACAAGTCGCCAATTAATTCTTGTAACACGAAACCACTGGTCTCAGGTATGGCTATATTTCTAGCTGGTCGACCAGGGCGACGAATGGCTCGTTCTTCTTTCCGCGCTTGTTCAGGGTCCGGCAACTTGTGACAGGGCTTCAAACGGTTTGCATGGACAACTGATCTCTTATGTGCGAACACGCAGTGCTTCTCTCTGTACGTATTCATTCCCAAATTTTTGATTACACGATAAGGGCCAGTCCATGGTTTATGAAGTTTCGGGCTTTCGCCTATCCGTGAAGCTGATAAATGAACCCACACCAAATCTCCAATTTGATATGTGACTTCTTCAGCGTCTCTATCATAATATTCCTGTCGACGTTTGGACGAAGCGTTCAAATATTCTTCTATCACAACGATGTATTTATTTCCACGTTTAGTGGTAGGAAGTGGTCCAAGTAAATCTACGGCAATACGCTCAAAAGGTCGGCTGAAAACTTGACTCTGTAACAGGGCTCTAGAACGCGGAATAACAGACCGACGACGGCTACAAGACTCACAATTTTGGCACCATTCTTCAACGTCACGTTGCATATTGGGCCAGTAAAATCGCTCCTTTAGCTTGGTCAATGTTCGCGTGATTTCCAAATGAGCACCGGCGAATACGTTATCATGATATGATCGCAATAATTCAGGTATTTTTGCACGTGGCACTGCAATACGTAAGTCTTGTAAGCTTCCACTCCGATCCACCAAACACAATCCATATTTATCAATTACTTCCGGTTTCAATGCTAAAAGTTTCTGTCCTTCTTTTGACAATGCTGATTCTTTTAATTCACCGCGTACACATTTTATTAATGACCCGCATAAATCATAAGCCAGTTGTGTCCGAAATAGATCACTGACGTCGTTTGAATTTTTATCACATAATATTGTTTCTTCAGATTGGATGTGAGGCTCATTATTACTCCCAGCACACACTGCGCTATTCGCACTCGATGCAAAGTTCTCTTCATACCCGCACTGCGTACATGGATGTCGCGATAGACCATCCGCGTTACCGTGTTTCTTCCCGGCCCTATGCTCTACTTTCATCTCATATTCCGAAAGAATCTCGAGCCACCGGGCCACTTGACCTTCAGGTTCGCGAAAACCTTGTAACCAACGCAAACAGTTATGATCAGTCCTTGCAACAAAAGGAGCACCGAGTAAATAACCTTCAAAGTGCCGACACACCGCTACTAGCGCCAATAACTCACACAGCTAAAATAAGCTATAACACACTCTTGTTCATTTTGTATCTGGCTTAGTTCACCACCAATTCCCGATCCGCTCGCGTCGACGTCCACAATGAACAAATCCTGCGAATTTGGATAAGCTAGCACGGAAGCTGTAGTCAGTGACCTCTTCAATCTTCGGAAAGCAGTATCACACTCATCGCTTTACATGAAACGCTCACCTTTATTCAAAAGGCGATGCAATGGATCTGCAATGGTCACGAATCCCGGGACAAATCTTCGATAATAAGAACCCAATCCCAAAAATGAACGCAGTTCCGAAATATTTGCAGGAATTGGCCATTCAACAACAAAACTCACCTTCTCTGGATCCGTTGCTATTCCCTTTTGATTAATAATATGGCCGAGAAATTCTACTTGCCGATGGAACAATCGACATTTCTTGGGATTCACTTTTAACCCTGCTTGTTGTAGACGGTCTAATACAGCAGCTAACGGTGACAGATGTTATTCGAAATTTCTCCCAAACACGATGACCTCATCCAAATACACCAACGCAATTTCCCAATTGAGACCATCTAGAACGATGTCCATAAGGCGTTGGAAAGTTGCTGGCGCATTGCAAACCCCAAATGGCAGTACGTTGAACTCATACAAACCAGAACCTATAGAAAACGCCGTCTTGGGTCTATCCTCCGGCTGAACCTCGCAGTGCCAATACCCCGACTGTAGGTCCAACGCGGTAAATAGCTTTGACCCGGATAAAGAATCAAGTACAGAGTCTATACGCGGCAACGGATAACTATCTTACTGGAAAACACCATGGTGATTTGGATGGACTGATAACATAAGCATCCAACATACGATGTATCTCTGCTTGAGCTTCTTGTCTCCTAGCCAATGGAAGCTTTCTAGGTGCCTGTCGAATTGGTGTAGCATTTATCGTAAGGATTTGATGATATAAAATTTTTGTCCGCCCTGCGTCCGCTTCATTTCTCGAGACAGTGTTTTTATATTGGTCAATACAGGCCTTGGCCTGTTCCAACTCACCCTTAGACAGATGACGAGATGCCTCGGACCAATCAAAGGCATCGTGTGCTGCACATGATGACTTCTCTTCCAGGAGTTCCTCCGGTACAGTGCATGCCACAGCAGTTCCTAAATGGGTATTTTTCCTGATGACTACATCATCTGCGGTCGGGTTACGTAATGACACAGCGCCCTCGGATACAGAAATCACACTACGACCCATCATGCACCCGTACTTGTTCCAACACTGAGCATGAGGTTCAACGACACGTGGGAAGTTTCCTTCAGCTTCTTTCAGTTGTATTCGCGCGACTACTTCTGTACGACTCGGCACTACTATTGACTCGTACAAAACAGCGGCGACCGGTTGAACTGAATACTCGCCTATCTTTTGTCCTCGAATAAGCACATATCCATCTGCAGGATATATTGCACACTTTTGCGAACGAATAAAGTTACAGCCAAGAATGCAATCTTCAATTAGTCTATCACAAACACTGAATTCCATATTCACGACCAGATTGAAGTTGAACGGTCATTTCAGTCGTCCCTAATATTTGTAATAAGTCAGTACTTGCTTGTGCTATTTCCGTTTTGGTTGGCTCCAAGGGCTTATTGTTTGCACGTTCCCACACTTCTCGCCGAATAAAAATACGTGACGCTCCAGTATCCAATAATATAATGACGGAATCACCAATCACGAGTCCTCGCACTCGTACAATCGCGGCGTCTGTACTCGATCCCGAATTTGTTGGTGACGTCAACACGGGACTACTTGACGTCATTTTTAGCTTTCCGGACAGTCACGGCTTAAATGTCCAACGCGGTGACAAGTAAAACATCGACGGCGTTCAGAGGTTGAATTTCCTAGCTTCACTTTTTCCTTGGATATTGAAATCGGAGAACCTTGACGCCGATCTCTTTCATCCCGAATATTATCATTCTTAAACGCGCGTGTGGGTGTCAGAGATCGCCGTCGTACTCTTTCAGTACCTCTCTCACTTGGTTCTTTCTCAATTTTTTTCTGAGCAATCGTCCATTGTGTAACCGCTTCTGTCAATTTCCCTATCATACCTTTTAGTTCATCCATTTCCATGCTTTGTCCTGCACAATCCACAGCTGCTTTTTTTGCAGTTTTCTCAGTTTTATTTAGACGAATATCTGCTAAAGTTTTCTTTACATTCAATGCAGACGTTGCATCTACGATAGCAGCATTCAAGGTCAGCGGATTATAGCGAGCAGTCTCTATCGCTAAATCAACATCAATTCCTAATAGAAACTGGCGTATCAGCAATTTTTCTTTCAAAGCAGCCGTATGTTCTGGGAATGCTGCATTTGCTAAATATCTGAGAGCAGCGGCAAATGCTGCTAACGTTTCTCCAGGTATTTGGGAACGTTTATGGAAACGTGTTTCTGCGGCATCATCTTCCTGCGTGAATATACGTTTGAGTGAATCACAAGTAATCTGCCAGGTAGTTCTTTGGACCGCTCTTAAGCTTCTTGCCCTGGACCGACTAGGAACAATGGCAACGCAGCACTCTTCTTCACCTCATCCCAATCCTTGATCAAAGCGAATGCTTCGAATGTTCGAATCCAGCTCTCCCAGCTTCCAGTATCGAATGTAGCACACCGAATATCACCCATCTTGACAAATATATTATCTCACAGTACGACACAAATCATTATTCGTATAATGTACGTTCCTCTATCGCGTAGCGTGGTGATCTCACCGCTTACCACCAATTGTAGCGTCGCCAAACTCTAGAATAACAGATTTATTCTAAAAGATATATATTTATCAGATGAACTCAAAACTTATTCTAATTACACAATACACACATATTATATGAAGAACTGTTTCAGTCATTCGTATTCCCGAGAAATCACTATTCACGCACTCGCGGTACCCGGCACTTCAAGCACTCATTCCTCACTGACTTCCGTTTTATTCTATCTACCTAACTATCACCTCTCTTCCCCAGTTCCACACATTACGCGTCAGCCGGTAATGTAATCACAATCAAAACAATAACAATGAGACTCAGCTCGTTTGTCCTTTCATCACCGCACCATAATTCACGACGTTACAAATGTTTACTTATTTCAGTCATAACGACAGTTACTTCAGGTTATTCCGTTGTACTTACTTGTGCAGTGTCAAATTTCTCGATGAATCGGGTTGCTTTCCGCAAAACATGCACTCGATCATCATGTTTGATAAATAAAATACCGGCAAACCAAACAGCTAAATTTTAAATATCGCGGCACAACGCAGTATTGATCTGACACAAAACCTCAGTTTTTGCCAAGATGGCGACGCTCAATTGGGGCCGCATTCCAGCGGCCTAAATCCAATCCAGTGTTCTATTAGAGATCAGTGGTTATTATTGAATAATTACTTTGCAGTGTTCACTCTTTTTACTTCAGCGGACCTCAAATTTAGATTTGAAAGGAAATAAGACTACATCATGAATGGATCTATTCTTGGCAGATTATCCGATTATGCTTTTACAAAACCACTTTGTCTTGAATAATTCATAATAGTCCGTGAGACAGCGCATAAATTTTTTGTTGATTACCGCTCACTTGAAACTTTGTGAGTGACTTCATTGTGATGTGTCCGACAACTTTTTCATTTGGCAAAATTCTAGATTTGGGGACGTTTACCTGCGAGGGCTAATTAATTGAAAGAATATTACCGTAATACTGATCTTTACACTAATCGAAAGATTTTTTGATAATAAAATGAAGGAAAAATATTGTCCGACATGAATATTGAGGCTACCGGTGAGTCCGACTTGTCATAAGTACCAACATACTTATCATCAGTACCAACATACTCATGACAAGTGCGGCTTGTCGGATTCACCGGTAGCTTCAATATTCATGTCGGACAATATTTTTCCTTCATTTTATTATCGAAAGATCTTTCGATTAGTGTAAAGATCAGTATTACGGTAATATTCTTTCAATCAATTAGCCCTCGCGGGTAAACGCCCCCAAATCTAGAATTTTGCTAAATGAAAATGTTGTCGGACTCATCACAATGAAGCCACTCACAAAGTTTCAAATGAGCGGTAATCAACAAAAAATTTAGGCGCTGTCTCACGGACTATAATCTCACTAGGATGCAAAAATTACACTTAAACAAGAAATGAATTTACAACACACATGGTACATGTCAAAATATTATTAAAATTATATTAATTATAATTTGAAGTGATAGAAAACTTTATTGTATTAATTTGTCCATATATCAAATGATGTAAAAGTAAGTCAAGTGATGTTCATGTCAGATTTTTAATTCGTAGCTCTTTTTATTTCCAACCTTGTTTCACGTATTGCCATCGATAAATTGCAGTGTCAGCAATATAAGATACAATGTTTTCCTTTAACATGTCATCGATATAGAGTAGAAGCGGACCAAGAATCATAGAGGAAGTTTGGTATTGACTTTCATATTCGCGACAACTGTGTCATTGATTTTTACTCTTTGCTGAATGTTGTTCAAATAATTTGCCATAAGATTATACGCTTTACCTCTTACTCCATAGCGGTTGAGTTTTTTTTTTCTAGCAATATTTCATGATTTACTGTATCAAATACTTTAGCTAGATCCAAAAAGATTAGAGCAATAGGTCTGCTCTTGTCCAAGTTGTTATATTTAATATTTGTAATGTATTTATTGCAAAGCATCTTTGGTAGCATGATTTTTAACAAAACCATATTGATTATTTGATATAATATTGCAAGAAATGGTGGAATTGTGAAGCCTGTCATACATAATTTTCTCCAAAATTTTAGCTGTTAGATATAACGGATATAGGTCTATAGTTCAGAGCATATTTTTTGTTATTGGCTTTGAATATGGGTATGATTCCAGCATTTTCTGAGGCATCCGGTCAGAATAAAGTTTCTATGGTCTATGCATAAGCAAAAAATAAGTATAAGTGGTTGAATTAGAAAGGTTGAGAGAATTTTAATGGTTTTGGTATTGATGTTATCAACACCTCCATTCTTCAATTGATGATTGTAGGATACTTTATGTTCCGATTTTATGATTTTTTATTTCTAAACGATGATTTTTTAATTTCATATTATTCATAATATTCATAGGGATTCTGTAACCAAGCGTTGATTCACGTCGAGCGTTAATGTGAACTTAACTCCCGTTTTGTCATTTTCGTATTCTGAACCTGAACGTTGATCCATTTGACAGCGTTAAGTGTTACGTTTTCAGGTTATTTATATAAGAATAGTAGAAATATCCAACTACTTATACAAAATAAGTCAAAGAAACAACATTCAGCGATAAAGATGAGCAAATTCGACATTGGTCTCACATAACAAGATCAAACTTTCAAGAATTAAAAAATTCCCTCAGACTCAAGATTTGAATAATTACTCCTAGATCAAATTTGCAAAATCAAGGAGTATTCCAAATTTTTCAGTGCGTGTTTGAAAGTAGCTCCATGTTTTAAAGTATCTATCACTTCTATTTGAATCGTGAATGAAGATCAGATAATTATATGAGTCTATCTTATAAATTGAACAGTATATATTCTAAAAAAACAACTAAATTTGTCAACGTGCAGATATGACTAAAGTCTCAATAAAATAAGAATGAAATCTTATTTTTCAATCAAGATATTTATTGATGTCATCAAGAGGTTGATTGTTGAAATAAAAATTTCAAATGTAGATATCTTAACGTTTATTCCTCACTCCGTTGATTCCAGTCTTCTTGTTATAATGAAATTTTACTTTCCAATTAAGATATTCACTGTTGTAATCAAGAGATTGATTGTTGAAGTAAAAATTCAAAATCTTCTAACTTTAGTTTTTCTTCGCTCTGTTATGATCTTACTAAAATCAATTCTTTGCACATATACATGCATACGTAATACAATTTTCATGAACAATTTCATCAGAATGGTACGCTTTGTCTATTTTAAGTATAACCGATGTACTCAACTTTCGTTGATCTAGTTTTCTAGTACAAACATTAAATCAAGATTTAGTTGAGCTTCTACTTGAACCATTACTGAAAAATCAGCCTACACTACCGCGTTCTTGATATATCTTGCTTTTTTTCTCTACTATTTTCGTTTATGAAAAGATGCTGGATCATATGCTACAAAATAAATGATTTACAGTTTGGAAGCTTGTATAACATTTTATATAAATTGGATATAGTTTTTTGAAGCATTTATTGGTTAAATATGAATATGTCAATTAGTTTCCTTAATATTTACGAAGCTGAATAACACTCCTTTCTCTCCTCTATTTTCTTCATAATAACCAGATCACACAGTACATTTTTCACCCAGAAGATTTAAAAGTATGAAATGTCAAAATGAAATATGACAACAAATTGTTCAATTTCTTGTAATTTGATTGGCTGAATTTCACGCATTTCATAGAATTTTGAATGAATTATTTAACGCTAGCGTTAATCTAATGTCAGTGTAAATAAAATTAACGTTCAACTTTCACGTTGACATTTCAGAATACCATCTTAACGTTAGGGCGTGAAAACTACTGACGTTAAGTAACGCTGGTGTGACTTAACGCTCGGTTCTAGAATCAATGTTACTCTTCATTTTTCAGTTGACGGTCGGGCTGCCAGACGTAGTCTTCCGCAGCGAGGCGGTAGATTTGAATCGAGTCCTCATTGGGTTGAGTGGTCTTCAAGGCGAAAAATCCACTTTACCGATGTAGTGCTGTACAGTAGGGTACAGTGGATAGTCTGTGTTGTTGATGTATTTTTACTTACTTGTTCAAAGTCATTTTCCGCATAAATTCAGAATGATCGCCCACAGGATACTGGAATTTAGCATTTGAAATTGATGTAGCATCTAAATGGTCATCTTCTATTTTTGTAACAATCGCTGAACCGGAAGTGCACTTTATATGACAGGCTTTCTGAATTTTCCGCATAAATTCTAAAAAATCATTCATAGAATATTGAAATTTTGTATAAGGCACTTTTATAATATCCAGTTATACACCTTGCATTATGATTGCTATCGACTGAGCTGGAAGAGCACTTTATTGGAAACATTTTTCGAATTTTCCGCATAGATCCAAAACGACTGAACGTGGATTGTTAGAAATCAGTATTTGGGACGATTATACCGTCTAGATGCTCATATCCTATTTTTATTTGAGATCCATCAAGCCGGAAGTGCACTTTACTTGACAGTCTTTTGGAATTTTTCGCATAAATTCGAAACGATCAGGTGTAGAATATTGAAATTTTGTATTTCAGTCTGCTGTAGCATCTGAATGATTGTCTACTATTTTCATAACAATAGACTGAACCGGAAGTGCACTTCAATAGGAATTTATTTTTTAATTTTGTGCATAAATTCAGATCTGTTGGCAGTCGTAGAATTTTGGAAATCAGTATTTAGGAATGTTGTAGTATAAGAATAATGGCGTACTGTTTCCATAGCAACCGACTTGGCTGAAAGCGCATTTTACTTGACAGATTTTTAGAATCTCCATCCAAAACGATTAACTGTGGCACAATGAGACTTTGTGTTTGATTGTATATATTCATGATATATATGATCAAACACAAAATCAAATCGTATTATATATATATATATATATATATATATATATATATATATATATATATATATATATATATATATATATATATATATATATATATATATATATATATATATATGTATAAATATATATCCAATGATGTACAAGTAAGTCACGTGATGTTCACGTCAGATTTTTTCATTTTGTTCTCTAATATTTGGCAGCATTCATTGTCGTTCACCACACTTTCAATTTCATAATTGGTCTTGTATTTATTGTTGTGATATACACAGTTCACACAAGATAAGTCTCTTTCTGTGTTACAATTAATTGTATTATGGGGACCAGAGCACTTTGAGCATGTTTTTCCATTTTGGTACTCACTGCCACTATGACCATATCTAGCACAGTTATAACATGGTCCAAGATTGATGTCGTCGTAGTACATCCTGCAATTTTGATAACCAATAATAATTTTACTCTTGCTTTCCTTTATATGCTTGTAGATTTCTGGAGATACTTCAAGTATGATGCTGGTTAATTTGCTTTTTGGATTATCAAACATATAAAGTACCTGGTATTCTGTTTTGAGATTTCTGAAATTCCACTTATTCATGTATATCAGCTTCAATTATTTTCTTATCCATATTCTTAAAATTATCACGACCTATTATTTTCATTCTTGGTTTTCTCACTTCTTCTTTTTCAATCTTGCAGATATTTTTTTTCCTTCAAGATCTCTGCTTCGAGAGCACTGATTTCATTTATACACTCTATATATATATATATTCCATCCTCGTTCTTGAACTGTATTTTTTTAATTTGTATTGTTTTTTTTTTTTAGTTAGGTAGTATGAAACAATCCTTTTAAGATCAATTTTATCGTTGTCATTTTTCTTTTTAATTGATAATTTTGGAACTTATTTGGCTTAGCATTATCTGTACTCAGGACTTGTGTGAAGGTGGGCTTCTTTGAGACTTCTTCAAAATTATTTCACTAGGTCTTCAAGGAATATATTTCCATCTTTAATCTCTGTATCCTGCTGCTTTAGTAACATATTTTCAATTATTGGTTTCTCATGATCTGATTCCGTTGTAGTATCAAGATCAATATTATTGATGTTAATAATGTCACTTAGATATTCATCACGTATATTCTCGGCTTGCTTTGATTTAATTTGTGCAGTTATATCCTTAGCCGTATGATTTGATGCCGACTAATGTTTTTTTGAAGTTAAATAGACCCCGATGTTCAGGACAAAGTACAAGGATTTTACTTTGATGGTAAATATTTTTGCAATTCATAGAATAAATCATCACCGGGATCAGGAGAAATGTTTCCCTCCGACGCAATTTTCTCTGTGTGATGATTCTAAGCATTTTCTTGAATAAATTTTTGCTCGTTTTTATAAGTTACTGTAGATTTCTGTGAATAAGTCAGAAAATTCTAATTAAAAAATATACTTTATGTGAAAGATCTGATTTAATGATTGATTCAAGAATTTCAGAATAAATCTTTTTTATGTAAAATAACATATTCCAACGACTCTGGCAACAACTCTTTGTAACAAAGAACTATTCACGAAGCACAAATACATGAGTTAATCAAAAGATTAAATAACTGATAGAAATTTTATCATTAGCAATTGTCTTATTTTGAAGTGGCACTTGAAATCATAAGATTTTAATATAGTTGATGTTTTTATTTGCATTGATACCCACTTCAGACCATCATGATATAAAACAAAGAAAAAAACATGACTGGCCAAAGTGGGCATTCCAAGTTTGAAATAATAATAGCATAAAAAACTCTTTTTATCATTGAAATTTATTTTCGAGTGAATATAAATAGAGATCGAACTGCGAAAAAATCATATTGTAAAATGAATCACCTAATAGTAGTATTGTGTGCAGTAGTTGCAGTTGTCAGTAAGTAAAGCATCATTTTATTGTTTAGTTCAAATCAAATTTTCAATATTCCAACTTGACATGAATTATTGAAACAAAAAATTATTTACAAAAGATCCTTCACAAAATATTTATGCGTTATGAATGAAGCCTCCAGACCGGACAGTTTCGGGACGAATCCATCTTGATACCATAAACATTCAAAAAAACAAACTTCAACGACAACTACATAGTTTGACGTACAGTTATGAGTAGTTCGCAGTTTAGGATATGGTTTTTATTCGAGAAATAAAATATTTTGGGCTTTGCTCGTAAAAAACATAGTGAAAGTTTTGAGATTAAAAAAAAGTATATGGTTTACAAGAGCAATCAAGAGATTTTTAGACTTAATGGAACAATACTGATTTTTAAAAACTATTACTTGAAAATTTCATAATATTTATAGTTTAGTAATGTGACAATTGCAAATAAAGCCACATTATCTTCATGGATATTATAAGATAATCAATCACATTAACTCAATTTATATTCGCAATGAATCATAAATTTCTATACTGATATCCTTGGTCTTTTTGTGGCTACGTATATGAAATTAACAAATTGAATTAACATTGCACTGAAGACAGTCTTAGGGTAGTTTCCAATTGCTCAGCAATTAAAATGATAAACGTCATATATGTCTTATGCTTTATGCTAATTGTTAATTTAATCGTTGTATTTCAACAGATTATTACGAATATATTAGATTCAATTCACGTATTCACAAAGCTCTATTCCCTATTCCACTCACCGTGTTTAGCTAGTCCTAGGAGATTTCTATATTCTCCTCTAGTAAAAAAAATATATTCTTGAAAAGATATACACCAATATCGCAAATTTCAACAAATTTTCTCAAACGTTCCAAAATTTTTCAATCAAATAGAAGGAAATATGAGTAAATGTGCATTTCAAATTTCTACATTTTGAGGATCTTATGTGATAGTATGGACGGAGAAATGTACGAGACTGAACAATTTAGTAGACCAATCAGATAGTACAGTTTTCCCCAGTTATTGTATTAAATTGATTATTACAGTATTAAATTGATTACATTATTGAGTTGGGATTTGGGAAATAGTACAAGTTGCGTTTCTTTGACAAACGAATGTATTGTAGCCATGAGTATCGATAAAAAATCAAGAACTTTTTGACTCACAAAGTCACAACACATCTTTTCTTCTCAACTGTATATTCGAATAATACTTTTTCACAGCTGCTTCACCCTTCGATTGGCGTATCGTAGGAGGTCAGGATGCTGTTGAAGGTCAATTTCCTTACCAAATTTCTCTAATGGTTGGTGGAAGACACAACTGCGGTGGAACTATTCTCAACAAAAGATGGATTTTGACTGCTGCTCATTGTGTGCAAGGGTACGAATCAAATTCTATATTATTATATCATTTACTTTTATGCAAATATCAACACTTTTTTTAATCTAAAATAAAGAAAATGTGAACTCGGAAATGTCCCCAAGAACTAAAAATATGTTGTCTTCAGGGAGGTATATATGATGTGGCACTTGGCCCAGAAATCAGTTGAAATCATCATAGATTAAGGCCCACTATTTCAGTCCTTGATTTACCTTTTAAACGTAGCCTAAATTTCATAGTAATGATTGTTGGAACAATTGTTACTAAGATAAAAAAGCTTCGCTTAAAATAAACCGAGGACTGAAATACCGGTCCGTAAAGCTGATATTTCGAAATCATTAGAAAAACATTATATATCATCTATGTAGTTATTTTGTAATTTTTTTTGTATGTGAAGGCTATTTCAACTTGCCTTGTTCTATATCTATATTTTCGTCTGTTTAAAAGATCAACATTCTCATGGAAAACACTCGTAGATACTTCAATGTCTGGCGAGGTTTTTACCGGTAAAATATCTAAAAGTAACGGTCTAGTTATCAAACATGGGACGAAACAGGTTCCTTATTTTGGAACAAATGCTTTCAACGAGTTCTTTGTGCACAATATTTCAAAGAGGGAAGCTGACAACATCCCATTGCATTCATTTCAAACATCAGATTGTATTTCAGGCGTGCACACAACGTTGCCAAGAAATTTTTCGATATTGAAGTGGTCAAAAAAAAATGGTTAATAAGGATTTAAGAAATAACTCAATTTATAACAAACTTTTATTTATTACATTAATTAAATGAATAGCAATAACAAAACTACAAATAATAATGAAAAGAATACACTAAATAACTAAAAATTGGATAAATGCAAATTGACAAATAATGAAATTTCAAGCACTCACGATGGTGACGGGGAAGAACACTCTCACACAACTGACTTTTTTTCCACACGTCACTGATCAAAACAATAACACCGTACCGCACCGCTCTATCAAACCATCATAGCCGCGGGACCACCCAAAGATGCTGACGGTATCACTTTGTTGATAAAACATTTGTCACACACTCCCCCTAGAGTTCGCATCTACGACCTCGGATGTGAACTCTGGATTTTCCTTGGTCTGCCACGTTTCCTCTTCGGGTTCACTGGGTCAGTTACTTCGGCACATGTATATGGTGCAATGTCACTTGTGTTTACACGTCCAACAGGCTCGTCGGGATTCGATATTTCCGAAATCTCATACGATGTTGGTGAAATGCTGCGCAATATTATGTATGGACCATCTCGTTTTGGCACAAATTTTGAAGTGACGCCTTTCGCTGCATCACTCAGGACATGCGTTGTGATCATGACTTTATCGCCAGGTGAATAATTTGGGGCAGGCCGATGATGTTTGTCATAATATGATTTTTGCCTATCTTGCTCCTTTTGAAAACATTCCTTTGCGTCGTTCAAGGTATCGACGAGTTTTTGAAGATGTGGCGTTATTTGAGGGACGAAATTGTCCGCTGTGATGACTTGTCGTAAATCATTCTGCATTTCATCTAACGTTCGTAATTCTCTGCCAAATGTTAAATAGGCGGCTGTATGACCAGTGCTCTGACACCAGCCGGTATTCATGGAAAATCGGATTGCCGAAAGTTTTTCGTCCCAAACTGTATGTTCTCGACCTACGAAAATGGCAAGCATCGGTTTTAAATCACGATTTTTCCGTTCTGTTGGATTGGATTCGGGATGATAGATATAAGTCAGACTCTGTTTGATGCCTAACACATGGCATGCTTGTTGCATGATTGCACTTATGAATTGTACTCCATTATCTGATATAATTCTTCTTGGAAATCCGTACCTCAGAAATATTTCTTCTATCAGGATACTCACGCAAGCAAATGCAGTTGCTTGAGGTAATGCAAAAAGTTCCACCCATCTAGAGCAGACGTCTTCTACTATTAGAACCCATCGATTACCCTTTTCTGTAAGTATGTGCCCTAAATAAGACACATTTGGGCGAACGAACTTGCATTTATCGCGATTCGCACTTAATTTATAAAGTTCAAGTCTTTTGAAAACTGCATCAAGGCCTTTCAAGTGATTTTCAAAACTATCGGACAAGATTATTAAATCGTCAAGATATGCGCACATTTTCACATCACTTAAACCGGCACGGAATCGGTCCATTAACCTTTGGAAGGTTGCGGGCGCGTTTCGAAGTCTGAAAGGCATTCGCTTGAATCTGAATGTTCCGAACGGGGTAATAAACGCCGTTTTATCGCGATCAGAAAACCGAACACTAACCTGCCAGTATCCGCTTTTCAGGTCGAGCGTAGACATGTACTTGGTGCATTTTGCGTCATGAAGAAGATCATCGATTCTTGGCAATGGGTATGTATCAGGTACGGTGACAGAGTTTAGTTTCCGGTAATCTATACATACTCTTGGACTGCCATCTTTTTGGAAACGAGAACGACTGGAGAAGCCCATGGGCTCTCACATTCTTCAATGATGTCATCATTTATCATCTTGTCAATTTCTATTCTCAATATTTCTTTTTTTGGTGCGGCCATCCGGTAAGGAGGTACTGCGATAGGCACTTGGTTCTCTGGTATCTCGATGCAATGCTCAGCAATTTCTGTTGCTTCTGTTCGCGTCTTGAAAATGTTTTCATGGCTCTGAAGTAGATTATTGAATTGTAAGCGTTGAGCGTTGTCGAGATTGATACCTTCCGTAGAACGTAGTGTCACTGAAGCTGCATAAATTTTGTTCGTTTGATAACCAAAGCGTTCATTTTTGACGTATTTATGCTGAATATGAGGAGTATCTCTGAAATACCAAGTTTGGTTGGGGATATCCAACACTATTCCTGCTTCTGAGATGAAATCAACTCCTAAGAGTGTGCAATTATCTCCAGAATCTGGCAAAACAACCATTTTCGTGTACACTTTGCGATCTATTATGCTAATAGGTATTGTTGCTATTAGAACTTTTCGTGTTGTACAATGTCCATCAGCTAGATTGAGAGATAACGTCTCTTCTTCGAAAGAAATTCTGTCTTTCAGTTTGTCGTACAGGTTACGACCCATAACGCTGCGCGATGCGCCTGTGTCGGCGAATGCACACCTTGCATTTCAAAAATGTTGATATTCAATAATGGTCTTCCGATTTCTTCGGTATGTTGTATAGTTTCTATTCCATAAAAGTCGGCTGAAGCAACATTTTGTGTTGAAGATTTTGCAGCGCTTCTACAATTTGGACATTGCGACTTAATTACACCTGGTGTGTTGCAACCGTAGCAAACAAGAGCTGGTTTAGCCATTGTTGTAGATACAGCTGTAGCAGTCGATGTCGTTTGAATAGAAGTAGGATTGCATTCCTTTTTCTTCTTCCTGCAGTCAGATTCTACGTGACCAAAAACTTTGCAAAAAGTGCAACGCGGTCGTGTCTTCTTTGCGATATTCACATATTTGTCTGTTTTGATTTTATCACTATCACTTACTAATGATGTTTCACGTTCAGAGTTTTCAATGTCTTTTGCACGTTCCAATAATATTTGAAATGTAGTGACATCATTTCTCGGTAGTCTTTTACGCAACTTCCGATTCAAAAGTCCATAAACAATGTCAATTTGAGCCCGTTCCGGCAATTGATACGGCAATTGAGCGATAAGAGCGCGAAAATTGCAGACGTACAGTTCACACGATTCACCGTCACTTTGCTCGCGGGCAAATATTTCGCGGTACACCAAATGTGGCGGTAATTTTCGAGAGAACGCGTCGCGTAACGCGGTTACTGCACTATCCCAAGTTTGGATACTGTCTTTTACTCCTCTCCACCATGTAGCTGCAGTTTCTTCTAAAAGCATAGAAATACCACGTAGTGCATTAGCGTCGCTAATGTTTGTACAATCTTTGTACGTCAAGATTGCATCTAAAAAAGCGTCAACATCAGAAATTTTGTTGCCGTTGAATCGCGAAGTACACTTCGAAAAATTTCCTGTATGTTGTGACGTCACTGAGCTTTGAGAATGTTCATTGTCACTCACTTGTGTTAGCGAACTTTTAGTTAATTGTGAAATAAGCATTTGTAGTTGTTCATTTGTCATTGTAATTGCTTGTAAAGAAGTATTACTTTCGGTACTTTCTCTAGGCTTTAGTTTTGGAGGCATTTTGTATTATTTGCGCGGAACACGGACACAACGATGTCGCGAAACTTTCCAGCAAAACACTTGACTAAACAAAAAACCGAACTATGCAATAATTATTAATGATTATTTTTGTGAATTCGGCTATTAGTTGGGCGCCATTTATGTAACAAACTTTTATTTATTACATTAATTAAATGAATAGCAATAACAAAACTACAAATAATAATGAAAAGAATACACTAAATAACTAAAAATTGGATAAATGCAAATTGACAAATAATGAAATTTCAAGCACTCACGATGGTGACGGGGAAGAACACTCTCACACAACTGACTTTTTTTCCACACGTCACTGATCAAAACAATAACACCGTACCGCACCGCTCTATCAAACCATCATAGCCGCGGGACCACCCAAAGATGCTGACGGTATCACTTTGTTGATAAAACATTTGTCACAAATTGATATTTTCCTATTTCTACGATATGATTAGAGTCAATAAATATCATTATGTTGAAATTACTCATAATACATACATATATGTTTGAATATATATTTTTTTCTGGCGGCAAGATACTTGAGTAACATTGCGAATCTACCTACTAATGCCCTATTTCATGACCAGGAGTTTAATGACCTTGGGTTAAAGAGCTTAGTAATCAGATATTTGAGAAAATAAAATGAATTATTATCATTCAATATCTTATGTTATCATGGGAATATTTTTTTTTCATCTTCACAAAAATTTTGTAGCTGGGGAGCATCATCTCTAAGCATCGCAGTAGGCAGCATCAGACGTGAAGACCCAGACGCACGTGTGTATCAAGTCGATAAAACAATGTATCATCCTGATTGGAATGGCGGCAAACTTATAAATGATGTTGGTTTGATCAAGGTAACAGAAGATATTGAGTTCAGCGAAAATGTCTCGTCTCTAGAGCTCAACACTGAAGAAATCGGTGGAGGAGAGGAGCTTGTTCTCTCTGGATGGGGAAGAACCTCTTATCCAGGAAACCTTCCAGAAATTCTCCAATGGATTACTCTGAAAAGTTTGACAAAGGAAGATTGTCAAGCTAAACATGTTGGTATGGAAATTATTGATGGCGAGATTTGTACTTTTACTGTTAAAGGACAAGGAGCTTGTCACGGAGATTCAGGTGGCCCTCTCGTGTACAAAGGCAAAGTAGGAGGGATTGTTAGTTGGGGTAGACCCTGCGCTGTTGGCTATCCTGATGTTTTTACTCGAGTCAGCAGCTATGCTGATTGGATCATCGAAAAAATTAATAATAACTAATCAAGTTTCCAAGATATTTTTTAAGTTTTTTTAAGGAGATAATGTATGCAAATTTTGTCTCTTTGAATACAGTAAGAATAAATTATCTATAATTTGTAAGTAATGATGTATTATTTTTGTCCCCGCAAATCAATTCTAGTATGAAAACCAAATTGGCTGTAATTTTTGGGTAACGTACAGTAAATGGATCTCTCTACAAATTAGAGGTTCTCCCGAGTTTTTGTTGCATTCTTGTAGTTTAACTTCCATTTTTCCATTCTTAATGTTTATAGCCAGATTGCTACATACTGAAATTTCAATATTTATAGCCTGTATTAGTACAACTAGACTGCTGATTTTGCGAACCAACTTACAAGTTTTTCGATTCTACAAAATACAAATTCAATGATCCACCTTCAAACAAATTAAGATCTTCAAACCAATAAAGCATTTATATATTTTAGTACATTTCAATTGAATTAAATATGTATAAATATTCTTGTACTGGACGAGGAGTACAGATTAGAGTCATTTTACTAATATCAGCAAATCCAGCATTATTCTAGCAATGTATAAGAATCTATTTCTGCTTTTATTGGTCTACGGAAGACTCTAATTAGGAATAATGCACACTTGAGACTTGACCGAGTCCTCAGATATGCGAAACTTGACATAAGGCTTCACCTACATTGAAAACACGGTTTCGAATGACATTTGCATTCAAGGTAATCTCCTTCACTGGACAAGAGTATCGTCCGACATCGGACTGCGACGATATCCGCGCTCATTTTCTTCCACGGGGACCTATGGATATTTTATAACAGTTTTCTTTAGTCAATCAGTTGTTCGAATGCCAATTAAAAATAAGTGACTCCGAATACTATCTTGTCCTTTGGTTTCTAAAGTCCTATTCAGACGTGGACTCATGCAAGAATCACTTGTGAATTTGACAACTTAAAGTTTTCGGAGTGTTAGGTAACATAAAGTTATAATCACTCACCCACTCTTGTACTAAATCAGAAAAACCAAGTAAAATAAAAAAAAACTTCGTTATTACTTCTCTCATTAAATGTCCGATCAGAACTGTCCCAGACATGCCTATCAAACAAGTAATCTTGAATAATCCTAATAAATTACGCAATGCTTCACAATTGTATAATACGGTCTTCCTGAAAAAAATTAATATGATCTTTTTGTGTCTCGACGTAAAGTTCATAACTTGTAATTGACAATCCTGTGGATGAAAATTTTTTTTCCATTGCGTTATCTCAACAAACCACATACAAATTTGTTGAATTTTTAAATTATGTCACGTGATCGACGAAATGCTGTTATCCAACAACAGCAAAACTCGTTGTGCGCAAGCGTCGCGGCTTCGATCGATATTTGAAAGGTTGCTTGCAAAGTTGGATGACGCTTGCACGTGGCTTGCACCAATTGCACGAAGTTGCTCAATTCTCAGGCATGCTCACAAGGTTCGTGGTAGAGTGAAAAGAGATAGACGTATAATTGTCTGTACTGTAATGTTTTCGCCAGTTCCGCGTATCCAACTAGCAATATAGGAGTATTACATATATGCTGTTCTTGGCTAAGCGCCGCTGTGACGTCATCACGCAGTACGGCGACCAGCAGTTAGTGCTTGACAGATGGAGACAGTGGATTAATTCGACTTACAATAGAATCAGACACAAAATAAGTTTTGATGTGTCCATAAAGGGGCAGTCAGATAATTTGCCAGAGGTTCACCAGTTAATTGTTGTCGACTTTTTCTCGGATAGTGTATTTTTTAACGCAGCTGGAATCAGTGTTGTCAAAGCTCAGAGATAAGTCTTCATAATAGTTCTTTCTTTTGACAGTACAACGTCTATTTTTGTGTGCGAAGTGTAGTAAAATAGTATTTTAGTGATTTATTGATTTTAACACATTATATTAAGCAACTGAAACGTCTTAGTTGATATCCAGTGATAACCTATAGAATTTTTTTAACACAGCATTCGATTATGTCACATCAAAAACATTAAAAATAAAAATTCAATATTCATCAGATGATATTTGGTAAATACCATTTTGATTGAGTAAATTTACAACTGTCATGTTACAAGAAACTAACCTAATATTTCAAATGCATACAAAATAATGAATAAAAATGTATCTTAATGGATGCCTAGATCGTTACCTGTCACTTCTTTCGAGCGGTTCATATAGTTGAACGTTCTTTGGAATCTCATAGTACTTTAAAAACGAGATAACTACATGAGAGGTATCTTGTTCTAGTCTGGAGCCGTGGTCAAAGCTATCAAAACTATTTTGAGGTTATCGTATTAATTCCGATGACAGCAGATTATGCATATCGATTTTGTTGATAGAGAATTGAAAATTTATATTCACATTGAAATGGTCTCAAGGTGCATAGAACAAGATAAGTAAGCCTTACTTGTACATCATTTGATATATAACTTATAGTTCTATACTTTGTCGTTATGTTTTGAAAAAGTTACTTTATTGTCACAAGGACTACAATTATTATGTTTACTGGATAACTAACGGATTCAGACTAACTTACTAACTACAAAACTACGTAAGGTAAAATATACTGTGGGAAAATACATGAAAGTTCATATTAGACAAACAGCAGCAGAATGTGCTTGCTTTCTGCTAACGTTAGGAGTTCTCAGGATGTTGAGGTGATGTAACTCCTCCCTCATCAGATTGAAGCTCCCCCAGGAAGTCGAGTTTCTTCAAGTTCAATCGGCTGTCTTTGGGGTTGTTGCCTGGCTCGTTGTGTAGAGCAGTTTATTTCAAATTGTCTTGATATAAGGTAAATTATCGCAATCAATAATCCACAATACGACGCTACTGTCCAAATTTTAAAATCATAATCTTTTATTTCTTTATTCTCTGTTATCACAAAAGAATCTATCGGAATGTCTTTAATTTTAATATTCTTCAATTTAATTGTCATATTTGAAACCTTATTTCCTTGGATTTTGAAATCCAGCTTGGGTAATAATAAAGGACTTCCAAATGTCTTCTCCAAAAATGTTAATTTTTTCTTTTTGAATATAATGAAACATTTATCTCCTTTTATCAAATAAACACCTGTTAATATTTTCACACTAGCACTGTCTGGACACTGAACAAGTATTTTTTGCTAATCTGGAAATATTCCTAAATATTGATTTGTTTCTGGAATAAATTCAACATGGCTTTTAATAACACTGAGTTTTGTATAATGACAACGACTGGTATTTCTTTCATTCAAAATTTCTTCTTCACAAGACGGATTGTAATAAGAATGATATTCATTGGGACATTGGTAAACTTTAGTTTTAGTACATTTGCCGTTTAGAGGTATAATTTCATTTTCGCTTGATTTTAGAAAATAATTAACATCTGGAATAATTGTGACAAATTCTGACTCATGTCTAGTTGGTAACGAGTGTAAATAATACAATTCGAAATCTTTTTCAAAATTTATTGGAATTGAAATGAAATAAACAATTTGATCTGGTGAAATTTTGCAATTAATTTTCAACAACGATTCAAGATCTAAAATATTTTCCGATTTGGTTTCGAAGGGTAATTGACCATCATAATAACCTGAAATTTTGTATAACTCCTTAATTAATTGTTGTGGGTGTATAATAGAGGGGTGAATGGTCCTCATCTTGCAAAATGTTATGGAATTTTCGATATCTTGTAAAATACTCAATATTATGTTAAAAAGCGTTGTGAGTTGATTAAATAAATCCTTTGCATATAAAATCTCGTTTAAACCAAAATTCTGAATTATTAATTTATTCAAATGTTCAATTTTTGATTTTATAACAAATTCATTATGTTTAATGTTTTCTACTGTATCATTAAAATTCTTAATCATCTGTATATTAACGGAATATGCCAGTTTTAATTGATTCTCGAAATGATGCTGATTTTTCTCTAAATGGTCTAAGATCTTATTATATTTTTTGCCATCTTCGGCGTCCAAGTTTCCTGTGATTTGTTCAAATATACTTCCCAAGCCATTTATCAAACCACGTTTAGATCTACTTTTCGAATAAAAGTTCATTCTATTTAGTTTTTCTACAATGTTATTTTGAACATATTCAAGAATTTTTTTCATTATTGTTAGTTATAGTTATAGTTAGTTCTATTGAATAGACTCGATTTTAAAAGGTCGTATTGCTTATTCAAGATCTGGAATTCGGTGATTAAAGAATCTAAGTCATAATAGTGGACGAATGTATGTGTCGCTTTTTCCAACTTAGCAGGGCCCAAATTGATTGGTAGGATACCTCTATTTTCCGTGATATTTATCATTTCGGCTCCATAGCAGAGTCCGAGGAACCTGGAAGATTTTGAAACTTGTAAGTTGTTAGTTTTGGTCTTTTGATATTTGATAAGTGTATATTGTCATGAGTATTACCGTGTCTCACATTAATTTTTGCAGTTTTTAATGTACGGTTGACACTATTAATTTTCTCTTTATTATATTTATTTTTTGTTTTGCGTTGTTTCTGTCTATTTTTGACGTATACTTCGTCTGGTATTTCAGGTAAATCCTGTCTAATTCCATTGCACTTTCCAATTGTTTTTTTTTTTTGTTGTTGGAGTTTCTCGTCAACTTTTTGATAAATAAATTTCATTTTATTCTTATGATTCGAAATATGATTATTTATGAGCTGGTTTTCCAAAACAATATTGAAAGGAGACTTTGTATCTAAATGGCCTGATATGATTTCAAAAGGTTTCAACTTAGTTGAAGAATGGATGGTGTTATTATATGCCAACAATGCGTAATTCACTTTTGACTCAATTTTTTCCTTTTTATATTCATTCTGATTATTAAAAAGCCTAATATGTTCTATCAACGTCGAATGGAATCTTTCGACAATGCCGTTAGATTCCGGGTGCTGGGAACTAACAAAGTGAATCTTAACTTTGTGCAATTCCAAAAGTTCTTTTACCAATGAATTTTCAAACTCCAATCCATTATCAGAAATAATTGTATCAGGAATGCCATGATGAGTGAAAAATTTAATTAAATTATTCACAATTTCTATTCCTTGAGATGAATTCAATCTATATGCTTATGCATATTTTGAAAACGAATCTACGATAGTGAAAAATTTCGAATTTTCGAGTGTAATACTATCTACGTGTAAAATTTCGAATGGTTTAGTTGCCGTAGGAGTAATATTAAATTTCAATTTTAATGGGTTCCTGTCATATTTAGTGAGTTGACATATTTCACAATGATTGATATAAGTTTGGATTGATTTCTTTTGTTTTGGCCAATAATACAGTTGTTTGATACGGGCAATTGTATCGTCAATTCCTTGGTGATTAGTTTTACCCTCATGATAATTTTGAATAACTTGGATAATTTCATCTTCCTCAAAAATGTCCATTAATTTTTGATTACATTTTACTAGCTTAATTTGTGAATTTTTGAAATAATTTTGAAGGATACTACTAAATTTTTTATAAATATCATTTTCAAAATATAAATGGTATTTAACTATCTGCACAATATATTCTTTTATGAATTTTATTATTTCTTGTTCAAATCCTGATTTCGAAAACTGTACTAAAAATCTTTGTTTATTCTCGTGGATTTTTAAAATGACTGGTTCGGTGGGGCTATGCTCAACTTCAGATATAATAATCTGATTTTTGCCGCAATTAACAGGGCATTCAACAATTGGTATTCCAACAATGGGGTTTTCGGCATTTGAGTGAATTGTTGCGTCACTATCCGGGTCGTCAGGTGGAATGCATGATTTATCTACTTCTACAACTAAAGATACATTGTCACTTTGGACATTTTTCTCCAACTGTTGGTTAAAGTTTCTCATGTACTCGAAAAATGCGTCACCTTTATTTTCGCTTTCGTTGACATTCATTTCAATGGGTGATATTTGATCATCATCGTTATTTTCATTTTGATAGTAAACGGTTATCATTATATCAGTTTTCCTAAAAATATATTCTATCATTGATTTTACATTAAACCAAAGTGAATGATCTCAACCACATCCTAATTTGGGGATGCTCAAATTTTTTATGTCATTCTTCGAACAAAATATTTTTAAATTTAAAAGACTATAAAATATATCTTGATTTGTAGGTTTATCGAAATAATTATTTTTTGTCACTAAATAAATAATAAATCTTGATCTATCTTTCAAATAAACCAACTCGTACAATTTTGGATTTTGAGCTTTCAATTTATTTACATTCTGGAATTTTTCTCGAAATTGCTTGGCTATGCCATTTGACATTGCTAGGTCTTTACTTACACAATGTGCTAAACTTTCATTTTTCGGTGCATCAAAAAGATTTCCCAAAACTTCAAATATTTTATAATCATTATGTACATTGGTTTGTTTACTTTCTAAATAATTCTGATACTGTGAAAGGTGTGACTCATTTTCAATATTTTCATCGTTAATTTGGACGACACTATTTAAATTATCAGGCATGCGACTTAATGCATCGGCGTTTGTATTCAATTTCCCTTTTTTATAAATACTATCTCATAATCAAATTCTTCAAGTTTCAAACGCTTTCCGATTAACTTTTAGCTACAATTTCTTAATGAAAATAACCAATGCAAGGGTTTGTGGTCTGTGAATATTTTAAATTTTCGTCCATAAATATAAGGTCTAAAGTACTGTGTTGCATATACGATTGCTAGAAGCTCCTTTTCAATCGTAGAATAATTTGTCTCAGTTGAGTTTAAAGCTCTGCTTGCGTATGCAATGGGTAGGTCATTGCCTATAGTGCCTTGAGATAAGACGGCTCCTATTGCTACGTTGCTTGCGTCACAGGTCAAGTTAAATTCTTTACTAAAGTCTGGGTATTGTAAAATTGGTTTGTTAATCAGTAGGTTTTTGCAAGTCTCAAAACATTTCACGTAGTCTAGGTCAGTTACATTTATTGTCGCATCCTTTTTCAGGCATTTTGTGAGAGGCTTAATTATCTTCGCAAAATCTTTAATAAATTTCCTATAATATCCCAAAAGTCCTAAAAATCCTTTAATTTGCTTGGTTGATTTTGGAATAGGGTAATTTTGTATCGCGATAATTTTATCGGGATTTGACTTTACGCCATCAGGAGTTACAACATGTCCGAGATATGAAACTTCCTTTTTTTAAAAACTCGAATTTATCCAATTAAATTTTGAAATTGGATTGTCTCAAACGATCAAAATCTAATTTTAAATTATTAACATGCTCTTGAAGACTTGTACTGAATATAATTATATCGTCAAGATAAACTAAGCATTTATTGTTAGTTAACCCTCTCAAAATGTTATCCATTACGCGTTGGAATGTCGCGGGGGCGTTTTTCAGCCCGAATGGCATACGGAGGAATTCAAAGTGTCCGTCTTCGGTGTTAAAAGCAGTTTTTTGAATGTCTGTCTCAGTCATTTCTATCTGGTGAAAACCAGAAGCTAAGTCCAGGGTGGTAAAGTACTGACAGCGTCCTAATTTGTCAAGTAAATCTGTTATATTGGGTAACGGGTATTTGTCATCGATCGTCTTGTCATTCAGTTTACGGTAGTCGATTACTATGCGCCATTTTCTTTGTCCTGATGCGTCTAATTTCTTTTTGACGATCCAAATAGGAGATGACCAGGGTGAACATGAAGGTCTAATAATATTGTCGCCAAGCATTTTTTGAATTTGGGTACGTACTTCTTCCTTGTGAATTTCCGAATATCTATATGACTTGGTATAGATGGGAATTTCGTCTGTGGTTTTAATTGAATGCTTTATTTGGTTGGTGAATGACAATTTGTTATTTTCTAAGTGGAAGATATCTGAGTATTCGCCAATTAATTTAGTTATTGTTAATTTTTCTTCGGCATTCATGTGGTCGGTACGTATTTTTGAAATGTCAAATCTGATTTTCTCTGAATGAATTGAATTAAAATTTGGGCTGGAAAGTATTTCGTAATTGTCCATGTTTTCAACGAGAATGGGCTTGGATTGTTCAAAACTAACTTCAGTATTGTTGTAATTTATAACGGTGCAAAAGGCTTGATAGTCTTGGGCCATAGCAATGCATTCAGGTATAACTAAGTTATGATTTTTCACTTCGGGAATTAAAACAGTGCCTTCTTTCTGACTTACTTAAATTTTAATTTGTTTCTCATTGTTTGGTTTCAGAGTAACTTTATTTTCAGAAAATAGAATATTATTTGTGTTCATTTTATTAATAAAATTATGATGATGAATCTTTATTTTACTGTTTGGGGTTATGATTGAATTTTGATCTAAATCGATCACTATTTTCAATAATTTTAAATTATCTAGCCCTAACAAAATATCGAATTGGTCATGAAAATTGAATAAATGATATTTTAAATATAATTTTTCATTTGAATTAAAGATTTTTGAAACTGGTATATTCGTGCTATAATTTTCAATTGAAGTACCATGAGCGGTTGAAATTTGGAATGGATCATTAATAATAAATTTTTCATAGTACTTTTTTGCAATATCAGGTTTTACAAATGATTTAGTGCTACCGGTGTCGATAAGAACTTTTAAATCATATTCAGGGAAAATTATATACGGCAGTTTACTTTGATTATTGGTCAAATTCATCAATTCGAGTTTTGATAATTTTCTTCCTCTGTTTCCGAGGCTACTACATCTAAAAAATTATTTTCGTCGACAATGTCGGTATTCTCGCTGGAATAATTTTCAGCTGGATGTTCATAGATCTGAATCGAATCAACGTGCAAATTTGTCTCATCATTTTCGATATTATAAAGTTCAGCGGGTCTAGAAAAACAATGAGACGGTCCTGCTCTTGGCTGGATCGTATTTCTTGTTGATATGCTCATAGGTGTGGGTTTGTATGTGTTAGAAGTAGCAAATTTTGTATTTTTATTTTGCATGAAAGGTTTGAAATTATTTGTTGGAATTATTTTATTTCCTGAATACTGAGGATTGGCGTTAGGTTGCGTTTTTGGTTGCTCAAATCGCGAGTCATATGCAAAATTTGGCTGTGCAGGTCGCGAATTATACGCAAAATTTGGTTGTGCAGGTCGTGAATTATATGCAAAATTTGATTGTTGGGCTCTTACAGGATTGAATTGTGTCTGAGGCTTTGCTATTTGGCTAGAAAAATTATTCTGAGGCAATTTTATATTCTTTGTATTATCAAACTGAAAATCATTAGTAAGCATGTTTAATGCTTCATTTAAACTCGAAGGATTTTTGGCACGCATCAATTGACCGATGGGCTCCTTCAGTCCACGTAATAGTATTCTTAAAGCATAATTCCTAAAGTAATCAGTTAAAACTGGTGCTGATATCAAATTTTCATGAGTTAAAATATAGGAAACTAATAAATTTAAAATGTGTTGTATTTTAATATAAAAGTCAAAAACGTTCTCATTATGGCTTGGTTTAAGCTCTGTCAATTCTACATTTAATGTGTAGATATCTCGTTTGTCTGCATATGTGTTGAGTAATGCCTGTTTTAAGTCATCCCATGATTTTATTTCACAAGATGCGATATTTACTGCTGCTTCACCCTTTATTTTATTGTAAAGACTCAACATTAAAAATTCATTTTGGAAATCTTCGGGATTAACTGCATTATAGAATTTATTAACTAACTTTTCACTAAAACTCAAAAATCTAAGGAATAATTCTCTTTCACCGTGAAAGTCCGGTACTATATCTAAGTATTCTTTCTTTAGAATAGGTACAGCGGCGGGTATTCCGGTTTCTGGCATTTTGATTTGATTGTTTTTACTTGGGAGTAAAATTGGATTTTTGAGAATATAATTTATTCTATTGGAATTTCTATGTATTATACGATCGTCTAGATCGGAGTCAGAATCTGATATTTCAGAACTATCGGAATCTATTATTGAAGGTGAACCTCTAAAAGACATGTACTCACGACAGAATCCAGTACATTGGTCCTGAAGATTGTAGCGTCGTCTTCTACAGCTGCTGGGCTCGATGTTCTCTCGAACGCCTCGTTGTAGATGGGAGGTGAAGAACTTGACTCGTTTGGCTCTGGACTGCTTGGCTGATGTTCGTTCAGCGGACAGGTACACAGCAGACACAATACGAACAACGTTTTCTTGTAACGACAAGATTTTTATTGATTGCCAAATTAATCGTTAATACGAAACAAAATTATATTCGTTAATCTTGTTTTGGCAATCCTACCGACTGCGCCACTTATAGTTTTATACTTTGTCGTTATGTTTTCAAAAAGTTACTTTATTGTCACAAAGACTACAATTATTATGTTTACTGGATAACTAACAGATTCAGACTAACTTACTAACTACAAAACTACGTAAGGTAAAATATACTGTGGGAAAATACATGAAAGTTCATATTACACAAACAGCAGCAGAATGTGCTAGGTTTCTGCTAACGTTAGGAGTTCTCAGGATGTTGAGGTGATGTAACTTATATATATATATATATATATATATATATATATATATATATATATATATATATATATATATATATATATATATATATATATATATATATATATATATATATATATATATATATATATATATATATATATATATATATATATATATACATCCCGCTATCAATCCTGCGTCCATGTATTGGCGTTTTACATTACATCGAACGTCCGGGTGTTATTGTGCGTCCCGTATATGGACGTCGGATGACAAACCCTTAAAACTCTAATAACTCTTGGAACAATTATCGAAACTCAATGGTTTTCAGATGAAATATAAGATAAGTTAGCATAAAAACATTTCTACGTGTGCCTATATGAAGAAAAGTGATAGTTCAAGAGTAAGAGTCCAAAATAAAAAATTTAGATGGACGTTCGAAGACTTCATTATGAAAGTTATCCAGAGAGCTTAGTTCGACATAATTCCGCTAGGTTCGCTATTGAAATTAAGTGTATATCAAAACTGTATATTTAACTTTCATTGCTTCAACAACCCGAACTCCGAAGAAGTGGCAACAATGTTTTCAACTTGCAATACCAGATTATAACTTTGTGCAGCGAAACTCCTATAATTGAAACATTATGAGAAATCAAATTTATGAATTTAATTCAGGTGTAAATGATAAACGAATGAATTAAGTTTCAAGATAGAGCACAACATATTTTTTTCAAATCCAAAACCAATGTATTATGCTTATTATTATGAATACATGATTTGTTTTCAGCGTATTTGTTTTCGTAGTTGTGTGAGTCACTTATGAGAAAGTGAATATTTGAAATGTATATTATGGAATCATGTACGTTGGAAGTTTGAAAATATGATCAAGTGAATGAATATAATATTGATAGTCAAAAATCATATTTAGAGAAAAGAGATTTAAAATATGAATGGTTTAAAATGAATAGATCACGTTTGTCAAGATTTTTATTTTGTAAAACTATGCAATGTGAATTCATAAAAAATCTGCTGTGGCCACACAGTACTTCCTCGACCATAAATTAGATGGCTAGTTTCTTAGCTATATTATGAATTCAGAGTATCATATAAACTATAAATTAAATGCATATTTCAAAGTGACAGCTGTCGTTGTCAAAGTAACAGCTGTCGTTGTCAAAGTGACAGCTGTCGTCAAAGTGACAGATGACGGTTACATGAAACATGAAGTTACTATTTCATTTTACTCTAGTCATATGTTCTATGTCCAGTTGCTTTAGTTGAATCCAAAATTGGTATTATCTGGTTAAAATGTAAAAAAACAATCAACAATCAAGAAATTGATTTACTTTGGTTTTCTTTCAGGGTTATTTTTTTGTCTCGTTTATGGAACTGGACGTATGGTAATTTCTATTGCTCAGTTTGTATTTGATTCATGCCTTCATACATTTCAAATATAATTCCGAAAATGATCCACATATAGTTTACTTTTTATTTCTCCGGCCTATACATAATATGGAAAGTATTGTGATCGTGTTTCTTTTGACAGTTCGAGATTTTTGAGAATCCCCACGTTTTGGACCCTACTGAACCAAAAAAACTTAATTTAAAGAATAGTCGATTGATCTGTCTGTCGGTCTGTCTGAAAACACGATAATTTTAGAATGCGTAAGAATTTCTGACTGGAAGCTCAAAACTGATACCAAACTAGACATCATTTAAATAACTTTTGGAAAATAATTGACAATCATTTAAATAATATTTTTGACACTCTTACTGGGATTATCTCCGCAGGAGCTACAATTCGATACCAAACACGATAAAACCAAATGACTTATTTTGGAACAACAATTGACGACCATTTGTATGGGATGTCCAAATATATATGAAAATAATTCTAATTTCACATTTTGATTCTGATTATTTCTTTGCTTCAGAAAAATATAAAAAATTTTATAATGAAACAAATTCTAATATTAACAAATGAGCCACTATTAATTTTGAAGAATGTTTAGAGTAGGTGCTACGCCAAATTATTCAGGGATCAATTTGATTTTTTTTCACATTTCATGATAGATTCAGACTACCGGAGAGACTACAATGAGAGGAAAATATAACGTAAAACAAACAAACATACAAGTAGGTAGAAAATTTTTTTATCAAATCAAAAAATGGCAAGATTCTTGATTTCCTGGAAAACTTAGAGATTAAGAAGTCTTTGAAAAACCATGCCGATTTCAGTTTGAATGACCAAACGAACCTTAGACACACCCCACTTTTAAATCTTTTAATTTAATTCGCGGCTTACGTAACTAGTTTTTACGAGATTTTTTTGAATACTTTTCGAGTTTTTTCAGTTTTTTTCAGTTGTAGTTTGGATTTGTTGAACAGATTGGATATATCTTTTTATTTCTTTTTACAATTTTTTTAGTGTTTTATTACCGCTTTTTTACATTTTTTCATCAATTTTTCCATTTTTTCAATAACATGACACTAGCGGGCTACTTGACGCCGTTTTCTTTTGTGAAGCTCCTGTAATTTTATTGTGTAAGTTACCTTTTTTGTATTTTTTGATTTGTTAAAAAAATTTTCTACCTACTTGTATGTTTGTTTGTTTTACGTTATATTTTCCTCTCATTGTAGTCTCTCCGGTGGTCTGAGGATGATCACCCAGTGATCGAAACCGGTTACTAATTAAAATTAGAGAACAGTGTGACCAAGAATTTTATGGTTTTTTTATTAAAAAAGCCCTTTACCAATTCCTATCATCAGTCACACTTGGGTCATCCTATTCCCCTATTATATATATATATATATATATATATATACACAAATTTATTCAATAAAGTTTTCTGTAACTTCAGATCATAATTGATATGATTTTAATGATATTTTGACATGTACAATGTCAAAAAAAAATCAAAACAGATTATTATCATTGCCTACCTTATCATTTCAATTAAACTGATTGTTTTATACGGCAAATTCTGAATGTCTGCTATCAGAGGCGGCTCTAGCCTACTTACCGCCGGGGTCCAAAGAAGTTTAAAGTAAAGTGCACTTTCGGTACAGACGATTCGAACCATGATGCGAGGTGCACAACTAGACCCTATACCAGTCTTAAATACAGAATTTCAACATTATACGTTCAACCAGTTTTGAGATTTGCGAGCTTCGAACGAACGAACGCACACACTAGCATACGTACCAACATCACGCAGAAAATAGTCAAAATGTATTCAGGGATGTTCAAAACGGATATTTCCATCAAAATCTCGATAAGTGAATTTTGTCGGTTTCACAATACTTCCTTGTACTTAGTACAAGTAAGTAAAAACGAATATTCATAGAATAAATAAATGGTCCAGAAGAAAAATATATCAAAATAATATACTTATGGATCCAAACAAAAGACACAGATATAAACTTTCGAGTCATCACAACCTGAGCATTCAGAATGAGCCCACTATCCACAGCTTTTACATCGATACCACAAGTCATTGTTCTTTCCTATGTCTGAACAAATCACGCATTCATTTTGTTCCTCCGAATATTTAAACTCATTATCACAAAGCTCAGTTCCATCAACGCAAGACTATTCAGTGGATATAGTGTTCCGGAATAGATTTCTGGTTGCTGTAACTACTCTTTTGTTTATTTTTTATTTTTCAATTCGTTTCCTTTTCTTCTCTCCGAGTACGTTTTTCATGGACGTACTGGTAAGGATTTCTGAATGTTGTTGTTTCTGGTAGTTTTCCTGGGCTCCGTGATAATACGCGGTGATGGATTCAATTCTTGAGGAAAACTCGGAGAACTTGGGGATACCGGTTGGAGATGTAGCAATTAAGAGGTTTCTTCTTCTAGTGGTGGCTAGGCAAGCAAACAGTGGATGTCTGTGATGAAACATCAGAATTATTAACTTTATCAGCAGATGTAATATCGGGTTTTGGGTTCACATGTGCAATCAAGTCTTCTTCAGAAAACACTGTCGGATCCATACAATATATTCCTGTCGTTCTGAAACCAAATATGCCTTTTTCCAAAGATGCAACTTTTGTATATGCTCTGTTGAATAACTCAGCAATCTTACAAGGCGTAGCCAAATTCCGTGACTTCAAATTCAAATCACACTCTCGGCTATATGCTGATTTGAGTGGTCCGAAGAGAGTCACATCTAGAGACTGTAAGCGATGAGAGGAATGTGGTTGAATGATCAACATGATAATATGACTTTTTTAGGCCATTTCCCATGCTTCCAGCGTCGCGTGACAGTTATGATTGTCCATTATAAGCAGGACTGGACTATCAACAGAAGGATTTGTGAATTTTATAAAATGCTCAAACCATTTGAGGAATATCAGGGAGTTAATGGTAATCATTTTCATGGTTTTGAATTGAGACTTTTCGAAGGAGAGTTTAGTTCAGTAATAGGATATTTTCGGTGCACGTGATACAGAAAGTTATTATTTGATTGAAATATCTGACGAATGTTACTTGTAACAGTTCAGTTGATTTTTGTTTTTTTTTGACCGAAGTTCACTTGTTATAATAATTTGAAAAATCTGACGTGAACATCACGTGACTTACTTGTACATCATTTGATAAATACACAAATTTATTCAATAAAGATTTCTGTCACTCTAGATTATGATTGATATAATTTTAATGATATTTTGACATGTAAAATGTCAAGCAAAATCAAAAAATTGACAACAGATTATCATTGCCTACCTTATCATTCCATTAAAACTGATTGTTTCATACGGCAAATTCTGAATGTTTGTTATACATATAAACTGCACTTCCGGCTCAGCCGATTGATATAAAAATAGTAGATAACTATTTTGATGCTACAAAAAGTTCAAATACTGAATTTCAATATGCTATGGCTGATCATTCTAGATTTATGCAAAAAAATTAAGATAAGGTTCAAGTGAAGTGCACTTCTGGCTTGGCCCATTCTTACAAAAATAGCAGATAATCATTCTTATATCATCAAATTCAAATACTGAATTTCAAATCCTACGGTTGATCATTCTAGATTCATTTGAAAAATTCGACAAAAATTTCAAGTGAAGTGCACTTCCAGTACAGACGATTGGAACCATAATGCAAGGTGCACAACTAGACCCTATACCTATCGTGAATACAAAATTTCAACATTAAACGTGCAACCAGTTTTGAGATTTACGAGTTACGAACGAACGCACGTACACACGTACCGACATCAAGTCGAAAATAGTCAAAATGGATTCAGGGCTGCTCAAAACTGATATTTCAATCAGAATCTCGATAGGTGAATTTTGTCGGTTTCTCAATACTTACTTGTACTTTACAAGTAAGTATAAATTTATTGAAAAAAAATCTGACGTGAACATCACGTGACTTACTTGTACATCATTGGATATACATATATAATACGATATGATTTTGTGTTCAATCGTATATATATCATTGACTATGTATAATCAAACCCAAAATCTCATCGTTCCACAGTTAATCGTTTTGGATTTACCCAAGAGATTCTAAAAATCTGTCAAGTAAAATGCGCTTTCAGTCAAGTCGGTTGTTATGGAAACAGTAGGCCATTATTCTTATACTACAACATTTCTAAATACTGATTTCCAAAATTCTACGACTACCAACAGATCTGATTTCATGCGCAAAATTAAAAAATTAATTCCTACTGAAGTACACTTTCAGTTCAGTCTATTATTATGAGAATAATAAGCAATCATTCAGATGCTACTGCAGACTGAAATATCAAATTCCAATATTCTACACCTGATCGATTCGAATTTATGCGAAAAATTCCAAAAAACTGTCACGTAAAGCGCACTTCCGGCTCGGTGGATCTCAATAAAATAGGATATGAGCATCTGGACGGTATAATCGTCCTAAATACTGAATTCTAACAATCTACGTTCAATCGTTGTGGATTTATGCGGAAAATTTAAAAAATGTTTCGAATAAAGTGCTCTTCCGGCTTAGTCGATAGCAATCATAATGCAAGGTGTACAACTAGATATTATAAAAGTGCCTGATACAAAATTTAAATATTCTACGACTGATTGTCTACAATTTATGCGGAAAATTTAAAAAGTCTGTCATATAAAGTGCACTTCCGGCTCAGCCGATTGTTACAAAAATAGAAGATGATTATTTAGATGCTACTGCAATTCTTAATGCTGAATTCCAGTATCCTAAGGCTGATCATTTGAAAAAAAGTTTCAAGTAAAGTGCACTACCGGTTTAGCATATCTCAGTCATAATGCAAGATGTACAACAAGATGTTAGAGAAGTTCTTTATACGAAATTTTAATATGCTATGGCGGATCATTCTATATTTATGCAAAAAATTCGAAAAAAGTTTCAAATAAAGTGCACTTCTGGCCTGGCCGATTTCCACAAAAATAGCAGATAACCATTCTGATACAATATCAAGTTCAAGTACTGAATTTCAACATCCTACGGTTGATCAATCTGGATTTATTAGAAAAATTCGAAAAAAGTTTCAAGTAAAGTACAGACGATTGGAACCATAATGCAAGGTGCACAACTAGACCCTATACCAGTCTTAAATACAAAATTTCAACAATATACGTTCAACCAGTTTTGAGATTTGCGAGTTATGTACGCACGAACGCACGCACGCACGAACATACGTACCGACATCAAGCCAACGGATATTTCTATCAAAATCTCGAAAGGTGAATTTTGTAGGTTTCACAATACTTACTTGTATTTAACAAGTAAAAAATTCGTGAGAAATGAAACGCAGGAAAAAATTTCTTAAAAAATTTTCTTTGTATTTTTTTATTGAATTCATTTATATTTCTACGGCAGAACTGAATTAGATTTTTATCGAGTACTCGATATATTTGAGTGACTATTCCACTCATCCCATATATTTCATCCATAACTGTATGTATACTAGAATGTACAAGAGTGAGGTACACTCTTCAATTCAGACCTCCACTAAATCTATTCTCAATTTCCTAGTCTTTATACATTAATATTATTGTTAAAAACCATGATCTAAATTATCTATGTTTTATGAACAAGTTCTGACAAGAGTAACGAGCATCTACATCAACTTGCAAAGCGCTACTTGTATTTACTCTAGACCCTCTAGACTTTACTTTTTGACTACGGGCCCATATGTTTGCGCGAGTGCGTGTCGCTATGTCTACGTCCACAACGTCTAATCACCATTACCGCGACGACTAATACCGTTACGTCCAATGACGTATTAACAGTAGACCCAGCACACGGCATTTGTTTTGATGCAGGAGTAAACAGTGGGGTGAGGAGGGTAAACATCGTTGTATCGCAGGTTGCGTTTTTCATTTGAAAAAATATCGATTGTGAGATGTGGGAAAAATCTAGTATTTTTTTTTATTTTGAATCAATTAATATATTACTACTTCTATTTTAACAAATATATACATACAGTACAGAATACAGGCGCGCACTTCTCAAACATAAATAAAAGCAGGCAAACCGCATAACAAGCATGTTTACTCCCTTCTCACTTCTCAGAACCCCTCACCTTGCAAGTGCTAACATCACAACAAACTGTGGACTGCCATAGGACGCGCTGGGTCTACTTTAATAATACGTCATTGGTTACGTCTAAAATGTCCCTCACTAATTTGTTCACAAGATCTAATGACGCCCATCACCATCTCACTCGCACCACTCATAATGTACAGTGGACCAGATGAATACAACTAGTATAAGTCCCCATTCGCAAATTATATAAGAATAATTGTACGTAATCAAGCGTAAGCTATCGTGAACTGTGTGCTTTGAAAAATCGCAAGTTGTTTGACATTTTACCTACGAGAACCAAAATCAAATTACACAAATGTACCTGGTGTATCCACCATGTAGTATTAGAAGTTAGAGTTAACAGTATAAATCTGTCTTTTGTATCAAAATAACTTATTAAGAAGAAATATATTATAAAGAACGTATTGAATACAAAACTTCGACTGTTGAATACAGGAGTTACAGGTTAACTGCGGAAAATTTTGATGATTATTTTTACCATCCAAATTTCGACCAATAGAATTGCACCATTCGACGTCACGTGGTACAACCTACACGGTTTTCAAGTGGAAATTTTTTGGAAATTTTGTCTGTTGGTTATATATACAAAACAAAGAATATTCAGCCGCGTTGATTCAGCATCTGTCAAACTGACAGACGGATTGAATGTGAAAATGAGCAGATTCGGAGTCGAGTCTCTGGAATCTATTGATGAATTTGGATGGGAAAAATAATCTTCCGAATACCATTCGAGATTAAATTTAACCTGGCAAAATTTTTAGATTGTTACGAGAGCTTGCTACCAATTTATTTCGTGATATTGATCAAAAATCACTCGCTCAACAGCTCGTGATTTTTCTGTCAATATCACTCAATAAATTGCTAAGCAACAAGCTCTTGTAACAATCTAAAAAATTTTCCGGTAAAATTTAACCACTTATGATATTATATATGAGTACTAAAAACATTTTTCTGGAGATAATTAGGCGCTTTGATAACCAGTCACAGGCAGAAAATGCTAAACATGGATTATGATACTTTACTCGCTTTGTACAGAATAACCAGTGGTGCAGTATGTGGCAGGTAGATGCAGTCATGATTAATCCCTTGTAATTTTTTTTTATAGATTTGAATGACAAATATCAGTGTGACGTTACTTGAAATGCGCAATTTGAGGCAGTTTAGAAAAAGAGTAATATTCCTCATCTATTGCAGAAAGCAAATTTATAAGATGATTTTTAGAAAAATATATCTTAATATTACTGTAACTTCCATTTCCCCGACCTATTTAATAGCCAATAGGGGAAGTATTGTAATCGTGATTTTTTGAGAATTCAAGATTTTGATGGGTCTTCACGTCTAACCTAAATAACATAATTCAAAAAGAGTTGGAATGTCTGTCTGAAAGCATGATAATTTAAGATCACGTACGAATTTTCGACTGAAATTTTATATTTAAATTTTTCATCAAAATGCTAGGCTCAAGCTTTTAGATGAGCTTTTTTTAACCAGTGATACCAAACTTTTATTGATGAGGTTATTTAGTTCTTTGCGTTTATTTTATAAATGGTAGTATTTATCATCAAATATGTGATAGCTGAAATTGATCCTCAAATAATTTTACACAATATTCTCCTGAAACATTTTTCAAAATTATCAGCGCTTTATATGTTATTATTGAAATTTGAATTATTATGAAATTCGTTATATTTTTCTGAAGCAAAGAAATGATGAGAGTCATAATGTGAGAATTATCATCACTCATATTTGGACGTCCCATGCGTGAGTTCGTCAATTGTTTTTTTAAAATAAGTAATTTAGCTCTGTCGTGTTTGGTATCAAATTAGAGCTCTTGCGGGGATGATTCTAGTAGAAGTGTCAAAGAGAATATTTGAACGATTGTCAATTGTTTCATTTACAAATCATTTGAATGATGTTCAGTTTGGTATCAATTAAAATTCTCGGGGAATTAAGCTCAGTAAATATTAAGAATAAATAATCAGTGATATCCACGTTACCATCTTCAAGCCGCATCTCCAGACATCAAATGTCGAAACTTTTTGTTCCAAAGAGCTGAAAACTCCGAGAATCTGGAAAAAGACTCTTTATTTCCAATAATACTTATTTTCTGTAAAAACTAAAATATAACCGCCATCTGCCACTATAACATTTATCGTATTCGGCTTACAAAACTACCCCGGGATAGAACAAACGAATATAGCCGATATCAACCAAAAAGAAAGCCGAAAGTCACCAATGTCGTTTGAATCTCGAATCTCGGTGAATATTGAAACTCTTCGGTTTGCTTCGTAACTATTCGGCCGCCCTGCCCGCCGGCAATTCTGGAAGCCGAATACGATAATTATCATTTCGATAATGAAAGCTGTCACTTTGAAATATGCAATTAATTGATGCGACACTCTAAATTTCTTGAACAGTGATGAAACTGGCCATGAAATTTATGGTCGGAGAAGTACTGTGATGGCCACAGCAGAATAATAAGTTTAGGATTGGCTGTATTCTCTTCATAGATAGTTTATTGTTATCGTATAGGTATCATATTTTTTATATGAAAAGATACTGAAGACTTTCCTAAGTATAAAATCAAGATACAGAATCAGTTATGTATCAATGGTTATTGTAACAACAGCTGTTACTACTTGTACAATCACTAACCTAAGGAAAAAACATTTGGGGACTTAAAGAAGTCAGGTGGGCAAGATTTGACATGTGACTTCACGAGAGTGAATGAATAATAAACAAAATGTTTCAAGGTTTTATTTCAATCAAATAAACTTAACATTATCAATAAAATTAATTCTTCAATGGAGAAAAAAACTTTTCAGAACTAATTTTTTAATAAATATTTTTTATTTGGAAAAGTTATGTATATGAAAATGTAAAAGTATAATAAATAAATAAACAAAAACTGTCAAGACAACAAAGATACAAAAGGTGACTAGAAAAAATATAAATTCCTAGGATCGTAGAGCTCTGCCTGTGGTATAGCATATAATTCAATGTCCACGGGTCTTCAGGAGATAAAAATAAAGGTCTAAATGGGGAAATAGTCAACTCCTTGTATTTCTAGGTCAATTTGGCTCTACTCTTCTTGGTTTGGCACATAACTGAACCATCCACAGATCTTCAAAAGGTGGTGTTGAAGTAACTCTTGCAAGTAGATTCATTGATAAAAATAACTTGAAATTATGAACAAATGACTAGTAACCACGATCGATTTAGTTCATAACCAGTATTCAAATTCAAATTATTAAGTGATTTTTTTTTCTATTGCTTCTCTTATTAGACTCTTGAACCAATTGTTCTTTTCACCCAGAAGCTTTGTATTCTTAAAGTCAATGCCATGCAATTCTTGAACGACATGCTCAGCCACCGCAGACTTTTCTGGGTGGTTCAATCTTATATGACAAGAATGCTCTTTCAGTCTTGTTTCCACAGTCCTCTTGGTTCGTCCAATATATACTTTGCCACATTGGCAGGGAGTCTTGTATATTTCTGGATACTGTAGAGGAAATCTGTCTTTAACATCACCAATCAGATTTCGAATTTTCAAATTGGAAGTGTAAGATGTTTTTATGTCATATTTATGTAGAAGTCCTCCAATTTCATCAGTTCTATTAGCTACGTAAGGCAGCGAAACAAATATTCTCTTATTATTTGGATCTTGAACAGGAGGAATAGAATTTTTCTGTCTAAGTGCTCTCTTGATCTGTGTTTTATTATAACCGTTCTTCAAGGAAACATCATATAAAAATTTAATTTCATCAGACAGTTTACTTGGATGACATAAAGAAGAGGCTCTCTGATATAAAGTTTCAATGGTGCAAAATTTTTGAGCTGGATGGTGATTAGAGGACTCACGTAAATATTGATTTGTATAAGTCGGCCTTCTATATACTGAATGAATGAGTTTACCGTTATCTTGTTTCTTCAGGTGAACGTCCAGAAAAGGAAGACAGTTATTTTCTCCAATCTCAATACTGAATTTAATGTTTCTATGTTGCATGTTCAGATGATTCAAAAATACATTCAATTTATCTCTACCATGAGACCAAACAGCCAAAACATCATCAACATAACGTAGCCAAACAGTGGGTTTCTTCATAGCTGTGCTTGAAGTTTTTGTTCAAAATTCTCTATGCAAAAATTGGCAATAGACGGAGAAATAGGAGAACCCACGGCAACACCATCGATTTTCTTGTAGAAATTACCATCGAAGATGAAGAAACAAGAAGTCAAACAATGTTCAAAAAGCTTGATAATATCAGATGAAAAATGATCTTCTGATAATTTCAAAGAATCGATGATAGGTACTTTTGTGAATAAAGATGAAACGTCAAAGCTAACAAGTTTCTAATCATTTCTATATACAGATCTTTTCCAAAGAAAACATATTTATTAAATTAATTCTTCATTTAATAAACTCTCGCTGCGGATTTTCCCTGATTGGAGTCAGACAAACAGGACATCTTGTTGACGGATTGTCGTCGTCTCTATTCAGTTGTCTTCTAAAATGTATGACACAATCCGCGCGGAGACATAAATGACGACAATCAGGAAGCACATACTCTCGCGGCAACCATAACCACCGAACATCTAGTTACCGTAGGCTGTCAATCAAGTCTGACTATGGAACATCGACTTGGTCAATATCAACTATGATAACAGTTATAGCGAATTCAAATGAATATTTATGTGAACTAATTACTTAAAATATTTCACATTTGTCAAAATATATAGTGCTATAGGTGGATTCCATAGTTCTTCTTCTGTCTTCATTTTCTAACATTTGTCTGTAGCTCTGGATGAGATTCTTCTGTTTTTTTAATACTGAGCAACTTTGGGTATCCCATAGCTTCTGAACTTCTGAAGCATATACCATTTTTGATATTATTACGGCATTCCACTTTTGACTTGGCCATTATTTGTTTAACACATACAATTGCGGTATTTGATATCATGGCCAGTTTCATCACTGTTTCAATTTAGAGTGTCACACCAACTGTCAAAGTGATATTTGTCATTGTCAAAATTTCAGTTGTCATTATCAAAGTGACGTCATTGTCAAACTGACAGCGTCATTGTCAAAGTGACAGCGTCATTTTCAAAGTGACAAATGTCATATTCGAAGTGACAGCTGTCATTGTTATGGCGGCTATGTTTTTGTCCTCACAATATATATAAGTATTCATTAAAATGAAGAGTCTTTTTCTAGATTTTCTGGTTGAAAAAGCTCTTTTACAAATTCAAATCTAGCTTTTCAATAAAAAGCTCAAATATAAAATTCTGGTCAAAAATTCGTACGGGTGCTCAAATTATTATACTTCCAGACAGACAGACCGACTAATTTTATATAAGCTTTTGTTTTTTGGGTTCAAGATCTAAATGTGAAAATTCATCAGAATCTCGAACCGTCAAAAAATCACGATTTCAATATTAGGTATATAACAGGGTGGTGACTCGTAGGACGCACCATAGCGTTTTTAATGCTATTTTTGGAAGGTTCAATTATTGGCTTCCCTAATTATTTTACATCAAAAAAGTTGAATAGTTTATTGTAGAGAAGAAATTTCTGCTTTTTTTGACACTTATATTTGATTTTAAACTAAATGTTATGGAAGTGCCTAAAACGGAATTTGAATATTCTACGAGTGATTGTTTTGAATTTATGCGGAAAATTCGAAAAGTCTGTTATACAAAGTGCACTCCCGGCTTGGCCGATTGGTACAAAAATAGAAGATGACTATTGAAATTAATAAATAGTATATTGTACAACAAGTATAGATAATTATCTATTTCACACGAGGTGTGTAATTTTCAGCACGAGACGGAGTCGAGTGCTGGAATCACACAAATGTGGAATAGGTGATTCTATACGTGTTGTACACTATACTTTTTCTACGATCACAGTATTTAATGAAATATGTAGGTAAATCATTAGTATAACTGAGATTTCAAATCTATTTTCACAAATGTAGAATAACTTAGGCATTTTAATTGTTTGCTCTACTTATTTATTGTGATATTTACTTTAGTTATGATTTGAAACATTATTGAGATATTTTCTATCAGTTGATTGACATTTCATTGTTGTGTAATCTTATTGTTGCGACCTACAGAAAGATTGTACCTGATTGGCCTACTCTTGCAAGGTGACGCTCTGATTGGCTTATTAAAAAGAGTATTCTGTGATCTCGGGTAACGTGTTTTCTGAATTTTTGTCACTAACCATTTTTCAACTGCAGTAATGATGATTGTGGATATCTAATTTTGGTTATGATACAATAATTACATACATAATTCCTCGATTTCGAGAGAATGTGATGAACGTGTATTGTCTGCTTCAATTTGACAGTTGTCGGAATATACATTACAAGAATAAGTAAATAATTCCAAAAGAACTTAGTGCAATTTTGTTATTCAAATGTGGCTTATAGAAGAGCAAACAGAGATTTATATCAAGTCCGGGATATTTATCAATAAACTTGCTGAATATATCACCTAAAGAATATTCGAAATGGATTATTAATATTTGAGTTGGTCAAACTGGTGTGAGAAATCATTTCTCACGGCTTTTCCCACAGTTGTGTGAAATTGTTATTTTTCTAGTTGTGTTTTGTATGAGAAATATGTTGTTTTCTATAGTTATCGTGGAAAAATATTATTTTCTTGTTGTTCAACTTGTCTAAAATACGTTCCCTAGATTCATCGTCAGCTCTCCGACTAATATCAAAAGCATAAGTCTGCAGTTTTCGGTGAATAAATCGTTCATGTAGAGAAGAAATATATATAGGTGGATTCCTGAGTTCTATTGTTCATAACATTCTTTTCAATATCCTTTTGTGCGATTTTTATTCACAATTTGATGAGCCACAATGGTCAGATTTGAAATGTCTGATTTTTGTTTTATAAAATTAAAATATATATATATATATATATTGATCTTGCGTTAAAGCCCGCTACGGATATGGCAGAAACATATAAGGTGCACTCGGTATATTGATTGATATTTTATCGGCCGCGGAGTTCAGTTACCAGGCGTCAAGTCACGGGTTCTCTTAGTTTTTGTGAAGAGTATGCTACAGAGTATATTATAATTTATAGAAAATCTTACTGAATTTTTTTGCGAATTCTCTGTTCTGGATTACAAAGCCAGCATACATATTTCTACTGAACTAGGACTTTTAAATGTCTTCAACTTTGTTCATACTGAGATACGAGTTAAAGTTTTGCAACATAATTTATTTGAGACTTCTATAAGACAATGGAGTTGGTTTCATGCTATCATGATTTTAGTCACAGAATAGATTTTTTCGGCTGAATATCTGTATTTTATTAACGTTCGAATGTACAAATCCTGATATTCCACTTTTCCTATAACTCTAGTCATTCTCCTCACAATTTTTCGAACATTTAAAACTATTTAGAATGCCAATTATGCATCATAGCTCAGGTTCACAATTCAAAACATTAGTATATTACAGTTTTATTTCTTATTCTCTTTGATTTAAACAAACTGTACTGTCATGTTTCTTCAACCTACATTTTTATATCAAATATTTTATATTCTGCGCTATTTTCCTCATAAAGTCCAGTCATTTAAGCTTAAATTAGGTAAGAATCTCGGAATTAGAGATACCCAGCTGTAAGTCTGTAAATACTTGTATATTGACATCCTAAAAGTTGTCTCTAAACCTACATAGGGTAGGGTGTACGCAACTATTAAATTTCAAGATCAAAGGTCACAGAAATCAGTTTTTTGCGCTTTGTTTGTTAATATCTCGTTTCCTATGGGTTTTTTGCCATTTGTGTTCATTATCAATATTGTAGAATAGAAAATTCTCTACAAATTTAGTTCTCAAAAATTTTTCATACTGTGAACCGTTTTCGAGATAGAGGGCGGAGAGCGCGCGGTCACAGCATCACTTCAGGTCAACCGGTGCCTCCGGTCGAAAACGCGCCATATATAGTTGATGAACTATCGATAAATCAATGATTATGAATATTTGTCAATTTTTATCAACTATTATATCATATTTTATCATTTTCTTCATGCATTAAATCTGTATCTATTCAATAATACTGATAACCGTCTCCTAAAATTGAAAAATGACTAAGGGATAAACTTAAATCATAATATAATTATATTCCCATTTACGCAGTTAATATCGATAGCTTCTGGAATGGTTAGAAATAGCAAATTAACTGCCACAGAGCTTACGAAATTGGATTAGAGTCTATGAAGAAGATCACTGGCTTATCATTTAATGAAATAAAGTTGAAACGTTCCGAAAAAGTAATGCCGCTTTCCAGTGTTAACAAATCTGTAAAAATAAATGATTGTAAAGTTGCAGTGGATCCATTATTACTCTTCCAAAGAATTACTGTCAGCAAACAATTTGAAAGTAATCTTGAAGAATATCTTCAATATGAATTGAGTCCGTATCCAACAGCTCTATTTGATAATGATGGCATGAGAAAAAAAAACAAAATCGTCATTGTATGACAACATGAGCCCAATTGATTTTATTCTCAATGAAAATAATGTGACGTTCATTATTGATGGCGGATTTCTTCTTCATCATGTTGTATGGAGCAGAGAAGATACTTTTTCTATTATTTTTGATAAATACATGAATTATTTACAAAGGCATTACAGTTCCAAAATAATTGTTGTATTTGACGGATATTCAGACTACAGTAAGAACGTAAAAGCTATGGAGCAGCAGAGAAGAACTGCTGCACTTTCAAAAACGTATGAAGTCTATTTCGATGAAACAATGGTTGTACCAGTTACTCAAGAAAAATTCTTATCGAATCGAAATAACAAAGATATGCTCATTAATATGTTAAATGAAAAATTACAAGCGGTAAATATTACTACTAAACAAGCCAGAGATGATGCGGATGTTCTTATTGTTGAAACTGCAATTGAAGAATCAAAGTCTGAAAAAACTGCAGTTATATTAGAACAAGATATTGATTTACTTGTCATTTTAATTGGGCGTACACTGTCTTACGAACAAGAAATTTTCTTTAAAAAAGTTGGGAAAGGAAATGTAAACACGGAGATATACTCGACTAAAAGTTTTGACAATTATCCTTATTCCAAAACACATATTTTATTTCTGCACGCATTAAGTGGCTGTGACACAACTTCTGCGCTTTTTAAAAAGGGAAAAAAATCATTTTTAAAAGTTTTTGAGAAACTGACAAATTTGGATGAATTAGCTGCAGCATTTGAGAAAGAGAATTGTTTGGCCCAGAGATTATTAGAGAGTGGAACTCAAACCTTATTGGCAGTCTATAATGCTCCGAAATCTGTGAAAAGTCTCGATCATCTTCGTTATATGCATTACGTCAAGTCTACAAAACTTAATAAACCTGTGCAGCTTTCAAATATTCCACCAACAAGTGCAGCTGTTCATCAACATTTCAAACGTGTATATTATCAAGTTCAAACTTGGTTAGGGCATGATTTGGAACCCCAGGCATGGGGTTGGGCAATGCGAAACGATTTTCTGGAGCCTATCATGACAATTTAACAACCTGTTCCAGAAGATTTACTAAATATAATTTTCTGCAACTGCAAGAGTGGTAGTGGTTCGTGATGCGGATGCAGGAAAGCGGGCTTGCAATGCTGTTTAGCTTATGGCCAATGTAATGTGCAAGCTTGTCTCAATGCTCTACCATATCAGAGCGACATTAACGAAAATGGAGCCTTTGACCCCGAAATTATGGAAGAACTTAAGACAAATGTCGTTGAAGACGATAATGAAGACCAGTTTGAAATTCACCAGCAGCCGGAAGACGACGATGAAGAGGAAGAAGAAGATTAAAATTATAAATTGTAGTTTTTGTACCCTCCATTCCATTTTTTCACTTTTAATAAAAATAAATGTATTGAATGATATTTTTTAATAAAAAGATTAATTCATAATTTATTTGTTTTTTTTTTCATCATGTAAGAAGTTATTAATATTGATTAGGTTAAAATTTAAATATAACTCCTATATTTTCATCAACAATTCTGCAATTACATGGGCAGGTAAGTGTTGTTAAATAAATTAATACTGAATGAAAAGTGGATAGGTTGGGAAAAAAATGATAAAATATAATATAATAGTTAATAAAAATTGACAAATATTTATAATCATTGATTTATCGATAGTTTATCAACTATATATGGCGCGTTTTCGATCGGAGGCACCGGTTGACCTGAAGTGATGCTGAGACCGCGCGCTCCCCGTCCTCTATCTCGAAATCGGTTCACAGTATGAAACATTTTTGAGAACAAAATTTGTAGAGAATTTTGTATTCTACAATATTGATAATGAATACAAATAGCAAAAAACCCATAGGAAATGAGATATTTACAAAAAAAGCGCAAAAAACCTATTTTTGTGACCTCTGACCTTGAAATTTGATAGTTGCGTACACCCTACCCTATGTAGGTTTAGAGACAACTTTTAGGGTGTCAATATACAAGTATTTACAGACTTACAGCTGGGTATCTCGAATTCCGAGGTGAATTTACTATAATGACTTCACTAATAGCTTCCAATAATATTTTACTCAAGACTGGACACTAATTTTGCACTAAATTGAGATCTTTATAAGATGCGTAATATGTGTTTGTTTTTAAAATAAATTCAATTATTCTTAAATATTGCTTGAACTGAACTGGTCCACTGCAAAATACTCAAACTAATTTGCAGTGGGGATGATGACGTTTGGTGGGCGTGGTTGTACTGTGATTTGATTGGAATTAGACGTTATGGACAAATTGGTGGGGACAACTTTCTGTCTCATGAAATTAGTCGTAGTGGAAAAGGCGATTAGACGTAGTGCACACGTAGTGGTTTTAGACGTAGCGGCATGATCCGGTTTGCACGAACTAGCGCTTCCATTTTTACAATATCGTAATGCTCACTATGCAATTCCTTCAATAATTTTTCCTGTTATTATTTATGAACTACCACTTTTCACCTCAATATTAGAATTCCTTTTTCTTATGTCCGTTCGTTCCGATGAGCATAAAAACATAGCAACTCTGTATCTTGCAATGACGTATTATTAAAGTAGACCCAGCGCGTCCTATGGCAGTCCACAGTTTGTTGTGATGTTAGCACTTGCACGGTGAGGGGTTCTGAGAAGCGAAGGGAGTAAACATGCTTGTTATGCGGTTTGCCTGCTTTTATTTATGTTTGAGAAGTGCGCGCCTATATTCTGTACTGTGTGTATATATTTGTCAAAATAGAAGTAAAAATATATTAATTGATTCAAAATAAAATAAAAATCGAGATTTTTCCCACATCTCACAATCGATATTTTTTCAAATGAAAATATGTAGTTACGAAGCCTGCGATACAACGATGTTTACCTTCCTCATCTTACTGTATACTCCTGCATCAAAACAAACGCCGCTTGCTGGGTCTACTGTTAATACGTCATTGGTATCATGCTTATGTCTAACCTTTTACAACATACTTGAACACTTGACTCAAGACAAGATCTTTGACTATAATTCAATAATATTCGTATCAATAATGGATGACTCTTCACATAAATTGAAGATAATCTCAAGGTTTAAATAACCTTTTTCCGAAGTTTTCAATGTCAATCTAAATAATGCATCAGCTGCATCATGTTGTGACTTGATATGTTTGATTTTGTACTGATAATTTGCTGAAAAACGAGCATATCGATGCATTCGAGATGCACATAGGGTTGGCATACCCTTTTTCTTCCCTTATATCAGAATTAAAGGTTTGCAATTCGTTTCCAGAATGAATATAAATGAAACTTTTGGATACCTCGCACAATAGCTAATACTTTTTTATCAAGCAGTGAATATTTTTTTGAGTGGGAGTAGGCGTACGAGAAGTGTATGCTGTGAGCTTCTCTATTCCCGAAGGATGAACATGCGAGAGCACTGCTCCTAATCCATAAAGAGAAGCGTCTACCGTGAGTTTAAGGGGCACCGTTCTATCAAAATGAGCTAATACCTTATTTGATGTTGATTCTTTTTCCACTAAAATGATAGTATATTATGCTACAAGGACCGAACGACTGTCATTTTTGTCCAGGATAAATTTGGCTGCATTCGGTGAAGACAAGGGCAAAGCCCGAGGCAAAGGCGAGGGCGAAGTACGAGGCGAAGGCGAGGACGAAGCACGAAGCGAAGATGAGGGCAATAATGACAGTCGTTCTGTGTCCGTGTTGCATACGATACTTTTTGTAACAAGTGCACCGAAGTACCCCCATTACTAAGCTTTTTGAATAAATTTGGATGAATTGAAACTATCTCATCGATTTGACGAACAGATTTTTGCAAATGCAATCACACTACAGTAAACTAATACAATAAAACATAACTTACATGATTTATTTCATGGATTGATATTTTTCCCATTTTCTGTGCCATCCCGATCACAATAAACGCACACACTATTACGAACATATTCTATTATACAAATATCTTTCAAATATCAATTTAACATATATCAATAAAATAGAAAAATCCAACGGCATCCATGATCCACAATCTCATTTTTACCCAGCGGACAAAAATATCCATTAATTCCCTGTCAACTGAGAATGAATGAAAATTGTTACCATGTTTTGGAACTGAGAGTGAGAGCTTTCGAAGCAGAAGTCAGCTCAGTAATAGGGTACTTTCGGTGCACGTGTTACAAAAAAGCTTTTTCACAATCCTTTGACCGTTGTCAAGGTATTTCCTTTTGTGTCAGTTTATAAAGTGGCCATGTTTGATATGAATCTATGATAATATGTCACTAGACCAAAAAACGATTTTAACGAACTAACATCAGTAGGAGTAGGTGCATCTAGCACTGCCTTTATTTTATTGGGTGATGTACGCACCGTATTTTTATCAATGAAGTGTATTCTACTGATTCTTGCAACATTTTTCTTAACTAATTTTTGGACCAACTTTCTCCAAACGTTTTGAAACTCCTGTAAGTCTAATCATATGTTATTTTTTGTCTCGTCCTGTAACGAGAATATCATCTATAAGACAAATGACACCATCCATGCCTGCTAATAATGTCTCCATCAACTTTTGAAAAATTCCAGGGCTAGAGCTTATTCCAGAACACAATCTATTATTTTGAAAAAGTCCGCTATGAGTACTGATAGTAATATATTTTTGCAGCTACGCATTTTTCAAGTCGATACTGAATACTTTTAGTCCAAGAGCCAGAGCCAAAAAAAATCTCTGTTTTTACTAAGCCCAGTTTTTTGATAATTTATTACAGTGGTTGTGTACACAAACATACTGCGGTCAGTCAAGCGGAACTGAGAACAGGTGCCTGGTAAGCAATCAAAGCTGTCGTTCCTGCCACAGTAATAAAATCAATTTACTAAGGCCGAAAATTGGTATACAAGTAGTATATTGCTTATAAATAACAGTTATGACAGTCAGTCAGCTAAATGAGGGAGGGCAGAGCTGGTCAGTCGGCTGCAATGTATGTATGTATTTTGACATTTCGAATCAATCAATGTCACTTTTAATTATGGGAAAAGCTGTACAATTGCGAAACTTCATCAAAAATCATTAGAATTATCCAAAACCTGTATGCCAACGCAGAACTATGCATACAGAATAATATTGGGATCACTAACAATATCAAAATCACAGAGGACATGTTACCTTCTTCATAAGCGACCTTGAAGATTATTTCCGAGACAAGGATGTATGTGACATAAAAATTGATAGCAAATCAGACCTCATGTTACTTGCATACGCCGACGATTTAACAATGTAGAGCTACTCCCAAACCGAAACCAAAATAAAATTGGACTTGCTCCAAGAATACTATGAAGAAAACTATCTAAAAGTAAATATTACGAAAACCAAAATAATGATATCTCATTAAGGCCGTCCTCCTACCATTAAGAGCTCATTTACATATGACAATTTAGCAATAGAAATTGTGAGCACTTTTTCTTATTTAGGCGTAACTTTCTCCTCGTCGGGAAAATTTAATCAAGCTGCTGCTGGAAGTCTCAGAAAAGGCAAAATCGCCATCAAAAAGGTGAAAAATATATTGTACAAAGAGAAATCTAGAGAATGTCCAGAGAAAATGAAACTTTTAAAGACTATCGTAAACGCTACTGTCTTATACAGTTCGAAAGTATGGGAATTAAAACATGCGAAGCCACTGGAGAAATGTCAACTCACTAATTGAATCGATTCTTCAATGCCCGAAAGACTCGCCAAACCACATGGTCCGCATTGAAACCGGTGTAAATGAATATTTTCATGTGAACTGTTGCCAAGACTAGACTAGATATATGACTCGCACTGTCAAAAAGTTATCGGATCTCATGTAGATCCAAGCTTCTAACTCTACAAACTTTAACTCTACTAACTCTAACTTCACAAACTCTACACCTTAGTCAAAATATGTCTAAATGCGCAATAATAGTTTTTCGTACATATACAGGATGGTCAATTTTAAGTGTGCCACTATTGCTATCTCCAAAACTATAACAGCTACAAGGTTGGCTCAAGCGGCTAACAATTTCTATTCCAGAAGACTATTCTAATGAGCATGAAAAATATTTTTTTCGACCAGTGTTTCTCAAAATATGAGGTGCAACTTTCTTATTTTCAATGGAAACATATTTTTTTATTATGCTATTCAATAGATTTTCTTCTTCTGAATTCAATGATATACACATGACGTTTCATGACATTACATATTATTCGAAAAAATCCATTTTAAATTCATATCGATTTTATTAGTATGTAGTTGTAATTAAGAGTGCTTTCAATAGGAAAAAGTTGAGAATGGAAGAAAAAACTTTTCAGAACAAATTTTTAATAATAAATATGTTTCATTGAGCGAACAGTTCTGCATGAATTTATTTGAAACACAACGTTTTGACAGCAAAGTGCTGCCGTTTTCAAGTGTGAAGAAGTTTGAAAATAGATAAACAAAATTGCCAAGACGACAAAAATAGAAGTACAAATAGTAACTAGATTATTTTAAAATATTAACTCCTAGGATCGTAGAACTCTGCCTGTGGTGGATGATTCAATGTCCACAGGTCTTCTGGACATTATAACGAAGGTCTAATTAGGGAAAGTTGTCAACTCCTAGTGGTTTCAGGTCAATCTGGCTCTACTCTGTTTGGTACTGAACTGAACCATCCACAGATCTTCAGGAGGTGATGATGAAGTAAATCTTGCAAGTAGATTCGTAGATAAAAATAACTTGAAATTATGAACAAATGATTGGTAGCCATGATCGATTAGGCTCATAATCGGTATTCAAATTCAAATTATTCGGTGATTTTTTCATTTCAATTGCTTCTCTCATAAGCCTCTTGAACCAATTATTATCTTGAGCCAGAAGCTTCGTATTCTTGAAATCAATGCCATGTAATTCTTGAATAGCTTGCTCAGCCACTGCAGATATTTCTGGATGGTTCAATCTTATAAGGCGAGAATGCTCTTTCAATCTCGTTTCTACAATCCTATTGATTGGTCCAATATATACTTTGCCACATTGACAAGAAATCTTGTATATACCTGGACTGTAGAGTACCGGTTATGAACTTAATCGATCATGGCTACCAACAATTTGTCCATAATTTCAAGTTATTTTTATATACGAATCTACTTGCAAGAGCTACTTCATCACCAGCTCTTGAAGATCTGTGGATGGTTCAGTTATGCGCCAAACCAAAAAGAGTAGAGCCAGATTGATCTAGAACCACTAGGGGTTGACAATTTTTTTCTATTTAGACCTTCGTTATTATCTTCTGAAGACATTGAAACATCAGCCACAGGTAGAACTCTACGATCCTAGCAGTTAATATTTTGAACTAATCTAGTCCCTATTTGTACTTTTATTTTTGTTGTCTTGACAATTTTGTTCATCTATTTTCATACTTCCAGGCATACTTCTCTACAATTGGAAAAGGCAGCTTATGAAAAAGTCAGCAGGAATCCTTTAAGTTCGGTCAAGTATCAAACAACTAAACTTCTTGAAGAATATTCTTTAGATAAGGATGTTATTAAATATTTGACTCCTAGCGATCCATATGTACCTAGATTTTATGGTTTACCTAAAATCCATAAGCAAGGGGTTCCTCTTAGACCAATAGTTAATTGCATTAATTCATCAACTTATTTATTATCCAAATATCTTGACAGTTTATTGAGACCATTAATCAATAATTCTTCTTCGTACGTTAAAAATTCGAAACATTTTATTGAAATGATTAGTAACGTACGATTAAATGATAACGATATCCTTGTTAGTTTCGATGTTTCTTCTTTATTCACAAAAGTTCCAATTAACGACACCTCAAAGCTTTTGGAAAGGAGCTTCCCTCCAGATATCATTAAATTATTCCACCATTGTTTGACTTCTAGCTTCTTCATTTTCAATAATGATTATTACAAACAAATTGATGGTGTTGCAATGGGTAATCCAATTTCTCCATCAATTGCAAATTACTATATGGAATTTATCGAAGAAAAAGCATTAGAAACTAGTACCTATAAACCATCCTTATGGTTACGTTACGTGGATGATGTTTTTGCAATCTGGCCTCATGGTCATGACAATTTGAACAGTTTTTTGAATCATTTAAATAATGTTCACGAAAACATCAAATTCACATCGGAGCTAGAAAGTAATGGCTCATTGCCTTTTCTTGATGTGGATCTAGAGCGAACCAATGATGGTAGACTAGTACACACTATTTATAGGAAGCCAATACATACCAAGCAATATATTCATGCAGAATCACATCACCATCCTTCACAGAAATATGGAACAATTGAATGTATTTTCCAAAGGGCTAATGATATCTGTCACCCTGATAAACTTGATGGAGAGATTAATAATCTAGAAGTAGTTTTCCAGAAAAATGGTTTTTTTCATCATTCCATTAGGAAAGCACTTCGACCAAAATCTAACAATGCTACCGTTGCGGGTAATGGCGTGAGTAAAAATTATGTTTCTTCACCCTACGCCAGTAATGTTTAAAGAAGATCGGAAGGATCTTGTCTCGACATAATTCCAAAGTCTCCTTCGCTCCTGTCACGAAAATCAAGCAGTTTTTGAGACCTGTCAAGGACATGATCCCTTTACAATCTTCGGGTATTTATAAGATTCCTTGTACCTATGGGAAGGTCTATGTTGGTCAGACAGGCAGAAGTGTAAGCACACGTATTGCTGAACATGGAAGATGCATAAGACTCAATCATCCAGATAAATCTTCGGTTGCTGATCATGCCATTGAGTTTTTGCACGACATCAAGTTTGAAGAAACAAGAGTAATTGCAAGGTGCTCATCCATTCATGGTAGATTGGTCAGGAAAGCGATTGAAATAATTGAAGATCCGAATAATTTCAACTATACTGATGGTTTCGAGTTAGCAAATATTTGGCTTCTAGTAATCAATAATAGACATACATAATTTGTAAAATATTTGTCTTGATTTTAATTCTTATTACTTTCATGTACACAATTGAAACTCAGTTTAAAAAAAAAAAAATTTCATGACATGTTTGGACTTTGGAATTGTGTGCGTCCGCAAGAACGGGACATCGTCCTTGTATGTTATATTAATTCATTCATTTTTGACTATTATAATTGTCAAGACTCATATTATTTTATTAATTTGTAATAGTTATACTGATTTGTGAAATATTTGTCTTGACATTTGTTTTTGTTATATTCATGTAGATGTGATTATTGAAATTTCAGTTTTTTCTGTCAAAAGAATTTTTATGACATGTTTGGACCTTGGAACTGTGTGCGTTGCAGAAACGGGACATCGTCCTAATGTGTTATATCAATTAAATCTTTCTCTATAATAATTGTCAAGACTCCTATCGTTTATTCCTCTGTTGAGGTTTTTACGTGATTTTTCCTCAGACTTTGGGTAAATGCCAGAGGAATTTTGTTCTTTTTGCACTAAATGTGGAATCCACGTTTTCACATTCAGTTATCTGTATATTTTCAATTATTAATTTATAATTATCTAGATACCTTCTTGCCTTGTTTATTTTTGTATCATTTTTTCTGATGAAGACTTTCGGTTAGAGAATCTAAACGTCAAAAATAAAGATAAATATACAGAATTAAAACCCAAAAAGTCTATTTGTCTATATGAAGTTCTCCAGTTGTGTATACTGTTAGAAATATGAATCTTACAATTATTACATCATACATGTTAATTTGTTATTGATTGTGTTTTGGATATATTTTTTTGAATTAATTATGATCGGTATTTATTGTGACCTAATTGTCGAAGATTTTGTAATATATTATTTTAGTTGCTGCTGGCCGACCAATGCCTGATCAGTGCACGATCAGTGTTATCAGTGCAGCTTGTACGTTCAGATTACACAGCCGCTTGTTCTCTGTTAATAAACTCATTCTGAGCTATCCTAGTGTTTTATTGGTACAATCCACCTGTTCCTGACATCAGAAGTGGGATTCGCTCATGATCTGCATTAAATATTTTTTGTGCTTCGTGTGCTACCGGCAGAGTGATCCAGTTTGTTATGTCGAATTGATCCATAATGGACGGATCCTCCACTTCATCGCAAGATATTCAGCTGAATTAGTGAAGGCGTTGACAAGTTCCAGGACCACTCCCGGGCAAATTGATTTTCCTGTGTTCAATCCGGAGACTGACGAAGCAAACAAATGGGTGGGATTCGTGGAATTGGTGCGTGATGAGTGCAATTTGAGTGATCTTCAAATTTTGGTGAGAATTGGTAGGTTTTTATTACAGAGCGCTAAACGTTGGTATGAGCGATGGTCACCTGTAACTCGCAATTGGAAAACTTTTCGCCGAGATTTTTTAGAAGCCTTTCCTAATAAACGTAATCTTGGTCAGTTGCTAGCTGAGGCAGCTGCATTTACATCCTCTCGAGTTAACACGTACGAAACATATGTGCATGATAAAGTCGCGTTGCTTCGAAATTTGAGAGCTTCCTGGCAAGAGAGAGATAAAGTAGAACCCGTGATTTACGGTATAACCGAACCCGATGTGCGCAATGCAGCAATAAACCGTGATTGTCAAACTTTTGCGGATTTACTTAGCTATTTGACAACATTTTCTAAGGTACCAAAACACGATGAAAGGAGAACTGATAGAAATACATTGAAACGTCGTCACCCCGATAATCGTCTGTCTGATCGACCATACGTGAAATGTTTTCAGTGCGGTAAATTCGGTCATATACGCACAAACTGTAGACAATTAGATACATCTACAAATTCCGTTCAAACAAGCTCAGTGGTTTTAGAACCAAATACTAGTAATATTTGCTCTTTCTGCGGTAAGCGCGGACATGTGGCCGAAAATTGCTTCACAAAAGTATCAATTGATAAACGTAAGCGCATAAACTTTTGTTCTAGTAGTGATCCAATTGATAACTCTACTTTAGTAATAATAGATGGGAATTCGTTTACTGGGCTGATCGATACCGAGGCCGATGGTTCTCTGATCTCTGATAAGTTTTGCTTTCTATTCAAGCATAAAATTATGCCATGTCATTCCTTCCTAAAGGAAATCATTCCTGGTACAATTACCGCTATTCAGTCATTTAAGGCACATACACAAATAACTGGAGTCACGATTCTTGTCACTTATATTGTTGTCCCGGATGCTGCCCTTGATTATGATGTTTACATCGGCCGCGATATTTATCGTGATGAATCAATAATTACTATAACCGATCACCTAGGATCAAAACTTGTTCGTCGCGACCTTTCTAGTATTTCTCGCGTTGCGGATGTGCAGAAATCCGTAATACCAAATATATATGTGTCTGGCAAGTTTGCAAAGTCATTGTCAGAAGTTTTGGAATATTATAAGGATATTATCACCTCCGGAAATTCTGTAAAATGTGTTAATATAACAAGTCTTAAAATCCGTCTGAATCAAGAAATTATAGTCAATCGTGGTCCGTATCGCTTAGCGCCGAATGAACGCGCTGCTACTAGAAGCATAATTAATGATCTGCTTGAGCATGAAATTATCCGTGAAAGTAAATCACCATTCGCAAGTCCAATCATTTTAGTCAAAAAGAAAGATGAATCTTATCGTATGTGTGTCGACTATAGAGAGCTTGATCGTTACACAATTAAGGATCGCTACCCTCTTCCTCTAATTGACGGTCAGTTAGATCGTCTAGGTCGTGGACGTTTTTTCACCTCTCTTGATATGGCGTCTGGATTTCACCAGATTCCAATTGACGATGACTCAATCGCCAAAACTGCTTTAATAACACCAGATGGGCACTACGAATATTTGCGCATGCCTTTTGATCTTTCAAACGCACCATCCGTATTCCAAAGAGCGATCAACATGGCACTTGGTGCACTTAGACACACAATTGCAGTAGTTCACTTAGACGACATATTAATTCCATCCGTAACACTCGAAGAAGGTCTCTATTCTCTGTGTAAAGTTCTTGACGCTCTTAAGTTGGCCGGGTTCTCTATGAATATCAATAAGTGTCGCTTTTTCCAACCCTCAATCGAATATCTTGGCCGTGGAATATCGTGTGATGGAATTCAACCAGGAAAGCGCAAAATCGCAGCACTCACCAATTCTCGAATCTCCGAAAACACTAAGCAAGTTCGACAATTCATGGGTCTTGCGGGTTATTTCAGAAAGTTCATCCCAAATTTCGCAACAAAAACTGCTTGCATAACACAGTTGACGAAGAAAAATGAACCATTCATATGGAGTGCCCAGCATAACGACGCTCGTAATTATATAATGAATTGTTTGATTTAAAGACCGCTTTTAGCTATCTTTGATCCTGATTTCCTCACCGAGCTGCATACGGACTCAAGCAGCTTGGGCTATGGTGCCATCTCTTGTAAAAATATGACAGACAATTACGAGTTGTTGCGTATTTTAGTCGTAGGACTAACAAGTACGAGGAAAAATACAATTGTTTCAAATTGGAGACTTTGGCTATTGTCAATGCTCTTAAACATTTTCGTGTTTATCTTCTGGGTATTTGCTTTACTCTTGTCACAGACTGCAATGCAGTGAAAAGTACTGCCACTAAGAAAGACTTGCTTCCAAGGATAGCTAGGTGGTGGACTTATATGCAAGACTTCAATTTCACCATTGTGTACCGCAACGGTAGCTCACTTCCGCATGTAGATTTTCTGAGTAGAAATCCAGTTCATATTCGTAGGGTGAGTCATAATAACTGGTTGTACATTGAACAAAAGGTTAATGCAGAAGTGAGTCAAACGATAAACTCACTGCGTGAAGGTACTCTTGATTCAAATCAATACGTTGAGAAGGATGGTCTGTTGCTTCATAGACACATGAACAATGATGGAACAACAAATCTTCAGTGGTTTGTACCACGTTAAAGTCGTTTAGGTATGTTACGGATTTTTCATGATGAACAGTGCCACGTTGGCCCAGATAAGATTTATTCTTCTTTAGCTGAACATTTTTGGTTTCCTAAAATGAGAACATTTGTTAACAATTATGTTCGCCATTGTTCACTATGTGCTGTGAAAAAAACGCGTACTGGACCCTTACAGGGGCTCATCCACCCCTTACAGAAACCTTTGCAGCCATTCGAGACATTACACGCCGACTGTTTGGGCCCGTTGCCAATTACAACAGATGGTTACAAGATTATCTTGGTTATAATTGACCCTTTCACAAAGTACTGTCTGTTGCTTCCACTCAAATCTGTGACTACCGCTGAAACGAAAGAGCAATTCCAATTGGTAATTTCCCTTTTTGGGACTCCCAAAAGATTCATTATGGATGCAATTGAACACCATTATGTTACCCCTGATATCCATCGAGGTAATGGACAGGTGGAACGCTACATGCGAACTGTTATGAATTTGATAAGAATAGAGACGACTGTTAAGTCAGAATGGTCGAACAATATTTGGAAAATCCAAATAGTATTGAATACTACTGTTCAAAAATCAACTCAGACAACCCCTCTTCATCTGTTGTTTGGAATTCGAAGCTCTACACCACTGATACAATCCCTTCTACGCGATTTATCTCATGACCTAACCCCCTTACGTAATCGTGAATTAGACCGTTTACGTATTGAGAAGTGACTTAGAAATGAAGCGCCAATATTTAGCACAATTAACAGTAAGCGACGAGATACTAAGAAGTTTTCGGTGGGCAACTTTGTCCTTATGCATCGCGACTCAAAGATGCACGTCAGTAAAACAAATTACGAGCATGTTGGCCCATTCGAAATCATTCGCTGTCTTGAGAATGAAAGACATGAACTAAAAAAGGTCGGCACCAACATATTAACTAAAGCTGCTAAAGAGCAGTTGAGACACTGGCCTGCAGACTGGTCTTTGAATTGTGACATGGATGAATTGTTGAATTATTTTGAGTCTGAGTCTGATTCGCTGAGTCTTAATTGAAGAAGGCGAATTGAGTAAATGTCATGTGTGGGTTGAAACGCTGTGTTGTTGCATTGTTATTGTTGTGTCTTGAGTTTGCAGGTATCGCGCCCTTGAGTGGTCGAACCGAGCGGTGGCTGCGGTCCTGCTGTAGCAGTTGTGTTTTATTGCCGGTCTCGCACCCTGTAGTGGTGAAGCCGAGACAGTGGCTGAGGTCCTGCTAGATGTTTTTTTGCCAATCTCGCACCCTGTAGTGGTGGAGCCGAGGCAGTGGCTGAGGTCCTGCTAGATGTTTTGTTGCCGGTCTCGCACCCTGTAGTGGTGGAGCCGAGGCAGTGGCTGAGGTCCTGCTAGATGTTTCGCTGCTGGTGTCGCACCCTGTAGTGGTGGAGCCGAGGCAGTGGCTGAGGTCCTGCTAGATGTTTTGTTGCCGGTCTCGCACCCTGTAGTGGTGGAGCCGAGGCAGTGGCTGAGGTCCTGCTAGATGTTATGTTGCTGGTCTCGCACCCTGTAGTGGTGGAGTCGAGGCCTGAGGTCCTGCTAGTTATTGTATTGGTCTTTAACCTTACAGTGGTTAAGCTAAGGTGTTGGCCGTTGTTTCAACACTCAATTACGTTAATTTATTACACTTTGCTCCCAAAAAGAAAAAAAATCTCTTTATTTATAGAAGCTAGATCGTAGTCAGCCATCCTCTTTCAAGAATCGCCCATTGTAGACGAGATTTGTGTGGCCTATGAGATTACTCCTAAGCTTCGAGAGCGAAGCTTGTGTCAGGATTGGCCGTGTTAGAAATATGAATCTTACAATTATTATATCATACATGTTAATTAGTTACTGATTGTGTTTTGGATATATTTGTTTGGATTAATTATGATCGGTATTTATTGTTACCTAATTGTTGAATATTTTGTAATATATTATTTTAGCCGCTGCTGGCCGACCGATGCCTGATCAGTGTTATCAGTGCATCTGGTACGTTCAGATTTCACAGCCACTTGTTCTCTGTTGATGAACTTATTCTGAGCTATCCTAGTGTTTTATTGGTACAATCCATCTGTTCCTAACAATACATCTTTAAAATGTAGAAGGTAGATATTGATTAGATGATGTATACTTTGTTGAAAAGTTTTCATATCTCAAGTTACGTGGTGCTATCGATTTCAGCTATATAGCCGTCATTAGACATTCACTTAAAATATACATATTGCATAAATATTTTTAAAGAAGTTAATATGAAACAAGTCAAATATAATATTTGAAAATGTTAACAGTTTTCGATATTATGAAATATAAGAAGTATAAATATAGCAGAATATAATAATATAACAATATAAAACGCTTGCGACGCTGCATCGAAAGATAAATGAGCAAATAAGAATCTATATTAATAATATTGAATATTTAAATTCTTAAATTTCAAATTTTCAAAATTCAAATATCAATTAATTTGTTGATACAGATCTAAGTTGCAAAAATGGAATGAATATGAGAAATTTAAATTCGAGAAATATACAAAGAATATAAAAATATAAAAAGTTATTGAAATTTTTTTTTTTGGAATTAAGAAATGAAAAAGAACAAAAATGTGATTAATTGAGGTTAGGTTTGTGCACCCCACAGCAACAATATCGGAATATAAGTATTTACGTGCTAACAATTTTTTGTCTAAATTTTGGTGACTATTAAAAATACTTACTGTCATAATTTAGTTAAAAAAAACCATCAGGAGTAATTTAGAAGTAAAATTTGTAAGTTTTTCACAACACAAGTTGCTGGGTCAAGAGAATGAAATATACTGCCATTCCTGAAATTTTTTAGTTTCCATTGTGGAAAAGTGTAGTATTATGGGTACAAATGTAAAGAAGAGAATGGCGGGAAAAGTTGATGGTTTGAATTGAAGTTTTGAGGAAAATTATAGAAGCGTCATTCTGACATTTTATTATGTGAATGGTGGTAGTTTTGAAAATATAGGATTATGATTGATAAATTCTGTAATTTCGTTTACTAAGGTGTTGCCTGTTAGAATGTTATGTCTGATTTCGAATTCTTCTAGTAATAGCAAATTTTTAAATCTTGTTTTGTGATGTAGTAATTTTAAGTGATCTGTGTCTGTCGTATGACAGATGCCTGATGATGGCTATAGAGCCGAAATCGATAGCACCACGTAATTTGAAATATAAAAACTTATCAACAAAGTATATATCATTTATTCAATACTTACCTTCCACAATATCAATAATTTGGGTCAGTCCAGAAAAGAAGCATTAAACCGTTTCTATTCACTTAAAAAATAAATTAGTTGAAAATCTTCAATTATATAATAATTATGCTGAATTCATGGATGAATACGAATCATTAGGTCATATGCAAGAAACAAATAGCCCAGTTGTCAGAGACAAATTCAAACCAAAATCTCTCATAAAATGTGATATCGCTGAAACTAGGTTTCTAGATACTTTTTTGGGAGTAGAAAACGATGAAAAAATCTTTGCTGCTCTTAAGTGCATGCTAAGCTCATAATTTCGAAAACAAGATCGAAAATTTTCATATCGAAAAAAATAATAAAATTCGATGAAAACAATATGAATATTCTTGTGAATGAGAACCCAGGTTTTTTTTGAGATGCTAATTTATAATTTGATATAAGATCTCCAAAATTGGGAATGGCGGATACAATATGTCGACAATTTGGCACGTACCAAAAATTTTCAATGTTTATATTTTAAAATTCAATTTATATATTTTGAAAGTGTGAACAGGTGATATAAACATGATTTTTCCGCTCACAAAGACCATTTCATATTAATGGATTGAGAATTAAAATGGTTTTTAAAATGAGTGAGAATTTGTCAAAAAATGAATAGAAGAATAAGATGTATTTCAAAAAATAATTGAAAAATTGATAGAGATTCTGTTTCAAACTTGCACTTACTGTCTTCTTATTCTTTGACATTAAAAATATCTTCAACATCGTTGTCTTGCTCTAGCACTAAATTTTTGGTGAATTTTTACAAACATCACCCACATCTTTTTTAGCAATAATTGCAAAAAATCAAATCCAAAAGAGATTTCGAAGCTGGTAGTTTTGTCATTTTGACAGGACTGGATATCTTTGAGTTAGAATTGTCCATTTTCCAATCAATGTTTGCTTATAACCTGAATGCGTGATCAAAAAATAATTAATATATTCTTGAAGCTCAAGATTTCATCTGAAGATGACTTAAAATGTCGAAATGATCATCGTAGAATAATAAAAAAATCATAATTTGAAACTTAACTCTTCCTACCATTATTAACTTAAAATGTTCTCTTCCCCAATGAAAAAACTATCAAGATTTCAACTTTAATTTTTCTTTTTTGATAGTTTTTTGAAGCTCGACTTCAAGTTGCAAGGATAAGAATAAACAAAGAGCATGCATTTTCTTATACATTTCTTATATTGAAGATTACATATCTAGTTGTATCGATTTCTGAATTATCACACATTATGAAGTGTATTTTCAACTTCATCTAAAAAATCTGACGTGAACATCACGTGACTTACTTGTACAACATTGGATATATCTATATAATCAAACACAACATCTCATCATTCCACGGCTAGTCGGTTGCTATGGGAACAGTAGGTCATCATTCTTATGCTACAACATTCCTAAATACTGATTTCCAGGATTCTATGGCTAACAGTTCTGAGTTTATGCGCAAAATTCCAAGACCGTCAAGTATAGTGCACTTTCGACTCAGTCGATCTCAATGAAAATAGGATTTGAGCATCTAAACAGTACTATCATCTTAAATACTGTATTCTAATATTCTACGTTCAATCGTTTTGGATTTATGCGGAAAATTAAGAAATGTTTCGAGTAAACTGCACTCCTGGTTTAGCCGATCACAATCATAATGCAAAGTGTACAACTAGATCTTTTGAAACTGCCTAATACGAAATCTCAATATTCTGCGACTGATTATTTTAAATTTATGAGAAAAATTCGAAAAGTCTGTAGTATGAAGTGCACTTCCGGCTTAGTCGATTGGGACGAAAATAGGAGAAGATCATTTGGATGCTACAGCAATTTCAAATACTGCATTCCAGTATCCTATGGCTAATCATTCTGGATTTATGCGGAAAATTAAAAAAAAGTATCAGGTAAAGTGCACTTCCAGTACAGACGATTGCAATCATAATGCGAGGTGCACATCAAGATCCTGGATCCTACACCAGTCTTTTATACAAAATTTCAGCATTATACGTTTGACGAATTCTGAAATTTGCGAGCTACGCACATACATACATACATACGTACCGACATCAAGCCAAAAATAGTCAAAATGGCCTCAGGGATGCTCAAAACGGATATATTCATCAAAATCTCGATATGTGAATTTTGTCGGTTTCACAATATTTCCTTGTACTTTAAAACCTTCAGATAGTCGTAGATTTGAGTGCTTTATTTTGTTTTTCATGCCTCCAAGAGGTTTGATAAGTATGTATATTAGAAGTTCAATAATGCTGAAATTAATGCTGGATCGTGTGACCAACATAATGAAAATCAATTTCAAATTTGTATGAAAAAGCATGTTCTGATCCAATTTTATCGCTTTTGTCATGCTTACGAAATGAAATTTAGAGAAAAATGTTTTGGCATGTAACATGTCAGACAAAATTAGAAAATTGACAACAGATTATCATTGCCTACCTTATCATTTTAATTGAACTGATTGTTTCATACGGCAAATTCTGAATTTCTGTTAAACGTATAAACTGCACTTCCGGTTCAGCCGATTGATGCAAAAATAGTAGATAACTATTTTGATGCTACAACAAGTTTAAACACCAAATTTCAATATGCTATGGCTGATCAATCTAGATTTATGCAGGAAAATTAGAAAAAATTTCAAGTAAAGTGCACTTTTGGCTTAGCCGATTCATACAAAAATAGCAGATGACTGTTCTGATACAACGTCAAGTTGAAATACTAAATTTCAACATCCTACGGTTGATCATTCTGGATTTATAAGAAAACTTCAAAAGAAATTTCGAGTAAAGTGCACTTCCGGTACAGACGATTGGAACCATAATGCGAGATGCACAACTAGATCCTATACCAGTCTTAAATACAAAATTTTAACATTATACGCTCAACCAGTTCTGAGATTTGCGAGTTACGCACGCACGAGCGCACACACGTACCGACATCAAGCCGAAAATAGTCAAAATGGATTCAGGGATATTTCCATCGAAATCTCGATAGGTGAATTTTGTCGGCTTCAGATTACTTTCTTGTACTTAGTACAAGTAAAAAGCAGATGTTATAATTTTTTATTCATATAAATTAATAAAAACTGTTTTGAAAATGAAAATGTTGTCAAATGAATGCTACGAAAGAGAATGATTATTTTAAAACATGAGTTTAATTAAACAGAGACAATGTTCATCATTTTCATTATGTTTACATCAAAAGTGAAAGTATAGTGATAATAAATGTACAAAGATTGAATTTTTTTATGCCTCTATTATTATATATCTTCAATTTCATAAAAGTCAGTGAGAATTTTAGAAATTCTAACTTCCGGTCGAATTTTCTATGAGAGAGAAAAAAAATTATTGAAAGCTAATGTCTTCCTCAGAAAGCTTAGAGTCTCCACTACAAGATGATTTTTGGTTTTTTTGTTTTGCATAATATTTTAGATAAAGAAACTTTAGTTTTTCCTCGAACACCTCGCTTGAATATTTGTATCCAGCGGCTTGGCGCGCGTGGAGTTATCGAGTTCGCTTTCGTATTTTCAACAATTTTTTATATTGATGCAGAATTTTTTCTCATATAACTTATAATATAACTTTGAGTAAAATTTCCTGCTCTTTCGGATGGTACTATTAGTTTTTCGATTTTTCTATTTTATTTTTCGAGATATAGGGCAAAAACTAAATTTTCGATTCTGTTTTTGAGAATATGAACTTAGCATACACTTTAAAGCTGCAAAGGTTTCTCTACTGAAAAACACACTTTTATTGTGAACCGAACTAAAAAATAAAATAGTTATTTGTGATTGTATTTTGTTGCGCTTTCGGATGAAATTGACACTCTCACGCGCAACAAAAAAAAACAATCACTTCGCACACAAAATACGAACAATATTTTTTTGCCAAATGTCAAAAAATAATAGCTCAACAATAATTATTGTTTTATTCAGTAAAATGTAGGAAAAAAGTACAAAATATAATAAATTTGCAGTCACCTGTAGTGTTTCATAAGAATCAAGAAATGATCTTGATCTTGCCTTGAAATCAAGACAAGACCAAGACAAGAAGTATTTTCTATTTCCCAAGACAAGACAAGAAAGAACTATCAAGAATCAAGATTTCTTGTCAAGAAATCTTGAGACCTTGACAATTAATTTTTAAAATCTGCAAATCTATTAATTTATTATTGAAATATTGAAATCTGCTGTGGCCATCGCAGTTTTTTCCCGACAATAAATCTCATGGTCAGTTTCATCACCGTTTCACGAATTTGGGAGTGTCATACCAACTTTCAAAGTGAAGTTTGTCATTGTCAAACTGATGGTTCAATGTGACAGCGTCATTGTCAAGTCTCATTTTCAAAGTGACAGCTCTCATTGTCGAAATGACATCAGCTCTCATTGTCGAAGTGACAGCTGTCACTGTCAAAATGACAGCTTTCATTCTCATGGTGACAGATGGCGACTTTATTTTAGTCCTTACAATATGAGTATTTTTTAAAATGGAGAGTCTTTTTCTTGATTTTCTAGTTGAAAATGCTCATTTACAAATTTAAACCTATCTTTTCAATACGGGCTCTCAAATTATCATACTCTCAGACAGACGGACCGACCGATTTTATTTGAAACTATGTTTTTTGGGTTCAGTAGGGTCTAAAATGTGAGAATTCCACAGAGTCTCGAACTATCAAGAAATCACAATTTCAATACTTTCCCTATTTCATAGAGGTCGGGGAAGTAAAAAGTATCTGTGACTATGATTTTCAAAACAAATATTCGATACGTATCAAAAGCATAAGTCGTCTGTTTCCGGTGATTAAATCGTTTGTGTAGAGGAGCAATGTATAGATAGATTCCCCAATACTCTAAGAAAGTTGTTAACTCTTAGCAACATTGCTTTATCATATATCATAATTGCAAATACTGATTAAAATCTAAAAATGACAGACTGTTTACTAATTTTTATTAGTAACAATCTTGGAAAACGTTGCTAGAATTGATTCATAATATAACTGACAGGGAGGATAAAGGGTAGACCCTAACGCTAAACTGAGTGTTCGAGTTGGATAAAACAATAGAGAAAAGGGATTCCCCCTGAATGTCAAGATCAAGAAATATCAAGAGTTCTTGAAACAAGACAAGAAATGCATCGTCAAGAAGTGGGCAAGACAAGAAATTTTTATTTTCTTGTCTTGGAAATAAATAAATCTTGTCTTGATGAAACACTAGTCACCTGGGTATTGTAACCAAAAGTATGCGGAATTGTTGTTTAATGAATAAAGAACTGTCAACAATAAATTTTTATATTCAAAAATAAGTAATTTTGTGTACAAATTCATATTTCTTTTTTGTTAAATACCTTTTTGTTTCTATCCTTGTAGCAGTACTAAACAGAATTATATTAGATTAGGTGTGCAAAAATAAGTCTAATTTTTTTACTAGTGAAAAAATCACGAACTTTGCGTATCCATAACAATACAAAAATATCATGTTTGTCCACGACTACCTTATAATATATACTTTATAAATGAATTTTCTGAAGCAAAACGATAGTCATTTTTCACAGAGTGAATAATAGCAGTGAATAATCATTATTCACTGGTGTAGATTTCCTAGAGCAGGCGGAATATATTATGAATCTGGCAAGCATTTATCAGTACGTCTAGGCAATAACCAGGCACTTTGAATAGCTAACTTTATACAAATCACAAAAATCTTGTTCAAATATTACTTTAATCTATTTTTTAATGCACTTGAAGAAAAAAGTTGACATTAAATAAACTGTATCAAATAAGCCATTGATATGACATGACAAGCGAAGCATAAATTGTTGTCAATTTAAAAACGTCATAATTTCGATCCAGAATACGTAAAAAATTAAAATTGATAGTGTGAAAGAGATATTGTGTACTTGTACTCCACCGGAGATAACGGAAGCTGCAAAAGTCACTTCTCCGAATTTGTTGCCTGTGAAATCCCGAAAACTTCACATTCTTCTGTACAACACCTTTATGGACTGAAGGTATATTTACGGAATTAGCTGCAAAATATAAATCATCCACATTATGGACATATTGCTCTATGCATAGGAGTACGCTTAATATAAATCGAGAAATCGATATAGAAGACTAAGCGAAACTGCGGCCGTTTTTAAAGCGGAGATCTAAGGGCTTTCATCCGAAAAAAAGCCAATACATTCCCTTCCGAAAAATTTTACAAATTTCTTATTCAAGCATGTGAAAGAAAATATCTTGCAATGTAGGTAAGAGATTAGAAACATTTAAGAACTTGTTTGAAAAAAAATTATGGAATTAAAGTCAATAGTAGTCGTGGACAAAGTATAGTATTCTACTCACATATAATAAGCTATGATTCACTCAGGATAATTATGCCACTCGCTACGCTCGTGACATAAACTTAACCTTCGTGAATAATAGCCTTCATTATATGCTCGTATAATAATATACTATTTTTTGACAGTTGGCGAAAAAATAATTTTTAATATAAAAATAAAATAATTGATGAGAAAATTGATGTTATTGTAGAAAAAGCGTGAGGTGCTCGATATCAGCTGTTCTAAATATTCTATTGGTACGATTTCTGAATGTAGAGTTAGTATGAAAATATGGAACAGAGCACTTAGCACTTTTTTCACAATAACATAAGTTTTCTCGTCAGTTACTTTATTTTTGAATTAAAAATTATTTTTATCTACGATCGTATAGAAAGTGACATAAAAATTTTATTACACGATTTCCGTTAAAGGATCTACCAGTATAATTATCACTATTTTGTCAATTTTTAACAATAAATTCACCTGTTTTACAGATTTTTGTTGTCAGTATTTCATTAATTTTTGACAATATGTACATCTACTTTACAATTTACATATAATTTCCGATAGTAATTCTGGGCAACTCATAGCTCCTCGATGGAATAGGCCGCATATTAGGAGCAGCAATGCCATTATTTGTGATCTTTTCCTGTTTCTTTGCGTAAAATTTGATAGGATATCTCAATTTTGTTTTGAATTGATTCTTCTACTTAAGATTCTGCCACGGTCGATGACTTCCAGCCACCAGACCTCTTCAGTTTGAAAACATCTTCTCCTGCATCTGCGAGCATGGTTGCAGATGATCGTCTGAAACTATGGCCAGTATACTCCTGTGGATTGGGCAACCCAAGATATTTAGCAATTTCGCTTGGTATTTTCCCGAAGGTATTGATACCTATCGGCTGTACAGAACACTTTCCATTTCGGTAATTGACAAATAATCGGTTATGTGTTGTTGCTGGTGATCTAAGGGTAGCATATTTTCTGTAAATTTTATTCATATTCTGCAAGTATCTTGCTTCGCCGTCAATAATAAAAGTTCTAGGTTTATTGATTTCTGTCATTGGAACTATCAACATTTTACCATTATTCTCCACATCATCAACGCTCATTTTATAGAATTCGTCCCTTCTGCATGCGCCGGCAGTGCCAAATTTTGCAACAATCTAAAATTAGAAAGTATTTTACTTCTCATTGTCCACTCGAAGGAATTATTTAGAATTTACCTTCATCATTAAATATCTATCATTAGGTGCCTCGTTCACAAATGTGTGTATTTCATTCTTACTGAAAACTTTTGATTTCTTGGAACGATATCCTACAGATTGTCGCTTCATATAAGCGAATAACTTGTAGGATTTTTGATATCGATGTTTCTTCGGTTATCAGGGAAGCATCACCATGGAATATTCAGACCAAAGACTCGACGGTTTTACATGCTTTGCCCTTTGTGAAAAATAGGCAAGGAGCATGTTTTCCGTAATAGTCTTCGCTTTTTAGAAATACACCGATCGTTGAATCGTTTGTACACCCATTCATATTGTTTTCGTGATTTCTCAGGTATTAGAGTTGATACTACTGCGTCTGCGATATCTAAAACTTCCGGAGGAGTATTTTGAAGCTCCTCTATATCACTTGAGTCTGTTTCACACATTTTTTACTTGTACAAAGTAACGAGTAAGTATTGTGAAACCGACAAGATTCACCTATCGAGATTTTGATGAAAATATCCGTTTTGAGCATCCCTGAATCAATTTTGACTATTTTTGGCTTGATGTCGGTACGCATGTTCGTGCGTTCGTACATGCGTGCGTGCATTCGTGCGTGCGTGCGTGCGTGCGTGCGTGCGTAACTCGCAAATCTCAAAACTGGTTGAACGTATAATGTTGAAATTTCATATTTAAGACTGTTAATTTGCACCTCGCATTATGGTTGTAATGGCCTGTACCGGAAGTGCACTTTACAAGAAACTTTTTTTGAATTTTTTGCATAAATCCAAATTGATCACTCGTAAGATACTGAAATTTAGCATTTGAGCTTGATCTAATATCAGAATAGTTACCTGCTATTTTTGTATGAATCGGTCAAGCCGAAAGTGCATTTTACTTGAAACTTTATTTGAATTTTTTGCATAAATCTAGAATGATCAGCCATAGCATATTGAAATTCAGTGTTTGAACTTGTTGTAGCATCGAAATATTTATCTATTATTTTTGTATCAATCGGCCAAGCCGGAAGTGCAGTTTATGAGTATAACAGACATTCAGAATTTGCGGTATAAAACAATCAGTTTAATAAAAATGATTAGGTATGCAATGAAAATCTATTGTCAAATTTTTTAATTTTGTTTGACATTTTACATGTCAAAACCTTTTTCCCTAAGTTTCATTTCGTAAGCATGACAAAAGCGACAAAATTGGATCAGAACATGCTTTTTCATACAAATTTGAAATTAATTTTCATTATATCGGTCACACCGTCCAGCTTTTTCAGCATTATTGAACTCCAAATATACATACTTATCAAACCCCTTGAAGGCTGGAAGTGCACTTCATACTACAGACTTTCCGAATTTCTCTCATAAATTTAAAATAATCAGTCGCAGAATATTGAGAATTTGTATTAAGCACTTTTATAGCATCTAGTTGTACATCTTGCATTATGATTGTGATCGGCTAAGCTGGGAGTGCAGTTTACTCGAAACATTGTTTAATTTTCTGCATAAATTCAAAACGATTGAACGTACAATATTAGAATACAGTATTCAAGATGATAGTACTGTCTAGATGCTCATATCCTATTTTCATTGAGATCGACTAAGTCGAAAGTGCACTATACTTGATGGTCTTGGAATTTTGCGGATAAATTCAGAACTGTTAGCCGTAGAATCCTGGAAATCAGTATTAAGGAATGCTGTGACATAAGAATGATGATATACTGTTTCCATAGCAATCGAATAGCCGTGAAATGATGGGATGTTGTGTTTGATCATATATATCCAATGATGTACAAGTAAGTCACGTGATGTCCACGTCAGATTTTTACTTCAATTCAAATCAACCTTAGTGACAATCATAACACTTGCATAGTAATAGCCGCCTCAGTGATATTCACAAAAAACTATACAATATGATCATTTTTCGAAGAAAATCAGCACGATCGAGTATAAAATATTGTAAGATACACGTGTAAAAATTCTTTCCTTCTTTCAAACAATATTTTATTTTTTATTTTTTAGTCCGATCTGTTATAAAAAATATTTGTTATTAAAAATAACCGAACTCGCTTCGCTCGCACGGCGGATTAACGTTGACCGAGCTTGCTTCGTGCGCATAGCAGCTTACCATTAATCGAGCTCACACGACAGTCTACTGTTGATCGAGCTCGTATTGCTCGCTTACAATTTACCAAGCTGCGTTCCTCGAATGTGGTAGTCGATTCTCTGGCTCCCGCTCAAAAAGTGAGTATTTATCCCTGATGATCCTTATTATGATAGTGGGATGAGCTTGATAAATTATTGTATTGTCATCGGTCCTTGAGAAGTATGCAAAGTTTTAATATAATCTGACGTCTCTAAATTGGTGAAATTCACGTTCTAAGATTCCGTTTTATAGATACAGATGAAACTATAAAAGTGTAATAAAAACTACCAATGAGCCAAATTCCAGCTTCATCACATTTTATGAGGTCAAAATCTCTGACAACTGTACTAAAATCGAAATGAAGAATTGTATCATTACATTCCTCATCACGCAGTAATATGGGAATCTAACAGTACGACATAAGTACGAGTAGTTTTTAATGCATCTATGAAAACAGATAGTGGACTATCGTTAAATGATATTCAATACGTAGGGCCCACAATTCAAAATGATTTATCAACAGTATGTTACGTGCCGATTTGGCTTTTGGTCACTTTTTTGCTGGATTAAATTCTGTAATATAGTTTGGGTTAATTTGGGGCTTAATTCCATTCACTTCATTACTTACTTGGTTAAAGATATTTTTAGTTTTCAAATCTAATAGTTTCGTTCATATTTCAATCTTTGGATCCGTTTCTTTCATTTTCTCAAGCTCAGTTTTTTTTTTGGTTATCTCAGAAGCATGTTTATTGTTTACTTTTATTAATTAACTTTAGCTCATGATTTTTGTTTTAAATTGTCGCTGTTGCAATGCGCGCGCTGCAGGCAGTGACGTTACGTTTTTTTTTTAATCATAGTACTAGGGCGTCCGCTGGTTTTTTTTTAATGAAAAACGGTTTATTTTCAATTAAGTCAAACCGACCGGATTTGACTTAATTGAAGATAGTCAGCCTCAAGTCCTGGTGTAGGACAGACGTACATTTATTTATTCGCTTTTTTTTCACCACCACAATTTTGGGGTTTATTCCAAAGTTTTTTTTTTTGCGTGTGCAAGCCCGAGTTGGGGATTCGTTTGGGATAAACTGTGCTCCGGCCGAATATTTGGGGCAGTTTGGCCATTTGTTTTGTTCGGCGGAGCAGCCCACGTATTGGGGATTATTTTGAATTGTGAGTGGTCGTTTTGCATAAAATCGCTACCATCTACGATAAAACGTCGTTCGTACCGAGGCACATACTGTGGGAGTACCTCACTTCCACCACGAATTTGTACTTTTTTTGTATAATTTTTTTTGCTGCGGTAGGCATTCGTTGTCGCCTTTTTTTTTCTGCTTTTTTGTTACATTATAAACGCTACGTCCGATTGTAAACCAGGTCGATCGATCTCGGACCTGATTTTCATTTCTTTTGTACCTTTTTTTATGGAGTAGGTTTATAAGTGTTTGGTTTACATATAGATTCTGTTGAGACTTGCTGAAGTCTGCGTTAAGGACGCGAATCGCCGCCATTTTGCTTTACATTATCATACTTATTGCTGTTTTACATAATTTTTCCTGTTATTTTACTTTCAATATTTATTTTATTTCATTTTGTTTTGGATTACCTTTATTAAATATTTACTATTTGGGAAAATTTGATTATCATTTATTTTGTCAAAAAAAAGTACCTTCCATTTTTTTGTTTTCAGAGTGATTTTATTTAGTGTTTTCTTACAGCTGGTGAGTAAGTATCACTGTTTGAGATATTGTTTTATTTTATGTTCTGCGGCATCTTGATCAACGTCGACAGATCTAATTGTCCTACAGCCCAATATTCTACCCGTCCATCCTACCATCTTTTCTTTTACAGGTACTTTCGCAGTTGTGTGCCTAAGGACGGAAAAAAATAACAATTGCGTGGCGCCCTTATTTTCTGTTTTATTTAAAGTTAGCTTACGTAGCGTCCAGTATATTTGTTTTCAGTAAAGTTTGTATTTTTGGAAAGCTAACCTCACAACAACCCAGTCAGGCCCTGGGATTATTTTAATTATTGTTTTTTTTTAGTACTGAGCTAGTCAGTTTTGAAGGGTAGGGTCGCTACTCTAGTTTTAATACATAATAAAATAATTTTCGAATTTACGAATATGTAATGAGCGCAGATATTCCAAAGATGTACCGAATGATTTGGATCGACTCTAGTCAACAACGATTTCATAAAATATTTTGGAGATACAACCAATCGGATAACATTCAGAATTACGAACTAGAAACAGTTACATACGGAACTGCTTCGGCACCGTATCTTGCCATTCGATGTTTATATCAACTTGCAATAGAGTTTGAAAATAAATATCCACATGCCTACGAAGTTATTAAAAACAATTTTGACGTAGACGATCTACTATGCGGAGGTAATTCAGAAACAGAATTAATCCAACTTCAAAAGGATATTAGTAGAATTTAAGCTAACGCAGGGTTAGAACTTCGAAAATGGTTGTGAATCAAAGATTATATTTCACAACAACTTAAAACGAACAATGATTTAGAATGCAGTATCATTAAATTAGGAGAGAATGAATCAAATAAAACGTGAGGTGTATTTTGGAATGCAGCGTTAGATACAATCCAGTATTCAATATTAGAAACAGAATTGAGCAATATATTCACAAATCGTAAAGCTTCATCAGAAATTGCTCAAATTTATTATTCTCTCGGGGTTATTAGAACCAATAACTGTTATTGGCAAATTATTCATGCAAAAATTATGTCAAGAAAAAATATCTTGGGACGGTAATATTTCTCAAAAATTAATTGCAAATTGGCAAACATTTCGTAGTGATTTAATCAATCTAAGTAATATAAAAATACCAAGATATGTCATTGTTCCAAATTGATTGATTGAATTGCACGGATTGAGGGACGCAAGTGAAAAAGTATTCGGAGCAATTGTATACATACGAAGTCTGAACCAGAACGGATAATATTAATCACATTTATTATGTGCAAAGAGTAGAATAGCGCCACTTGAACAATTATCGTTACCAATATTAAAACTTTGTAGCGCACTGTTATTAGCACAATTAATTCATTGGATAATGAACCCAGTAAAATTAGAATTCGATAAATGTTATCTATGGTCAGATTCCACAATAGGGAGTTTTTGCAAGCATCTGCTATTGAGACGACAACGCTAACGAAAAAAACTATATTCCTAGGACATGCTTGCTCAATAATACTAGCTTGAATTACAGAGTACTCACAAGAAACTTCAAGGATTAGCAGACATCAATAACGTTACAATGAACATATTTGTCAATTTCAGTACGGATGCACAAAGGAAACCGTTTTTGACATTAACGTTGACGTTTCAATAGCGGTAGCTTGCAACAACTCCCTAATAACTTTATCATGGATACGAAGTGATTCACAACGGTGGGAAATTTTTGTTACAAACCGCGTAAGCGAAATACAAAGATTAACTGATACAAAAGAAAATCCCACAGATTTATTATCCCGCAGTGCAACTGCTAGTAATTCAAAAACTTGTCAGTTGCAGTGGACAGGACCAGAATGGTTGATTAACGGCAATTTGCCAATTTAAGATAAAATTGAAATCAATTTAAAAGATATTCCTGAATCAATAACTATAGCAAACATTGCAACAACCAATAATTTCGATATTTTTGATAAATATTCTTAATTTATTACACTACAAAGAATCATTGCATAGTGTATTAGATTTGTCAATAAATGTCAACCTAAATTGCACATCAAACAAAACCAAAGTCTAACAGTAAATGAAATAAATACTGCTTTATTTGTATTAATTCGTATTGTTATTTGTTGGAAAAACTTCCGATCAATAATAATAGCAGATTGTTTGACAAGTAGAGAAAAAAGAGAGTTTACTAGCGAGTGTAAATATTTCAATTCACGAGCGAGAGCAACGAGCGAATGAATTAAATTTACACGAGCAAAGTAATATCGCTTTTCTTAAGTGTTGAACATGCTATTTTTTGTATACTTCATGCAAAACTTGAATGAAAGACGCCAAAAATAGAAATAATTTTCTACAGAAATACTAATTAAGGTTGTGTTCTTGCAAAAACATAGTAACGGTGTGGGCAATTAGGTATCCAGCAAAGACATAGTAACAAATAATAGTATATTATAAACTAAGGTAGGGAAGACTATCATTATTGACCTAGCGTCAAGATTATATATATATATATATATATATATATATATATATATATATATATATATATATATATATATATATATGTATATAAATAATGGTTTTTCCTACCAAGGTGAATATACTATTTTATTTACTACTTGCACTTACATATTTTGAAGCAGCAGAATCCTCAAAATTACACAGGCCATTCATTACGTCGTACTTCAGCTACCATTTTAGTAGAAAATGGGGCCGACATTATATTATTAAAACGTCACGGAGGCAGAAAAAATCCACAGTCGCGGAGGGCTATGTGGAGGAATCAATCTCAGATTAAAAAAAAAATTGCTGGAATAATCCAAGTTACATCAACTAATTCGTCAAATGAAGCAACTGCTGATAATATGTCTGTGCCTTCTACATCTTCCTTTTCCGATCAGATTCCCTTAATCCCTTCATTATATGCGGCTGAGCCTTTAGAAGTTAACAATGAAACAATAAATATTCCAGTGAGGCAGGATAAAACCACAAAAATAGATAATCGAAACAAAAATACATCTGTAAATACGGGAAATTACTGTACCGTGAATATAATGAACTATAAGTAATGCATAACTTATAATTATTGTATAATTGCTAGATATGTACTTAAATAAATTAATTAATACTCAATAAAAAGTTATCATCACGTTAGCAGCTTATATATTTCTGTTATATTCTTCTTAATAATCGTACATGCACGCTTCAAATATTCCAGTATCTTTACTTAATATAGAATAGTATATTCTACAATAAGTATTGGAATGGCCTATATTCTGAACAAGCGAAAAGTTTGTAAACCGAGCCGAAGGCGAGGATTACGGTTCGCGAGTGTGGAATACGCCATTCCAAACATGTTGTAGACTATACTTTCTCTAGCGAGGTTTTGGAGACTCACCAATATTAAATGCCAAACGTCAAATCCAGATATGAATACTTGAATTGTTAGGAAGTAACCATGGTAGTAGCCAAACCAACAGCTTATAATACGTCGAAATGATTCAAAAGGCTTACGGAATCATTCTGAACTGCACACGGAATCATTCTAAACGGTTTTTTGGAATGTCATTCGTTCCAACTTAATTTTTGGTTATGGAATATGCAAATTCCAAAACAGTGCTGGAGAAAGTTATATTTCTTACCAACAAAATAAATCGTCTACAATTTCACATTCCATCAATATTATTGAACTATTCAACATAACCCTGATATTTTACAATGTCACCAACGTTACTCGATTCCAGTGTTGCCAACATACATCTATGTATTCCTATATCTCTATGTTTGACAATTCGATTTCTGAGAAATTGAGTCTTGTTGTGAATTTATAGTATTATAGATCAAGTTTACTGTATAATAATTATATACACTTTTTTAATTTATCATATGGTTTTGGAAGTATAAAATTTACTATCAATATTGACATTTAACAGAGGTCGGTAATAATTGGCGACCTTGATAGATAATTATCAGTGACCATGGTTACGGGCGCATCCGAATTGGGCACGGATCCCAGGTAGCTTTAATCCATAAATACGAATTGGGCACGACGACCCGCGATAATCCCCTTCAGTGCACAGGTATAAATTGTAAATACATACACCATCACCTGAAAATGGGAATAGCAATAATAAATAAAATATTATTTAGTTTGTATGCAGCTCAGATTAAATGAATTTCACTGGGTTTTCAGTTAAATTATCAAGAGATTTCCTCTTTGAGGTATTGCTTGATGTTTGCCTCTGAATATTTATTTCTTCACTATGATTGTGTCTCACATCACTACTTTAAATCAATGTCTAGTCACTAGGAGACGAACTAATTCTAGCTCAACACTTTGATTTTTTGTTTGCACATCGCCACTGAACACAATCTTTAGTTTTTCTTCCGACACAAAATTTGAAATTGTTCACGAGAAGTAATTCTTTATCCCTTTTGCTCAACATGCTCTTCACCTTCATCACAATTTATCAGTCTGATATTCTTAACAGAAGAATTAAATCAGTAGGAAATAATAACAGTGAAATTTTGCGGCCTTATATTCTAATTACACAAAGTGAGAGGGCGTGGTTAAAAGCTATAACGGCTGTAAGTGGTGCAAAATAACTGCTGCGTTTTGCCACGGATGTACCTTGGTTCGTGCGCAACGACCAGCCTCATCTGGATCTGAAGGTCCAGAACATAAATGATCATGCAATAAAATTAGTAAATAATTTCTATGATGGTCTAGAATATCATCCTAATGCCGGAATCAAGAGACTGGCGGAATACGATGCAGATGAAAATCTGTATTACAAAAGACCGCGTCAGATCCTGAACGCAGACTTTGGAAAATTTAGAGTCATGTTATCAAATATTTTATAAATTGGGAACAAGACCCTTTGAAGGATTAGCGCCCAATTTGTATTGCCGGATTAGAGTACTTGCCTCGACTGTTGGCTACTTCCGGGGATTATAAGGATCTCGTGCCCAATTCGCTTGCACCGATGGTTACAATGTACAGGAAACAACAATTTCGTCTGTCAAATAAAAATAAACAATTGCGACTGCTCAGGCTGATAGTGAATAAACAAAACTAAAAACTAATTTGTCAGGAAATTCAGAAGCTAAAGATTCTCGCAAAATTCTGGATGCAACTAAAGAAGTGGCTTTATATTTGTCTTCGGCGAGATCTAGAGAATCTTTGTTTTCTTATATGTAAGTTCAACCTGTATTTTTGTCTTAATAAGTTCAAAGCTGTCATTTGGGTGCGTGTCATGGTGCGTTCTTTGTCTGTTATTTTTTGTTGCTGATTAGTAAAGTGTTGCTTTTCTTTACTGATTACTACATATTAAGCATAATGTTTTCTATCAAGTATACAAAAAAAGTCAATTGTCATCGCTGAATTCATTTATGGATGAAAATCAATAAATACGTGTAGGAAGTCGATTACAAAATTGCAATGGTAGTTACAATAAAAAACATTCAATGATTCTGCCAAACACAAACTAACAAAACTAATTTCTTAATATTATGATAAAAATTTACTTCATTATGGTCCTACAATGTTGCTTGCATCAATACGAGAGGTATATAGACCGATAATGGGACGAAATACAGCGAAAAATATTGTACGTTGTAAAATATATTTTCTTGCAAAGCCAGAAAATTTAGAATACCTAATGGGTGGATAATTCACCGGAAATGAGAGAAAATCATCATATTCCGTTTTATAATTTTGGTATTGATTATGCTAAACCGTTTTTTCTCAAAGATAGGATATATATATTTTTTTTCTTCCAAATGCATACACCTAACGGCGAGATAGCACAGTGGTAGAATGCTAGCCTCTGGACGCAGAGGTCATGAGTTCGAATCTCGGTTAGGTCATGAAATTTTCCAAGACTTTTCTGGATCGGTATTCGCTCTCGTTCTCTTTCCAAGTTAGGAATCAAATTAACTTGGCCTCAATGGAGCTATCTGGCACCGGGTATTTGTTGTGACATGGGCCTGCACCGGTAAACTGGCAACATATATGGCAGCAAGGTAAAAACCTGGTAAACATCATCGGATATATATGATCAAACACAACATCTTATTATTCCACGGCTAGTCAGTTGCTATGGAAACAGTAGGTCATCATTCTTATGCTACAACATTCCTAAATACTGATTCTACGGCTAACAGTTCTGAATTTATGCGCAAAGTTCCAAGATCGTCAAGTATAGCGCACTTTCGACTCGGTCGATTTCAATGAAAATAGGATATGAGCATCTAGACAGTACTATCATCTTGAATACTGTATTCTAATATTCTACGTTCGTTTTGGATTTATGCGGGTAATTGAAAAATGTTTCGAGTAAACTGCACTCTCGGCTTAGCCGATCACAATCATAATGCAAGGTGTACAACTAGATGCTATGAAAGTGTTCAATACAAAGTTTCAATATTCTGCGACTGATTATTTAGAATTTATGAGAAAAATTCGAAAAGTCTGTTATATGAAGAGCACTTGCGGCTTAGTCGATTGGGACGAAAATAGGAGATGATCATTTGGATGCTACAGCAATTTCAAATACTGAAGTCTAGTATCCTACGGCTAATCAGTCTAGATTTATGCGGAGAATTAAAAAAAAGTATCAGGTAATATGCACTTCCAGTACACACGATTGCAACCACAATGCGAGATGCTCGTCAAGATCCTAGATCCTATACCAGTCAGCATTATACGTTTGACGAATTCTGGGATTTGCGAGTTACGCACATACACACATACTTAGATTCAGGGATGCTCAAAACGGATATACCCATCAAAATCTCGATATGTGAATTTTGTCAGTTTCACAATATTTCCTTGCACTTTTAGACCGTCAGACAGTCGTAGATTTCATAGCCTCATTTTGTTTTTCATGACTTCAAGAGGTTTGATGAGTATGTATGAACCGTGTGATCAACATAATGAAAATAAATTTTAAATTTGTATAAAAAAGCATGTTCTGATCCAATTTTAATGCCTTTCTCATGCTTACGAAATGAAACTTAGGGAAAAAGGTTTTGACATGTAAAATGCCAAACAAAATAAAAAAATAGACAACAGATTATCATGCCTACCTTATCATTTCAATTAGACTGATTGTTTCATACGGCAAATTCTGAATGTCTGTTGGACTCATAAACTGCACTTCCGGCTTGGCTGATTGATACAAAAATAGTAGATAACTATTTTGGTGCTACAACAAGATCAAACACTAAATTTCAATATGCTATGGCTGATTATTCTAGATTTATGCAAAGAATTAGAAAAAAGAGTGTATCATACAACCTAAAACGAGCTCTTCGAAACAACAATGTCACCTACCAAGATTTTTCGACAGTTTTATGTCAAATAGAAGCTATTCTAAATTCTAAGATCACTTTGTCCACTAATAACAAACACAGACAATTTAGATCCTTTGACGCCAGGGCACATTCTAATTGGCAGATCTATATCAAGTCTTCCAGACAACGACAATTTCTGCAATGTTTCCGAAAATCGTCTGAAACCTTACGAACGAGTCCAAAATATTACTTAAGATTTTTGGTCAAGATAGAGGAAAGAATATCTCAATGAATTTCAAACACGGGCAACTTGGAAGACTTCTAAGAATCAAGATCAGGAATGATTGAAAATCGGCACCATTGTTATCGTAAAAGAAGACCACGTCCCACCGATGCAATGACCTATGGGAAAAAATCATCGACCTACACGCCGGTACTGATGGAATTAACCGATTCGTCAACGTTAAAGTCCGAAATGAAACAGTCAAACGTTCAGTGCGCAAAATATGTGCATTTCCGGTACAGAAGTTTGCAACCATAATGCGAGATGCACAGCTAGACCCTACAGTCAGCGGTACAGAACTCCCTCCTCCTGATTATTAACACTCTCTTGGAACTTTGTGAGTGGCTTCGTTTTGATTAATCCGACAACTTTTTTTTCTGCGAAAATTTTTGAAACTGCTGCAGTTTCCATCGAACAGCTTAAAAAGACTTCGATTTTATAATTTATTCTTGATCATTGATATCACTCGCTTTTATAGTTTCATCGTCAGATAATAATAGCGAGAATACACACAATATTTTGTCCGACAAAAATATTGTGGCGTTCGGCGTAACCCCCATCTCCAACATGTCAAAATCACAAGTTTTGTTAGATTATTAGCATTCTGTTGAATTTCTGAGTACTACAGAATAAACATTAGTGAAGTTAAGTGGTGATATTGTCCGACAAAATTTCTGCTGCATATTTTCAGTCCGAAGCTCTGAAAATGTCAATTCAATGAGATTGGTTTGCTGATTAACACTCATTTATTTCAAATGTATTTCCCTTTGGAATGATGTTCAGAAAACATTAGTATGATTGTTCGACAAAATATCTGCTGCATATCCATAGAAGAATTCAAAAAACTTATTTCGCAATTTCTAACTAATGATATGTTGAAATCGACCTCTAAAGATAAGTACCGTGATATCAATATTTTCGAATCGTATGGAAAATATCATTTCCACACTAGGTTTTCTAATGTTGAAACAATTTTTTCTAAGCATGTTTCTTTGTTTCTTGTTTCACATCTGCTTCCAATTTTCCGCTTTCTCTTGAAGAATTTTCCTATAATAATGATATTATCACGTTGTATATAATAATAATAATAAACGTTTGAGGTGTGAACCTATCACAAGTAAGATACAAAATTACAAGAAAGTAGTACTGAGTATCACCTAAAAATATCAACATTGTTGCAAATATGATTGTACACTCCACACATAACATATATAGGTGAATTATGAAGAACATTGGTGTAATATGGCTTAATATAAAATGTAGAATCATCACGTGAGTGTAATCTAGGTACACGAAAAAATAATTTTGCTACTAATTGAGTACAATCAATTCTGTTATGAATTATATTTAACAAAAATTTTATGACAATCTTGTGCTTGTGTCTACATTGAATAGAATCCATATTTAATGTTGATAAAAGAGAATCATAATCAATATCACGACTAGGATAAAGTGATGCCCGTACTTATAGTTAATACTTCGCTCGATCTCAGACTTGAGAATTGCTCAAATATGCGAATATCACCAACTAGTGGTATGCAGGACACCTTAGGCGCCCGTAGAAAAGTGATGGGTCGTCGTTCAAATGGAAGATATGTTTAGCACAAAATAACTAAAATAAATGATAATGCTTTGGGTGAGTGATATTGATGCAAAAGTAATCATACGAATGAAAAAAAAAGATCTGACGTGAACATCACGTGACTTACTTCACAAAATCGCATAGTATTTTATATATATATATATATATATATATATATATATATATATATATATATATATATATATATATATATATATATATATATATATATATGTATATATATATATATATATATATATATATATATATATATATATATATATATATATATATATATATATATATATATATATATATATATGCGGCTTGTCGGACTTACCACTGGCCCCCAATATTCATATCGGACAATATTATTTTTCATTTTATAATCAAAAAATCTTTCGATTAGTGTAAACATCAATATGACGGTAATACATTTTCAAGACTTCATGAAATTGACATGTTCAATTAGCTCTCGCAGAAAAACGCCCCCAAATCAAGAATTTTGTCAAATGTGAAAGCTGTCGGACTCATCACAATGAAGTCACTCACAAAGTTTCAAGTGAGCGGTAATCAACGAGAAATTTATGCCCTGTCTCACGGACTATTGTGATTGGGCACAATATCAATAAATTTTGAAACTTGTAGTGGAAGTAATTTAATTCAAATTCCAATATTTTGTGTACAATTTTGACACTTCTTCAGGAAAAGCTACAAAATGGCGCTTATTAATATCATAAAGTCAATTTGGAAAAAAATATACAATTTTTTTACTTACAATTGGTATACTGATATTAAGCATAACAACGTTTGTGAAACAGAAAGAACCTCCATGAATTTCTGACAGGTAAATATATATATATATATATACATATATATATATATATATATATATATATATATATATATATATATATATATATATATATATATATATATATATATATATATATATATATATATATATATACAGGGTGTAACAGAAATAAGTACATTAATTCTAACCAATGATAGAGCCCGTCAAGCATAACAATTTTTCTTAATAACTTTTTCTCGAATTCTCTTCTTTGTTTAGCATTTTTTAACCCCTATAATTTAACGAGTCGTTCCGGTGCATAATTATAGGATCCAGTAGCAGTTTCAATCCTGGTTACAACGAAACAATTGATTTTGACATATGTGAGCTGTCAATTCCTTCAAATAAATTTTGGAAAAAATCGTCCAATTATTATTGTCACAAAAGTTAAAATCTGTGAATATGTCAAGCTCTTCTATCTGCGATTTTGCAGGCAGTGTAGGATTAGCTCGGCGAATTTATTTGGAACGATTTCCGAATTGTCATTTTTCACTAAAAATTGAATTATTATGATTATGCTCATGTATTTAATGTTAAAATATTGTGCACCTACGCATTATGATGAGAATACTATGAGATATTGAGAACTTATTGTTTACCTGGAACGTAGAACACCAGGTGAAATGAAAAAAAATACATTAATTTATAAATGAAGCAGTTGTGAATTAGTTTTCTCATATTATTACAAACTTCACACTCAGGTCGTTTCAATGAAGTATGCCTCGTGAATTGATCTATAGGACAAATAGAATATTGTATCTCATATTTTAGAAAATATTTAAAATGAATTACCAAACTCAGTGGGATATATTTGTAGGTTAAGTTTCGTGTTTTTCAAGAATAAGATCTTACAATTTTTGCGGGAATATTTTCAGTAGAATTATTCAATAAATTAATTATTTTACAATTGCATTCCATTTAGTATTTCACCGTTCACTTTAAATAAATCGTTGAATGATTTTCTCTTCATGTTTGAGAGTCAACAATAATGAAGTAAGTTGAGAGCAGCAGCTACCTTTTGAGTTGATCGTAGATGGCAGCACAATCTGGCCCATATTCTAACTGTAATCAGACTATTCACATCAGTTGATTCGAATGCAATGAACTTGTGCAGACAGTCTAATGTTCAAGAAATGTACCAACTATTTGAAAATATACGAGAAATTCCTAAATAGAAATGGAATTTCTCAACAATAACATACAAATACGACCAATACACCAAATTGTTGGTTTCGGAGATAAATTTAATCTTTCTTGCAACATATGCAAAAATAGAACTATCGAGGTGAGCGAATATCAATGTATTATCAAAATACTGTTATTCTTTCAGTTCCAAATGAATGATTGATAAGACTATGATGGCTTAAAGTTTCAAGATAATCATTTCAATCGACAGCTGTCATTCTTCCAACAAATAAGAAACATTCAGTCCTAACCATAGGCGCACTATGAAATTTTTGACCAAACTTTGATGAATTTTTACTCGATAACCAGAAGACTTAGAGAAAAAAGTCATCAAGAAAAATTGTTAAGCTTGAAGAGATCTATTACAGGTTAAAATTAAGATTGCACATTTTATACTTTGCGACAACACAATCGTTTGACATTTGTTATAAATACTATAATAGAGCTGTCATATATTTTTGATCTGTGATAATTGATGACAAAATTAATAATGAGATAACTTTGAGGATATACATAATAAAAAAATCTGACGTGAGCATCACGTGACGTACTTGTACATCATTGGATATATATATATATATATATATATATATATATATATATATATATATATATATATATATATATATATATATACAGGGTGTAACAGAAATAAGTACATTAATTTTAACCAGTGATAGAACCCGTCAAGCATAACAATTTTTCTTAATAACTTTTTCTCGAATTCTCATCTTTTTTCAGCATTTTTCAACCCCTATAATTTAACGAGTCGTTCAGGTGCATAATTATCGGATCCAGTAGCAGTTACAACCCTGGTTACAACGAAACAGTTGATTTCGACATATGTGAGCTATCAATTCCTTCAAATAAATTTTGGAAAAAATTGTCTAATTATTATTGTCACAAAAGTTAAAACCTGTGAAAATGTCAAGCTCTTCTATCTGCGATTTCGCAGGCAGTGTAGGATTAGTTCGGCGAATTCATTTGGACCGATTTCAGAAATGTCATTTTTCACTAAAAATTGAATTATTGTGGTTATGCTCATGTATTTAATGTCAAAATATTGTGCACTTATACATAATGATGAGAATACTATGAGATATTGAGAACTTATCGCTTACCTGGAACGTAAAACACCAGATGAAATGAATAAAATACATTAATTTATAAATGAAGCAGCTGTGAATTAGTTTTTTCTCATATTATTACAAACTTCGTTTCAATGGTATGCCTCGTAAATTGATCTGTTGAACAAATAGAATATTGTATCTCATATTTTGAAAAATATTTAAAATCAATCACCAAACTCAGTGTGATACATTTGTAGGTTAGGTTTTCTGTTTTTCAAGAATAAGCTCTTACAATTTTTGCGGGAATATTTTCAGTGGAATTATTCATTAAATTAATTATTTTAGAACTGCATTCCATTTCATATTTCACCGTTCACTTTAAATAAATCGTTGAATGATTTTCTCTTTATGTTTGAGAGCCAACAGTAATGAAGTAAGTTGAGAGCAGCAACTACTTTTTAAGTTGATCGTAGATGGCAGCACAATCTGACCCATATTCTAACTGTGTTACAGGCTGTATTCATACTATTCAAATCAGCTGATCCAAGTGTAATGAACTCGTGCTGACAATCTAATGTTCAAGAAATGCACCAACTATTTGAAAATATACGTGAAATTCCTAAATAAAAATAAAATTTCTCAACAATAACATATAAATACGACCAATATACCAAATTGTTGGTTTCAGAGATAAATTTGATCTTTCTTGCAACATACACAGAAATAGAATTATCGAGGTGAGCGAATATCAGTGTATTATTGAAATACTGTTATTCTTTCAGTTTCAAATGAATGATTGATAAGACTATGATGGTTTAAAGTTTCAAAATAATCATTTGAATCGACAGCTGTCATTCTTCCAACAAATGAGAAACATGCAGTTTTGACCATAGGCGCACTATGAAATGTTTGACCAAACTTTGATGAATTTTCACCCGATATCCAGGAGACTTACAGAAAAAAGTTATCAAGAAAAATTGTTAGGCTTGAAGAGATCTATTGCAGGTTCAAATTAATGTACTTATTTCTGTTACATCCTGTATATATATATATATATATATATATATATATATATATATATATATATATATGTATATATATATATATATATATATATATATATATATATATATATATATATATATATATATATATATATATAATATAATGACACCTCCTTAAATTGATATAATTAGATCGCTGACTTTTATAATAACCTTCAACTCAGCGAAATTCAGTATTCTAAAAAACATATTATTCTCCAAAGTAGAAAAACTAAACACCCTTTAGTCAAAAACATGTTTTTCTCTAATTTAGCGCGTTTTGAGATAAACTTTGCATATAAATACTTTTAGTTTAGAATTTAGGATTATTCTTGTGTTAACCATAATCAATGTAACAACGCTTCTGTCTTATAATAAACTTTTTAAAAACAAGTTTAAGAGTTTCAATAATTTAAGTGGCGCAGTCGGTAGGATAGCGCAAAAGATTGTTGATTCGAAAATTCTTAAGAATTCAATTCGTTTAAAATCAGCAACCGTCAGTTTTAACTGTTTAACGCCGCTATTCGAAAAAAAAATACAAATTTCTTAAGAAGAAACTCGCAAGCAGAAGAAGTAACCCAGAGCAACATGAGTCGTCGCCATAGTCAGAACTCAACCTCCTGAACTTCAAGAATCCTGTTCAAAATCAGCTGAGCGAACATCAACTGAGAACAGCACCAACTCCAACCACTGCATCATCGCCAAACGACGAGCAGCGGAACCAGCTGAATCAACTTCACAAGTCTCCACCAGCAGCCGAGCGGAAATCGTCTGGGAGCAGAAGTCACCAGCCCAATGATCAAAGAAATCCTGATTTTAATGTAAGTCAGTTTCACTATATAAATTCTGGATTCAATTACTGAGCAACTCAATAATTTAACAATCACAAACATGCCGCAAGAGCAAGGAAGTATTTTTACATCTTTAAATAAAGACGTATTAAAATTGCTAGAATTAGCTCCAAATTTTGACGGAGATGTCAAAACTCTGTCAAACATCATAAACACTGTGGAAGATATGATTGCTTTAATAAATCAAACCAATCCATCAGAAATTACCAAAAAATTAGTATTGTTAACTTTAAAGAATAAAATAAACGGAATAGCCGCACAAAGTCTTAACATAAATAGTATAACTTCATGGCAAGAATTAAAAGAATATTTACAACAAAACTTTTCAGATACACGTTCAGAACATACACTCATGTATGAAATTAGTCATTTTAAACAGACAAGAGAATCTATTATAGAATACTTCAATAAGTTTAATGATCTATTCCTAATTTACAAGAGTAAAATCGAATGTAGATACGAAAACGTAATCAGTAGAGTTATAGTTGAAAATTCAAATAAATACTATGTACAATGTTTCATAAACAATTGCAAAGATCCCTTCAGAAGTCAATTGTCAGCAAGAAATCCACAGAGACTTACAGAAATATTGAATTTAATCACGAATGACTTACAATACATTCATAATCAACAAAAATTAAATATGAGTTCTCCCATTCCTAGAAATTTACCATCGAAGAACCAAATCCAATTTAACCAACAGAACAGAAATCCTTTTCCATTTCCCCAAAACTCTCAAAGACCACCGAACAAACCCTTTTTAAGACCTTTTGCTCCAGAAGCCAATATTAGAAATGTCGCAAATACACGAACACCCACACCTATGAGTGCACAAACTCAATTAACTCCCCGATTTTCTCCAAGACAAAACCAGTTATTCAACCAGAATTTAGAGAAGTTGGATGAGAATCAGGATAATTCAGAATATTTAGATACGGAAATAGTTTCCGAAAATGAAAACGATGAACAAAATTTCGAAAACGAAAATGAAAATTTTCTAGAACTCGACCCACCAGAATCGAATCCCTAACAAATAATTTGAGTAAATTACCTTTTATAAAAATAGGAGATTTTAAAATATTACTTGATACTGGTTCTACACAAAATTATATTCCTTCAAAAGTATTAAAACCAGATATAACTAAGTACCGTGAACATTTTATAATTCATACATGCAATGGAAAATCAACTGGCAATGAGTTTACTTTTTTTAAATTCAAAAACTTTAAAATAAAAGGTTATATTTATAATTTTCATAAAGATTTTGATGTATTATTAGGATTGCCAGGAATAAAATTATTAAAATCAAAATTCAATTTTGAGAAAGAAGAAGTTACCTTTTTAAATAGATTTAAATATAAATTTCAATATTTAAATCAACCAGGAAATATGAATCTAAATATAGAAGTAAAAAATCAAATAATTCGTGACGAACACCTAACTGACGCAGAGAAAAGTGCATTGTCAAAAATTTTAAATAATTACAAGGATTTGATATTACAAGAAAACGAAAAATTAAGTTTCACTAATAAAATTAAACATCAAATTAAAACCACAGATAATATTCCTATCCACTCGAGACAATATAAATACCCAGAAATTTATAAACAAGAGGTTCAAACACAAAGTGAAAAAATGCTTAGAGACGATATAATACAATATTCCTATTCACCATGGTCAGCCCCCATTTGGATTGTCCCAAAAAAAGCCGACGCTTCGGGTAAACAAAAATTCAGAGTTGTAATTGACTATCGTAAATTGAACGAGAAAACAATAGATGACAAATTCCCAATCCCTGACATAACCGACATTTTGGACAAATTAGGAAAATCCAATTATTTCACAACTCTCGACCTTACATCCGGATTCCATCAAATTGAAGTCAATCCTGATGATATTCCTAAAACAGCATTTTCCACAAATTTTGGGCATTACGAATTCAAACGCATGCCTTTTGGTTTGAAAAACGCACCTTCCACGTTTCAAAGATTGATGAATTTTGTTCTAAAAGATTTAATTAACAAAATTTGCTTTGTATACCTTGATGACATAATTATTTTGGAAGCTTCATTACAAGAACATTTAAATAACATTCAAAAAGTTTTTCAAAAATTACGAGAGGCTAATTTGAAAATACAACTTGATAGAAGTGATTTTTTAAGGAAAGAAGTTGCATATTTAGGACATGTTATAACAACGGATGGAATTAAGCCAAATCCTGATAAAATCCAAGCAATAAAAAAATTTCAGATCCCTAAAACTACTAAAGAAATTGAATCATTTTTAGGCCTACTTGGCTATTATCGTAGATTCATTGATAATTTTGCAAAAATTACTAAGCCTCTTACTTCTTGTTTAAAGAAAAATCAAAAAATTGATATTAATAATATAGAGTATAAAAATTGTTTTGAAAAGTGCAAAACCCTTCTCTCCAATGATCCCATACTCCAATATCCGGACTTCACGAAAAACTTTATTTTGACAACCGATGCTAGCAATTACGCATTAGGCGCTGTACTCTCTCAAAGAGACAAAAATAACAAAGATCTCCCTATAGCCTATATTTCAAGAACTTTAAATGAACATGAAATAAATTATAGTACAATCGAAAAAGAATTATTAGCAATTGTTTGGGCCACTAAACAATTCAGACCTTATCTTTTGGGATATAAGTTTAAAATAATTACAGACCATCGTCCTCTCGTGTGGTTGAATTCATTAAAAGAACCTAACCAAAAATTAATTCGTTGGAAACTCAAATTGGAAGAATTTAATTATACAATAGAATATAAAAAAGGATGTCAAAGTGTTGTAGCAGATGCATTATCTCGAATAAAACCAGGATTCGAAATTCGTTATCACAATTTCGATATTTTTGAGTCAAAAAACCCATTAGTCCATTGTATATCCAAAGATATAAAATCAAGTAAAGGTTTTGCAGAACAAGTAAAAATTAAATATCTTTTCGAAAATTTTTATAATTTAGACAATAAAATATTAATCCAAAAGGAACCCAGATTAATTCTACATTTGATAACAAAAAATTTCCATTACGAAAAACCAGATATTTCAAGAATCAAAAAATGTTTACAGAAATTGTTAGAATTTTGTATCCAAAATGATATAACAGAATTGGATCTACCTCGTATATGTTCTGGATTAGATAAAAAACCTTGGCAAAAAATTCAAGATTTAATAACAAATATCTTTGAAAATACTTCTATAATATTCAATATTTACAATAAACCCGGAGATCAAGAATTAAATTTAAATTCAGATAATAATTCTATTATAGGTGTATCAGGCTCAGAGCAAGACTTAAATGATACTATCCATTCCGATTCCGAAAGCCCCGTGAACGGATTAACATATTTAGACACATGTGTGAATACTTGTAAGAATCAAATCATTGTCAAGGAAACTGATGGTAAAAATGAAGTCAAAATAAGCAAATATTTCGATAACAGAGTCAAATGTTTACATTTGTATTTGAATAAAATTAACAGTAATGATACAATAAAGAATTTCATAAAGAATTATTTACAACCTGGTATAATATACTATTGTTTGATTCCTGAAAAATTCCGATTATATTTTAACTCTGTACTTCAAACATACTTTCACCCCGGTAGTTATAGGTTAGTATCTTGTAAAAGCTTACTCACGGACATAGAAGACAAAGACAATCAACAATTAACAATTCAAAATTATCATGAGGGGAAAACCAACCACCGCGGAATCACAGAAACACATTCCAAATTGAAAACTTTATATTATTGGCCAAATATGATAAAAGATATTCAGAATTATATTAATAAATGCAACGTTTGTCTTATTACAAAAAATGAAAGAAATCCAATCCAAATTCCAAATATTTTAACACCAACAGTTACACAACCTTTCGAAAAAATACACATTGACATATTATCCTTAGAACAAACAAAAATTTTAACAATAGTAGATTCATTTTCAAAATTCGCAATGACATATGTTTTGAAAGACAAAAATGCAATAACAATTTTAAATAAATTAATTAAATATTTTGTTCATTTTGTAATTCCCAAAGAAATCGTATCAGATAATGGATTAGAATTTAATAACAAAACACTTCAAAATTACCTTGCATTAAGAAAGATAGAAATTCATTATATTTCAGTGGATAATCCTAAAAGTAACGGCATAGTTGAAAGATTTCACTCTTCATTAATTGAACACATGCGTATTATTAATCAAAATCCAAATATAAAAACATTAAAATTAAAGGAACGATTGAATTATGCACTACTCGCTTATAATAATAGCATCCATTCTATTACAAAAAGAACACCTTCGGAAATAATCCACGGTCAAAATTAGGAAACCTAATTAAAACCAGAAGAGATATTGGTTGACAAATATTTACAAAAACACAAAGAAATATTAAAAGAAATAAATAAACAGGTTAAAATTAATATAGACCGGAAAAAACAAAAATATTCAGAGCCCCAGGATAAACAATTTGAAATCCCAGAACAAGCCTATGTAAAAATTCACAAAAGAAATTCTGGCAAAATAGAGAAACCAAAATTTAAACAAATTCAAATTGGAGAAATTATTAATGAAAGGGGTCAAGTGAAACACAACCAAGGTAAAAGACACAAATTATCTCAACTAAAGAAACCTCGTATTGTTACAGGATGATACCATTCGGGTTATCACAAATAATCCGTGATGACAAAAATACCGGAATTCACATCCTAGAGTTAGGAACTGTTCACATCCAGGTAAATACGCAAATTATAATAGTGAAAATATCTTTAAAAAATTTATTCGAACAATATAATTCATTAGAAAACAACACAAAAATGTTATATACGAAATTAGATAATTATAAATTTTTTGATAAAATTGCGACTAATAAGAATATATTGAATTCATTGCTTGAGCATATTAAAGAAAAAATTATATTTTTAAATTTGAATACTTATAGACCCAAACGCGGATTAATTAATGGGTTAGGATCCATTATAAAAAGTATCACTGGAAATTTAGATGAAAGTGATAAAGAACGATATGATCAAATTATAGAAAATTTGGATATTAATCAAAAAACGATATCAAATAAATTGAATGCCATGATTAAAATAGATAATAATATTACTGCCCAATTTAATGGAAAAATAAAAACTATAAATGAAAATAATAATATTTTAAATAATGAATTAAACAATATACAAAGAGATATTGGCAAAGTTTTGGATGAAATAGATATAATTAAGACTCAAAATTTAATTAACGAATTTGTGCAAGTTGCACAAGATTTGTATTTTTCATCAATACAATTAGAGGAAACCATAACTTTTTGTAAATTGAATATTTTACATTTTGGTATCATAAATCATAAAGAATTACTTCACGAATTGAATAAAATTGAAGATAGATTTGTGAGATCAGTAATAACAAATAATTTACAGAACAATAACATTTTAAAAACGTACTGTTCTTACAAAGATCCTGACCTTATAGTCCTTATTGAAATACCTTCTGTTACTCGTATTAAAGAAGCTATTCAAATAACTTCAATTCCAACAAAAATACGAAATGTTTATGAAACAGTTAATTTAATAAACGGAATGTATTCTAAAAATAATTGTAAAATAAGATTATTAAATAAATGTACCCAATTGAATAATAATGAATATTATTGTTTGTTTGAAGTAGCGAATATGAAAAATGTTTAGAAAATGTTATTTGTTATAAAGATTTCCAATTTTGTGATTATAGTGAAATCTCCACAATTAATTCGATTGTAAAAATAAAAAATTCAAATATGAATTATCTCTTTTTTCCTAATAAGAAACAAACTAAATTTATTTGTAATAATAAAATAGAGATAAAAGAGTTAGAAGGTATTTATTATACAGAGAAATTGAATATATCAGAATTTCCGAAGTTCATCGTCACAATAATAATTAAACACAAAATATTACCTTCTATGAACTCTATAGACAGTCACTTGGTGACCAACATTGTGACAAGTAATGTGACTGAGTTAGTGTCTTGTATGGTTAGCTACATTGAATTGTATTTTTTATCAATCTTTGTCTCAAACCATACATTGAGCATTATCTTCAATCAATTACTGTCTATAGAGTTCATAGAAGGTAATATTTTGTGTTTAATTATTATTATACAGAGAATTGTATTATGAATAATAGAATTGAATTATTAAATAATTTTGGAAATATTATAGAATCAAAAAGTAATATGACAAATTCACATTTAACTCGTATAAAAAATGAAATAAAAAATATAACAGAATTTAAAATAAAAACAGAAAATAATATTCAGTTGGATTCTATATATAACAATATTCATAATAATCATATTATGTTAAAAGTATTCACCTATATTACCTTTATTATTGTAATGATAGTTATAATTTTATATTTTATAACGAAATGTAAATGCAAAGGCTATTTCATGATAAATAGAAAACCAAGTAAAAACGAAATTGAATTAAATCAGATAAATTAATAAAAGCAAAAATCATTTTAGCTTTTCCTCTTAAGGGTGGAAGAATAATATAATGACACCTCCTTAAATTGATATAACTAGATCGCTGACTTTTATAATAACCTTCAACTCAGCGAAATTCAGTATTCTAAAAAACATGATATTCTCCAAAGTAGAAAGACTAAACACCCTTTAGTCAAAAACATGTTTTTCTCTAATTTAGCACGTTTTGAGATAATCTTTGCATATAAATACTTTTAGTTTAGAATTTAGGATTATTCTTGTGTTAAGCATAATCAATGTAACAACGCTTCTGTGTTATTAATAAACTTTTTAAAAACAAGTTTAAGAGTTTCAATAATTTAAGTTATATATATATATATATATATATATATATATATATATATATATATATATATATATATATATATATATATATATATATATATATATATATATATATATATATATATATATATATAAATATATATTACGATGTGATTTTTTGTGTTTGATTATATATATATCATTGGATATATATAATCAAACACAAAATCTCATCGTTCCACAGTTGATCGTTTTGAATTTACCTAAGAGATTCTAAGAATCCGTCAAGTAAAATGCGCTTGCAGCCAAGTCGGTTGCTATGGAAACAGTAGGCCATTATTCTTAAACTACAACATTCCTTAATTGGCGACTAAAATTACCGATGGCGGCGCTGCTGTAATACAAACATGGCGGCTTTAAACGGTAATCTGTTTGACGCTGCATTCGATTTGTATGTATTGTATGCTATATTTGAAAGGAATTTGAAACTTTGTTTGAATGTGAAGAGGATTGTATTTTATCATTCTGGTAAATTTTAAGATTATATTATAACGTTATGTACTCTGTTTTATGGATTATTCTTTCATGATCTATATATTTGCAGATAAAGATGGATGTGTTTGGGAATTATGTTCTCCGGCTAGTATCAAGAGAACTCTTCAGTTACTTGAATGCAACAAATGTGAACTGCATATTCTCATGTGTTTTGTAACTGGTTTGCCAGTTCGTATTTTCAAGATCCATGCTTTCCTTTTATCCACAAGTTCTGAATCGCTTCTAGATTATTGTTAATAAAAACTTTTCTGTCGCCTTCTCGCGGAAAGCCATGGAAACATAAATTTTTAGCCGCCCTCGAATGACAACCGTACACACAACATCTCACACTGCTTATTTTTGGCTTAGCTGGATCTATAATGGTAGTTATTTGAGAGTATCGGAAAAAATAAGAGGTTAGGAATAAAGATTGAAAAGGAAAATTAGTCTTGAAAAAGTCTGCTTTTATTAGGAATATTAGATCTGGAAAAATTGAGGAACGGAACGAACAATTAAAAAAGAATCAAAATCATAAGATACGTATGCCACAAATGAAGCAAAACACTACCACTACGTCTTATGACGCTTCATACACATTACCGTTTTGGAAGGTGCATATGGTTGCCGCTAGAAGGCTACGAGTTAATTTTAGTCGCCAATACTGATCACGAAGGAGAATAATAGAGGAGCGGACACTCACTTGGAAGACATGAAGCCTAAAATGTAATGCAGCGGACGTGAGAGAGAAAGCGAGAGCGGGCCCAGCTTTGCATGCTTCATATACAGAAATAAGATTATATTTGAATTTTTTTCAATAAAAAATAATTGCCAGATAAATTCAATATTTTCATTACTTTAAATACTTTATTATTTATTAAGTGGAGGGCAAAAGTAAAAGAAAATTAACATTTCTATTTATTAAAATCTGCAATGAAAAAGTGCATTATTATGAAACATGTTTTATAAACGTTTCTTTGGATAAGAGTTTTCTAATTATGAATAACAGATACATAAACAATTTTATGAATATTTTATATTAAATAGGCGTAATAAAATTGAGAAAATACACACAAACAATTTCTTATATACCAGAAAAAAATATTAACAAAAAACTTAGCAAAAATTTCCCAAGTTCTCATTGATGAAAATTTGTTTTTCTTCGATGGATATAATTTTCAAATAGAAAAAATTCTTACAAGTCCTCTAAATCTGAATCCAAGTTTTGCTTTGGATTTTAATTTATTTCTAGTGTTTATGTGTCTTCTACTAAAAATTAAAAATTATTTTAATCGAATAAATGGAAGATGAATTCAATCTACATTTTAATATCTTTCTCTTTTTTGCACAGCTTGAGCTTTTTCGAAGATCCATCCTGTTCTATAAGAGATTTCCTTGTTTTTTTAAAGATGCTTAAATATTTCGGGCAATTTGGAAAAATACTCGGACATGCATTTTCTTCTAGTCGGAAATATTTGAACGGTATCTGTAATAATATATTTGTCACATAATTGAACAATCCCATACTATACTGTACGGTGAATTTGTAAACAATTATCACATCTCTATTGATTTCAAAACATGAAATAGAAATATTCATATTCTTTATTATCTTTAAAAATTCAACTTCAAGAGAACCTTTGGCTTCACTTCTGCAACACAGTTGAGATAGGGAATTACATAGGCGTGATACTGATTTACAAAATTCTACGACTACCAACAGATCTGAATTTATGCTCAAAATTAAAAAATTTAATTCCTATTGAGGTGCACTTCCGGTTCAGTCTTATTATGAAAATAGAAGGCTATCATTCAGATGCTACAGCAGACTGAAATACCAAATTTCGATACTCTACACCTGATCGTTTCGAATTTATGCGAAAAATTCCAAAAGACTGTCAAGTAAAAGGGCACTTCCGGCTCGGTGGATCTCAATAAAAATAGGATATGAGCATCTAGTCGATACAATCGTCCTAAATACTGAATTCCAATAATCTACGTTTAATCGGTTTGGATTTATGCGGAGAATTCAAAAAAGTGTCGAATAAAATGCTCTGCTGGCTTAGTCGATAGCAATTATAATGCAAGGTGTAAAACTAGATATTATAAAAGTGCCTATACAAAAGTTAAATATTCTACGACTGAATGTTTACAATTTATGCGGAGAATTCAAAAAGTCCGTCATATAGAATGCACTTCCGGCTCAGCCGATTGTTACAAAAATTAAAAATGACCATTGATATGCTACTGCAATTTCAAATTCTGAATTCCTGTCTCCTATGGCTGATCATTCTGGATCTATGCGGTAAATTGAAAAAAGTCTCAAGTAAAGTGCACTTCCGGTTTAGCCGATCACAATCATAATGCAAGATGTACAATAAGATGTTATATAAGTGCTTAATATGGAATTTGAATATGCTATGGCGAATCATTCTATATTTATGCAAAAAATTCAAAAAAAGTTTCAAGTAAAGTGCACTTCTGGCCTAGCCGATTCCTACAAAAATAGCAGATAACCATTCTGATACAACACTAAGTTCAAATACTGAATTTCAACATCCTACGGTTGATCATTCTTGATTTATCAGAAATATTCGTAAAAATTTTCAAGTAAAGTGCACTTCTGGTACAAACGATTGGAACCATAATGCGAGGTGCACAACTAGACCCCATGCCAGTCTTAAATACAAAATTTCAACATTATACGTTGAGCCCGTTTTGAGATTTGCGAGTTATGCACGGACATACGTACCGACATCAAGCCAAAAATAGTCAAAATGGATTCAGGGATGCTTAAAACGGATATTTCCATCAAAATCATGATAGTTGAATTTTGTCGGTTTCACAATACTTACTTGTTACTTTGTACAAGTAAGTAAAAATATAGAAATTTTAATTTTCTCCGATGATTCGTATTGGTTGAACAATAGTACAACGCTCTACCACTGAGCCATAAACTCACTATAAGCTGCTGTAATAATTAGTTGCTCTACATCTACCTTAGAGCGTTACGGAGTCGTGAATCAGTGATGAGCGTAAATATATGTTAAGATGGTTTGTCCACCAACTCTTCTGTCATTCTTTAGCCAAACAACGCTTTCTAGTAGCAAGATCTTCGTCCTCACTCATAATAACTGTTAAATATAAAATTCATACGAACCGATTATAGAACACAAAATAATTCTCGCGCAAATCAAGTCACACACAGAATGATACAAATAAACCTTAATCTGTGCTACATATTATTCAATTTTAAACATCAACAGAAATGAAAGGAATGTAAATTTTTTAATATTATCTTACTCAATCCGATCGTATTTGTTCCACAATAAAACGTTCAAGGTGTAGTATGGATTCAAAAAAGCTTAAACTAATAACAGTTAAAGTTCACAATTCACAATTATTTGAGTTCAGAAGTCAATTTAAAAATTGTAATAGCACAACAATAGTTTAAAGTGACAGTACTGTTGCCAAGTACCTTCATCATCACAATATCGCAGATTCATATGAAAATAGAAGATATGTTTAGCAGATAACATAAGATACCTTAAATGTGAATGATGATGATTTGGGTGAGTAATATTGATGAAATAATTACCTATATAAAAGAAGAAAATATATTTTCCAGTCGTAGTCGTAGCCCAACTCTCTACCTCTGAGCTCTGCTCCAACAATTTATTGCTGTAACTGAGTTATATCTCTCTATTAAACGAAGCTTAATTACCTTAGTAACAATTGTTCTAACAATCAATACATTGGAATGAAGCTACGTTTAAGGTAAACTATGGACTGAAATACTGGACCTTGGAGCGTTATAGTGATGAGCGTAAATATAATGTTAAGATAGTCGTTACTTGGCTACGGAGTGATACCTCGCGTTTGCTTGACTCCGGTTTTACTTGAGTCTACTACAAGGCCTCCTTGAGCCGTGCTAGTTATGTATGCTTAAAGTTGTAAGACGATTCCATTCTCTTACTCATCAATTATTATGTATAAATACTGTAAAACAACATGTAACAAGTTTAGTTCTTTGTCAACAGTCATTCAGTAAAATAAATCTTTTTTAAAAACCAAATTCTTGGTTGCTATTACTTAGCTGGCGCAGTCGGTAGGATTCGTAGAAAAGTAGCTGATCGAAAACTTGTAAAAAGTTCAATTCGTTATTATCATCGCTTTTTGGTTTCTACCATTAACTACGAATATCCACATACAAATATTATAAGAAGAGCCTACAGAGCCGCTAGAAGCAGAGCCCCAGGTCTTCCAAGTCGAAACGACAGTACATAGAGTTCCGTACCACAGAGCCCGCAAAACGAGAGCCAGGTCCGTTAACCTCCGGAAAGACAACACCGCTCAGATCCCGTAAACTGAGTCAGCGAGTGTCTAATTCCAATGCAGACTTTCGCAGTGTTAGTAAGCATAATATCATTGTAAGTGGAAAAAAACTATTTACAAAATAATATATAAAAATATATTATAAATGAAATAGAATATTATTTACTAACAACAAAATACACAGGGGTTTCCTGAACGGCCAACGCTGTTAAGACGGAAACCGAGCTCCGGCACAGAGCCACTTTTAATACACTATACACATTTATTTACTAACTTATTAATTCCAAGTAATTATAAGTAAAAGGAATATTTTATTGCGAATATAAGAATAAATAATATAAATATTCAAACTGGAAGATAATACGGCGTTATTAGGATCAATTCTAGAAATTGAAAACGTTATTACCTATAATCCAGCAGTATTGGATAATAGAACCGGAAAAATTAATTTTGCCCTAAATTCAATTCCAACATACAATGGCGATCCGAATAAATTAAGTAACTTTATTAACGCAGTAAATACAGTTCAGGATCTCTTTGGCACGTTAAATCCACCGTTAGATGATTTTGAAAAATCAATTACATTTTTGAACATTGAAAATAAAATTACTGATAAAGCATTAGATAGTATAAAAGATCTCCATTTCACCAACTGGAACGAACTACGTTCACACTTAGTAAGTAACTTCAAAGATAAAACAAATTCGATCACAATTATTAATGAAATTTTGAAAATACAAAATATTAGAAATCCATACAAATTGCTAGAAATCACGAAGGAGAAATTCCTCAGTTTTAAATCTAGAATAAGTATAGAAGAAAACGATCCAGGCACTGAACTAGTAACTATAAGACTCGCTGAAAAATTGATCATTAATAATTTTATTTCCACTATCAGCGATCCATACAGAAATAACCTAGCAACTAGGAATCCACAGAACTTAGCGGACGTAGAAACGTTATTACAAAATGACTTTCAATTTCAATATTTAAAATCAAACATCAATACAAATACAATTAACAAACTCATCACTAATACCGTAACTAGACACTTATCAAACATTCCTCCTCGAAGATTTCCCAGTACAAGCTTCCCGACTGGACCGATAAATATCCATAATAAAAACTTGTCCAATAACCAAAGATTTGCTCCTAAGCAACAAGTCAAAAATGCTCAAAGGATTCAACCAATTCCTATGTCTACACAAACGAGACAGTCATTCCAACCCAGACCAGACCCTAGCAACTATTTCACGCAACAAAATAGGCAGTTCGGAGCGTATCAGCCAAATTATATTGTTGAAGGAATAAATAATACAGAAAACTCCGACGAAAATAATGATTATGATCCCGAAAACTCAAATGAACAAAATTGCGACAATTTTACTCAGGAAATTTTAGAAAATAACCATGAGATTGAAAATACTCGCGACGACGAATATTTTTTAGAGAACCCTCCGAATATCCACGAGAAATCTTGGAACATTTTTCAAAACTCTCGATTACCATTCCTGAAAATGAAAGACTATTACATGTTGATCGACACTGGTTCTACCATTAATTTAATTAGTAAAACTTACGTTTATAAAAATAAAAATAAATTCAAAATTCACAAAGAAAATTTCAATTTCAAAACTGCTGTCGGAGAACACAGTGGAAACGAATATGTCATCCTGCAGTTCGAAGGTAAAGATTTGAAATTTTATTTACATGATTTTCATAGTCAGTTTAATTTACTACTCAGTTTGCCAACCATGATTGAAATGCGAGTTAAAATTAATTTCAGTATCAACGCTATTACAATCCAAAACAAGAAATATAAATTGCAGTATTTTGATAATCAAAATTCTGTTAATAGTATTGAAGAAATAAAAATTAGTGCCGAACATTTGAACTCGGAAGAAAAAAACGAGCTTTATAAATTATTAAAGGAATATGAGAATATTATCCAAAAAGCAAACGAGATTTTAACACATACGGATGTCGTTCAACACAAAATTATTACTAAAGATGACACGCCTATTTATACAAGACCTTACCGTTACCCGGAAGTTTATAAAAAAGAAATTAATAATCAAATTGAAGATTTATTAGAGAACAAAATTATCCAAGAGAGCCACTCGCCGTGGTGTTCTCCAGTCTGGCTTGTTGAGAAGAAAGCAGACGCCTCCGGAAAAAGAAAATTCAGAATGGTCATTGATTATCGAAAGGTTAATTCGAAAACAATTGACGATAAATTCCCGATTCCAAATATTTCAGAAATATTAGATAAATTAGGCAAAAACATATATTACACCACATTAGATTTAACTTCTGGATTTCATCAAATCCAAATGCACCCAGATTCTATTCCAAAAACAGCTTTTTGTACAGATAAAGGACATTTTGAATTCACCCGCATGCCTTTTGGTTTAAAAAACGCTCCAGCCACGTTCCAGAGATTAATGAATTATGTTTTGAGAGAATATATAAATAAGATATGTCTTGTATGCTTGGACGATATCATAATATTAGGGACATCGCTTCAAGAGCATTGCCAAAACATCCGTAAAATATTTTCGAAATTAAAAGAATATAATTTAAAAATCCAGTTAGATAAATCAGAGTTTATGCGCAAAGAAGTAGCTTTTCTCGGTCATGTAGTTTCACAGGAAGGTATAAAACCAAATCCAGCAAAGATCGTGGCAGTAAAAAATTCCCCTATTCCCAAGACACAGGAAGAAATAAAACAATTTTTAGGCCTTTTAGGGTATTATAGAAAATTTATTTCAAATTTCGCGAAGCTCACTAAACCTATCACCAGATATTTGAAGGAAGGACAAATAGTAAATATAAATAATGATGAATATAGGCAAAGTTTCAACGATAGTAAAAATTTATTGACTAATGCCCCTATTTTACAATACCCGGATTTTGAGAAACAGTTTATTGTTACCACTGACGCGAGTAACTTTGCTATCGGTGCAGTTTTGAGCCAAAACTTTAACGGTTAAGATATGCCCATTGCTTACGCATCAAGAACATTGAACGACCATGAAATCAACTATAGCACTACAGAGAAAGAATTATTGGGAATAGCTTAGGCCGTGAAATATTTTAGGCCATACATATATGGAGCAAAATTTAAAACTCGTACAGACCATCGACCTTTAACATGGCTGATGAGTCAAAAGATCCAAATTCGAAATTAATGCGATGGCGAATAAAATTGGATTAATATAATTACGATATAGTATACGAGAAAGGTACTTAAATTCAAATGCTGATGCACTTTCAAGAATAAGACCTCAATTCCAAATTCTTAAAACACAACACGATATTTTCGAGAAACCGCAAAATCTAGTATATTGTATTTCACAAGATTTCAAACTTGGCACAGGATTTGCTAAACAAGTGGATGCAAAATCCAATAGCAAAAATTATTCAACAAATAAGAATAGTAAAAACAAAAGTTTATTAATTCAACCTATTTCCGACAAATTTAAATTATTTCATTTGGTAACAAAACAAAATTATTATGATAAACCCACACTAAATAATATATAACAATGTTTAATAAAATTACGGAACTATTTAATCCAAAACGATATTTTCGAAATACATATGCCGAAAATTTGCTTCGGTTGCGATAAGATATCCTTCCCCTTAATAGAAAATTTATTGCAAGAAATATTCAAAGAAACTCACGTGAAATTAGTAATTCACGAAAAAATTCGCGAAGAAATTAACATGAATGACGAAACTGAAAGCATAATAGCTAATATCGACGAAGAAAATTCAGATACGGCACATTCAGCAGACGAAAATGAAACTAACGGAATATCATATAAGGACACATGTATAAATGTTGGCAAAAATCAAATTATTATCAAAAAACATGACGCTGAAACAAATTGCACCTTGAAAAATTATTTGGCACTCAGAAACAAAGATTAATCATCAGTTTAAGCGGCGTCAATATGAAAGATGAAATATTCAAGTTTATAAAAGATTTTTGCGTACCTTACGTGAACTATTATTGTTTAATTGATAAAGATTTGATAATCCCTATAAATGAAGTGTTACAAGAAATGTTTAGTAAATATACGTACAAATTTATTCAGTGTATAGAAGTATTAGAAGACATTCTTACACCCGAAGACCAATTAGAAATTGTTCAAAATTATCATTTAGGAAAAACTAATCATAGAGGTGTTCTAGAAACTTATCGAAAATTGAAACGTAGATTCTTTTGGCCAAAAATGTTTCTAGACATTCAAAAATATATAAACAATTGCGATATTTGTCAGCAAAGCAAATATGAAAGAACTCCATATCAAGTCCCCGACGATCTCACACCAACCCCTAAATATCCTTTCGACATGTTACACATTGACACACTAACATTAGAAAATAGAAAATATTTAACCCTCGTAGACTCATTTTCCAAATTCGGACAGATATTTTATGTCAAAATACTTGCAGCCACAGAAATAACAGACGCACTTTTCAATTACTTTTCTCAGTATCAAACTCCGAATGAAATAACCTTCGACAGTGGCACCGAATTTAACAACCAGTTAGTAAAAGATCTTTTGAGAAGTTATAGTATTAAAATTCACATGATTTGTGTTGATAATCCAAAATCAAATGGAATAATAGAAAGGTTTCATTCTACTTTAATCGAGCATTTGAGAATTTTGAACCAACGACCTGAATCTAAAAAACAAAAAATATCCAGAAAAATACAATTAGCCTTAATAGCTTATAATAATTCTATAAATTCAACTACTAAATTAACACAATCGAAATATTATTTGGCTCTGAAAAGGATAACAATATTTTAAAATTAAAAAATAGTAACGAGGATTATTTACAAGAATGGCAAAATAACCTTTTTGTGTTAAGAGAGAATGTAAATAAGAATATCCAAGTAGAGAAGAATAAAAGATTTTTAAAACAAAAACCGTCCAAACAAAATTTAGATACTTTGAAATTTGATACAGCACTTATTAAAGAAGGCAAGAGAAGGATACAAAAAATAAAAAAGCCATTATTCAAAATTCATAAAATCGAGGAATATAACCCTAGATTAGGGACAATAAAAGTAAATTCAAATAAAAGACATAAAATTGATAAAATTAAAAGAAAGCGATTATTTGTTGCAGATGCTTCTGCACAAGCACAGGAGAAGAATTGACCGAAATTAAAGACAATCCTGGAATAAATATTCTAGATTTAGGCCGGGCAAATATTTATAAATCATCTTATTATTCATATTATAATCATAAGATTAATAATTTAGAGTTAGAATATCATAAGATAGTCGATTATAAGAATGAAGTACTGGCAAATTTAAATAATAAAGAAACCATAGATTCTAACTATAAAGAGGAAGCACAGACTTACTTGAAAATTTTGAATTTCAATATACATAGATTAGAAAACAAGATGAATAATTTATTTAAACATGAGCGTAGCAAACGTGGATTAATAAACGGATTAGGATCAATTATCAAAAGTATTACTGGGAATTTAGACTCATATGATTCTGAGAGATATGATAAATTATTTGAAACTATAAATAATAATCAAAATATACTTCAAGCACAAAATTTGGGAAATATCCGTGTTAATAAAGATATGATTTCAAAATTTAATAAACAACTTCAAAATATTCAGCATAATGAAAATGTATTGAAGTCCCGAATCACAGAAATGAATAATGTGTTAGGATAGGTCATGAATTGGCATAATATATCAAAAATTAAAGATATCATTAATCAACTAATACTACTAAGTATTAACTTGATTGAAATATCAGATGAAATTGAAATTAGTTTAACTTTTTGTAATTTGAATAGAATTCATAGTTCTATAATATCTAAAGATGAATTAAATACATTAATTAAAGAAACTAACCAAACATTAAATTTTTGGGAATTATCTGAACAAATTACAAGCCATTGTAGAATTACACAAAACCAGATTGAATATTTATTGGAAATACCTATTTACGATAGTAACAAAGATTACAAATTATTGCCAATAACTCCTATACCAAATATTAACAACACATAAATGTTTATTGTAAATGAAGAAAAGGAATTATTAATTTTGTATCAAAATAAATTATTTAATACACATGATTGTAACAAGGCGAATAGTAGTTATTTTTGCAAAACAAATTACATGGAAAGTAATAACTGTATAAAGAATACTGTTATAAATCACAATAACAAAGATTGTGAGTATCACAAGATAAGTGACGCATTTATAATTATTGAAATAGAAACTCAAAATTTGGCAGTAATTGCTAGTACTATAAATAGAAATATAGAAATAAGATGTGAGAATAGTATTACACATAAACGAATCAAGGGAGTTTATAGATTTTTAACAAATGATAATTGTAGAATAGATAATTATAATTTGGGAGAAATAGGTATTGAAGCAAAGGAAATAATATTTGAAAATCTAAATTTCAGCATAAACAAAAATCAATTTAGTAACAAAACTTTAAAATGAAAACAAGTAAATGAAGAAAATATTATTGTAAAAGAGATTCCAAGACTTCAGGACATTATAGTTGATGAAAATTATCATGGTTATATTAATTCCTTTGTAATTATTATTTTTGTTGTTATTTTTATAATATTTTATGTAGTATATAGAATAAGAATTCGAAATAAACGCGAAAGGACTTCTAAACCAATTAATAATATTGAATTAACAAATTTGAATGAAAATCAAAATAGAAATCCTTTCTAAAGAATGGAATCCTCTTCTAAAGAAGGGAGGAGTTATGTATGCTTAAAGTTGTAAGACGATTCCATTCTCTTACTCATCAATTATTATGTATAAATACTGTAAAACAACATGTAACAAGTTTAGTTCTTTGTCAACAGTCATTCGTAAAATAAATCTTTTTTAAAAACCAAATTCTTGGTTGCTATTACTTAGCTTGCTCAAGTATTTTTGTCAGTTATTTTTGATATCTGTATTTCCAACATGGATATTATGCCAAGAGGTATACAAATTAAGTTTTAAGGACTTTTAATTTTTAAAAGTATAAATTTATTTTCTGTCTTCAGATACAATTGAGTTACATGAACTTCTCTAATTAGTTGATAACAGCTCGACAAAGTAGTGATTGCCTTTTTTCCCCATTTTACAATCATTTATAAGTTCTGACTACCATAAGTCACACCTACATCCTAGGAGGGGGTAATCATGCGCAATAGCAAAGTATGAAAACTAGTACAACATAATTCCTCCCTTGCAAGACTTTGCTATATCGCATAATTTCAGGCTAAAGGATTTAATTCCATTTTATTCTCTTCTATTTTTCTACTTCTACAAAAATTTCTTCTATACTTAAATATTATTTTACAAATACATATCATAACAACTATAATTATTAAAACATATAACATATAAGAATGATAATTGTGGTTTAACTCCAAGTTCTTTATCTTGGGTAAAAGAGCTACAGGCTCTATTATTCTATCTACTTTCATCAAATTCATTGTGCCATTAACTTTATTTTCATAATTTATCTCCAAATTCTGAATTTGTATTTCTTTATATTGTTGGTTCACAATTTCGAAAATATTCTTATTTATTTGACAATTCTCATCTGTTTTCATTTTAAAAATTCCTTCAATTTCTTTATGTATATTTTTATTCAAACAATTAATTTGTATTTGCTGTTTATTAGGGCTAATGATTATAATATCATTCGTATTTTTTATTTGTTCAATATCATTCTCCATACTTATATAATGATACAAACAATTATCATCCTTTTTCTTATCAATTAAATTCAAAATACATTTACTTATTTCAAAATATTGGGTAATACACATATATTTATTGTCTATCAATATACATTTATTAATTACATAATTTTCTTTCCCAGATTTGAAAAATAATTTTTGATTTTCATTTATTGTTATCAATTTCTGTTCTTTATCATATGTGGGAATAGGACTAAACTGAAATAATGAATAAAAATGGTTTGAAAAGTTTGGTATCGTAATTAAAAAATGAATCTGCTTATTTTCCAATTTACAATGAGTTTCAATTAATTCATTGAAATTCCATATATTTTTATTCTGGGAAATTTTCCTCAAATTATCATACGTGATAATACTAGGATGTATTTTATTCAAAGAACAAAAAGTAAGACTTACTTCAATTTGTTTACAAAATTCATTGAGATTTTTTATTATCAATATTAACTCTAATAATTGATTATTCACTCCCATCATACTTTGCCAATCTTGATTCTTATTTAATTTATATATAACTATTGATGATTTCTCTTGAAGATGCTCTTCATTGTGCTTAATATTTTCTAATTGTTGGTTAAATTGTTTGGACATATTAGTTGAAATTTGTAAATTTATTTCATTCTGTTTTTGTAATGTTATTTCATTACTCTGTATCTTTTCAAAAAGTTTATTGTAACGTTCTTCATCACTCGAATCCAAATTCCCAGTAATTGCTTTTATCACGGATCCAAGTCTGTTTATCAAACCTCGTTTAAATCTCTTATTATTCCTCATAAATAATTTCATAACCTGATCCTTCAAATCATCATAATTAAATTTTAATATATTTAACATATTTTGGACAAAATATTCTTTACTCTTCAATTGCTCTTGCATCTTAATAAAAGTATTTGTAACCTTAGTAAATTCTATTTCTACTTGGGATATATCATAATTATAATAAATTAATTGTTCAGACTCTTTTATTTTGCATTCGCCTAATTCAATTAAATGGAATCCATTATTTTTGGAAATGTCAGTCAGTTGTCCATGGCATAGTCTGTAATAGTGGTCAATATTATTTTATTGTTTGATTTTATTTATTCTTATATTTTTATCACCATGTTCGTCACTAATTTTTATTTTTCCTAATCCCGGGTCGTAAGCTTTTACAAAATGTTTCTTATACAAAGGTTTTTTGACTTTACCAATTAATCTTGGGTTCTGTTTAATAAATATTTTTTTCTTCAATTGCAATGGGTTATCATTTTCTTTGAATCTACTCAATTTCTCATTCATAATTCTAATTTTCACCAATTCATATACTATATTAATATTATCTTGATGTTCATTCAATACTTGTTCTAATGTGGTTTCTTGTTTGAAATATTTATTCTGATCAGGCCCGAATAATGTCTCATTGGGTGTTAATTTGGTAGTATTGTGTTTTGTATTGTTATATGCTATCAACGCTAAATCTACCTTTTGAATTAAATTTTTATCTTTTATCCGCTCTTTTTGATTAATTATCCGTAATGATTCTATTATTGTAGAATGGAATCTTTCGATTGCATTACTCTTTGGATTATTCACGCAAATAAAATGCATATTAATTTCGTATCTTTTCAATAAATCTTGTAATAATTTATTTTTAAATTCTCCTCCACTATCCGTTATTATTTTATCAGGTATCCTGTAAGTTTGAAGATATTTGATTAGAACATCGCAAATAGTTTTGGCTGTTTTGTTATCAAGAAAATATGCTTGCGCATGTTTTGAAAACTGATCCATAATAGTCAAAAAATATTTACCTTCTAAAGTTAATAAATCTAAATTAATTATTTGAAAAGGTTTTTCAGGAGTTGGGGTAATATTATCTATTGCGGGTATCGGTTTCCTATCATATTTGTTTAATTTACATAACTCACATTTATTAATATATTCTATAATATCTTTATTCATTTTAGGCCAATAATATTTTTCTTTCAATGCTTGAATAGTAGCATTAATTCCTCTATGGTTTGTAATGCCGTTGTGAAAATCGTGAATAATCTCGTCTTGTTCTTCTTCCTGTTCGATATCAGAAACCAATTTATCTACTGCAATTATATTAATTGAATCCGGAACAAAATTTTCAGATATACCTTTTGTTACCTTCTTGTCAAGATCTTTATTGAAAATACCAAAATATCTAATTTTTGGGATAATATAATCTTTTAAAAATTTTAACGTTTCTTCCTCAAAATTATCTTCGTTAATTTTCACATGTATTCTCTGTTTTTTATGATTAAATAATCTTGTAATTTGGATACTTGTTTCCTGCTTATGTGAGTCAAATATAAGTTGGTTATCTGCTATATTCAAACGATTATTCATATATTTTATTCCTGCTATAATATTCTCATTGTCTGAATGCACTGTATTAATATCATCTTGTTCACTATTTGGTTTTTCACTAACATTTTCTACATGATAATTTTCTGGTAGACTGAAAACATTTATCTGGATATTAGTGTCCTCAAATATTTTATATAATTTTTGTTTAACATCTGTCCATGATAATCTATCTAAACCGCAACCTAATTTAGGGATATTAATTTTATATAAATCATTCAATATTAAATAATCTCTCAATTCTTTCAAGGGCTTATCCAAATTCTTAAGGGAAGATTGATCAAAATAATTTTGTTTTGTTATTAAATGGATTATTGTTTTATCACCTAATTTCTGTACAACTAAATGTTTATTTGATGAATCATAATTCTTACAATAATTTTTACTATCATATTTCTCTACTATTTGTCTAGCAAATCCTTTTGACATTTCGAAGTCGCGTGACACACAATGTGCTATAATCTTTCTTTCTACCACGTCTCCAATTACTTCTGTTATCTTTGTTTCTGCGCGCTGTCTTGATAAGTGGTCAGCTATTACATTTTGTTTCCCATTTAAATACTCTATTTCAAAATTATATTCTCCTAACTCAATCTTCCAACGCATAAGTTTTTGATTTGGATTTTTCATATTAAAAAGCCATACTAAAGGCTTATGATCCGTTTTAATTTTGAATCTCCTTCCATATAAATATGGTCTAAAGTTTTTGATAGCCCAAACGATTGATTTTAATTCTTTTTCTATCGTTGAATAATTTTGTTCAGCTGAATTTAGAGTTTTTGAAGCATAACAGATTGGTTTTTCTTGATTCTCATGTGTTTGAGTTAATACGGCTCCGATTGCATAATTCGAAGCATCAGTTGTCAGTATAAATTCTTTGTTAAAGTCTGGTATTTGTAGCAATGATGATTCAGCTATTATCTTCTTACTGTTTTCAAATGCAGCACGGTATTCGTGATCATAAATGTCAATATGAGAATCTTTCTTTAAACACTTAGTAAACGGTTTTGTTAATTTCGCGAAATTTGGAATGAACCTTCTGTACCATCCCAAGGTTCCTAAAAATTGTTTTATCTCTTTTTTGTCTTTGGGATATTCAATTTTTGAATACTTTCAATTTTTCTTTCGTCAGTGTTAAGTCCATTCTGATTTATGATGTAACCTAGATATTTCGCTTCGGGTCGCAAAAATTCTGACTTATCTTTTTGAATTTTTAAATTTGCTTTTCGTAATTTTTCAAATACTCGTCCTACATTTATTATGTGCTCTTCTAAAGTTTTTCCGAAAATTATTATATCATCCAAATATACAAGACAAATATCATTTACCAATTCTCCTAAAACTGTATTAATCATTCTCTGAAACGTTGCTGGGGCATTTTTTAAGCCGAAAGGCATTCTCAAAAACTCGTAATGTCCTGATGGTGTGGAGAAAGCTGTTTTTTCTCTATCTGATTCATCCATGACTATTTGATGAAATCCCGAGTGTAAATCTAAAGTTGTGAAATATTTTGATTTACCAATGTGATCAAAAAGTGTATCAATATTTGGGATAGGAAATTTATCATCTTTTGTTCGTGTATTGATTTTCCTAAAATCGATAACCATTCTAGTTTTCGCTTTATTAGACGCATCTGCTTTCTTTGGAACGATCCAGATAGGACTGGACCAGGGGCTAAATGATTTTTGAATAACTTTTTCTTCTAATAATTTATTTACATGTAATTCGATTTCTTTTTCATATACTTGTGGTAAACGATAATTTTTCGTATAAATGGGTGTTTCATCAGACATTATTATTTTATGTCTGAGAACATTTGTGTGCGATAAAGGTTCATTATCTTTTGGAAATAAATCTTCATAATTTTTAAGTAATACATCTAGTTTTCGTTTTTCTACGGGATTCAAATGAGAATTTCGAATTTCTATTGAATTTATTTCTGATACATTTTTATTATCCTGTAATTTATACTGTTTGTCATTCATTATTACGTTATTATTTTCAAAATCCAATTTTATGTTGAGTATGCGAAATGCTTCCATTCCGAATAATAAATTATAATTTTTATGAAATTTATATATATAACATTTAATTAATTTTTTATTAATTTTAAATTCTACGTATTTGTTACAGGTAGATTTACCATTTACTGTTTTAAATGTCAATTTTATATCTTTTTGTTGCAATTTTAATTTTTCTGCTAAATCTGGGTGCATTAAATTGATTGAAGATCCTGTGTCGAAAAGTATATTAAAATAGTGTTGCTGTAATGAAGGTAAATCGTTTGTTAAGGATGACATTATGTAGTATTCTCGTCTATCATTGTTCCTAAATCTAAAAAATCATTATTTGGGTCAATTTCTTGGTCATTAATCTCTTCGTCTTCGTCTTCGTCTTCGTTTGTCTGTTCAACTGAGTCTATATTATAATTTTGTCTTATGGTTTGAAACGACATAGGTTGAGTCTGTCTGGTTTGAGTCGATATGGGCTGTTGTCTGGTCTGAATTGACATAGGCTGTTGGTTAAAACGTTGTCTAGTTTGTACGGCGTTTTTAACATTTTGTTTGGGTGCAAAAGGGATATTATTTCTATAGAAATTTGGTTTAATGTCTACAGCATGTGAAGGGAAATTGTCAGCTGGGAATTTCCGCGGTGGTATTTTATTATTAGTTACGTTTCGTAGAAGTGGTGAAGTATGTTGGTTTTGATTAATAAAATTGAATTCATTTCTTATCGATAATTCACATTGTTCTAAAGTATCAGGATTCTTAACAACAAATGAACCTCTTATATTAGTGGGTAATAAAGATATGAAATGTTTTACTATTAATTTTTGTACCTCAATTATAATTGCACTTTTCTGAGCTAAACTATATTCGGTTAAGAGTATTTTTGATTTATATTGCAAGAATTTGTCCAACATATATTTCAAAGTAATTTCTGCATTTGTTTTGAATTTACTATTGATTATGTCCAAAAGTATAGTTTCTGCTGATAATTTATCTGTGAAATTATTTGTTAAATATAATCTCAGCTCTAGCCAATTCTGGAAATTATTTTCAGAAAGAAGTTCTGCAGCTTTATGAACTAACTTTGTTTTAATTATTCCAAATAAATATGTTGTTTGTAAAGGAGATAAAGCTAAAGTGTTTGTGGTCGCATAGACTTCATCAATGGTTTTAATAAAATTACTGAGCAATTTTATGTTTCCTTCATATTGAGGAATTACATCAGTAAAAGTTTTCAATTCGGCTAATGTAATATTTGCCATTGCTATGGTTTTTGAAAGTTGACTTGATCTTAACTTTATTTGAATAGGATTGGAGATTCCTATTTCTAAATCGGAATCTAGTTCCTGTGAATCTTCTGATTCTGATGAGTTATTACTCATAAATTTTTCAAAATCTTATTTCAATTAGTACAAAGTCTAACAAATAAGTGTGAATGTGTGTGTGTGAGACTGTGCCGGTCTCTCGGTAAATTTATTACTAACTTTTGTTAGATTTACCCCTTTGTGTATTTGTTGCTTAGAATTACTTACTGTAGAATAGCTAACAATATCGTGAGTTTGACGGACATCTCCGGAATCTTACAAGTTGTCGTATGAGTTGTTCCTCTGCGGATGACTGTTCTCTTCGACGACGTGAACTGGTACCGATCAGCAAGTACTCTTCCTTACGATGAGGACGTGATCTGGTTACCTGAGCAGCAAGTTGTCGATTTGGCGTAGTCGTCCGTTAAAGATGGGTCGTGGTTAGACCCTGATGGGCTTAGGTTGAAGCCGGTTTGAAGTTCTCGTAGGTTTTTGAATATATTGAAGTAAGACTTTTGAAAAAGTGCCACAAATGAAATTTTTGTACTTAATTTCTCTGTGTCTTCAATATCCTACCGACTGCGCCAATTAAGTTTTAAGGACTTTTAATTTTTAAAAGTATAAATTTATTTTCTGTCTTCAGATACAATTGAGTTACATGAACTTCTCTAATTAGTTGATAACAGCTCGACAAAGTAGTGATTGCCTTTTTTCCCCATTTTACAATCATTTATAAGTTCTGACTACCATAAGTCACACCTACATCCTAGGAGGGGGTAATCATGCGCAATAGCAAAGTATGAAAACTAGTATAACATAATTTACATACTTACTGAAACTTTCTATTCCAATCAAATTGTCCAAGAAGAGATCAAATTCAGTAGGCAAACTAGGAATATTTCGCAAATACTGTCATGAACGTCAAACATATCAATCAAATATATGTCAAAAACAAGAAATCTCAAACTTCGCCAATAATTCACGAAGTATCGACTATAGGATAGATTATCAAGTAAGTATCTATGGTGACTTCGCCTCGTCTTGGCCAAGCAATACTCAAGAACGAGATTGAGTTTCGACTATAAGTACGGGCATAAAAAACACTTAAACCAAGGGAATCTCAAAAATTTACGTTGTATTTCTGACATTTCTTTATGAGATTCGTACAATGAGAGCCAAATTATGATTACATAGTCCAACTTGGATCTCACGTACATAAAATATAACGTTTTCGTTTTAAGAGCAAGGATGTTAGTGTAATTCTTACCAATTCTGATGATCAATCCTAGCATTTGGTTTGCTGATTTTACCAAACTATTCAGATGGGGAATAAAAGTTGAATGGGGATCAAACGCTACACCCAAATTTTTCATTACACAAACTCTTTCTAAACATTCAATACCAATACGATATTGATGATCAATGAAGTTAATTTTCTTAGTGGAGGACATAATCTTACATTTATTTATGTTTAGATGCAATTTGTTCACAGGACATCAATCATATAATTTATTGAGATTACTTTGCGATCTTGTAGATACGAATTCATCAAATTCAATAAGTTATTATTGAATCTAAAGTTTTCCAATTTAGTGAGAAGGATCGATTTTGTCAAATGCCTTTGAAAAGTCAGTGTACACAACATCCGATTGGTTTCTGTTATCTAATTTTTCCGCAATATGCTGAGTGAGAGACATCAAATTAGTGAATGTAGATCTACGAGGCATGAAACCATGCTGGTGTTCCGTAATAAATTTATTGACTTGAGAAAATATTTGATTGTAAAGAATAATCTCAAATAACTTGGCAAAATTGTACAATATTGCTATCGGTCTGTAGTTTTGCAAATCAGATGAGGAACCAGATTTTAAACAGGACATTTTTACTATATTTCCAAGTACTAGGAAAAGAACCGAAGTCAATAGATTTATCGAAGATAGATAATAAGGGCGTAAAAAGCAAAAGCATAATCTTCAATCAAAAAGCTTGGTATTTGATCATACCCAGCGGTTAATGAGTTTTGGAATTTTCAAGAAGCAGTAGGCAGATCTTTTTCGTCTATGAAATAGGATATATCAATTATTACTGTAGTATGGAGTGTACTTTGAGTCACATCTAGATGAGAATTTAGAAGATTTAACATAAACGCTAATAAAATAGCTATTAAATTAAATAGTTCCAAAATAGATTGTGGATTATTACAAGTGCCATTATTTAATTTCACTTTACCAGGTAATCTGGACAAACTTTTTTGATTCTGAATATGAGACCAAAACAACTTCGGCTCATCGATTAAAGAATTTTCTATATTGGTTATATAATTTTCATAAGAAGACTTAATTTGGTCTTCAATGAAGTACGTATACATTTATAGCTACTGTACCACTGTGATTGCTTTGCTCGCTTATATTTGATGTAATATTTCTTTTTTAATTTAATATTATGTATTATATCACGTGATTATTTGTCCTCTTTCCCAATCCTTAGGCATTTTTTCTGTTCTCCACACCTTCATTATAAGTTTATATATATATTCGTGTAGTTCATCTCCTCCATATTTTATTAGTTCTGTGTTTATTCCATCTTTGCCTGGAGTCTTCCCATTTCGCCTGCTTCTTATTATTTCTCTGACTTCTTCTTTTGTTGGTTCTTCTGATACTCCTTCGTCCGCAATTTCATCTTGTGTTGTAATATCCACGTTTTGTTGCGGGTCTGTTAGCAGGGTTTTGAAGTATTCTACCCATGTTTCCTTATATTGTTCATCGTTTTCTGTTTTGTTGCCCTTTGCGTCTTTTATACAGTAGACTTTTGGTTTGTATGCTCTTTTTTGTTCATTTATTTTTTTATAGAACTGTTTTGAATTTCTATTCACACTTTCTTTTTCAATATCTGTTATTTTATCGTCTATCCAATCTCTCTTGTTTTTTCTTAGAATTTTACAACATTTCTTCCTTATTTTTTTATAATCTTCTCTGTCTTCTATCCTATTTGTATTCATCCACTTCAGTCTTGCATTTTTCTTTTTTAATACTATTTCATGGCACTCTTTGTTGAACCATGTTTTTTTATTTTCTTGTTTTTTTTCTCCTATCCATTTTTTTGCAGCTTGGTTTATACAGTTTTGTATCTTATGCCACTTATTCTCTACATTGTCTTCTTCTTCATATTTTTCTTTGATGTGCTTCTCTATTTCTTCTTCGTACTTCTTCCTTGTGTCTTCATTGCTAAGTTTTTCTATGTCCCATTTAGTTTTCTTGCTTCTGTCTTTCTGATTTCTTCTTACTTTCTGTTTAAGACTTGCTATTACCATAAAGTGGTCTGAATCCGCGCATGCTCCTCTGTATGATCTTACATCTGTTATATCTGATTGTTTTCTTCCTGTGATTAGTACGTGGTCTATTTGTGTCTGGGTTACTTGGTCTGGCGATACCCAAGTTATTTTATGTATTTCTGGATGTTTATGTTTGGTACTACTTATAATCATATTGTTTCTTGCCGCTATACCACATAGTCTTTGACCGTTGTCATTTGTGTTTTCATGTAGTGTATATTTTCCTGCTACCTGCTTTATATGATCTTCTTTTCCTATTTGAGCGTTGAAATCTCCTAATAGCAATAGGGTGTCTTCTTTTGGTACTTTTTCTAATTCCTCTTCTAATTTTTCATAGAATTTTTCTTTTATTTCTGTCTTTGCGTTTTCTGTTGGTGCGTATACGTTTATTATTGACAACTTGAAAGGAGTTGTTTCTATTCTCACATAGGCTAATCTTTCATTTATCGCTTCAAACTCTATCACTTTCTCTTTTAATTTACCCGTTATTAAAAAAGCCACGCCGTATTGCCCTTGTTTTTCATCTCCTGAATATTGTAGTAAGAAGTCTTTCTTCTCTATTACTCCTTTTCCTTTCCATCGAGTCTCTTGTATTGCCGCTATGTCAATGTTATATCTTGATATTTCTGATACTATTTCTTGCATCCTCCCTGGTTGTAGCATCGTACGGACATTCCATGTACTGATTTTTATTTCATTGCGCCTGTTCCTCTTTTTTGATTCTTTTTTGTTTTTATTTTTCACTTTTATGTTTCTATTCAATAAATCCTCATATCCATTTTCTTGCTCGGTCGTCGTACCTCTTCTTTCCTTTCCTTTCTTGCGGCTTAGTTTTTTGGGATTAATTTCTCTCTTTGTTTGTCCCACAGCCACATGCTGTTATCTATCATCAGTTTATTAGTGTAAATTTTCACCTGTTTTCCATCCTCTCTTTCCTGTTTAGCTCTTTTTATTATCTCTCCTTGTATTTTTCTTTCATTGACCGTTAGGAATTTGTCTATATATATTTTTTGTCCTTTCAATTTATTTTTCGCGTTAAATATCTCCTGTGTATCTTCTTCGTTGTTTACTTTTATCACTACTTTCTGTCTTTCCGTTATCTGTTTAACCTTGTACGCCTCCACGATTTTTATATGGATCTTTAGTTCATCTTTAATGAATTTTCCAATTTCTTCTTTTAAGTTTTCTTTTATTTCTAGTCCTGTTATTATAAATTTGTTTTTGTTTGCTTCTTTTTCTCTTTGTTCTTCTCTATTCTCAAGTCTTTTTATTCTTTCGCCCATTTCCTTATTTTCTTTCACCCACATTTTCTCTTTCTGCTTTATTTGATCTATTTCTTTATTTATACCCTCAATATTGCTTATAATTTTCTTATACGACTCTTCCATATCTTTTCTGATTGCTATGTTCCCGTTTCGTACTTCTTCCCTTCCTTTCGTTACTTCTCCCTTTATTTCCTCATAATTACTTGTAAGCTTTTTCAGATCTTCCGAAATCCTCTTCAACATTTCCTCCATTTTTGTCGTTTTCTTCTGTTCTTCTGTTGTACTTCTTTTAACAGTAAATCTTTTTTCTATCGCGCTCCTTTTAGATTCTCTTAGTTTTTCTTCTTCCTCTTCTTCTCTCTTTCTAATGCAACTGGTACTATTGCTTCTTTCTCTACCATTCATTTGATTGCTTCCGCTCTAACTCTATAATAAATACTGCCTATGCTTTTATTATTTAATTGCGATTCTAAGTTTTACGCTTAAAAGAAAAAACTATTTATTTTTATTTTTGCTATTGTTTGCAACACTGGATTCGCCCGGCTCGCCGCTAAGCTACACGTGCGTTTGTGTCTGTATCGCGCGCGATTCTCGACCTTACTGAAATTAACCTTCCCGGCTGCGATTTATTTTTTAACGTTTATTTCGCTTCTAACCGGAAGATCTAGAGACACTATCTGTAGTCTTTTGTCTTAGCTTCACTCACAATCCACTTTAACTATTAATTTCCACTGAATTACACAGTAATTACACTTTTTCTCACTACACCACCGTACACGCCAACTTCACAATACCCTTTGATATAGGTAATTCACAAAAAAGGAGACCAACAAACATGCGAAAATTATAGAGGTATAACGCTACTGAACACGACATATAAAATAATGTCAACACTAATACAAAAGAGAGTTCAGAAAGAAACAGAAAACATAATAGGACAGCATCAGTGCGGATTCACGCAAGGCAGATCAACAACAGACGCTATACATACAGTTAAACAGATAATAGAAAAAGCACATGAATATAAAATGAGCATAGGCTTATTATTCATTGATTTCAAACAAGCGTTTGACTCGATCAAAAGAGAAAAACTTATGAAAGCCCTAGAAGAATTTGGGATAACAGCTAAACTAAGACGATTGATCTTGATGACATTAAGTGGAACAACAACCACAATTAAAACACAAAAAGGAGAAACTCAGGAATTCGAAATAAACAAAGGAGTAAGACAAGGAGATACACTATCAGCAACTCTGTTCAACATAGCGTTAGAATATGTGATGAGGAATTTGAACAAAGGAACACTCAGAACTAAAGGCGGACAAATAATAGCATACGCAGACGATATAGTATTGGCAACAAAAAATAGGAAAATATTGAAAGAAATGATCGAAGAAATAGTAACAGAAGGAAACAAAATGGGTCTAAAAATCAATGAGAACAAAACTAAAATAATGAGGATAGGAAAAAAATCAGGAAGTAGAAATATAAAAATAGGTAGCCTACAGTTTGAGGAGGTTAATGAATTCAAATACTTAGGGATTATGCTATCAAATAATGGAGACAGGAAAACAGAAATCCAAGAGAAGATATTGACAGCGGACAGAGCCTTTTACGCAAATAAAAAATTACTCAAGGATAAAAACCTAACAAAGAAAACAAAATTAAAAGTTTATAGAACAATAATCAGACCAATAATAATGTACGCGGCAGAAACAACGACAATGACTAAAAAAAGATGAAGAAGATTTACGAATAGTAGAAAGAAAAATAGTAAGAACTATTACAGGATTAGTAAAAACGACAGAAAACGAATATAGAATATTAATGAACCATGAAATAGAACAAGAGCTGCAAGGAGAAGATATAGTAAGGAAAATAAAACAACAGAGGACGAAATGGTTAGGACACATATGGAGAAAAAGGGAAGAAGACACCGTAAGGGCAATTTTACATTGGGAACCAGGCGGAAACAGAAGAAGAGGCAGACCCAGGTCGAAATGGCTACAAGAAGTAGAAGCAGATCTGAGTAAAGCAGGAATAAAGAAATGGAAGGAGAAAACAGAAAATAGGAAGACATGGAGAGAAATATGTCAGAATATTTAGAACAAGGCGATGAGGACTGATCCCCCTCAAATAAAGGATCTAGAGAGCTTCAGTAGAAGCGGCGCAACCCCACCTGGGGTGTCCAAGCCACTATATGTATGTATTATATCACGCGTAAACCAAGGTGGATATGTCTTCGAATGATGTTTCAATGTGAGCACAAATAGCTCAAACAATGAATACAGTATGTCATAAAATATATCCCAACTTGAATCAACATCATCTGCACCCACTGATCTCTATAATAATACTGGATTGGATTTAGGCCGCTGAGATGCGTCCCCAATTGAGCGTCGCCTTCTTGGTAAAACTGAGGTTTTGTGACAGATCAATACCGCGTTGGGCCGCGATATTTAAAATTTAGCTGTTTGGTTTGACGGTATTTTACGTATTTTATTTATCAATGATCGAGTGCATGTTTTGCGGAAAGAAACCAGATTCATCGAGAAATTTAACACTGCACAAGTAAGTACAACGAAATGACTGAAATAAGTAAATATTACTCTGTAATAAGTAAATATTACTTATTTTTATTGCTATGCTATGATGTGAATATTTTCAAGATTTCCATCTCATGAACAATCGTTCTAAAAATGGCTCGAACAAATGGGTTTGCCAAACTTAGAAATAGAAAAGATACACGACTCTGGAAAATGATGTTGTTCCGACTATTTTCAACGAACTATACAAAAACTATAGCGTTAACTGCAAAACCAAGAAAAAATGTTCAAATAGTCACACAATTCTCAATACGATTTATTTATTGTTTAGATTTATAACAAAAATCGTAAGACTATTCAATGAATTTGATAATTCAGAGCTAAAATGTTTAAAAAATAATTTAAATACTGATACTAAAAAGTTAACAAATATTTTGAGCTATTAATGAATATTTTTAAATATTTCAACCATTATAACAATTTTTAAATACTTTTAACTATTATTGATTATTAATGTGTGCATATTGACGTATATTGAGAATTATTTCATCATCTAACTTGTATTATTAGTCGGAGAGCTGGCGACGGTTTTTCTGATGTATCTACGTAAGGCAAAATAATATCAAATATAACTGTAAAATTGTTTCCTATTTGAGCATCTGTAAGTCTGGCATCATCTGTCTCTTGTGTTTCAGGTATAAGGTAGAAATTACATGGATAAAAATTCAAGTTTTTGAAGTAATGATGTAAGACGTTTTTTAAACTTTATATTATAGGATAATAATTGAGAATCTATAAAATAACATTCCCTGCTTGATTATTTGTTGTTGACATGTTGCCAGACTCATTTGTATCTTAAACAAAGTTTTTTTTCCGATGTATCTACGTAAGGTCTGGCATATTCTTTTTTATATGGAAGATGGTACTTATAGATCGAATTACGAAATGCCAGACCGTAATTTCGTTGTGAACACCTCTAGAAAAATATTTAAAAAATAATTATCAGAAGAAACCTTCCAAGCTACTGCGTTTTTCAATTTTTCAATTGCGGACTAAGAACGTGAGGCGCATGTGGGACTGATTTTGAACTCTATATTATTGGATAATTATCAAGAATCTATAGAATGACATTCCCTACCTTGATTATTTGCTGTTAACATGTCGCCAGACTCATTTATATTTGAAAAAAAAAAGATTTGTTCCGTGTATCTACGTTAAGTCTATTTTTTTATATGACAGATGATACAAATAGGTCGAATTATAGAATACCAGATCAAAATTTTGCTATGAAAATTTCGAAAAAAATATTTAAAATCTACTATTTTTGTAACAAGTATTGTATCTAGTAGTTAACTGAGAAGTACAGAGACAGGAGCAGCACAATAGAGGGATAGCAATAGGATCTTACTTTGAACTTTATTTTACCGTGTACTTTTTTATGAAAACAAGATTTCCATAGGATATAAGTTATTCTTATCGAAAATTACATTTATCAGTCATAAATATATATATATATATATATATATATATATATATATATATATATATATATATATATATATATATATATATATATATATATATATATATATATATATATATATATATATATATATATATATATATATATATATATATATATATATATATATATATATATATATATATATATATATATATATATATATATATATATATATATATATATATATATATATATTTAATGACTGATAAATGTAATTTTCGATAAGAATAACTTATATCCTATGGAAATCTTGTTTTCATAAAAAAGTACACGGTAAAATAAAGTTCAAAGTAAGATCCTATTGCTATCCCTCTATTGTGCTGCTCCTGTCTCTGTACTTCTTGTGACCAAATTTGTCATTATGAGAGTTTATGAAAGAAATATTAGCACTCCAACCTGTATTATTAATCCAATCACAATAGAATTGGTGACTATATATATATATATATATATATATATATATATATATATATATATATATATATATATATATATATATATATATATATATATATATATATATATATATATATATATATATATATATATATATATATATATATATATATATATATATATAGTCACCAATTCTATTGTGATTGGATTAATAATACAGGTTGGAGTGCTAATATTTCTTTCATAAACTCTCATAATGACAAATTTGGTCACAAGAAGTACAGAGACAGGAGCAGCACAATAGAGGGATAGCAATAGGATCTTACTTTGAACTTTATTTTACCGTGTACTTTTTTATGAAAACAAGATTTCCATAGGATATAAGTTATTCTTATCGAAAATTACATTTATCAGTCATTAAATATATATATATATATATATATATATATATATATATATATATATATATATATATATATATATATATATATATATATATATATATATATATATATATATATATATATATATATATATATATATATATATATATATATATATATATATATATATATATATATATATATATATATATATATATATATATATATATATATATATATATATTTAATGACTGATAAATGTAATTTTCGATAAGAATAACTTATATCCTATGGAAATCTTGTTTTCATAAAAAAGTACACGGTAAAATAAAGTTCAAAGTAAGATCCTATTGCTATCCCTCTATTGTGCTGCTCCTGTCTCTGTACTTCTCAGTTAACTACTAGATATATATATATATATATATATATATATATATATATATATATATATATATATATATATATATATATATATATATATATATATATATATATATATATATATATATATATATATATATATATATATATATATATATATATATATATATATATATATATATATATATATATATATATATATATATATATATATATATATATATATATATATATATATATATATATATATATATATATATATATATATATATATATATATATATATATATATATATATATATATATATATATATATATAGTCACCAATTCTATTGTGATTGGATTAATAATACAGGTTGGAGTGCTAATATTTCTTTCATAAACTCTCATAATGACAAATTTGGTCACAGCTACTCTTACTGAATGAATTTTCTGCCGCTAGCTCACGTACTTTATATGCTCTACTCCAACAACAGACCAACATTCAAATGTTTGACAATTGAACAACAATGAGCTAGCATTCAAATGTCTGACAATCGACTATCTAGCAACAATGTCTGACAATGGGCTCGTTCGGGTGTTTTTCAATTCTGACATAATGTTATTCAGAATCTAGAAATTTGAATTTCCTGGTTCTTATTTCCCTCAAGAAATGTTTGATAGAGCCGATTATGTCACAGTCTTTAGATCGTAAGAATATTGTTAGACGTACGTGTACGCCGAGAGAAAATGTAAACGTATGTCGAGTAATTTACAGTGGCGCTACCCACTAAACAATCTAAAGATCAGTTCATAATGGCGTCGAGATCATATGATCTGTTGTATTCGAAAGAACGCCAAACATTTGTTGAGTGTGCGATTGTCTGGGATTATTACCTAAAATTTGTTTTAACTCCGTTTAATCATGAATTTTCAAAAATTTTCAATAGAAAGTATTTTTTAAATGTATAAAACACAAATACATGTAATTATTTAATCTTTTCAATAATTATAATTCAATTTCAGGATAAATTATCACAAATTTTTTTATTTCGCCCAGCTAAAGCTACTTCAAGGCAATTTCTTTTATTTTTTATGATTCAAATATTACGAACCGCCGTTTTTTAAATACATATAGACCACATGAACTCCTTTAGCTTTTCGTTAGAGGAGTTGTTGGTGATCTGGAGTAGTTGAAATTTGGAGTGGGGATGACTAATCCGTAAACGAAAGAACAAACACATAGTGATCTAGATCAGTTAGATCAGTACTCCGTGAACGAAAGAATACAGCTTAACTGTCAGTGACTATTACGTCATGAATGGCGCTTGTTCAAATGAACATTTTCATTTCAATATTTTTAACTAAATACTGAACTAAACATGATAATTTTTATATTCATATCAACAATTAATAGCAAATTTTTATGTGCAATATGTGATTTTCAAGAGTTTCCAAATCGAACGAGCCCATTTGATCTCATGTTATGCCAGTGTACATGAAAAAACTAAAATCTCTCGTTGTTTCTGATTACCGGATGATCAAAAGACTAGAGGCCAGTTTCACCAAAGCCAGTTAAATTCATCCAGAGGTTATTTTATATGAAAACTATTGTTGATATAATTGTAACAATAGTTATTAACTCAAAATAACCTCTAGATAAATTTAGCTGACTTTGGTGAAATCGAGCCGAGAAATTTCAAATATAGCCTGGAATGGATGAAAATGTATTATCAACTAGCTTTCTTCTCTGTCTGTTTGCATGAAATCTTGTAATAAAAATTACAGCCACTTCTCAGCTAATCAGAGCAATCAAACTTTCACAGTAGCTCAGTCCCCGATAACCATACAATAATCAATCGTTTGAAGCACGCTGTATCTCCTGTGAATATGAAAATAGCAGGCAAGTGTACTTGGTGACGTAAAGCGGACACATTGTAAGCTTTTGCTGACGGTGGAATCGAGGACTTAAGATACCGTTTGTGCTCTTTTTACCTATCCTTAATAGCAAAACTGATGCATCAAGTAACAAAGATTAGATTTTATGATTTTTTTTAAACAAATGAAGACTGAAATGTGAGAAAAATCATTATTGAAAATAACTTCTTGAATCACTACTAGCTTAGAGCTCGTATCACATCGAGTCAAGTACGCCCCACGTTCTTAGTTTGCAATTGAAAAACTTAGTAGCTTGGAAAGTTTCTTCTGATAATTATTTTTTAAATATTTTTTTAGTAGTGTTTACAACAAAATTTTGGTCTCGCATTTCATAATTCGATCTATATGTATCATCTTCCATATAAAAAAGAATATGCCGGACCTCACGCAGATACATTGAAAAAAAAAACTTTTTTCAAAATATAAATGAGTCTGGCAACATGTTAACAACAAATAATCAAGCAGGGAATGTTATTTTATAGATTCTCAATTATTATCCTATAATATAAAGTTTAAAAAACGTCTTACATCATTACTTCAAAAACTTGAATTTTTATCCATGTAATTTCTACCTTATACCTGAAACACAAGAGACAGATGCTGCCAGAGTTACAGATTCTCAAATAGGAAACAATTTTACAGTTATATTTGATATTATTTTGCCTTACGTAGATACATCAGAAAAACCGTCGTCAGCTCTTAGACTATATGCTTCGAATCTCATCGAGTATCTCTTTAAAGTATTTTGAATTTGCCGCTGAATCGTGTCACAAAACCTCAGTTTTACTGTCAAGGTCGCCGTTCAACCGAGGCCGCTTTCAGATGCCAGAATACGGCCTGAACCCAATCCAGTGTTATATAGAGATCAGTGTCTGCACCTAATACTGCGGACCAATCACAGTTCAATAATGCATCGTAGAGCATTGGACAATTAGCTTTCTTGAAATTATATGTTTTAACCACGAAGGAGAATAATAGAGGAGCGGACACTCAGTTGGAAAACATGAAGCCTAAAATGTAATGCGGCAGCCGTGAGAGAGATAGCGAGAGAGGGCCTAGCTTCGCATGCTTCATATACAGAAATGAGATTATATTTGAATTTTTTTCAATAAAAACCATTTCCAGATAAATCCAATATTTTTATGACGTTGAATACTTTATTATTTATCAAATGAAAGGCAAGAGTAAAAGAAAATTAACATTTCTACCTATTAAAATCTGCGATGAAAAAGTGCATTATTATTAAACATGTTTTATAAACGTTTCTTTTGATGAGAGTTTTCTAATTATGAATAATAGATACATAAACAATTTTATGGATATTTTATAGTACAATGGGCGTAATAAAATTGAGAAAATATACACAAACAATTTCTTATATACCAGAAGAAAATATTAGCAAAAAACTTGGCAAAAATCTCCTAAATTGCGTACATCCGTGATATTGATGGGAAAATTCCGTTAATTTTTATATTCCTTTCTGAAAACAAAGTATTCTGTCTCTAACATCTCATTGATGAAAATTTATATTTCTTAGATGGATATAATTTTCAAATCGAAAAATTCTTACAAGTCCTCTGAATCCAAGCTTTGCTTTGGATTCAAATTTATTTTTAGGGTTCAAGTGTCTTCTACTAAAAATTAAAAATTATTTTAATCGAATAAATGGAAGATGAATTCTATCTACATTTTAATATCTTTCTCTTTTTTGCACAGCTTGGGCTTTTCCAAAGATCCATCCTGTTTTATGAGAGATTCCCTTGTTTTTTTAGAGACGCTTAAATATTTCGGACAACTTGGAAAAATACTCGAACATACATTTTCTTTAGTACGGTGGATTTATAAACAATTATTACATCTCTATTGATTTCAAAACATAAATAGAAATATTTATATTCTTTATTGATAAGAAGTTTTCTTGAAGTTGAATTTTTCATTAGAAGTTTAGATTAGATACGTTCAATAATTTGAAACATTGATATAATCTTTAATTTTGATATAATTCTAAAATAATTTGTTCTCACTTTTACATCTCCAGATGAGCATTCTTTTATGATATCCTCGCCACTATATCATCTTTGGGTGCAGAAAAAAGAGAAAATTTCTCTTTACATGTTCTGTACCCAGTATCACAATTTGACACAAAAAATTTTCTTCTCATTTTACAATATATTTTCATATGAAAATACTAAATAAACCGAATCTAGCCATTTAACTCCATACAAACATAGGCCCGCCTCAACCTATCTCTCAGTTACTTTCTCTCTCTAATAATATTACATTTTTGGCTTCACTTTTGCAACACAGTTGAGATAGGGAATTGCATAGGCGTGGTTTTAACCTTTTAACCAAGTGATTACTTTCAAAGTTGATAGTATTTTTAGGAATTTCAAACTCTATTCCTAAAGGTGGATGGTGAGCGGTATCAGGCTTTCAAAAAATATGATCCAATAATCTGTTGTTGCTGTTTAGAATTGAAATTACGCTCAGACAAATCATTGTGTGCCTCAAAATTGATGAGATGCAGCCGTACAGTATATATATATATATATATATATATATATATATATATATATATATATATATATATATATATATATATATATATATATATATATATATATATATATATATATATATATATAAGTTAGGATTAATCGCGACTGCAATTAGTTAAGGAGACAGTATATATATATATATAAGTTATGGTGTTGATTCTTAGTGATTCAGTAACTATTTTGATGATACCACAGAACTTGACATTTCCCCCTTCATAGTTTATATAAGACCATTGCACTAGAGAATAAGACATTCTGTATTCACATTTGTTAGAATTAGTAACAAAGCTTCATATTATACACATAGCAACCATATTGTACTTGTACTTGCAAGAAATAAAGTTTTTAAAAACGCGATCGATCAATCAAGAAATCTAAGTGGCGCAGTCGGTAGGATAGCCGAAACAATTTAACGAGTATAAGTTGTTTCACTTCGTGATTAATTTGGCTATTCGAACATCTTGCATCGATCATCGCATCCCGTATCCTGCACCTGAGAGGACATCAGAGGCAAGATAAAACACTCGACGACGTAGAGCCCAGCTGAACGAACATCAGCAGAACTCCAGCGACTTCGAGAAGACCGTAGAGCGACTTCAGGGCACATGAAGCCGGCACTACTATTTTTGTGAGTACACATATGTCATTCAGAGAATCAGATAATACATCAGAATCAGAATCAGAATCCGATCTAGAAGATCTTACAATAATCCAAATTCCATAACTAGAATACAATTAAGTAGATCTAAATTAAACATGGCTACTCCCCCAGTTCCTGTTTTAAAGAAAGAATATCTGGACATGTTGCCAGAGTTCCATGGAGAACGTGAATTACTCCCCCGATTTATTAGCGTTAGCGAAAAATTAGTGAAATCTTTTTATAATACAGTAAATTCAAATGATTTCCAAAATGAATATCTAATGAATAGCATAGTAAGTAAGATTAAAGGCGAAGCAGCCATTAATATAGCAAGCTGCACCATTACAAAATGGGAAGACTTGAAAGAGGCATTAAAAAATGCCTACAGCGATAAACGTGATTGGTTTACATTGAATATGGAAATTATAGAACTAAAATAAAATTTTAATGAAAATGTATTCGATTTTTATAGTCGTTTGCAACATTTACTCAATTTGCAAATAGCTTATATTTCTACTAATACTACAGAAATTGTAGCCAAAATCATGATTGATTATTTCCAAAGTTATGCTCTTCGCGTATTATTGAAAGGACTAAAAGAGCCGATAGGTCAATTAATGAGGGCTAAAAACCCTACCGATCTAAATTCAGCGTTAAGCATGTTAGCTAACGATTTTCAATTCGAATATTATTCAAGATTTAAGCCCGTTAATCAAAATCACAAAGTAAATGCAAAACCACAAATACAACAGCCTAGATACAATATTCCAAGACCAATGGGTTACATGAATTTTGATAACTCCTTGCCAAATAAAAATCAACAACAATCACCCCAAAGACAGTTCACACCTCAACAACTTCCTCAAAGACAATTTGCACCACAATATTACTCAAAACCTAGTACATCCCAACAAATACGACCAAATCCTTCTACTAGTCAAAATCTACCCAAACCTACTCCTACGAGTATCTCAACAAGAAACTCTACGGCACAATATCGCCCTAGAGCAGGCCCATACAGACCAGTACAAAACCTATACGGACAAAACCGCGAAGAATTGTTGAACATAAATGAAACTGATGCACCTGTAGATGAATCACACAATTATGAGTTCTATGACATTGCAGAACAGACAGATCAAGTTTCAGATGAGACATCTGCATCAAATATTCCAGAAAACATTCACAATGCAGACGATATTAATTTTTTAGACATAATAGCCTCGGAGACAATGCAAAATACTTACCCCGAATCGAATTGATGAACTTGACGAATAAAAGTAAATTAAAATATACTGTATTTCCTGAAAACCATTTAAAAGTTTTAATAGATACAGGAAGCACAAAATCCTTTATTAGACCTGCAATTGCTCATAAATATTATAATCATGCCATAATTGAAGATCCTTTCCAAATTTCAACCGCGCATGGTACTTCGGTAGAAAATTATAGCACATTGGTACCCGTTTCAAAATTATTTAATTTGAAAAAAAAAGAAAATCTGAAATATCATATTTTTGACTTTCATGACGAATTCGATTTTCTATTAGGTTTAGATAATTTGAGAATATTGAAAGTAATTATAGATTTGAACAAAAACTTAGTAATAACACCTATTTGTCAGATACAAATTTTTCATAAGAATTCTGAAATCAATATAAATAATATAGGCCATGCAGATAATATTATAACATTGGATCCAAAAACGGAACGAGTTATAAAAATCCGAGTTAACCAACAAAATGGGACAATTTTAATACCATCACAAAAAATTGATAATGTAATTATTCCTGAATGCGTTACTGTAGTAAAAGATTATCATGCATTCTGCACCGCCATCAATAATTCTGAAACAAATGCTAAATTCAAGCAAATAAACCCAATATCCGTCGAAAATATTAATAATTACGAGACGTACAGTTCCCCAAATTTCAATTTCATTCAGTCAGACAAAATTAAATTTGTTATAACAAAAATTCGGGCCGACCATATGAATGACGAAGAGAAAATTGCAATCTTCAAATTGATTCGCGAATATTCTGATATTTTTCATATAGACGATACAAAATTGAGTTTTACAAATCAAATTAAACATTCTATACGAACGAAAGATGATATTCCTATCTATACAAAATCCTATAGGTATCCTGAAATCCATCGACAGGAAGTACGCACTCAGATACAAAAAATGCTTGATCAAAATATCATACGACCATCCCATTCACCGTGGTCATCACCTATTTGGGTTGTCCCCAAAAAACTTGATGCGTCCGGCAAACGCAAATGGCGTATAGTTGTTGACTATAGAAAATTAAATGAAAAAACGATCGACGACAAATACCCATTACCAAACATTACAGACTTATTGGACAAACTTGGACAATGTCACTATTTTACTACATTAGACTTAGCTTCTGATTTTCACCAGATTGAAATGGACACGCAAGACATACAAAAAACTGCATTCAATACGGAAGACGGACATTACGAGTTCACTCGTATGCCCTTTGGATTAAAAAACGCGCCTGCAACGTTCCAGCGTGTTATGGATAATGTTTTAAGAGGAATAGTAAATGATAAATGTCTTGTATACCTAGACGACATCATCATTTTCAGCACAAGTTTGCAACAACATATTCAAAATTTAAAGTTAGTATTTGATCGTTTGAAAATTTCAAATTTTAAAGTGCAATTAGATAAAAGTGAGTTTCTCAGGAAAGAAGTAGCATATCTTGGGCACATTGTAACACCCAACGGCGTGAAGCCAAATCCTGACAAGATTTCAGCTATTTTGAATTACCCTTTACCGAAAACAACCAAACAAATTAAAGGTTTTCTTGGACTTTTGAGCTATTATCGTAAATTTATTAAAGATTTTGCCAAGATAACCAAACCAATGACAAAATTATTGAAAAAAGATGCAGTTATTGACATTAGTGACCCTGCCTACAGACAATGTTTTGAAACATGCAAAAATTTGTTGACTAATGAACCACTTCTCCAGTATCCTGACTTTAACAAAGAATTCAGTTTAACATGCGACGCAAGTCACGTAGCAATAGGTGCCGTGCTATCTCAAGGTAGCCTAGGCAACGACCTACCAATAGCTTACGCTAGCAGGACACTGAACGAGACAGAAACAAACTATTCTACCATAGAAAAAGAACTCTTAGCTATTGTTTGGGCGACTCAGTATTTTCGACCGTACTTATTTGGACGCAAATTCAAGATTTACACAGACCATAGACCTTTACAGTGGCTATTCTCATTGAAACAATGTAGTCAGAAGCTGATTTATAAAAAAGGCAAACTTAACACTAATGCCGACGCCCTAAGTCGTATCCCGCCTGAGTGCAACAATAAAATTCAAAACATTTCTTCATCACCTTTAGAAAACGATTCACCCCTTATTATTCATCAAGATTATTTAGATCAGAAACAATGTTTAAATTCTAATAGTAATAATATTTTCGAGGTATCTGGTAATATATTTGACGCACCCTCCAGTTCTAGTCTAGCTCATTGCGTGAGTAAAGATTTAGAGATGTCAGCAGGTATAGCTAAACAATTCAAAATTAAATTTAACAATATAGATAAATTGAAAAATCAAAATCCAAAAATTCATAATTCAATTTATTTGAGAACTTCAAAAAGATATTTACTTTATTCAATAACAAAAGAAAGATATTTTAATAAGCCTTCTAAGCAAGATATTTTTTACACGTTATTGAATTTAAAGAAAGTTTATCTAATGATATTAAAAATTTAAGTATACCAAAATTAGGGTGTGGTTTGGATAATCAAAATTGGAACGAAATCAATTTGATGTTAAAATATATTTTCAATAATACCGATATATTGATAACCGTGTACAAATTACCCGAGAATGAAATTAATCAAATTGAACTTAATATTAATGAATCAGAAAATACAAAACATTTTAATGAGTTTATGGAAAAGTTTTATGATGAATTGAATAATCAAGATAAGAAGGACGATGACACTCAGTCCTTAGTTGTTGAGGTAGGCGACGCACAACAGCAAGTCGAGATGAACGATGACGACACGCCAAGTGATAATGACATGACGATACATTCAAGTAACGAGCATCCTATCATCGGAATACCGATAGTTGAATGTCCTGTGAATTACGGTAAAAATCAAATTATTATTGCCGAAATCGATCATAACCCAAAGCCAGTAATTATTAAAAAATTGTATGATAATAAAAAAATGCGATTTTTAGTAGTTTTCCAAAAATAATTATAAAAACGAAATGATAAATTTTATTGAAGAATATATTGTTCCGCAAGTCAAATATCACATTTATTTTCAAAATGATTTGTATGAAAATTTTAGTAGAATATTACAAACTTATTTTAAAAATTCTCAAATTAAATTAGTAAAATGTACCACGTATTTAATTGACGTCATTGATGATGAAGAGATCATGCAAATTATTTCTAATTACCATTGTAGCAAAACTAACCATAGAGGAATTGATGAAACAGAAACGCGAATAAAACGACAATATTATTGGCCTAAATTAAGAAATTCTATCCAGTCATTTATGAATACATGTAAAATTTGTCAAATTACAAAATACGACAGAAAACCCCTCAAAATAAAATTAAACGTGACACCTACAGCCATAAGACAATTCCAAATTTTACATGTAGATAGTATTACATTAGAGCAAGCAAAATTTTTGACCATTGTAGATTCATTTTCAAAATATGCACAAGCATACATGTTAAATTCGAAACAAGGATTAGAAGTAGTTAATAATTTAATAAAATTTTTCACACATCATGGAATCCCTGAACAAATAATTTCGGACAATGGATTAGAGTTCAAAAATTCAGTGGTCAAAGAATTATTGGCATTACATAAAATCGATATACATTTCATTAGCTCTCAACATCCAGAGTCTAATGGTATAATAGAACGATTCCATTCAACACTCATAGAACACCTAAGATTATTCAACAATCAGAAAGAATATAAAACAGAACCCATAGAATCAAAAGTTAACTACGCCTTATTAGCTTATAATAATACGATCCACTCAGTCACCAAATTGAAACCATGTGAAATTGTAACAGGACATTTAGATACGAATTCTCCACTAAATATTGACTTAGAAAAACAGCTTTTGAATAATTATATAGAAAATCATAAGAATAAAACAAAATTATTATATGGAACAATTAAAGACAAAATTCAACAGAACAAAAAAAAGGTAATAAGTAAATATAATGAGAATAGAGAAGAATTACCAAATGTACCTGAAAAGGTTTACGTAAAAAATAAACAAAAGCAACAAAAAACTAAAAATAAATATAAGGCTGAAAATATCGTAGAAGTTAATAAGAAACTTAAAATTGGGAAAATTAAAACAAGTCATGGCAACACCACAGAAAAAATTCATTTTTCTAATATAAAACGTCCTAAACAAAATACTCATCCTTCTCAACCGGTTCCAGGTTGTTCGCATTCGGACAAGGAACAATCATTAGGAACATAACAGAAAATCTTGGAGTTCTTCCCATCAACCTCGGTCCTGCCAAGCTCGAAAAGACTACTCACACATTCATACACTATAATAATCTTGAACCACTATTGAACCAATACAACGGCTTAAATATGCAATATTCTACATTGAAAACAACTATTTCAAATAATTCTCAGTATTTTAACGAACTTAGAAATTTTGATAAAATATTAGAATTTATTAGGACAAATATAGAGACAAAAATTAATAATATAGGATTTCATGTTTGTGTGATATGTTCAAGATGATAGGGTTGGCAACATTGTATTATGAGAATTAGTGATGACAAATTGTGAATAAAAAGCCTTAGTAAATACTAATAGTTTTATGCATAAATATCACTTAAATACATGCAACAATACAACACATGGTGTCAGGTTACTTCCAAAAACGGAAAGCGGTAATAGAACCTAGTGAACTCCCGGAAAAAAATAAATACATGCACAGAGACGCAGCCGAAAGAAGTGAGGTTAGAAAAAAGACCGGGAAAGGTGAGTGTGAAAATTTATTATTTCAAAGGAAAATAAATAAGTAATAATGGCCACAGCAGAAGAAGTTAATGCTCTGCGGACGCAGCTTCAACAAATGCAAGCATTGATAAATAGTATTCAAGCTCAGGTACCACCTGCACAGAATGCAAATACTTTATGCGGAGTTATTCCCATGCCAGAAAAGTTTTCATTCAATAGATTGGACTGGATAGAATGGAAAAAGACGTATGAAAGGTACAGAATAGCAATGAAAGTAGATAATCTTGAACAAAAACAACAGGTTAATCATTTACTGTTGCACATGGGTCTGGGAGTCAACAGACTTTTGTCAACATTACAAAAGACAGATAACGATCTGGAAAGTTACGAAGAAACAGTGAAATTATTCGATGAATACTACAACAACAAGTCAAATAAAATTTTCAATAGAGTAAAGTTTAATCGAAGAGTTCAAGGCGACAACGAAAAAGCAGAAGAATTCGTGGCTGATGTTATTGAAAAAGCAAAATCGTGTCAATTCGGTGATCTAGAAGATGAATTGATAAGAGATCGTCTGATAGTAGGCGTAAAAGACGGAAAACTTTCCGAATCCATGCAGATGGATGATAGAATCACGAAGGAAAAAGTGATTGATAAAATTCTTCAAAGTGAAACGATTAGAGAAGGATCGAAAGTTATAAGAAATGGAGAAGAAAACAATAAACAAATCGACAGAGTTGTAAAGAAGAATTTTCAATCGAGCAGAAAATATAATGCATCAACGAAGAAATATGAAGGCAACAGCCGAAGTAAACGAGTTGAAAAAATAAATCAGTGTACAAGATGTGGTGGAACACCTCACAAATATCAAGAATGCAGAGCTGCTAATGCAAAATGTAACAAATGTCATTGTAAAGGACATTACGCAAAAATGTGCCGCACGAAAAAGGTAGACAATTTAAATCGAGACCAGGAGGAAGAAGAATCCGACAGTGATTTGGAATGGTTACAGGATGAAATATCAATAAAATCTGGTAATCAAAACAAGAAAAAACCATGGTATGTAAAACTTAAAATAGATAAAGCTTTAGTAAAATTTAAGATAGATACAGGAGCAGATGCTACTGTTCTAAAATTGGATGTTCTTAAGAAACTTCCAGGTAAAATTCCCATTTACAAAACAAATGCGGAGCTAATTGGTCCTGGTAAAAAGAAAATAGATGTAGTCGGGAAAGTATTTCTACCGGTTGAATATAACGATCGCTCAGAGAAGATAAAAATGTATGTCGTAGATACCAAGGAGAATTTATTAGGAAGAGCAGAACTGGAGATACTGAAGATAGCGAAATTTGAGAATCAACAACTGAAGATCAAGGGAAAAATGATCGACGAAACAACTGAAGAACTCAATACTCACACAATCAAAGAAAAGGTATTAAAACAGTTTCCACAAGTATTCTCTGGACTAGGAGAATTCAAGAATGAAATGCATCAAATTCGTATTAAAGAAAACGCAGTTCCTTATGCAGTAAGTACTCCAAGACGAATTCCACTACCGCTACATGAAAGTCTACGGAAAGAACTTTTGAAAATGCAAAAGAATAACGTAATTGAACCAGTGGAAGAAGCAACTGAATGGTGTGCTCCTCTAGTCGTGGTGCCGAAAAAAGGTAACAAAATTAGAATTTGTACCGATTTTACAGAGCTGAATAAATATGTAATTCGAGAAAGATACCAATTACCATCAGTGGACGAGTCACTAACAAAATTAAGTAATGCTAAATTATTTACCAAATTTGATTTAAATTCTGGATTTTGGCAAATTCCATTAGAAAAAGAATGCCGACATTTAACAACCTTTATTACACCTTTTGGGAGATTTCAGTACAAAAGACTACCATTTGGTATAACCAGTGCACCCGAAGTATTCCAAAAGAAAATAACAAAAATTCTAGAAAATATAGAAGGAACCCTTGTTCACGCGGATGATCTGTTAGTTATAGGACAGACACAAAAAGAGCATGATGAAAATATCAAAAAGGTTTTAGAAACTTTGAAATCACATAACGTAACATTGAATTTAGAAAAATGCCAATTCAATATGAATGAAATAGATTATTTAGGTCATACGGTGTCAAAAGAAGGTATTAAACCTAACATTAAAATAGTAGAGGCTATAATAAAATATCCTATACCAAAAAATAGAAAGCAAATAAGACAATTCTTAGGACTTGTTACATACGTAATGAAATTCCTACCGGACGCATCAGAGAAAACTAAGAAACTAAGAGAACTAATAAATGAGAAAAATGAATATATTTGGTTGAAAGATCATGAAGAACAATTCAACAACCTAAAAAGAGAAATAGCAAGAGCGCCAATTTTAGCAATGTTTGATGTTACAGCGGATACAAGAGTATCAGCAGACGCTTCGTGTTATGGATTAGGAAGTGTATTAGAACAAAAGCAACAAAATAATACGTGGAAGCCAGTTATGTTCTGTTCAAAATCATTAAGTTCTACCGAAAGACGATATGCGCAGATAGAGAAGGAGGCACTAGCCATCACATGGGCGTGTGAACGTATGGAAAAGTGGTTAATAGGAAAAGATTTCGAAATTAATACGGATCATAAACCGTTAGTGCAGATTTTAGGACAGAAACCAATATCTGAGTTAACCCCTCGTCTACAAAGATTTAGAATGAGATTGATGAAATTCAGATATAATATAAAATACATTCCGGGCAAAGAGTTAAGAGTAGCCGATGCACTTTCAAGAGCACCAACCAATGATGGACAAGAAGATCCAGATGTTTTAGATTGCGAGCCTATAATAATAAACAGCGTAGTAGAAGAATTCATCAGTGAAAATCATGTAACTAAAGGAAATATTATCAAGGCCCAAGAAGAAGACATTTCCATCAAAAAGGTAATAGAATACACAAAGAATGGTTGGCCAAAAAGGTTTGATCACATAACTACTCCTTTCGCAAAACATGCTTCAGAATTTACAATAATAAATGGAATGCTGATGTTCAACAATCGAATTGTGATTCCGAAGAGGTTTAGACAGCAATATCTAGAAAATCTACACTCTGGTCATCTGGGAATCGTGCGATCGAAGCAACGCGCGCGAGAAACAGTTTGGTGGCCAAATATTAACAAACACATAGAAGATCGAGTTCTAAATTGTGAAACGTGTAATATCGAAAATAAACCTCGTGTCGAACCATTTTTAAGTTTAGAAACTGAACCATTACCGTGGGCGACAATCGGTGTCGATTTATTCGAGTATAAGGGAAGAAACTTTGTGGTCGTTGTGGACTATTACTCGAAATTTATTGAAATAGAACAATTAAATAATATTAGAAGTGAGAACATTATCAACGTTTTAAAAAATATGTTTGCGCGATACGGTGTACCAAAAATAGTGCGAAGTGATAACGGGAGACAATTCGAGTGTTCGGAATTTCGAAATTTTGCAGCCACTTACAATTTCAAATGGGTATCTAGTAGTCCATTTTACCCTCAATCCAACGGACAAGCGGAAGCCGCTGTCAAAACAGCCAAAATGATTCTAAAGAAGAATCCCAATGACATGCAACGTGGATTGTTAGCTTATCGCAATACTCCGTTACCATCATGTGGAGTATCACCAGCAAAACTTTTAATGGGACGAAATTTGAGAGAAGGGTTCACTGTTAATGAAAAATATCTTTATCCTCAATTGCCAGATCACAAAAGAGTAAAGAAGGCATTCGATAAAGAAAAAACACGTCAGGAGAAGCAGTATAATAAAAGTCATCGTGTTAGTCCAACATCTCCATTAGAAGAAGGTCAAGCAGTATGGCTAGTTAACGAAAGAAAGAGAGGAAGAGTAGTACGAGAACATTCAACGCCAAGATCGTACATAGTCGAGGCAGATGGATCATCAATTAGAAGAAATCGCCGTGATCTCCAACCAATCCCTAAACCAGCCCCCAGCCAAGTTCAACAAGCTACGGGAAGAGATCAAAAGGAATTAGAAGGAAGCCTTAGACGAAGCAGCCGACCTCACCAAATTCCCTTAAAGTTTAAAGAATATAAAATATATTAAACTTATATAAATTAAAAATTATTAAAAAGTATCACAACTAATTTAAGTTTTTGCAAGTAATTTGAAATACAATATATTTGTAATTTTAAGAAAAGGGGATGTGTGATATGTTCAAGATGATAGGGTTGGCAACATTGTATTATGAGAATTAGTGATGACAAATTGTGAATAAAAAGCCTTAGTAAATACTAATAGTTTTATGCATAAATATCACTTAAATACATGCAACAATACAACACAATGTTGATCATTATAGAATTAAACGAGGATTAGTGGATGGATTAGGGACTATATTTAAAGCGATAACCGGAGATTTAAACGCTGAAGACGGGAAGAAGTATAACGAAATGTTAGCACATATGCAAGAAAATGAACATAATTTGGAAAATCAAATTAAATTATCTTATTCAGTAAATCATCAAATAATAAAAAATTTTAATAACACAATTTTAGATATACAGCATAATGAGGAAATATTGAAATCAAAAATTTTACAACTTTTTGAAATTATAAATAATATGCATTTTCAAGATATTCTTTTTGCGAAAAGTATTTATGATCAGTTTATAATATTGTATAGTTCAATTTTAAATGTCTTACAAGATGTAGAAAATTCGATTACTTTTTGCAAGTTAAGAACTTTACATCCCAGTATAATTCATCCCATGGAATTACTCGCAGAATTGAAAACAATCTCTAAATTCTACCATTTACAATTACCATTCGAGCCTCGACAAGAAAATTTATTGAACATAGAGTCCTTATTGAAAATAAATTGTAAAATTGAAATGACTCAGATAATTTATTTTATTTCCACCCCTATCAATTTTGAGAAGGATTTTGAACTTTATTACATGTACCCGATTCCAACTAAACATGATTTTGGATTTATAACAATAATTCCGAATAGTAGATTCCTTTTGAAATCTGATAAAGAAATTATACCTCTGAATGATATGTGTGATCTCGCAAGAATATTTCAGTGCCCTAACAAGTATCACGCCCACTTCCCTACGATGTGCGAACAAGAATTATTCCAAAATCAAACTTCAAATCATTGCCATTATACAAAGATCAATTTATTAGAGAATCACGTGGAGGTTATTCCAGAAATTAATAAATATTTGGCCGTTTTTCCAAAAGAGGAAAAAATTACCATTCGATGTCAATCAGAAACAACCATTCAACCTTTAGAAGGGATATATTTAATAAATAATGAAGGCGATTGTAAAATCTATTTTCGTCAACAAAAATTGGTATTCCAAAGTAAAACATATGGTCAACCATTATTAATTAAATACCAAGATTTTACCACAGAAAGTAACTAATTTTTCCATCAATCTGAACCCATTGAAATTGAATGATATATCATTTAATCCAATTGTACCTGTATTTCAAGAACCAGCCAATATGCATATCCCCAGTATGTGGTCTATTATTTTATATGATATCATCGCCATCATCGGTGGGTACGTAACGTACAAGCATATAAAGAAGAAAACGACAAGAAAATTCACCTCTGAGAAGACATCCAACAACCCTGAAGACATCGAGCTACAACTACCCCGTGAAGCTCGAATTTAAGGAGGGAGGAGTTATAGTGTTGATTCTTAGTGATTCAGTAACTATTTTGATGATACCACAGAACGTGACATTTCCCCCTTCATAGTTTATATAAGACCATTGCACTAGAGAATAAGACATTCTGTATTCACATTTGTTAGAATTAGTAACAAAGCTTCATATTATACACATAGCAACCATATTGTACTTGTACTTGCAAGAAATAAAGTTTTTAAAAAAGCGATCGATCAATCAAGAAATCTAAGTTATATATATATATATATATATATATATATATATATATATATATATATATATATATATATATATATATATATATATATATATATATATATATATATATATATATATATATATATATATATATATATATATATATATATATATATATATTCCTGAAACATCACATATTAATAATCTGGAGATACTCACATCTTTCATTAAACAATATTGTGTTGATGAGCAGTTCATATTAATAATGGGAAACTTCAATATTCCTAATTATTATAATGCTAAATCATCCAGTACTGTACGGCAGCATCTCATCAACACAATATTGTTCAATGGAAGATGTGAGTATCTCCAGATTATCAATATGTAAAGTTTCAGGAATATATATATATAACTTGACAATCGATCTTTGATAACTTTGTTTTTAAAAATAATATTTTATTATTTATTGCAACTAGATGTTGCTTGTTACAAGACTGATTACAAACTGAACTTATTCTAAATGACATGCTACAAGAAAATTATGTTTAAAGAGTAATGTTACATTCTAGAAATGCATGCTTAACAATAATTATATACTAGCTAAGGGTTTTCTGCCTAAAATGGAGCCTCTTCTGGTAGGCGGATATCCTTTTTCTCTAGGAGTGAGTTCGAAGTTGGTCTTCTTCTCAAGTAGAAGAAATGCAATAAAACATTACTGCAAAAATCCCTAAATAAAGTATAACAGTCCATATGCTGAAGATGTGAAAATTTGATTGTACATCACTAATAATTGGTATGGAATTAATAGGAATTTCTTCTAAATTCAAAGATTTTAAATTTATAGTTAAATTTGATTTCTTGCTACTTTTCAATTCCATTCTGACATTGTTAATCACCAATGGTTTACCGATTGTTTCACTTTTGTAAGTTAATAACTGATTTTTGAAATACACTTCACATTTGTCATTTTCAATTAGGAATATACCACATAACACCTTCGTTTCTACACCTTGCTGACACTTCATTCCGATTCTTTCTTCCTCAGGAAATACAGCTAAATACTGATTGATTTCGGGAACGATTTCAACCTGGTTTCTTTTGATTTCTAGCTTGGTATACTGGCATTGATTGGAATCGTCTTCAAGTAGTATTTGACTTTCGCATTTTGCATTATTATGCGTTTGAAATGTGTTGGGACATTGGTAGATCTTACTTTTAACACAAATGTCATCAAGAGGTCTAATTTCATTATCCCTGGATTTTAACAAATACCTAACATCAGGTATTATTGTGACAAAATCTGATTCGACTCTAGTAGGTATTGAATGCAAATAATAAAGATTAAATTGTTTTTCGAAATTTATTGGTAACGAAATAAAATAAATTATTCGTGGATGTTCTATTTTGCAATTAACTGAAATTACTGATTCGAAATCCAATATATTATCAAGTTTTAGCTCAAATGGTAATTGATTAGGATAATAATTAGCTATTTGTTTCAATTCTGAAAATAATTCTTGTGGTTTAATTATACTGGGATGCACTGTCTCCAATTTACAAAATGTTATTGAATTTTCTATATCTTGCAAAACATTTAATATGGTGTTATATATTATGATGAATTGATTATGCAGATCTTTTGTCATAATTATCTCATCTAATTCGATTTTATTCATCATAAGGTGATGTAAATATTCAATCTTTGATTTTAAGAGCACCTCGTTGCGTTGAATATCTTGAATTGTACCATTGAATTTTTGTATGATTTTACCACTCAAACTATAAGCCATACTGATTTGATCTTGTAATTTTCTTTCATTATTTTGTAGATGTTCTAAGATATTGTTAAATCTCTTCCCATCTTCCGCGTCCAAATTACCAGTAATAGATTTGAATATTGTTCCTAAACCATCGATAATTCCTCTTTTATTTCTTTTATTAACTGAATGTATTTCTATATTCTCAAATTTTTCATCAATGCCTGTTCGCAGGAATTTTATTATTCTCTTGTAATTAGCTAATTCATTATCATAAATAGTATTATTCGAAATGGTTGAATTTAGATTTTGATATTGTATATTCAAATCATTGTATTCGTCATATAAAGGTGTTAAATCATAATAATGCACGAATGTGTGCTTCATTCGTTCCAATTTTGCTGGTCCCAAATTTATTGGTAGTATCCCTAAGTTTTCGGTCACGTTTTTAATGTTTACTCCTTGAGCGACTGCGAACAACCTGGAACGGGTTTAAATGGATAAGTTTTCTTTTTCGGACGTTTTATATTCGAAAGGTGAATATTTTTGTTAGTATTACCGTGCCGGGGCTTTATTTTTGCAGTTTTTAATTTCGTATCAATTTCTTTCGTGAGCTCGGGTTTATATTTGTTCTTTGTTTTCTGTTGCTTCTGTCTATTTTTTACAAATACTTGCTCGGGAATATCAGGTAAACTTTCTTGGTCTTCATTTTGTTTAGTTATAACTTTATCTTTATTCTGGATAATTTTGTCATTAATTTTTTGATAAAGTATTTTCATTTTATTCTTATGTCCAATAATATAATCATTTATCAATTGTTTATCTATTTCCATATTAAATGGTGAATTAGAATCTATATGACCAGAAATTATCTCAATAGGTTTTAATTTTGTAACAGAATGTATTGTGTTATTATATGCCAATACTGCATAATCGATCTTAATTTCAATTAATTCATTTTTGTATAAATCTTGATTATTAAAAAGACGAATGTGTTCTATGAGTGTCGAGTGAAAACGTTCTATTATGCCGTTAGACTCTGGATGTTGCGTACTTATAAAATGAATTTTAATCTTGTGAATTTCTAATAATTCTTGCAAAACAGAATTTTTAAATTCTAATCCGTTATCTGATATTATTTGTTCTGGAATAGGATGATGCGTGAAATATTTCACCAATTTATTTACCACTTCTATACCTTGACCAGAACTCATTTTATACGCTTGAGCAAATTTAGAAAACGAATCTACTATTGTTAAAAATCCAGAATTTTCTAATGTTATTGTATCTACATGTAAAATCTGAAAAGGTTTTATTGCAGTTGGAGTTACATTAAATTTCAATTTCAGAGGGTTCCTATCATATTTGGTAACTTGACCTAATTCACATTTATTAATAAAGGTTTGAATTGATTTTCTCTGATTGGGCCAATAATATTTTTGTTTTATCCGAGTTTCAGTTTCGTCTATACCTCTGTGATTCGATTTCCCTTCGTGATAATTTTGGATAATTTCAATAATTTCATTTTCATCCATCACATCTAATAATTTCTCAGTACATTTAATCATTCTAATTTCAGAATTTTTGAAATAATTTTGTAAAACTACACTAAATTTTTCATACAACGGGCTTTCAAAATAAAGATGGTACTCAACACGTGGTACTATAAATTCTTTCACAAAATTAATTATTTCTTGTTGGTAATTATTCTTTGATATTTGTAATGAAATTCGTTGCTTATTGTCGTGAAGTCTAGTCAAAATGGGGTTTGAAGGATCATACTCAACTTCTGTAATAATTACTTGATTTTTTCCGTAATTTACCGGACAATCAACAATGGGAATACCGACAACGGGATTTTCTGTATTTGAATGAATTGTTGCACCGCTATCGTCGACTTCGTCAATAGGAAGGTTTTGATAATTTTTATCTACCTCAACAATTAGTGAGTTACATTCATCATCATTAGTTTTGTTCTTTAATTCTTCATTGAAATCATTGATGAATTTTTCAAGTGCTATCATATTTTCTGTTTCGTTAATGTAAAGGTCAACTCGTGAAATTGATTCAGAATCTAACCCTGTATATACGGTTATCGCGATGTTTGTTTTATAGAAAACATACTGAATCATTGTTTTAATATCAACCCATTTTTGTTCATCTCTGCCACATGAAATTTTAGGGATACAGATTTTTTCGATGTTATGTTTCAAACAAATATTTTTAAAATTTAATAATGTATAAAATATATCTTGTGACGTGGGTTTATCGAAATATCTATTCTTGGTTATAAGATACATAATGAATCTATTCTCATCTTTCAAATAAACTAAATCATATAATTTAGGATTCTGATTTTTCAATTTATCAACATTCTTAAAAGTTTCTTTGAATTTTCGTGCTACTCCTTTGAACATACCAAGGTCTTTACTAACGCAATGGGCTAAATTACTGTCTGATGGTGAATTAAATAAATCATCATTTACTTCTATTATATTTACAATATAACTCAAATTTGTCTGCCTATTATTTATATAATTTTGATATTCGGTTAATTTTTCATTTTCTAATAAATTTTCTGAATTATCAATTTCTTGTGGGATTCGGCTGAGAGCATCTGCATTAGTATCTAACTTGCCCTTTTTATAAACGATTTCGTAGTCGAATTCCTCTAATTTTAATCGCCATCTTATTAATTTCTGACTACACTATCGGAGTGAAAAAAGCCACTGAAGCGGTCTATGGTCAGTAATAATAGTAAATCTACGTCCAAAAATATACGGCCTGAAGTATTGCGTTGCCTAAACGATCGCTAATAACTCGCGTGCTATTCTTGAATAATTACTTTCTGATATGTTTAAGGTTCTACTAGCGTATGCTACCGGTTTATCGCTTCCAATAGGGCCTTGTGACAAAATTGCTCCTATAGCTACATTACTAGCATCGCATGTTAAATTAAAAGGTTTGGAAAAATCCGGATACTGAAGTAACGGTTCACTGATTAATAAATTTTTACAAAGCTCAAAGCATTCTACATATGGTGGATCGTGTATGTTAATTACAGTATCTTTTTTTAAGCATTTAGTTAGGGGTTTGGTCAATTTTGCAAAATCCTTAATAAATTTGCGATAATATCCTAACAAACCTAAAAATCCTTTTATCTGTTTTGTATTTTTCGGGATCGGATAATTTTGAATGGCAATGATTTTATTGGGGTTAGGTCTAACTCCAGAAGGTGTGACAATATGTCCTAAGTACGCAACTTCCTTCTTTAAAAATTCCGATTTATCTAACTGAATCTTGAAATTTGCCTTTCTCAATCTATCAAAAACTAATTTCAAATTCTCTACGTGTTCCTGAAGACTTGTGCTAAAATTATAATGTCATCTAGATACACGAGACATTTTTGATTGTTTAACCCTCTTAAAATGTGATCCATAACTCTTTGGAAGGTAGCAGGGGCGTTCTTGAACCCAAATGGCATTCGCAAAAACTCGTAATGACCATTTTCTGTATTGAATGCTGTTTTAGAAATGTCGTCGGGGTGCATCTCGATTTGATGGAATTCTGATGCCAAATCTAGCGTTGTAAAATAATGGCAACGTCCTAATTTATCTAATAGGTCATTGATATTCGGTAAGGGATATTTGTCACCGATTGTCTTATCGTTTAATTTGCGGTAATCTACAACAATTCTCCACTTACGTTTGCCTGATGCATCCTGTTTCTTAGGAACCACCCAAATCGGTGAGGACCAAGGAGAATTTGACGGCCTAATGATATTCTGCTCTAACATCTTTTGAATTTGATTATTGACTTCCTGTTTATGAATTTCAGGGTATCTATAAGTTTTCGTGTAAGTGGGGATTTCGTCTTTAGTCTTAATCGTGTGCTTAATCTCGTTTGTGAATGAAAGCATTTGTTTATCTAAATGAAATATATCAGAGTATTCTTTAATCAATTTTGTTATAGCAAATTCTTCCTCTGAATTCATATGATTTGTTCTAATTTTTGAAATATCAAATTTAATCTTTTCTGTTTGGAAAAAATTTAAATTGGAGTTTGAACCAGAATAAGATTCATAATTATTATCAAATAATTCGACATTAATTGGTTTTAATACATCGATATGAATATTGTCATCTGTTGGGTTTATTATTGTACAAACAGCATAGTTATTTTCCGCCTTTGTGATACACGATGGTATTATAAAATTTTTCGTTTCAATTTTTGGAATAATTATATCACCTGTCTTTATGCTAACCTTTATTTTAACAACCTTTTCTGATTGTGATTCTAAATAAATTTTGTCTGACGTAATAACAGTGTTAGAATTCTGTTCATCATCTATAATATTCAAGTTATTATTTGGAATTACATTATTCTGATTTGACTCAAGATAGTGAATTCTAATTTTCGAATTTGGAGTTATTAAAATACTATTATTTATGTCAATAACAGGTTTTATTAATTTTATATTATCTAAACCCAATAACAGATCAAATTTATCATGAAAATTAAACATGTGATATTTTAAACAAACATTACCATCTTTTTTTAAATAAAATATTTTAGAAATAGGTATGAGAGTACTAAATTGTTCTATCGAAGTTCCGTGTGCTGATGAAATTCGAAACGGATCTTTAAAAATACTACTTTTGAAATATTTATAAGCAATATTTGGTTTTACAAACGATTTTGTACTACCCGTATCAATTAGAACTTTTAAATTATTTCCAGGTAATATAATAAACAATAGTGTGTTTGGATTGTTAGTCAGATTAAGCAATTCTATATTGTGTGTAGTTTTCCAAGGCAGTTTGCACTAAAAAATTATCGGTTTCAAAGTTCATATCTTCTTGGAATTCAATGTTGGGTTCATTCACATACTCAGAGACGTGTTCTGTTTCGGAAATATGATTCTCGGATTCTGTCACGTCTTCGCTGTCTATGTTATATAATTCCTCCGAAATAATGTTTTGTCTAGGTTTGAAACTTTGATATCTTTGGGAAGGCCCTGCTTTTGGTTGATGAGTATTATTTGTAGAAATACTCATGGGAGTAGGCTTAGGATAATTTTGCGTGAAGTTCTGATTTTGAGGGGGAATTTTATTTCTTGCGAATTTTGTCTATAATTTCTATTGAATGGTCTTTGTGGATTTGGAGAATAACTTGTTAAATATAGTGGTCGCGGTCCACCAGGTTTTTGTACAATTTGTTTTGATGGTGGTTTAAAATTGAAATTCTGTACTCGCGGTTTCTGGGATTCTCCAAATTGAAAGTCATTAGTTAACATACTCAATGCAGAGTTTAAATTCTGAGGATTTTTCGTACGCATGAGTTGTCCAATAGGCTCTTTAAGTCCGCGTAATAATACTCTCAAAGCAAAATTTTGAAAGTATGGAATCAAAACTGCTTGTTCTACTGATGTTGAACCTAGTTTCAGACGGGAGATTTGAAGATTTAAAAAATGTTGTAATTTGTTATAAAAATCAAATGGATTCTCATTTTGTGACAGTTTTAACTCAGTCATTTTAATAGCTAGAGTAAAACTATCTCTTTTATCAGTATAAGTATTAGTTAGGGCTGCTTTTAACTCTTGCCAATCAGTAATCGTACGACTCGCGATATTTTTCGCTGCGTCGCCCTTAATCTTTGATAAAATAGTTGATATCAAATATTCATTTTGGAAATCTGTGACATCATTTTTATTGAAAAATTTAGTTGGCAATTTTTCACAGATTTCTAGAAATCTTGGTAAGAGTTCGCGCTCTCCATGGAAATCTGGTACCATATCGAGGTACTCTTTTTTCAATGCAGGGGTAGTCATATTTGTTTGACTGATAATTAATGTGGGTGGTTTAATAGAAGATTTAATAACAATTTTGTTATTTGAAATAGTTTGTGACGACTCTGTGTCACTATTAGAGCCGGAGTCAGAATCAGAACTTGTATCAGATGAAGCGAAATTAGAACTTAGAGACATATGCACTTACAGCAAGATCAGCGTCTTCATGTCCGTTGAAGATGGATGCCTGTGAAGTGAGCCCCAGGTAATTTCTGCGAAGCTGTTTCCGATGTCCTCTCGGTCACGATGCTGCGGTCCTGATGTGCGGTTACGGTCAGGAACAGTTGTTACGAAGTAGTAGATCCATTCTTTATTTGATTGCCGTTGAATCGTTGAAACGAACCAAATCTATATACGTTAGATTTGTTTTGGCAATCCTACCGACTGCGCCACTTAACAATCGATCTTCGATAACTTTGTTTATAAAAATAATATTTTATTATTTGTTGCAACTAGATGTTGCTTGTCACAAGACTGATTACAAACTGAACTTATTCTAAATGACATGCTACAAGAAAACTATGTTTAAAGAGTAATGTTACATTCGAGAAATGCATGCTTAACAATAATTATATACTAACTAAGGGTTATATATATATATATATATATATATATATATATATATATATATATATATATATATATATATATATATATATATATATATATATATATATAAGTTTTATATTGAATAATTAAAACTTTATTTTTAAAAAGCAAAGATTTTATTGAAGAGGCAAATGCTTAAAACATATGTCTTTTAATTACAATGATAAAACACGATCTAAGCTCTTAGGATAATCTTACTGCATTTTTATAGTATTTTAACACGTCTTATGCTACGTCACAAATTCATAAAAATAGGAATGGAATTGCTGATACAATAAACTATGAGTTCACGTAACTTATTGAGATTACTTTGATAATAATGTTATTTCTGAAAGCGAGTCGCACACCACCTCCTCGCGTAATATTAAGGTCTGAAAAATTTCTGTCTTTTCTATAAACACTATAATAAGGTGGAAATAACTCGGAATCAAAAATATCAAGGTGCAACCAGGTTTCTGTCAGGCCAATAATATCGAATTCAGAGTCAGATAATGAATAGTAGAGAAAGAGATCACTTATTTTATTATTTATACTACGTACATTTTGATAATAGCAGCACACGTAATATTTAGTGTCACTTTTGGTTATATTGAGGATTGTTCTATTTGGTAGAATTCCAAGCGACAAGTTTGCTTCATTTATGACCTTATCTCTGTGAACTTGTGAAACGCTGATTTTGAAAGGAGAATATGTGTCATATTTAGTATTAAGTTTGACTATCTTGAAGACCTGAATATACATTTTCTTCAAGGGCGGCGAGCACCAACAGATTCACTCTCAAGAGTACGTCAAACTTCTATAGTACTTCTTGAGGAAACAAGTAATTGGCGATTTCTGTAGAAGATTAATTTAATGAGATAGTAAATTTTCTCCTCTGTTCATTCCGACAGTTGGAAAAAATATCACCCCTAAATTAAAACGAATTCGAGAGCATCAATAGAGAGAAAATTACTAAAAAAGGAAAATTCATAGTGAATTTGAAATAAATTTACTCTTACGATATAGGGGGAATAGAGTTGCCGATTAGATATTTGAATGTTTCTGAAGTAGTTTTTCCTATTGAGAAAATGAATTATTTACAATATATAGCAAGGAGGAAATAAAACGAATAATTCGTAAAAGAAGGAATCCGTTTGAATATTTTACGAGAATAGAATTTAGAGAAAGATCTGGATTTCAAAAACAGTGAGTTTTACGACTTCTGGACATGATGCTACGACAAAAAATGTAGCCTTATCTACAAAATTACAACTTCTCTATGCGTTGCGCATTTTTCGTACTGGTACATATGGATTTGTAGCTAGTGATCTAATTAATGAACTGCTCATAGAACTACTGCCGGCAGAGCATTTCATAGGATTGTTAATGCTCTTCTCGCAGTCAAGCCATTATATATTTGTATGCCTTCTAATAATGAAAAATGTTCTTGAAACATTTTATCAATTAGGAGGGTTCCCAAATGTAATTGGAGCAATTGACTGTGTCCATATGCCAATTTTATGTCCAAATGGAGAGCATTATGAGATTTATCAAAATTAAAAAAGAAGTCTCCCCAATTAATACAGAAGTTATTTGTGAAACATCATCAATTTCTGTCTCAATAATTTCCAACCGGTCTCAATTTCTTCGCGATTAAATCGAGATTTTCCTTTCTCAGCCTTCTCCAAATCTTTCAATATTATTTTAAGATGATCCAAAGATTTTGGTGAATTTGCTTCTGAAATAAACTCTATTTGTATTTTTCTCCTACCAACTTTTTTCTTTTTCAATACAAAAGTGTCATGTTTTTAGCGCATTTTTCCGAAAAAAGCGCTATTATATTCACTTTGGCTGGCTGGCTGGCTGGCGTGACGCTGAGATCTCAGCAACTATACTATTTACAGACTTGAAACTGGTACTAAATAAAAGCTGCTGTTTCGTAGGCTTGCACAAATTGCTTTAATTCAAGCTCAGTGATTGTGGAAAATTGGATTATTCAATTACTTGTTTCAAGTGAAACAATGTCCATAGATATCTATGACATTAGGGATATGGCAACTAAAATTTATTAAAGTAGATAAAAATTTAGTTACAACTTTCGCCGCGGGTGTCACTATTATTATGTACAGTTGTCAAATCTGTCCGGGATTCATTCAATGACTTGTTTGACGCGAATTTGAAGCTTATTAGAATGAATTATTATTATTGGATGAAAATTTGTTCACTTTTGGTGTATTTTTTTTTATATAGCTTTGATAAAGATCAAATTATCATTTTAAGCTACAGCACTTGACCTCCTGTCAATCAATAACTAAACAATGAAGATTAAAAGGTATTTTTGAGTTTGTACATGTATAAATTATGTACCTATTAAATAGTCAACTTGAAACTAGTACTAAATGGAAGCTGCTGTTTCGTAAGTTTGCCCAAACTGCTTGATTTCAAGCTCAGTAATTGTAAGAGATGGTAATTTGCGAAATCTCTGAAGTAACAAGCATTCATGAGCTGTCAAAAATGCGCTTTCATCATCTAGATGATTCTTCCATTTTTTATTTTCAATGATATTCACATACTTTTTCATGATTTCGACAAATCATGCTTTTTCCACTTGTGTAATGTTTTTATTTCTTCTCTTCACACTCGTACTACCCGTTACAATCAGAAAAATCCGAAACGATGCTTTACGAATATGTCAGTTTAATAAAACAAAAGTAAATATTATTCACTTTCTATAGTAACTACTCCAGAAGTAATTTTGCGAACAGCTTTTCAAAAATACTACAGAACTATTTCACTCTACTAGTAATTTACATCTGGAGTTAATACTACTATAGTAACATTTAATACAATAGTGATTATGATTTTTTGGTGCTCGCCACCCTAAGTATTCCTCGAAATATTCAGAGGAGACTTCGGGACTGAAGCGGGAGATGAAAAAATGCTCAAACTTGGAAACAGTATTTAATTTTGAGCTTTGAGTATCATATTCAGTGGAATTGCCGAATTTTACTTTATTTCTCATAAAATTCCGTTTATTGACAACAGTAGTGAGATTCGCATTATTTTCAACATCAACTGCATTGCTTTCAGAGGTTACATACGTTATTGGTTCATCAGTAACAATATTAGTGGTAACTATCTTTCGGTTAGGTGTATTTGATGTATTCCTGGTTGAATTCGTATCAGTATTGACACCTGTTGTAATTCCACTGTAAGTTCTTTGTTTTGAATCATCGGCAGATGATGAAGTACGCGATTCTACTTGCTTGTTAGGATCTCTCAATGTACGGTCATGACCTTGTATGTATTTGAAGTTTTTAATCATACGGGTTAAATTTTTATTGATCTCAATGATATTCCTTTTCGAAGATTCAATATCATTATTCAGTTGAATGATTGTTAAGTTTTGAATTTTTATAACATTCATGCATCCCAAAAACATACTAAGTAAATTATTATTGTTGCTCACATTCTCAACTTGATTTAAGTCATTAACAGTGATACACATGTCGCAAATCCACTTGAACTGATGATTTGAGGAAAGAACTGTATATTCAGGTTTCTTGATTTTAGCAGAATTAACATGAAAGAATTTTGTACAAAAACCTGAGCACTGCACAAAACTTTTACCAATAAATTCACTGCATAGTGAGCACTCAACGTCTACATTGCTCGCCATATTGAAATGTTCAGTTTTACATCAAGATATTTCTTCAATTCAGGTGTATACAAAAAAATTAAATGAATATTTCCTGACTTTTCCAGATTTTCCAGGTTATTTCCTATAAAATTTCGGACAGTAAAAAATCTGACGTGGACATCACGTGATTTACTTGTACATCCGTGGATGTATATAATCAAACAGAAAATGTCATCATTTCACGACTAATTGTTTTTGATTTATCCAAAAAATTCTAAAAATCTGTCAAGTAAAATGCGCTTTTAGCCGAGTCGGTTGCTATGGAAACAGTAGGTCTTCATTTTCATGCTACAACATTCCCAAATACTGATTCCCAAGATTCTACGGCTCACAGTTCTAAATTCATACGCCAAATTTAAAAATAAATTCAAACTGAAGTGCACTTCCGGTTATTATTATTGTTATGAAAATAGTAGGCAATCATTCAGATGCTACAGCAGACTGAAATACTAAATTTCGATATTCTACAGATGATCGTTCTGAATTTATGCGGAAAATTCCAAAAGATTGTCAGATATAGTGCACTGCCGACTCAGTCGATCTCAATGAAAATAGGATATGAGCATCTAGAAGACGGTACTATCGTCTTGAATACTGAATTCTAATACTCTACGTTCACTCTATCACAAATTTTATTGTAATTAATTTGTAATCACAGGTTGCAGTACAAATATTCACTTTATCAACTCGTATGATCACAATATCGCGCACAGTTGCTCTTACTGAATCTCGGAATGACTCACTGACTGAATGAATCCCTTTCCCTGCTAACGCTCTTATATACCTAAGCCGACAATGAGCCAACATTCAATTCGTTTGGATGAGCATTCTTCAATTCTTCAAAAGCTTCTTGACTCTCACCGTTCCACTTATATTTCCGATTATTTTCTGTTAAAGCAAACAGCGGCTTGGCGATCAATGAAAAGTTCTTAACAAATCGGCGATAATAACTGGCCAAACCAAGAAAGCTTCTCAGTTCGTGGATGCTGCTGGGGATCTTCCAAGTTTTCACAGTTTCAATTTTCTCTGGATCTGTTTGTACTCCATCACTAGACAACACATGTCCCAAATATTTGACTGTCTTCTGGAACAAGTGACATTTCTTCGCGTTTAATTTCAAGTTGGCTTCTTTCAATCGGTGGAACACTTGTCTCAGTCGGGTCATTTCTTCTTCAAAGCCTCTCCCAAGAACTATCACATCATCAAAGTAGACAAGTGCAGTTTTCCATGACAACCCCTGTAGCACTCTCACCATTAATCGCTCAAACGTACTTGGAGCATTGCAGAGTCCAAAAGGCATGACTGTGAATTGCCATAGACTCGCACAGGACGTGAATGCTGTCTTTTCCTTATCTTTCTCGTTCATTTCAACTTGCCAGTATCCACTCTGCAAGTCTAAGGTAGAAAACCATTTTGAATTTCCAACAGCATCGAGGGTGTCATCGATCCTTAACAGGGGGTATGAGTCTTTCTTTGTCACCTCATTCAATTTCTGGTAATCCATACAAAACCGAGTAGAACCATCTTTCTCTTTCACCAAAACAATCGGAGAGGCCCACGGACTTGTCGATGGTTCAATGACTCCTCTCTTCTGCATGTCGGTTACCAGTTCTTGAACTTCGTCAATCCGGGATATAGGTATTCGCCTTGGGGGCTGTTTTATCGACTGTGCATCTCCAATATCGATTTTATGCTGAACTAGATGTGTGCGCCTAAAATCACTTGAATCCTTAGCAAAGATATTCTGATATTCCAGCAGCAAGTCGCGTAGCTTCTTCTGTTCTTCTGTTAGGTGACTGCTGCTTCTGTTGAATAAATCTTGGAATGTATGACACAGTTCTCTTGAAAATGGAGTTTTCTTGTTGACTTATCTTCAATCTTACGAATCAATGTTACGGCCTCTAATCCAACTAACGGTGTTCCTTTTTTGATATGAAATAGACAATCCGAAACGTTTCGAATTCTAATTACCAGTCGTGAAGATTTTACTACAGTTCTGGCTAGTATAACAGATTCCTAGGCTTCCTGTTCGGACAGTTCTGAGAGTACCACTAATGCAGTATCCCGAAGCATTTCAGCCAATACAATAGCTCTTTGCTCCATATTCCAGCCAATATTCTTTGAAATGGGCTCAAATTGAGCAAAATACTCATCCCAAGATGTCTTGTCATCAAACAGCGTCGGTTTCAGCGTAAAATTAGCTGTAACTTCCCTTTGAGTAGATGCTGGAGCACTTTCCATTCGTAGGGCTACGCCATCACTATTGAGACTAAGGCTCTGCATTTTTTCAGTGACAATAGAGTCTAATTTTGCTTCTAGCTCACGTTTAACTTGCAAAACTTGATGTTCAACTTGCTTAAATTGATTTTCGAATTGTATGACTTGACGCTTTACTCCCATAAGATCCTCATTTATCTCCTGAATCTTACTCGTCATACTTTCATTCTGCTCTGAAATCTTCTTCAACTCTGTAGCCATCTCCTTCGTTGACTGTTTTACTATTTTCATCTCTTCTGCTACAATCTCTTTCACTGACTCAGTTACCTTTATTTCCATGGCCTTCATACCTTCTGTAGATTCGACCATCTTCTCTGCTACGAACGCTTTTTGTTCAGCTGCCGACGTGTTCATGAATTCTATCATCATCTTCAGCTGATCCTGCATCTCATTGGTGGCCATGCTTCTCGTCTGGGGCATTTACATCAGTTCCAACACAATTTAAAACACTTCACAATATTGCAACCTAATCCACTTTTCGTCGTCCGGATCCAAAATTATTTTCACACAATCTCTCGGGATCCCACTTCTGACACCAATTTGTCACAAATTTTATTGTAATTAATTTGTGATCACAAGTTGCAGTACAAATATTCACTTTATCAACTCGTATGATCACAATATCGCGCACAGTTGCTCTTACTGAATCTCGGAATGACTCACTGACTGAATGAATCCCTCTCCCAGCTAACGCTTTTGTATACCTAAGCCGACAATGAGTCAACATTCAATTGCTTAACAATTGTTACTTGACAACCACCAAACATCTAGTGACCATAGCCTGTCAATCATGTCCGACAATTGAACATCGACCTTATCAGTACTAACTAGGATTACAGTTACAGCGGATTTAAATACATAATTATATGACCTAATTACTACAAATATTTCATATTTGTGACAAATCGTTTTTGATTTATGCGGAAAATTCAAGAAATGTTTCAAGTAAACTGCACTTCCGGTTCAGCCAATCGCAATCATAATGCAAGATGTACAACTAGATGTTATAAAATTGCGAATGAAAAATCGCTATAGACCAAGTTATAGAAATAGAGACGTAGAAATTATTTTTTGATCTCACAAATAGATATACAAAATTTGGTCAATAGATGGATTCAATATTGTGCGCATACAAACAGAGAAAACGCTATAGTCGGAGAACTGATGACGAATTTGGAGAACGTATTTTAGGCAAGTTGAAACAACAAGAAAATAATATTTTATTTGGTGAATAAGAATAAGATATTAATTGGTGAATCTAGAAACTTGCGTCTGACAGAGGGTTGGCGGTTATTTCGCTACTCTGCAACCTATAACATTTGCAAAAAAATGAATCAAAAAAATATGTTTTAGGCAACCTGAAATTTTTCTCATCTTCAATTTTAGCATCTAATTAACCCAAAAATAAAAACCCCAGACTGTTTTGAGGTTTTTAAAGTACAACCTGACCCCCATGAAATATTTAATAATCATATCTCAAGAATATATTTTGGGCATTCTGAAATTTTTTTTTGCTCTGGAAACAAAAGATCATTATTCTTATGCTACAATATTCCTAAATACCGATTTCCAAGACTCTACGGCTGACAGAATTGAATTTATGCGCAAAATAAGAAAAAAAAATCAGCTGAAGTGCGCTTCCGGTAGAGTCTATTGTTATGAGAATAGTAGGCAATCATTCAGATGCTACAGCAGACTAAAATACAAAATTTCAATACTCTACGACTGATCATTTCGAATTTATGCGAGGAATTGTAGAAGGCTATCAGGTAAAGTGCACTTCAGGCTTAGTCAAAAATTCCAAAAAAAAATTCGAGCAAAGTGCTGCATTTCCGGTACAGACGATTGCAATCATAATACGAGGTGCATAACTAAATGTTATAGAAATGCCAGAAACGGAATTTCAATATTCTACGACTGATTGTTCTGAATTTATGCGGAAAATTCGAAAAGTCTGTTATATAAAGTGCACTCCCGGCTTAGCCGATTGGCACAAAAATAGAAGATGACTAATAAAATGCTACAGCAATTTCAAATACTGAACTTCAGTATCCTACGACTAACCATTCTGGATTTATGCAGAAAATTCAAAAAAAGTTCCTAATAAAGTTAAGATACAAAATATTTTAACTGAAAAGTCTTCTTTTCCAAAAGATTCTCATGATACATTCTCATTGAAAAAATGATTCCCAATTCATTCTATATTTGTTGATTTTTCTGAAAAATTTCACCACTCCAAAATACTTTATTGTATAGGTAGAGTTCGATCTATACGGTATACTCGAGTCACATGGTCTCTTAGCAACCAATCACAGCCCGAGGAGACAGGCCCTTATCAGCTTACGGTAGCTCTTGATGAACTATCTCTCGCACTTATGGCTACACATGAGATTTTTACGTCACACTCATTTTGAATCTTTATTCGCGTCAGGGAATCATTAAAAACCGTTCAATTCGTCTGGTAAATTACACATACTTTTTATTATTATGTAATGAACATGCTATAAAAATTTCAGAATGCCTAAAGTATATTTTTGAGATATGATTATTGTATATATTCATTAGGGTCAGGTTGTACTTTGAAACCCTCAAAATAGTCTAAGGTTTTCATTTTTGGGTTAATTAGATGCTACAATAAAAGATGAGAAAAATTTCAAGTTGCTTAAAACATATTTTTTTGATTCATTTTTCTGCAAATGTCATAAGTTGCACAGTAGTGAAATAACCGCCAAACCTCTGCCAGACGCAAGCTTCTAGATTCACCAATTAATAAAATATTATTTTCTTGTTGTTTCAACTTGCCTAAAATATGTTCCCTAAATTGGTCGTCAGCTCTTGGACTACTACTTTTTATCTTTTTATTTTTGGACTCACCTATATGTATGATGTTTGTCCGACAAGTGTTAATCAGCAAATCAATCTCAAAGAATTGACATTTTCAGAGCTTCGGATTGGGAATATGCAGCAGAAATTTTGTCGGACAATATCACCACCCAACTTCACTAATGTTTATTTAATAATACTGACAAATTCAACAGAATGTTAATAGTCTAACAAAACTTGTAATTTGACAGGATGGAGATGAGGCTTACGCCGAACGCCGCAATATTTTTGTCAGATGAAATATTGTGAGTGTTTTTGCTATTATTATCTTACGATGAGACTATAAAAGAAAGTGATGTTAATGATCAAGCATAAATCATAAAATTGACGTTTTTTCGGCTGTTCGGTGGAAAATGAGCAGTTTCAAAAAATTTTGCAGATAAAAAAGTTGTCGGACTCATCAGAATGAAGCCTCTTACAAAATTTCCAAAGAGTGTTAATAATCCGGAGAAAGAGGCTCTGTACCGCGGTCTATATTAGACCAGTTTCAAATACAAAATTTCAACATCATATAGACCGCGGTACAGAGCCCCTTTCTCCGAATTATTAACACTCTTTTGAAACTTTGTGAGTGGCTTCATTTTGATGAGTCCGACAACTTTTTTATCTGCGAAAATCTTTGAAACTGCTGCATTTTCTATCGAACAGCCTAAAAAGACGTCGATTCTATGATTTATTCTTGATCAATAACATCACTCTCTTTTATAGTTTAATCGTAAGATAATAATAGCGAAAACACACACAATATTTTGTCCGACAAAAATATTGCGGCGTTCGGCGTAACCCCCATCTCCAACACGTCAAAATTACAAGTTTTGTTAGATTATTAACATTCTATTGGAATTCTCAGTAATATCAAATAAACATTAGTGAAGTTGAGTGGTGATAATGTCCGATAAAATTTCTGCTGCGTATTTTCAGTCCGAAGCTCTGAAAATGTCAATTCTATGAGTTTGGTTTGCTGATTAACACTTGTCGGACAAAAATCATACATATAGGTGAGTATATTTCTTGATCAAACAATATATTGTCCGACAAAAATAGTGCGCCGTTTTGCCAGTCCGAAAATAAAAAGATAAGAAGTAGCATTTTCTGTGTTTGTATGCGCACAATATTGAATCTACCTTTGAACCAAATTTTGTACATCTATTTGTGAGATCAAAAATAATATCCTCTAAATTTTTACGTCTTTATTTCTATAACTTGACCCAGAGCGATTTTTCATTCGCAAAAATGTTTTCTTATGTTTTCTCCACAATATAGTGCAACATGTAAAAAAAGGAATTAAAGAAATATATTGATGTAAAACTGGACATACAATTTGAAAATATCATTATTATAGAGGAAATTTCCAAAGGAAAGCGGAAAATTGGAAGCAGATGTGAAACAAGAAACATAAAAACATGCTTAGAAAAAATTGTTTCAACATTAGAAAACCTATCGAAATGATATTTTCCATACGATTCTAAAATATTGATATCTCCAAAATTTCCAAGAATAATGGGAAAATTTGAAATCAAGTTTTCATAATTTATATGAAAGAATACATGCTTCGGAAGAAAATCGTTTTTGAAGCGAATATTTAATTTAATCAGTATCAGATTCATCCGTTGATGAATTTTCCCCATCTGCACGAAAGCCATATTCATTGTCTTCAGTAGTGCTACTGTCATCCTCATTCTCATTATTATCTGAGTCTGTAATAAAATCTAAAATATGTATTCAAATGAAGTGGAGTATATTTATGAACTAATAACAAGATCACATAGGGTCCGAATCACCAATCGCGATGACACTTGCAGATATGTTTCAAATATGAAAAAGATGGAAAGCGTAGGTATAGAGACTATTGCTAGATAGAAGAAGATTATTCTTTCTACCTTCTATGGTATTACATTGGAGAATATTACGGTACTTATCTTTAGAAATCGATTTCATCATATCATTAGTGACAATTTGCGAAATAAGTTTCTTGAATTTTTTATTAAATATGCAGCAGATATTTTGTCGGACAATCATACCAATGTTTTCTGTATATCATTCCAAAGGCAAAAACATTTGAAATAAATGAGTGTTAATCAGCAAACCAAACTCATAGAATTGACATTTTCAGAGCTTCGGACTGAAAATCTGCAGTAGAAATTTCATCAGACAATATCACCACTCAACTTCACTAATGTTTATTTGATAGTACTGAGAATTCCAACAGAATGTTAATAATCTAACAAAACTTGTAATTTTGACATGTTGGAGATGGGGGTTACGCCGAACGCCGCAATATTTTTGTCGGACAAAATATTGTGTGTGTTTTCGCTATTATTATCTTACGATTAAACTATAAAAGAGAATGATGTTATTGATCAAGAATAAATCATAGAATCGACATCTTTTTAGACTGTTCGATGGAAAATGCAGCAGTTTCAAAGATTTTCGCAGATAAAAAAGTTGTCGGACTCATCAAAATGAAGCCACTCACAAAGTTTCAAAAGAGTGTTAATAGTCCGGAGAAAATGGTTCTGTACCGCGGTCTAATATATTCGACGGGTTTTCAGATTTGTGGGCTACATACAAACATACGCACACACGTGCCGAAATCAAGCCGAAAACCGTCATCATAGATTTAGGGATGCTCAAAACGGACATATTGAAATGTGAATTTTGTCGGTTTCACAATACTTACTTGTACTTTGTACAAGTAAAAACGGTCCTATAATCATACCTACATCATGACAGCCTAAATGTTTACTTTCTCAGGTCGTTGAGTCCTTGTACTATGATATAAGTGTAATTATCCTACTCCAATACATACAATAATGCGAATTAATTTCACCATGTGAATAACAAATTGCGTTGCCCGTAAAAAGTATATTCTGTAGCAAATCCGGGTTATTACAAATATTTTCAAACATTGATATACAAAAAATTATTTTTCGCCCTGTATAACCTGCAACTATGTCTAGTGATTTTGAAAATGGAATGACTTAGAATGCTTTCTCTTCAATAACTTGTGTACAGCTTTTGCTTACACCAGTAGCAATAATATGTTATTATGTATTGACGTTATAATTTAATAGTTTCTCTCCACCGTCAATACATGATTAAATCTATTCCTCTTCTTAGAATCAGGTTGAGCGCAACAATTTTCTCCAAATTTTTCTACTTTTCTGGCACCTGTTGGTCTGTTAGAAAATGATGCTTGAAACAAGTATGACACTAGCCTTAAATTAGAATCGAATGTCGCGTGATACCAACTAACGATTTGTATTTTCTCTTCAATAATGTACAACATTGTAATAAAAGTGTTACGTTAATTGACAAATCTCAAATTCATCTCCTATATTTTATTTTAAAATGGACACTTGAATACATTGCTGTCAAATTTGGAGCCATAGATATTATAAAGCATCTATATTTTACGTTAAAATAAATAAACGGTATATGGATTATTCCAGTATTTTGTCATAAATAGTCAAAAAAGCTCCAAAAGCTGTGAGAATATTCATGTATATTAAGACGCTTTTTAAAATTGACATATCTTTAATTTGTTCACCGATTCATATGAAACAAACAGTTTATGTTAATCCAAGCTTATCTCAATAAATCAGTGAAAACCAATCCAATTTAGTTCAGACATTGTGAAGATAAATGCATTGACGTATACCTAGACCGGTTTGAGTAAATCCTACATTGGAATAAACTGTGTGAAGATAAATCCCAGAATAATAGTCAATATTGGGGGAAATGATAATTACAATCTAGAGACTGATGATGTTAATTTTTTAGAGAAAAACTATATGGATAGCGACGATAAAGAAATTGAGAACTTTTCATACATGGAAAATTTGGATACAGATGACGAATCAGATATAGACGTTAGTGACATAGATAAGCTAAATAATACAATAGTCCAGGCGATATAGGAGAAATAGGGCAACTTACCTGTGTAATTGTTCCAGAAATGTCATGGGGAAGGTCCCTTTTTCAAAGTTTTTTGCTCAAAACTCAAAAACGGTTTGTCCTAGCGAAAAATTTTTAAAATAAAAATTTAAGTTTGATAAATTTCCTATAACTTCACTTCAACACGTTTTTTTTTTTAAAAAATGCATAGTTTCGAAGATATCTGCTCTCAAAAGTAAGCAATTTGTGAAAAAACGCAATTCGCCTCATGTTTTTTGTCAAACTCATCCTTATATCCTTAGTAGATACAGTTTTTTGTAACAAAATACAATGGCTGGTACCACGAGCTCTGTTTTTGGCGATACTAAGAGCGTTGTATCAAGATGTGTTTTAACGCAATTAGAATTTTCCCAAATACTTTAGAAAATAATCTTCAGATACAAATTACAGAAAACACATATATCTACAAAATTTATTTGCATATTTTCCATTAAAATAGCTTGAAATATTTATATTGCCTTAAAACCCTTCTTAAAATAACACTGCTAGTATAGCCAAAAACGGAGCTTGTGGTACCAGCCAATGTTTTATTGATTAATTTATTATGCATGTATGTAAATTAGCTTTTTTGCTGAATAAATATATATTTTTATTATTATAGCTGCTCTTGCGTTAGTTTCACACAGAAACCGTCAAGGATCAAGATGTAGAGCTTCAAGTTTCAGGGTGGATTTAAAGTAAACGTCATAAGTTTGAGGGTAAGTGGTATGACATGTTAAGATTACGAAACTGAAAGAATTCTTCTCAAAATTCGAAAAAAGAAAATTTTTCTCTTCCTAAAGGAACTTTTTGGTTCTGTTGTTTTAATAAATATCAAGTTAAAAATATGCTTACCACAAATTATTCAAAATTAGTTCTATAAGATATCATTCTTCATAATTGAATTAAATAGTGTTCTTAACGGAAATAATTGTGTAATAGATAAAATATTCCAATTTCTATTAACGGAAGTGTCTGTGAGAAGAAGTGCTTTTGTTCTTTAAATAAATGTATTCTAATTCTGAGTTAGTGATATGTTGATAATTCATGATGAAGTTGAAAATCAGCTAGAACACTATTCATGAAGTTATTAACAAATAATTTTATGTATTTATGTATTAGCAAGGCAGTAACAATCCAATAATTACAAAAGTTCTCAAATACTTCAAATTTGAACTACATTGATACTCTCTTGTATAGTTGTATTTCCACATTTTTCTTCACTAAGGTTTTCAGGAGTTGATTCAACCTTCTCTTTATATTTCCTGAAAGTATTAGAGTCCAAGCACGGAATATTCATGAATGTGAAAAATTTGTTGAGTTGACTCCAACCTATACCACAGTGCACAGCAGCTAGATAACATAAAATAAGGAATCAGACAGATACAAAAGAAAATAAATATTTCTGAAGTAATACCTAATGCAGCTTTTGAGTTGATACTGAAATGGACACTTCGTTTATCAAGAGAAGGTTGTTGGTTGCTGGTTGATACTTGATTGAGAAGAAGACAGTTGTGACATCTTATAGTTAGTTGGGAAGCCATGCCTCGTCGTACCTCATTTTCAATATATTGTAGAGAAAGAGCATCTTTGCATGAAAGGCACCATAGCTGCTCGCCAAGTGTCTCCAATTCAACAATGCGTCGTCTACCTGTAAAAAAGAGATCATTTTCTACATGCATCTCAGTATCGAAAATACTGTTTTCTTCTTTTGCCTAAGCCAAAACTTTCTCATCCGCCCACATATTTGTTGAACAGTTCTTATTTTATAAACACGTTCAGAAACAATTTCATCTGTTCAACCTGTTTAAAAGCTTCCAATCTCAAATTATCAGATAATAAACTGTTATCTAAAACACACGATTTTTTGCATCATTACACCTGTTGCTCACCTCATATTTTCGAACAAAGTGCAGAGTGGTCAGAAATAGTAACTTGCGTGACCTTTCAATGTTTTCAAATGTAACTCAGAATACTTTAAAATCTGGCATATTCCAAAATAAAATCTGAAATCATTTGAAATATTGAATTTATAACTGTAAATTCAATTAGCCAAATATTCAAAGTGAATGACAATAATTGCAGAGTGATCAAAAATAATTGACCATCACGTGACTTGTAAAAGTTTGAATTATGAACGAAGTTATTTTTCACGGAATAAAGTTCATATAGGTAACACATTTGGACATATTCTATTCATATCTTATTCTTTAAAAGTGACACGTATTTTATTAACATCTTGTATGTAGGAATAAAAGAGTATTGTATTTTTCTGTGAAACTTATCAGGTTTTGATTTTTCAAAACAATTTATCAAATTCTATTACACGGTCAAACTGTAAAGGTCACTTTACAGTATCCTGCATTTCTTCAAACCTTCCACTTAGGCTGTATTATAGTATATGGCACTACTGCAGATTCGTTTCTCTGCATGCCATGACAACTTACTTTTCAATAGTATCGCGGCTACAAGTCCGACTATTTGCAGCTTGCTATACCGTACTGAAGAGTCTTGATAAGGACGAAACACGTGTCCACGGTTGCTGCCCCATTCAGAATGATGGTGTGAAAACCAGCTGCTGATTTTGTATTTTTTTATGAAACTTATCAAGTTTTGATTTTTCAACAATTTAATAAAAGAGTGGATGGAGAGTTATATTATCAACTGATATTTTGAATTGAATTTTCATCCATTCAAATTACTGAATTTAAATTATCCATTAGTCGTAGCGACTATAAGAACAATACGGCAAAGAAAATATCTAAACAAGGCGGATCAATCATTTATGATCACCTTTATGATACTATCAATATTTATTTATTGATAGCCTGTAAACTATGCGATTTCGTGTTCATTTCCATGATAAATCATTATCAGAAACGTGTGCTATTTAAAAAGGAAAATCCTTGTATAATTATCTTTCCTTAATTAGATTCGAAACATCGACTGGAAGTCTGTTGCTTTGAGAGAAAAATTTCCCAGAGAGATTCTACTTATAAAATTTGTCTATATGTTAAGACATAATATACCACACTGTACCAGATCTGTCAGTCGGTCAAGTGTTAGCCATCACACGTTCAAAGAAGTGCACTATGTTACATGAATACGATGGTTTAAACATTACCGTATCACGCCAGAGCACACTTGCTTCACCGACACTCGAATGAGTCCAATTCAAAATTTTTATTTTTCACGGTGACGGTGCGGTGTCGGCAGACTAACCTCAATTTTGTTCGAAAATTAAAAGGATATATAAGTCAAAATACGATGGTGACAATGGAATAGTTGATAGAAAAGGTTCGGAAGTTTCTGGTCCTCTATGAGTAAACAAGTAATAAATATAGGAATTCTCCAATTTCCGACTTCTTCTTCTTCCAACACAAGTGCTACAGCTCCAAACTCGCTATTACTGAGAAATTTGAACATTGTATGTGCGTGACCCCGTTAAAATATTAAAACTAACTGAAATTGCTATTGAGCAAATTAACGTCCTCAGGAAAATGGTATTGAAAACAGACGAGCTACGGACAAGTGTGGTATCTAGATGAGCGAGCCGTGGCAAGGCCAACATTCGGAATGGAACGGGTATAATGCGGTATTGGGTCTCTGTCTCGACCTTAAGACGGTTCAATCGATTTCGGAGTTCGTCTATATGATATTTGTTGAATTTCTCAACTACTACATAATTTATCTACCCTCATGTCTAATTTCAATATTGGTAGTTAAATACGACTGATTCAAAGTGACGGGGAGTTTATCAATAAACTTGGGTTCAATTCATTTAATGAATTTCATTGACCTGTGATGATACAAAAAATGGAAGAATCATCTAGATGATGAAAGCGCATTTGTGACAGCTCATGAATGCTTGTTACTTCAGAGATTTCGCAAATTACCATCTCCCACAATTACTGAGCTTGAAATCAAGTAGTTTGGGCAAACCTACGAAAGAGCAGCTTCCATTTAGTACTAGTTTCAAGTTGACTATTTGATAGGTACATAATTAATGCATGTACAAACTCAAAAATACCTTTTAATCTTCATTGTTTAGTTATTGACTGACGGGAGATCAAGTGCTGTACCTTAAAATGATAATTTGATCTTTATCAAAGCTTTATGAAAAAAAAAACACCCAGAGTAAACAAATTTTCATCCAATAATAATAATTCATTCTAATAAGCTTCAAATTCGCGTCAAACAAGTCATTGAATGAATCCCGGACAGATTTGACAACTGAACATAATAATAGTGGCGCATGCGGCGAAAGTTGTAACTAAATTTTTATCTACTTTAATAAATTTTAGTTGCCATATCCCTAATGTCATATATATATATCTATGGGCATTGTTTCACTTGAAACAAGTAATTGAATTATTTAATCTTCAATAATCACTGAGCTTGAAGTAAAGCAATTTGTGCAAACCTACGAAACAGCAGCTTTTATTTAGTATCAGTTTCATGTCTGTAAATAGTATAGTTGCTGAGAACTCAGCGTCACGCCAGCCAGCCAGCCAGACAGCCAAAGTGAATATAATAGCGTTTTTTTCCAAAAATGGAAGAATCATCTAGATGATGGAAGCGCATTTTTGACAGCTCATGAATGCTTGTTACTTCAGAGATTTCGCAAATTATCATCTCTTACAATTACTGAGCTTGAAATCAAGCAGTTTGGGCAAACTTACTAAACAGCAACTTCCATTTAGTACTAGTTTCAATTTAATAGGTACATAATTTATACATGACATTTATACAAACTCAACAATACCTTTTATTCTTCATTGTTTAGTTATTGACTGACAGGAGGTCAAGTACTGTAGCTTAAAATGATAATTTGATCTTTATCAAAGTCATATAAAAAAAAATACACCAAAAGTGAACAAATTTTCATCCAAAAATATTAATTCATTCTAATAAGCTTCAAATTCGCGTCAAACAAGTCATTGAATGAATCCCGGACAGATTTGACAACTGTACATAATAATAGTGACACCCGCGGCGAAAGTTGTAACTAAATTTTTATCTACTTTAATAAATTTTAGTTGCCATATCCTTAATGTCATAGATATCTATGGACATTGTTTCACTTGGAACAAGTAATTGAATAATTCAATTTTCCACAATCACTGAGCTTGAATTAAAGCAATTTGTGCAAACCTACGAAACAGCAGCTTTTATTTAGTACCAGTTTCAAGTCTGTAAATAGTATAGTTGCTGAGATCTCAGCGTCACGCCAGCCAGCCAGCCAGCCAGCCAGCCAGCCAGCCAGCCAGCCAGCCAGCCAGCCAGCCAAAGTGAATATAATAGCGCTTTTTTCGGAAAAAATGCGCTAAAAAATGCGTTAAAAATGCAGGAATCGATATTGTTACCAAGGAAATGAGCCATTTAAACTATTTACGTATGTGATTTCTAATCTATAAAATGTCTGAAATACAGCTGAATTTGACGAATAGTGATATAGTTCTAATTTGAACAAGTGATCGAATATTAAAGAGTTGAAAAAATTGAAGAAAAGGAATTATGACTATACAATAATTATGAAAAATTAAGTTCACAATGAATGTTACGCAAAACAGAAGGTATGCTTCAAAAAACCGTTTGCTTGAACAATATGTTATAAGAAAATTATGAAATTGTTTCTATATAACTCTTTATGCACAACTTCGGTAATCAATTTGCTGATCCTTGCTTATTTCTCCTTGACATCACTGACATGAAAACTTTCGTATAATTGTCTTCTTTCATTTACACTTTTTTCACGAAAAAAAGTCTGAATCTACTTTCTGGAAATAATATTCAATTATTACAGACGTAATTAAATAGTGGTTATTTGAAAAATGTGGATTTTGGATTTAAATTTTGCAATTAATTATTATCATTTGTTATAACTTGCGTGGGTTATGTTTTCAAACGCTTCCACCGATAGCTTACCTATTGTGTCACTACGGCGACGTTCGAGTAGCGTGAAATCGAATCGGGATGGTGTATAGGCATATAAGTGAATTTTAGACAATCCCTGCTTGGTACGCAACTATCAGACTTCGAGTCGCTTGATCTAAATTTCACATATCGAACAATAAATAATAGTATACTACGTTTGGGGTTGACTGACAGTAATAGAACTAAATTTTCGAGGGAGGTATTGGTAATTTACCTTTATAATTATTGGCTAAGTTCGCGGAGCATTCGGACATTTTATTACAGTCTCTGACGCACAAATTATGAATCTAAAGCACCTGTCCGAATGCTCTGTACAATTTATGACCACATTTCAAGTACATCTGATATTGACAACTTTGGTAGCTCACTGACAGAATTCAGACGCCATCTACAAAGCAGTTTTTCTTCTTTCTAATTTTCACTCAATTCACACATATTCAATGTTCAAATCATAGTTCAAATGTGATTAATAATCTAGGCTTAACCTTACATTATTTTAATTTTAATTTTGTCTCTCTCGGGAAACTTTTATGTTATATTCTTTTTGTGAAATCGTCCTGTAATTGGAATATTTATTCTGTAGGACTGATTAGAAATAAATAAATAAATAAACTCGGCAGCAAATGAGTCTACTAGCAAAATAAAATATATATTTACTACGATATTCATAGAAAGCCGCACACTATGTACTTGGAAAAGAACTTACTTCTTGAACAATGGAAACACCTCTATAAGCTTACCGATAATGCCTTTTTGACTCCAGCATAGACGTAGATAGGATTTTTCAGAATGACCTGTTTATTTATCCATTTTATTTAAAAATAGAAGTTATCTATCAAAACTCATAGTTATTATGTGTAGTCGGTATGAAAATCAAATCTCTATCAATATATCGTTGGCTCGATATTACAAGGTTCTATGTGACATTTTTTTTGATTATCTGATTTTGGTACAAAAATATTGTATGATACAATGACCTACTTTTGAACTTGATCGACAGATGAATCTGACGCGCTATTGCTAAGTAAGATATAAAATATCATGGGTGTATGTTTTGAAATGATATATTTTCAGTCTCAAAGGTGTATGTTCATACATACAATCTCGTAATTCTGGAAAAGATCACCGTGTGCGGTAGTACAGATACATACAACCCTGTAAAATTTTGGATACTATAAAACCTCACGCCATTATGAAAATAATCTCGCCAGATTTCCTTATTTATCATGAACAACCCCAAAATGAACAAATCAAAATTTTAACTCAGTTCCAGCCAGTAAGGTCAAAATGTTGCAGTTTAGCTATCTCACTACGAAATAAAATATGAAATTTTCTATCAGAATGAGAATTTTGATACTGTGCAGTTAAAAAATCATTACGGAAGCCTGAAAATATCGGACATATATTTGGCGTTAAAATAAATGCTTCAACGTATAAATGGCAGGATAGTAAAATGGCATCACTCACATGGTACTCCCTGATTTACATAGTTGACCTCATGAATGTCCGCTGTGGACAGGGTATAGGTACTTAAAAAAAAGTTTAATGAAAAAAAAGTGTAGTTATCAATTCAGTTTATGAATCAACATGAATATGTAATCATGAAAAAGCCAAATAGATGTTACACTCCTTCTAATGTTATGAAATTAACTTTTTTGTTGAATATTAATGATGTGAAATAGTTGTATGATCCTGAATAATAATAATAATATCAACTTTTCAGTAACAAAGTTGTATGTCATTTTTATTTTTATAAATAATTACTAACAAGAATATTTTTGATCGATTAAAAATGCTCTCATGTACTTATGCAGTGCATAGTCCAGTTATAAGCGTATTCATAATATGAATTCCAGATGTCAAAATTTTCAAATGTTGTTTTCTCAAAACTATGTTCACTTATCATAGAACCTTGTAATAAAGTAAGATTATAATAGATGTAACCTTTTATGATAACAAATAAACTATTATTTTAGCAATCGTCTAACTGTCTACTCTGTCTAAGAATTAAAAATTGAATAAAAAGTCATAATAAGGGCTTCACCGAAGAAATTACATTTGCACATTATTGAGAAGAATGAAACTTTGATTTGGTTGCATTATCCATTGATAAAATAGTCTGATTTGAAGAACCTGATAAGTCAAGAAATGTTGATATTCATGAGGAGTTATTGGCCATTAGGACTATTACCAATAGTATGAAATCTATTTCTTAGGTTAGTGGTTATAGGAAAATTACAATCACTTCAAAACCAGAATCACAAGGACAATACTTAATGAAGAGGAAGATTTTTGTATTAAAGATCATTATTTAGAGGAATCCATAAGAAAAGCGAGTTCTGTCAATATATTAGATGACAACAAAACTTCAAATAAAATCTTTCTAATCAAACGTATCAAAGAGTTGGAGGACCGTCTCAGTTAAAAATGAATTAAGTTTAAGAGAGATGGAACAGAAATTTTTAATAAATATTTTTAATGGTAAACAAGAAGCTGTAACGTGGATTGATGTATTTGAGAAAGAATGTGTTAGGTTTAAAATATTTAATGGAACAATTAGAGTGGAGGTCTTAAAACTTTCTATAGATGGTAATGTGAAAGAATGGTACAGTGCTAATTAGATCAAACTATCATTGTCTGATTAGGAAGCTTGGAAGAGATCATTCTTATTAATTTATGGGAATAAGACTTGGTCATCCATCCGGACTGCATTTAATTATAAATATCTTTTTGGTTCTCTGATTGATTTTGTTCTCAAAAAAGAATGTTTACAACTTGAAGCTGACAATAATATGCCAGAATTATTTAGAATATATCAAATAGTTCACAATATATCACTAGAAAGTCAAGATAAACTTGGAAAAAACAAAATCATTACTTTGGAAGATTCAGTGAGAGAATTGAAGAAATTTAATGAGTCTTACGGCATGAGAAAGAAGTTTGAGGAGAAAAAGAAAATTGCCATTAATAAAAAGAAATTGGTTAAAACGTTTGAAGTGGAAAAGAAGCCTTGTTCTATATGTGAATCAGTGCGTTATAATAATCGATATCATTCAATACAAATATGTAGAAATAGGACAACTATGCATCACCTAGGAATCAAGTTAATTTAACGGAAAGAGAAAATGAATATGATAATGACGTATTTGAAATTGAAATGGAACGGGATGATGAAGAGCAAAAAATGATTAGACCCGGCAAAATCCACACTACACTCATTATTCAAATTAAAGTAATTGTAGATAATCGTACATTGATAAAGGCTATTTATGATAATGGTTCTACGTGTTCACTGATTAATGAAAAAAATTTAGATTTATTAAAATCAAAATTAAGTAATAGTAAAAGTCTTCTAAAGATAATAAGTGGTGTGAATTTTTGTAGGAGCCGGGCTACTTTACATTTAAAGATTGGTGAAATAGAAGATAAATTAAATCTCATAGTGGTGAAGAATGATGAATTTATTATGATCTTTTACTTGGTTTGGATGCAATCAAGAAGTTTAAATTAATTACACGATGAAAATTTGGAAATTGAACAGAAACTAGATGATCAATTAATAGACATAGATGATAAGATTGAAAGAGAAACTGACATAGGAAATGATTTAAACAGAGAGGAATGGACAAAAAGTGAAGATTATGAAAGAGAAATAAGTGAAAAGCTGGCAGTTGCAGATAAGCATGTAGTATTGTATGAAAATTTGGATATAGACCTCAGATCACTTGAATATGGATAGGAAAAAGAAATTAATTGAATTATTTGATGAATATCAAGTAGGTTTCGCTACAAATAAATATAATATTGGCTTAATTAAAGTGGGGATGCACAAATGTTTTATAATGTCCTTCACCAGAAAAGCTTCGTTTCTAAACATGAATTATTCAATTGATAATATAACTTTACTTAGATGTTTTAAAATAAAAGACCTCGGGGTTATATTCGATGTTAAATTGACATTTATTGAGCACATGAATAATATTTATAAGACAGCAATCAAAATGCTTGGTTTTGTTATACGCAATAGTCGCGATTTCAACAATATTTTCACAGTCTTCTATTTATACTACTCCTTTGTTCGTTCCAAGCTTGAGTATTGCTCTATTATTTGGAATCCTGTTTACGAAGCACACCAGGACCACATTGAAACTATTCAAAAAAATTCCCACGTTATATATACTTGAAAAAATTTGGTAACTATCCAGATCATACTGTAGGCTACAAAGATCTTTTGAAAATATTTAATTTTCATTCATTATATGAACGTCGTGAGCTTAATTTGATTTTTCATCTCTCCAAATTGATTCATGGTGAGATTTACGATCCTGTATCTCTCAGCCTTCTACCCTTCCACACTCCATTTCTCCACACCCGACATTCTAGTTCCTTTTATCTACTTATTCCTAGAACTAACATTTATTTTTCATCGTCCATTCATCAAATGTATTTGGTATATGATTCAAAATTTGCAAATGTAGATATTTTTCTTTTTACTCCTAAATTGTTAAAAAAACATGTTTTAGATATTAGGATTTCATGTGATTTTTCAATTAATCAATCTCTAATATTTTGTACTTTTTCCTGCCCAGTTAGTGGATTTGTATCTGTTGGGTAGTGTAACTTAATAATAATAATAATAATAATAACAATAATAATAATAACTCTATGCTAGGTAGTACGAGTAGATACAAGAAAAACTCCTTATGTATGAGGGAGAACTCCGTTATTTATTCAGTCATCCTAATATGAAAATTCACCAAGTTCTAGATTTAATTCAGTTGATTGAATCCTAATTATTTAAGTAGCTAATAACCCAGCCTCAAAAAATAACTGAGAACTGAAACGATGATAGATCTATATCGAAATTCAGTCTGTTCGACTATCCCTGTACAAACAATTATTGGTGCGCCACTGGAATCTCTTTGACATACTAATTTATTACTGTCAATCAATCCCAAACAAAGTATAGATTATATTATTAGGAGCCAAAATCAGGCTTAATGTGCTGAGGTTTGCAGTTTGACGGTCAAACGTAGCGAGGCAGTCAAAGTAACCGAAGCACATAAAGCCATTTCTGGTCCGAATGATATATACTATCTCTTTTTTTCAAACGAGTACCTAATTTGTAACACATGAATTTGATATATTGATTTTCAGTGCGATGCAATTAGCATCTAGGATCAAGCTGAATCATAATACCTAATACAATTTTGTCATGATTACGATATAAACAAACATAAAATTTATTTGAAAAAGAAATTAAAAGTGTTGTCCGTGTCACCATTAGCTGATATTATTAATCTTCCAGGTGAAGTGAGTGCGAATGGTTTATTTCAAAACCTAATTTTCAATAACTGTTAGTACATCCACAGCAAATATTGCTAAATTATTTTGTCGAAATATTAGATTTTCCTTCTTTATGTGACATGGCACTAAAGTAAACAAAATTAGTATTTTATCTGCCTAATCAGATAAAGTGACATTTTTACCTTGGCAACAGATATACATAACATGTCACTTTTGTGACGCTTGAAAAAATAATTAATGTTTTGAATAATTGGGTTTATATAGAATTTTCACAAAAGTGAGCTACTACATCTAATAAAATATAGTAAAAAATCATAAGAGATATGTTCAAAATAATCCTTTTGTCAATTTTAATTTTGGAAAATTAAATTCATCGTCCGATATTCTAGTTTCATTAAATTTCATGAGCGATATAACAAAGAGCTTCCAAATAAATTCGATGCCAGGTGATTAATTCTTCTAATGGCCGGTTTTATAAAAGACCAAGTAGATTTACTCCTGAAGTAAATTTATTCCATTCAACAAATTCTAATCAGTTTGAGCTTACTTATGACAACAGAATCATTGCTGTCAAATAATCGTCTGTCATCTAACAAAGTAAATTTTATTTACTCTGAAAGTAAAATACTCTGCCCTTTATAAAACCGGGCATGAATGATTTTTTTTTTTCATATAAAATCTTAGTTTTTGCTTCAGGAGAAGAGGTATTTCAGATAATTTTTTTTCAACAGTCACTATAGAATGATACCCATTCCACGCGCTGTAGCGCGCGGAATGAGAGATATTCCGTACGCTCAGAGGTTCCTAAGAAAGCCACATGACGTCGCGAAAAAATTGTTTCCTTACTGTCATAATTTCGATTCTTTTTGATTTTCTTATCATACCTCTTCAAAATGGAGTCAATATGAGTAATTTTATTAACATTTGATGAATTGGAATAAGATGAATGAAGCAAACTCCTTCTCAAAAAACGGTATATTCTGGCTCTAGATATTCACGCGGACACCTTTGACTGTAGAAAAAATAACATTCGTTATTCACATTCGCATGGAATGAACTGCATTTCGCACTTGAATCGGAATATACTATTATTAACAGATACGTTCTTGTTTTATGATCATTCGTCCTATTGTGAAATAATGGAAGCGAACCAAATGCCATAACTAGAGTTATTTGAACTTTTTCCGAGATTAAATTAAATCAATGCATATAAATAGAAATATATTTGTGAAAAATGTTGACGATCATTTTATGAACACAAATACAATCAATTCGTCAATTGTTTTTCAGTTGCTTACTAAAAACTCATCACAGTTACTGAACGCCCAGTATACTCCTGATTTCTTATAATGCATTGAAAGGTGGGAACAAAATCAATAAGAATGAAGACTCTTAAATGGAGAACTGAAACGTCAAAAATATGAATAAATATACAAAATTTAAACGAAAAAAAGACTAAATTATGATTTAATTTTGAAAAAAGTTATAGATCAATATTAAAGTCAATAGAATAAGCCTTATTCTTCTATTGAGTCTTCAATTTATTTTTTGCTTTATTCGTAATATTTGTAGTATTTCACACTTGTGAAGAATTGAGAACACCACGATTAATAAACGTACAACGCATCTATTTTGATTATTCAATATTTCAGTTGTACTAAAATGGACATAATAATTGCATGCGAAGGCTATGCTGAATATTATTCATATAGGTGAATATAATTCAATGAATCGATCGAGATCCTGTATAAAAGTACCTACTTATATAAACACGATGTTATGATTATCATTGAAAAAATCTGACGTGGACATCATGTGACTGAATGTACATCATTGGATATATATAATCAAACACAACATCTCATCATTCCACGGCTAGTCGGTTGCTATGGAAACAGTAGGTCATCATTCTTATGCTTCAGAATTCCTAAATACTGATTTCCATGATTCTAACAGTTCTGAATTTATGCGCAAAAGTCCAAGATCGTCAAGTATAGTGCACTTTCGACTCAGTCGATCTCAATGAAAATATGATATGAGCATCTAGACAGTACTATCACCTTGAATACTATATTCTAATATTCTACGTTCAATCGTTTTGGATTTATGCGGCAAATTAAAAAATGTTTCGAGTAAACTGCACTCCCGGCTAAGCCAATCATAATCATAATGCGAGGTATACAACTAGATGCTATAAAAGTGCTTAATACGAAATCTCAATATTCTGCGACTGATTATTTTAAATTTATGAGAAAAATTATCTGTAATATGAGGTGCACTTCCGGCTTAGTCGATTGGGACAAAAATGAGATATGATCATTTAGATGCTACAGCAATTTCAAATACTGAATTTCAGTATCCTACGGCTAATCAATCTAGATTTATGCGGAGAATCCAAAAAAAGGTTCAGGTAATATGCACTTCCAGTACAGACGATTGCAACCATAATGCGAGATGCACGTCAAGATCCTAGATCCTATACCAGTCTTTTATACAAAATGTCAGCATTATACGTTTGACGAATTCTGAGATTTTCGAGTTACGCATATACACACATACATACGTATCGACATGAAGCCAAAAATAGTCAAAATGGATTCAGGAATTCTCAAAACGGATATATCCATCAAAATCTCGATATGTGAATTTTGTCGGTTTCACAATATTTCCATGTATTTTTAGACCGTCAGATAGTCGAGAATTTCAGTGCCCCATTCTGTTTTTCATGCCTTCAAGAGGTTAGATAAGTATGTATTTCCGGAATATTTCAGTAATGCTAAAATTAAAGATGGACCGTGAGACCAACATTATAAAAATTAATTTTTAATTTGTATGAAAAACCATGTTCTGATCCAATTTTGTCACTTTTGTCATGCTTACGAGATTAAATTTAGAGAAAAATATTTTGACATATCAAACAAAATTAAAAAATTGACAACAGATTATCGTTGCCTACCGTATCTTTTTAATTAAACTGATTGTTTCATACCGCAAATTCTGAATGTCTGTTATACTCATAAACTGCACTGCCGGCTTGGCCGATTGTCACAAAAATAGTAGATAGCTATTTTGATGCTACAAGTTCAAACACTAAATTTCAATATGCTATGGCTGATCATTCTAGAGATCGCGCAGCGCAAAATCAACTAAATCAATGCTGCCAACCGTGTTTCAAGTAAATTTCAAACGCAAGTTAAGCAATGAATTTAGCAACCATGCAGCTAACCAGCGGTGGGGCAAATATCGTAACAAAAATATTAACCAACACAGCAACGACCCTAGCAAGTTCTCCGCTCTATAGTCAACCAATAACGACAACTTTAACTACACCTATAACTAGTACAATGACTACAAGTTCTTCACTTTTAACAGGCCCTTAAACCTCAACATATCAACCACCGTCACCTACACCTGTGATTTTATCAACAGGACTTCAGTGGCAAACAATCAAAATTAAACGAACAGGCAAAAGAACAAGAGAAGTAGAAACTAATATGTCCTAGACAGATACAAATAAACGTAAAAATGACACAAATAGTCTCGACAGAATAATAACATCTAGAATATACAACACAAATACATACACTCATCTAAGTTAAGAAGCCGTTGAACCAGGAGCAAAACAAGACTCAAAGCTACTACTATTCTTCATACAAGACGTAACAGACTTTCAATTAATACTAGAAAAAAACAGTCCTGGCTTCAGAAGAATTCATATGCAAAACACTTTCGAATAAAGGCGTAAAAATTAACACGAACTCATCAGATAGGTATAGAAAACTAGTAAGTACATTTATTAGACACAAAGAAAATGGCCTATCATACATATCAGCCCCGACAAGAAAGATCCTACAGGGTAGTGATCAAAAATATTCACCAATCAGTCTTTGCAGGAGACTTAAAAGAAGCTCTTGAAGAAAAAAGCTTCAAAATAAAAAATGTCACTTACATCAGAGGAGAAATGAAGATCCCCTTACCATGTTCTTCGTAGATCAAGAACCAGGGTAAGACAATAAAAAAATCTACGAATTGAGCAATCTACTATGCACCTAAATCACGATAGAACCTTCGAGAAAGAAAAGAGAGATACCACAATGTATGAGATGCCAAAAATATGGTCATACAAAAACATACTGTAGAAAGCCAACTTACTGCGTAAAATTTGCAGAGAACCATCTCACTAAAAAATGTAAGAAAGACAAAAATACACCAGCGTCATGTGTCCTCTGCTCAGGTCCCCATACAGCCAATTATAAAGGATGCACGGTGTATCGTGACCTGCAAAAATTGAGAGAGAAATCTTCTCAGAGTAGTCAAAAAATAATAAACAATCAACATTCACAGACAGTTAGAGAAAATGAAAGCTATTCAAAGGTAGCAAAAAATAATAACATGAGTCAAGAAAAAAGAGCACCTCAAAGCCAAATAGAGAATAATGATTACATGGCGATCTTCTTGGATAAATTCGAAAAAATGGTCAGTCAGCTCATGCAGCAAAACAGTATGATAATAAATATCCTCATGACACTTGTCAACAGAAATAATGGTAAGTACAACTAGAATCGCACTTTGGAACGCCAACGGCTTGGCACAACATCAAAATAAAGTTCAAATGTTTGTATTACAAGAAAAAATTGATATAATGCTCATCAGTAAAACACACTTCACAGAGAGAACATATTTCAAAAACCCGAACAACAAAAAAAAATTCACAAATCATCCCCATAAAACTGCACACGGAGGCATTGCAATAATAATACGTGAAAGAATTGAATATTATGAACTCGATGTATTTAATAAAGAACATCTTCAAGCAACAACTGTTAGAATAAACGATTTACAGGGATCTCTCAGTGTATCTGCAATTTACTGACCTCCGAAACACGCGATCAAAAAGTTTGATTTTGGAGAATACTTTACCTTGCCGGGAAATAGATTCGTTGCTGGCGGAGATTAAACCTCCAAACGTACTGGGGCTCAAGAACATTAAACCCAAAAGGCACGGAATTAAGAAAAACCTTACTAACCAAAGGATACTGCTATATCAGTACAGGGAAACCAACATACTGGCCCACCGACCCGAACAAGCTACCAGATCTACTTGATTTTTTCGTTGTAAACAACATCTCTCAAAATTACACAAATAGGCTCCCATTTGGATCCAATTCTATTCAATTTATTCATCAACGATATCGCTAAATGTTTCCAGCACTCTAACTTTGTCTTATACGCTGATGATTGAAATTTTTTTAAGACAATAGCAACTATAAAAGATTGTGAAGAACTACAGGAGGATTTGAATCGACTGCAGGATTACTGTGTTACCAATCATCTATCTCTAAATATTTCTAAATGTTTTTTAATCAATTTTACAAGAAATACAAAACTTCTTATAACTATAGCATTGACAATATTCCAATAAAGGTGAAGAATGAATCTTCAAGTGATCTAGGAGTAATTTATGATCCTAAACTTTTTTTCAATTCTCACGTTGAGAATATGGTGCGTACGTCACACAAAATTTTAGATTTTATTTTCAGAACCTGTAAGAAGTTTAACAATCCATACTCCATTATTTGCTTATACACTTCATTAGTGAGATCTAAACTTGAATATGCTTCTGTTGTCTGGAGTCCTTGTTACAAACGCAACATCGATATGTTGAAAAATGTTCAAAAGAAATTCTTTAGATACCTAAACCTTAAATTTAATCTCAATATTGAGGACTATTCGTTGAGACTGCAATACTTCCAAATGTCATCGTTAGAGAAAAGAAGATTAAATTCTGATATGATATTTCTATATAAAGTTTTAAACAACTTGGTTTAGTCTGAAAACTTATTAGCCTGTATCAACTTTCTAATTTCAAATGAACGCACGAGGTCTAATGATTTATTCTATGTACCTTATTGTGAAACAAATAATCATAAAAACTCTCCTGTAAATAGAATATTAGCTGCTTATAATTGTCTCTTCAGTCATATTGACTTTTTCCATTTGTCATTGAATAAATTCAAGCAGCTTTTATTCTAATTGTATTTGTCCCTTCATCCTCATGTTTTGTAATATTAACTTTTGTTATTTAAGTTGAAATTTATGTCATGTATGTTTTCTATACATTATTGTAGAAAAAAATGAACTATATTTGTGATTAATTTATTAAAATCTGTAATTGGGTTTTACCTGTTGATTTTCGTTAGAAAATAAATAAATAAATATCGACGCAAGCTACGATCTAACAACTGACCATTCTCCAGTGATATTTACTATGAGTTCTACCATCACAATGAAGAAACAAAAACCCATGCTCTCCAACAAAAATACTAACTGGGCCATGTTCCAAAAATATCTAAGTGAAAAAAACAAATATTCAAATACCACTGAAGACGGAGGATAGATGATGCTGTCGAATACATAACTGAACTAATTCAAAGAGCAACATGGGACTCCACCCCAAGATATGTTCACAAAAACGACAACCTTCCCAATCATCCTAAAATCCTTCTAGACAAAATTACGGAGAAAAGAAAGATGAGACGTACCTGGCAAATGACGTAGCATCCAGATTATAAAAACAAATCAAACCATCTAGCAAAAGAGATAAAAAAATTAATACAGGACATAAAAAACGAAACCTTTCAAGATTACTTGTACAACCTATCTGCATACCCTGAAGACGACTATTCTCTTTGGAAAGCCACAAATAAATTGAGAAGACCAATACAGAACAATCCACCAATCAAAAAAGAAAATAATTCCTGGGCTAGAGAGAATGAGTAGAAAACCGAGACTTCTTAAAGCATCTCTCCAGCGTCTTTGAACCTCATCCATCTACTACGACCGCCGAAGAAGAAAGAAATATAGAAGAAAATTCAACATCGCCTCTGCAATTATCTTCACCAATTTAATACTTTTTCCCTAGTGATATAATGAATGAGATCAGGCATCTAAATGACCACAAGTCCCCAGGATTTGACCTGATAAATCACCGGTATTTTCGAGTGAAACACCACAATGCTGTCTCCCAACTAAGCAAAATCAAGAATGGAGTACCTCAGGGTGGTGTTCTAGGCCCAGTCCTATATCAACTTTTTACGGCTGATTTGCCGTGTTCAGAGAATGTCACAACTGCCACTCACGCGGATGATACGGCAATCATCGCAACACATCCAGCTAAAGCAACAAAAACTCTGCAAAGAATCAAACTAAATAATAGAGAATTAGACACGAAAGAAGATGTAGTATACCTAGGCTTGCACCTAGAAAAAAAGAATGATCTGGAAGAAGCACCTTAAAGCCAAACGTAGACAGTTCGACTTAAAAGTCAAGAAAATGTACTGGCTTTTAGGTCATAAATCACAATTAACACTAAAAAATAAATTATTGCTCTATAAATCTATAATTATTCCTATTTTGACCTATGGAATCCAGCTGTGGGGATGTTCCAAGAAGTCCAATATCAGTATTATACAAAGATTCCAAAATAAAACAATAAGAATGATCATAAACCCTCCCTGATACGTCAATAATCATACCCTACACAAAAATTTCAAGATCAAATACGTACATAAACAAATTAAAAAATACGCCACAAGCTATGAAATTAAGCTAAACAACCACCCAAATGAATTAGCACTCAATCTTCTAAGCAACGAAGAAGACTCCCGAAGACTGAACCGAACAAAACCATTAGACCTTAAATTCACGAAATGATAAACGATAATGTACAACTAAACATAGAAATATTTTATCAGAGGAAACTCCAGAGAGAGTTTGCCTCACGCATGTGATGTATATACGTATAAATATCGAATTTACTGATTGGCCTAAATAAGGGCCAGTTATAAATATTAATAGAACAAAAAATAGTATATTGAGCAACAAGTGCGATAAGTTGTCGATTGCCCACGCTCATACGCTCAAGTGAGCAATTGATAACACCGCACGAGTTGCAGATACTATTTTCTATTACGAATGCGGGATCAGTACTATTTTGCGCTTATTTTTCCGAGCGATAAATGGTTTGCGTGCGACAAGTAAACTTGTCGCACTCAAATTATACTTGGCGCACTAAAAAGCCAAAGAGCTATTTATCGTCCGGAAAAACGTGCGCAAAATAATACTTATCCTGCATGAGTGATAAAATAGTATATTGTGTAACAAGTGCGATAAGTTGTCGATTGCCCACGAGAGCGAAGTTGGGCGCACGAACGAAGTGAGTGAGCTCATTCGCTCAAGTGAGCAATAGATAACACCGCACGAGTTGCAGATACTATTTTTTATTACGAATGTGGGATGAGTATTATTTTGCGTTTGTTTTTCCGGACGGTAAATGGTTTGCGTGCGACAAGTTTACTTGTCGCACTCAAATTATACTTGGCGCACTTAAAAAGCAAAGAGCAATTTACCGCCCGGAAAAACATGCGCAAAGTAGAACTTATCCCGCATGAGTAATAAAAAATAAATAAATCGCTCGTCTCGCTACGTACTCGCTCAAACACATCCGAATTTGGTTCGGTGCGAGCTCGGGATTCCTCATTCCGCTTCGTACTCAATCAGACTTGCCTTTTTCATCAGCCTTGCTCGCTCTGTTCAAAATTTCAACTCATCCAAAAATGTCTTAAATTATGTACTATTATTATAGTTTCTTACCGTTGTGAATGAGTTGGTGGCTCTTTAGAATGAATTTCTCTTCGAATGTTTCCTGACATTCATTGCACGAGTATGGTTTCTTATCACTGTGGATAAGCTTGTGTTTCTTTAAACTACCACACGCTTTAAATTTTTTCTGACAGATATTACACTCATAAGATTTCTCGCTGCTATGGATAATTTTGTGTTTTCTCAAATTATCTTTGGTTGCAAATGTTTTTTGACAGACATCGCATGGGAACTGTTTCTCAAAGCTATGAGTGAGTTTATGTTCCTTCAAATCACCACTCATTTTGAATGGTTTCTGACAGATATTACATATATATGGATTCTCACCACTGTGATATCGTTTGTGACTTCTTAAATCACTAGTCCGAGCAAATGATTTTTGACAGAGATCACACGAGTATGGTTTTTCTTCGATGTGAACAATTTTGTGCTGCTTCAAACTTCTATTATTTGAGAATGTTTTCCGACAGACATCACATACAATTGGTTTCTCCCCGCTGTGGATTTTTTTGTGAGATTTCAATGATTTCAAATCTTTAAATATTTTTTGACACATAGAACATTTTTGTGACCGCTTCCCAATAGAGATATTGTTGTTAGATGTTGGATGAAGTCCTGGAAAATGTGAAAAATAATAACTTATACTTATAAATACGAGCCTTATCGCATAGTGAAATTCAAACGTATCGTACTATGTACATAGATTGTTCAATCGCATTGTCTTCTATTCATTTAAAACTATCTTGAATCTAGAATGTATTTAAGTTTGACATTTTGGAATAACTTTTAATTGGAAAGAAAAAAAAGACGCACTGTTACTAAGTAAATTGAATAAAATTAAATAGACATGAACATTTTTCCTGAAAGCGCAGGCTAAGTACAAGAAATGATTACTTGGAAAAACAAGAGTCAACAAAGGTAACGAATCCAATCGTTTTGAAAAATTAGAGAATGGTCCTAAAGAAGAAAACTGGTAATTATATGCTCTATTTTCAGCCAAATAAAGTTTCTTCGACAATTGGTTGCATAATAGGGAGCTTATAAATGTTTGAAGTTAAAAATATAATGCATCTATATTCTAATGCAGGGGCCACACGTCTAATGCCATGGCCGCGTTCAGTTCGGTCATAGTGATGCGAGCAATGCAAAGTAGCGCTAGCTTATAGTCTAAGAGCTGGCTACATAAAAAACCTTGTTTTCGCTACATGGCTAATTCCTTTTGTAAAAGGATCTTTTTGTGTAGTCAAGTTTGAATCGTCTTGTCTGCCAGCGCGAATCCGTGGCTTTTGGACATTTTAAACATGATATTTTAATTCAAATTGCCAAAAAAAAATTCTGTCAATTTTGACGAGAACAATGCCATTCACAATATCGTTTCCTTAGTTACTAACTACTGCTGCTGTCAAACTGACATTCACAAAAGAAAAAGTATTCATGAAAAATTCACTATATTTTAAGAAAACTGGAACGATCGAAAATAAAACATTGTGAAAATTCTCATATGCACTTCATCTAAGAGCTGGCTATATGAAAAAGCTTGTCATTGCTACATGGCTGATTCCTATTATGAAAGACTCCTTCTGTGTAGGCAAGTTCAAATCGTCTTGTCTGTTAGCAAGATCCCGTGCCTTATAGTAGGGGTGGCCGGTGAAATAAGTGAAATTGCGATATTAAATTTTTTATAACATACATGTATTATAATTATGAGAATAGCTTCTATTCATTCTTGAGAAACAAGGTAAATTGTTGGCTGTTTGCTAAAGTGCTGGCAGTCAGCACGCAATAGGAATGAAATTTTGAATGAAAAAACTATCACATACATGCATATCGATTGATTAAATGTTATATTTATATATTAGAATAGCCATAATAATATGTAAGATGGCAAACAAAAAAATCATGGTTAAAACCACGGCAGGCAGATAATAAAAGTGCGCCTGTGCTACAGCATTTACACCCGAACACAGAACATTTTTTTTAATGATTTCATTCCTTTTATGTTCACCAAATAATATGATTTACAGAAGTGACGTTTGATAAGTTTGACAGGCTACCTCATCGATGTGGAATTTTTCTTTTGTAAATGTCAGTTTGACAACAGAAGTAGTTAGTAACTAAGGAAACGATATTGTAGATGGCATTGTTCTCGTCGAAATTGACAGAAAATTTTCCTGTCAATTTGAATTGAAATATCAAATTCAAAATGTCCAAAAGCCACGGATTCGCGCTGGCAGACAAGATGATTTGAGCTTGGCTACATAAAAAGATCATTTTACAAAAGGAACTAGCCATGTAGCGATAACAAGGTTTTTTATGTAGCCAGCTCTCCGTCTATTAGCGATTAGATGTCATGGTGAACGCAACGTAGCAGTAACTATGGTAACGATCTTTCAAAAGACATCCTGCCATATGCATAACCTTTTATCGTTGACAAGAATTGGAAGAAAAATAGATTTAGACAATATTTTAGGTTTTTTCATCCAGGGGAATGATGCAATTGATTAAAATATCATAGAAGTAGCTTTAAATGAACCAGCAGATAATACGAATGTCATTATATGAATGAATATTATGAGATAAACTTCATTTGTAACACAGGAAGTAATCATCTATTGCACCATGACCGTGAACGCGGCCATTGATTAAGGCGATATATGATAATTGACATATTGTCATTGACAATGTGTTTATTGGCGTAGATGTGGCCCAAGCATAGTAGTAATGGATAAAATAATAAATGTGAGTGACAAGTTTGATGCATTTAAATATAAATAACTTAAAGGCTGTTTCAACGGATATCATGCAAGTACTCCGTTAATATTAAAGATAGAAGTCCTGAGGAACCGAAACGTACAGAACCTTGAAACCTCTAAGAAAATACTTATACTGCAAGTATTGAAGAAGAAATTTATGAGTATGCCATTTCTTTCTATCAGTTAATATTCGTTCTCCAGGAAGTTTTGCAAGGCATACTGTTTCAGAATCTGCGTATTATTTGAAGTATAACAAAATACACTAATTATTTTGGAGCTAATAAAACTAAAATTCAAGGTTAGATATCATTTTGAAATTTGAAAAACAAATTACTAGGTAAATTGGAATACAAAATTTTTTGAGAATGAAAATGCAGATTTCGAAACAGCCTTTATTTTCAATTTTTATGGTAAAATAAAAGATCTTCGATTATCTTTTTAATAACAAATGATATAGCAGACACTATATAAAAAAAAAAATCTGACTTGAACATCACTTGACTTACTTGTACATCATTTGATATATACACAAATTTATTCAATAAAGTTTTCTGTCACTTCAGATTATAATTAATATAATTTCAATAATATTTTGATATGTACAATGTCAAACAAAATCAAAAGATTGATAACAGATTACCATTGCTTACCTTATCATTCCAATTAAACTGATTGTTTTATATGACAAATTTTGAATGTCTGTTATACTTATAAACTGCACTTCCGGCTCAGCCGATTGATATAAAAATAGTAGATAACTATTTTGATGCTACAACAAGTTCAAATACTAAATTTCAATATGCTATGGCTGGTCATTCTAGATTTATGCAAAAAATTTAAAAAAAGTTTCAAGTAAAGTGCACTTCTGGCTTGGCAGATTCATACAAAAATAGCAGATAACCATTCTGATATAGCATCAAGTTCAAATACTGAATTTCAACACCTTACGGTTGATCATTCTGGATTTATTAGAAAAATTCGAAAAAAGTTTCAAGTAAAGTGCACTTCCGGTATAGACGATCGGAACCATAATGCGAGGTGCACAACTAGACCCTATACCAGCCTTAGATTCAAAATTTCAACATTATATGTTCAACTAATTTTGAGATTTGCGAGTTACGAACGCACGCACGCACGAACGAACGCACGAACATACGTACCGACATCAAGCCAAAAATAGTCAAAATGGATTCAGGGATGTTTAAAACGGATATTACCATCAAAATCTCGATAGGTGGATTTTGTCGGTTTCACAATACTTTCTTGTACTTAGTACAAGTAAGTAAAAAATATATGTACTAGGCACTATACCTGTAGTTATTATATAAACATTTTCATGGAAAATGTGACAATTTCGTGAAAAAAACAATTAGTGCTAAAAATACTAATTTCTTTGAGCCTATCCAGTTTTTTGAAACAAAAATTGGTAAACTTATAATAGATGACATTATTCCTCAGAGTGCTGTGCATAAATTATTGATTTTTAATAGTTAATATTCCCTCTTTGCGCACTTCTAAAAGTATAATATTTATGTTCAAAAAGTATATATATATATTTGAAAAACTATTTTTTTTTTTTACGTCGGTCACTGAATTTTGTGCTCAAAATCCTCGATATTTTGGGAACCTCTCTGATGTCTTTTTATCTTTTTTTTTATTCTATATCGAAATTTACTCATTCAATTTTAACAAAAGTAATTATATTCTGTGGCCAAATATTCTTTGGGATAACATATTTTTTTGAGAGTAGTGAAAATTCAAGTTTATGAGAAATAATTATTTTTTGTTCAAATCATAGATTTTTACTATAAAGAAACATTAAATAAACAAAAAGAGTATATCTATATCATTCAAAGTCATGAGTATTTTTTACTATATTTGTCTGAATCTTAGCAACAATAAATAATAGAATAATAATTTTTGGTGAATATTTTAAAATCTCTCTAGTGATGTTTGTATGGCTTTCTACTGCTGCGTGCTTCCATGTGTACTTTAAGAGTGGCACCACGAAGGAAAATAAAAATTTGACATTTCTTACCATAACCTAACCAAGCAAACTTTTGTTTTGGAGATGTTTTTCATGTAACTTATAGTTCGGTACTGTATCAAATATAGAAGAACAATTTTGATTCCGAGAAATTTGACGAAGATGAATATAATACTTTATTAGACTAAATACATTCAAATTTGAATTTGTAAAACTTTTCTTTCAGATCCCGAATACTACTATACTATAGCTGTAATTGTACAGATGAGAATTTGAAGCTATCAATAACATAGTTTTGAAATTAAATTTTGCAACAAAATATATTCATTTTCATTACTTATTATTGGGTTCAGTGATTCTCACTTCTCCAAAAGCAGAAAGAACTAATTAAATTTCTATCACAAGAGTCAGCTCTTGAAAATTAAAAAAGAATTAGTATAATTAATTAATCGAGCTATGTGATGAGCACTTTAATAATAATTAGTGATAGGTATACCATTTCTTCACAAATTTATTTATACAAACGAGATGTAAATATCGATTATTGAGTAATCATCATCAGTCAGATGATGATTACTTAGTAATCGATATGTACATCTCGTTTGTGTAAATAAATTTGTTAAGAAAAGGTATATTACTAATTATTAGCAATTAGTATATTATACAATAAGGGACTTAAGTGCTTGATTTCATCCTGTGGGTGAAGTGTATTGCAGGAGACGAAGTCAAAGGCAATACTCACCTGAAGGATTAAAGGCATTTAAGGCCCGGTTTCACCAAAGTCAGTTAAATTTATCTAGAGGTTATTTTGAGTTAGTAGCTATGGTTACAATTGTATCAACAATAGTTTTCGTATAAAATAACCTCTGGATAAATTGATCTGGCTTTGGTGAAACTGGCCCTTAGACATGTATTATTACGCTATTTTTCGCACTACTGTATTATATTGAATCACAATAGTCTAAAAGCAGATTAATTAATCTAACAATTTTGACAACAACAAACTTGATACAAAAATGTTAGGTTAATTCACCATAGTAACAAGGCTGGCTACAGCAGTTGTTGCAAGTTATTGGATAAATGTCAAAAATGTGACTGAAAAATTTGATATTGATAAAGGCTGCGGAAGAGTAGCTGTAAAATTATTTCCCCAAAAATTTAGAAAATTTATGAACAACAATACGATGCATTTGTAAAATTGTGTCAATTGCAATAATGCTAATATAAATCATCAATAATAAAAGTTTGAATTCTGATAGAAAAATTCAATTTGACATTTGGGTAGGTACTTCGATTATTCAGTTGTCATAGAAAAATTTGTTTATTTTATGTAAAGGTTAATAAGTTGAAAAGTTGAAAATTGCTTCGAAAAACATACGTTTTTTTATTTTGGAATCTTTAGGCTATCGATTTCGGACAATCGTCCATCCTCAGGCCTTGGCTAAAAATACATTGTGTTATAATTTTGAAAAATTTAGAAAAATATTTAAATTGTGTTTTTTGATATAAAGTTTTGCAATAAAATTAAATCTAGTCAAACTATAATATAAACATTGGAAAATTGTATTTGTTTTTTGGCAATTGATAATTGGAAAATAGAACACGTGCTGAAAAACTATTTTGTGAGGTTAAGAATTTAGATATATATAAATAAAGAGAAGTAGGTGCATGCAATACTCGAAAACAATGAATAGGCTTACCGTCAATGGTTTAAAAGCAACTAAGTTTGTAAAAAGTCATGATAATATTTAAATTTAATAAAGTTTTGTGCTGAAACATTTTTGCGTGTGTTTCTGTCAAGTGGGCGAATTACATTGAATTATGGGTGGAGTGTTGTTTCCGGATTTGTGTCATGTGTGGTGTCGGGAGAATGGCGGTAATAATTTGAAAATATGATTTTGAAACTTTATTAAATTTAAATATTATCATGACTTTTTACAAACTTAGCTGCTTTTAAACCATTGACGGTAAGCCTATTCATTGTTTTCGAGTATTGCATGCACCTACTTCTCTTTATTTATATATATCTAAATTCTTAACCTCACAAAATAGTTTTTCAACACGTGTTCTATTTTCCAATTATCAATTGCCAAAAAACAAATACAATTTTCCAATGTTTATATTATAGTTTGACTAGATTTAATTTTATTGCAAAACTTTATATCAAAAAACACAATTTAAATATTTTTCTAAATTTTTCAAAATTATAACACAATGTATTTTTAGCCAAGGCCTGAGGATGGACGATTGTCCGAAATCGATAGCCTAAAGATTCCAAAATAAAAAAACGTATGTTTTTCGAAGCAATTTTCAACTTTTCAACTTATTAACCTTTACATACTACCATGGAGAAATTTATTCAAAATATTGTTTATTTTATTTTAGTCCCTTGGGATTTTTGATCATTTTGGATCCCTAGTGACTGAACTCAAACTTAAGTTCTTGAGATGAGGGATTAAATTCGTCTTTCACTCCCGGGAAAGCGAAAAAGGAATTTTCTGTGATACATCATAATTTGAATGATTTTTTCACCATTTACAGATTGTCTTTTTTGTGATTAATTATGTAACTAGTGTATTATAACAGCACTCATGAGTTTATACAATTAGGTCTACGATTTCATCAAGCAATAATTTACACTTCAATTCTGTAATAATGCTTGTACCCCACTACTACTAGTAACAAAAATAATACCCATACAATGCTCATGTAAGAGGAGAATTATCCGTATTTGTATTACTTGAGGGAATAATATGGTATACGTTTCGATATTTTGATTTATTATCAATGCACATGTTAAGTGTTTCTATAAATCTTGAAAATATTATAGATCACCTGCTTAAAACAAAAAAAAATAGTTTTTTCTCTATATTTAATAATAATATAGCTGCTCACTGATTCGCGGCCTTACATCTTATACCTTTAAGAAACTTTTTTCAATGAATTTTTATTGGAATTTGGTTGGTTTAAAAGATCGGAATAGATCATAGTCATTGTAGGAAGGGAAAAACTTTTCAGAACTCATTTTTCAATAAATATGTTTTATTTAGGTAAAGTTCAATACAAAATAATTGGAAACACAACGTTTCAACAGCAAAGTGCTGCCTTTTTCAAATGTATGAAAGTATAATAAACTTATTCTGTTTGTAAACATTAATTTTAGTAAATTTGTCAATAAAATATTTCATTTGTGAAATGTTAATATTCCGCCATAATCACTGACCTTCCTCAAGCCTGACCTATTCCAAAACAAGATTAGACTAGACAGAGATAATTTGTACCGTTTCAACTTAATTCGAAGTGACAGCTGTCGTTGTCAAAGTGACGGCTGTCATTGTCAAAGTGACAGATGTCATTGTTAAAGTGACAGATGGCGGATATATTCAAGAGCTTACATAAAATGAATATTCTTGTAAATAAAGAGTCCTTTTCCAGATTAGAACATACAGTTCTGACATTTAATCGCCGGGAGTGTAATTTGAAGATCATAGCTGATTATTAAGGCAAAGAGTTTCCAGGAAACTTGTAAGACTGATACAAATGACTATGAGCAGCACTAAGGCGAGAGTTGAAATAAAAAATAAAAAAAACAGAAGCATTTGAATCCAACACAGGAGTAAAGCAGGGTGACGAACTATCTTCTACTGTTTTCAACTTGGCGCTACATGATGCTCTTGACAATGTTGCGCATGAAAGTACTATTTTCATGAAATCGAATCAAATATGTGCGTACGCAGACGATGTACCTAGTTATCATCACTGAAAGAAAGCAAAACATGATAGATATATGCGTGGAGACGGAAAAACATACGAAGGCGAAAGGTCTTAATATAAATGAGAATAAAACAAAGTACATGAGAGTTTCGATAGTAAGTGGGAGAACGGAATCTGAAAACTTGAAGGCAGGACAGAAGACTTTTAAAGGAGCTCGCAGCTTCTGCTACATTGGAATAAAGATAACGAACGACGGTGCTATGAGCCCGAAAATAGAAGAGAGAATATTAACAGGAAATCGGGCACACTCTCTTCACAGAAAATTATTTACAAGATGGTTTATATCAAGAAGCTCAAAGAAGAAAATTTATACTACACTGATATGACCAACGATAACATACGGATGCGAAACTTGGACGCTGAATGCGATGGACATGAATAGACTGGGGATTTTCGAAAGAAGAATACTCAGGAAGATATATGGACCAATAAAGGAAGGAGAATTCGATATATCATGAAATTGGAAGAAATAATTGAAGGAGAATACATAGTGAGATTTATAAAAGTAGAAAGAATTAGATAGATAGGGCATGTGACGAGAATGAGAGAAGAAATAATGCCACACAGAGTATAAAGAGGGAAACTACACTCACGAAAAAGAAGAGGTAGACCTAGAAGAAGATGGATGGACGAAGTAGAGGAGGATCTAAGAAAAATAGGCGTGAAGAAATGGAGAACCAAAGCAAGAGATAGAGGAATGGAAGCAAAATGCACAGGAAGCCAAGGCCCACCCCGGGATGTAGAGCTGACAAAGAAAAAGAACTGATTATTTACTTCATGTTTGCACTACGCTTATATCCTCGAAGCTTTAAATTTATACCAAACTGGACATCATTTTAATAACTTTTCAGAATCCATTTAAATAAATATGTTTTATTGGGTATATAAGTTTTGTATAGCTGCGCGTCGTGTCCCAAACTTCCCTTCTCACAAAATAAAATGACACTTTTAACACTTATATCATAAATAACTATTAATTCTCATTCAAATTTACTCACAAAGTGAATATGTATCAAATCATTCAAATGAAATCTAAATTTTGACAATGATAATGAATTAAGTATAACATAATTTAAAATAACGTGTTTTTGTTAAAAATAAATATAAGTGCCCTTAATACATGAATAGTATATTACATCTGAGGTGGGAAGTATTTCATTACAGCCGAGAGCTTATTATATGACCGAGAGGCGAAGCCTCGAGGATCAGATATTGCTCGAGGCTAATATGAAATCCTCACCGAAGTATGTATACTATTTTATTCACAATCATCCCTAAGTTTCCGAGAAATAATTGATCCAATTTCGTTCTTTTTCCAACAAAGTAAATTGATGTAGTAGTCTATGAAAACAAGAACGTTTTAAAAAATTTAATTAATTTGACATTTGTAGGATTTATGATTTATGAATCAAGTTATTTATACGTGTATCCATTGAAATTGTGATAAATGCAGATATCAATAAGTTATATCAGTGAAATGGAGATATACACTTGCCCCGAATTGAACGAAAGTGCTGCGTATGTGAGTTTATAGCGATTTTGTTCATAATTTACAAATTTATTAATTTATAAGACATAGATTCACACAGAATTGCAACATAAATCCGCTTCTTTTCAATATTAGTTGTTTTATTTGGATCATTAGATTATATGATCGGTATTTCTGACAACACGGATTATTTTACTCCAACAAAGATTTATGACTAATGCTAGGCAACCCTGCATAAACATTTCCCACCCAAGAGATGGAAGTATCGCTTCCGACCCGTGAGCTAGTCATTGCAGTTGGAACTTACATACTTCCCAACCTCCAAAAGATTAGGAATTGCCATATTACTATAATTTTTTTATTTTTTTTTTATTTTTTTTTTTATTCATATTGTTACATTAAAACTGGTCTAAAGACCAACCATTAATTTGTTTCTGGTTCTTAACACTACTTTTTAATATCTATAGTTAGTCCAGTGACCTCCTATAGTTGCATCGATTTCTTGTTTCTTGTCGCTTCTGTTCATTTTTTTTTTTTTTTTTTTTTTTTTTTTTTTTTTTTTTTTTTTTTTCTTTCCCTGCTACACATTTTCATTAATTCACTGATTTTATTAAATTTCACTCATATTTACTGGGTGAAGCTACTAAACTAATTCGAAAGGTTTGATCCTTTTAAGCCTTCTTGTTATGTTGTTTTGATGTAATAGTTGTGATGCTTCGATATTTGTATGTTGAGCTAATCTTGATTCGTGCTTTTTTGCAAATCGTTTTATTTCGTCTGCCACTTCGCTGATTCCTAGGTCACGATGGATGTCTTTATTTCGGATGTACCATGGAGCTTGGACGATATTGCGTAGCACTTTGTTTTGAAATGTTTGTATTTTGTTAATGTGGCATTGGCTGGCACAACCCCATAGCTGTATGCCGTAGACCCATATTGGTTGAGGTATTTGTTTATATATTTTAATTTTATTATGGATGGACAGCTTTGAATTCCTTCCTAGGAGCCACTGCATTCTTCTATATTTGAGATCCAGTTCTAGTCTTTTTTTCCTTAAGTGCTCTTGCCATTTTTGTTTTGGGTCAAGCGTCATGCCAAGATACTTGGCTTTGTTCTCATGCGGAATGTTGTTCCCATTGATGTTGATTAGTGGTGGTTGTACTATGTTTCTGTTTGTAAAGTTTATATGGGTAGATTTTTGTTCATTCAATCTTATTTTCCATTTCCTGGTCCATTCCATGATACGGTCAGTCGCTCGCTGCAGCTTTTCTGTAGCATTCTGAGTTTCTTTATCTACGGCTAAAATTGCCGTATCGTCTGCGAACGTTGCAGTAGTGACATCTTCTGTTTGTGGTAAGTCACATGTATACAGCAAGTAAAGAACTGGCCCCAGAACACTGCCCTGTGGTACTCCTGCGTATATATTTTTTAAATCTGAATATTCTTCTTCTTGTCTGACTCTGAATACTCTGTCTGTTAGGTAAGATTCTATTAGTTTGACGTATGACCCTGGAAGAAGTGAGTATAGTTTCTTTATCAGTCCTTCGTGCCACACCTTATCGAATGCTTGTGCAACATCAAGGAAGACAGTAGTACAAACTTGCTTTTCCTCTAGCGCTTTTTCGATTATGTCTGTGATCCTATGTACTTGGTCGATAGTTGAGTGTTTGTTCCTGAAACCAAGTTGGTGATTCGGAATTAAGTTTTTTCTCTCTATTATTGGTTTAAGTCTCTTGAGTAGTAGCTTCTCAAATAATTTAGATATTATTGGCAGTAGTGATATTGGCCTATATGATTTAGTTTCGTTGGGCTGCTTTCCTGGTTTAAGAAGCATAATCACTTCTGCTGTTTTCCATAAACTTGGTACATATTTTAGTCTAATTGCAGCATTTATTAAATATGTGAGCTTGACTATTGCTTTCTTCGGTAGCTCTTTCAGTATCTGAGCAGTAATGAGGTCGTAGCCCGGGGCCTTCCTTCTGTTCATATTAAGTTTTATCTCTTCAGCTACTTCTTTTGGTGTTACGTGTTTAATATTTTCATTTTCTTGTTCGATGATTGCTTCAGTTTGTATTACATGCGGCATTTCGTTCGGTGTAAATGTTTTCTCAAGGTGTTCAGCGAAGGTATCTGCTTTTTGTTTGTTACTTCTTGCCCAGTCACCATTTGCCATTCTTATGGGTGGTATTTGGATAATGGGCCTTTTTAATTTTTTCGTTGCTCTCCATAGTGAGTAGTTGGTACTGGCATCTGCTGTTAGCTTTTCGAGATAGTTATTGATGCCTTCTTCTTTTAGCTTTTGAATTTTCCGTTTTAATTGTTGTGTTTTGTTATTTAGTATATTTTTGTCCGTTGGGTCCCGGGATTGCTGCCATTTTCTTCTTGCTTTTCTTTTTTCTTTTACGAGTTCCCTTATTTCAATCGGGTAACTATTCCCTACGGCTTTATATAAGCGTTCTTGTGTATTGTTCCACGCTGAGTACTGAATGTCCTTGTTGAAATTTTCCGCCTCTTCTTCAAGTTGTTCTTTTGTTTTTATCTGCACATTTAGGTTAATTTTGTTTTCCAGAGTCATTCTAAAGCTTTCTCAGTCGGTAGTTATATTCGTTAGCGTTGGTCTCTCTCGTTTCTTTATTATTTTTTCACTTAAAGTAAGAACAACCGCTGAATGATCTGAGCTAAGATCGAAGTTTTCTTTAGTATCTATGAAATTGGGGGATACTTTCCTGGAAATGAGAAAATTCAGAAGATCGGGTAATTTATTTAGGTCGGTTGGCCAATATGTAGGTTTTCCCGTTGTATGAAAGTTGCAACCTACTTCTGTTATAGCCTGCTTCAGTTCTTTACCTTTTGTTGTAGTGAGTCTAGCTCCCCAGTAAACGTGTTTGGCGTTATAATCACCTCCTAGTATAAATCTCTCTCCTAGGTGTTGTAAGATTGTTTTGTAGTCTGGCTTCTTTAGATTATATTTGGGGGGGCAGTATAATGCTCCTACCGATAGTTTTTGTTTTGTTGATCTGATTACTACAACAGTTAGTTGGATTTGCTCTGTCTGAAAATGTTGTTCCTCATAATGGTTTATATTTTCTCTGATAATTACTGCACTTCCTCCTCGGGCTTGATTATCTGGATGTATTGTATGATATACTTTATATCCTCTTATTTTAAGGTAAGACTGGGTTGTAAAGTGCGTTTCTGATATGAGACACACATCTATGTTCTGAAGGTCTATGAAGACTTGTAATTCCTGGCTTCTTTTGAGAAGACCATTAGCATTCCATGTTGCTATTCTTATGTCATTTCGAGACATTATTTATTAGTTTTCCGTGCAACCGCACCTTGGTTATCTTTTTCTAGTTTTGTTATTCTTCCACTTAGAGTTACCATTGTTTTTTCATGAACTTCAAATTTATTTAGTAATATTTGCATCATTTGTGTCAACGAAAGTTCTTCTTTGGTATTTTGGTGAGCGGGTCTAGCATTTTCTGTTGTCGCTTGAGCGTAGGATATTCCCTTACTGACTTGGGTTGATGTAAGTGTTATCGGGTAGCTAGTTTTTTTCGTTACGTCATTTCTTCTTTTCTGTAATTCCTTAGCAACTGTGCATCCCCGGTAATTGGCTGGGTGCTCTTCGCCGCAGTTTGAGCAGGATGGTTTGGTATGTATTGTTTTATTGCAGCTGATGGTGAGATGTTCGCCTGCGCATTTAACGCATTTCGGGTCTCGTTTACAGTATTTTTGAGTATGACCGTACCTTTGACATTTCTTGCACTGGGGGATTAGATTATTACTTCTTATGGCTTCAATTTTAATTTTCATATGGCATAAATATTGTATTTCGTAGATTTTTTTGACATCCTCGTCATGTTGGAATGTCAAGATGAATAATGGTAGAGGTACTAGTTTTGTTTTCCCACTGTCAGTGATCTTTTTGCATTTGTTGACTACTTCAAGGATTTTTAGTCCTTTTTGTTGTAGTTCATTTCTTATTTCTTCTGCGTTAGTTGTGTGATGCAGGTTCTTGACCATAACTCTTAATGGTCTTGTTTGTTTGTTTTCGTAGGTATGCCACTGCTGGTTTGTTTCTTCCATTATTTTTGTTAGTGTTCTATAATCCATTTCGTTGTTTACGTTGACTTTTATCTGTTCATTGTTTATCATATTTGTTCTGTATTGTATTCCTTGTTTCTGTAATGTTTGGTTCAATTCGGCATAGTTTTTGACATTGCTGATTACCACGGGAGGTGGTTTGTGTTGTTTTATCTCTTGCTGATTTTGGTGTTCCATTATTTGTGATTTGTTTTGTTCTCTCGACGAGTTTCCTTTTCTTGTTTTTCTGAATAATCCATGCAGTTTCTGTTGCAATGGTTCTTTCTTCTTCATCGGTTTCATTTGGGTTGTAGTTGTTGCTTGGATGTTGTTCAAGTTGAGGTTTTAATTGCTCTACAATCTTACGAAGTTGTTGAATTTGTTTGTTTGCTTCCGTTAGTTCATTTTTTAACTCTTTTATGATTTGCTCTTGAGAGCTGTTGTGTGCCGCTGTTGATAAGTCCATTGGCCACAATATGTTGTTATTAGATAATCCAGAGCTTGATTCTGGCATAGTATACACTTTATTTAATCACTATTCACGATTTTATTGAATTAGATTTGATAATACCTACCAATTAATTTCTGAATTAAACAGTAGTTATATCACAAGAATTAGTCTTTGAGTATATAGACAAACACGTCCGTACGGTTTGCCTGCTCTCACACGACTATATTACTATAATGATTGTGAATAAAAACTATTACGTTGTTAAACATTATGTATAATATAGAAATATAATATTTTGAACTGAATCTAATTTTTGTTTAACTTATGTTTCCTTTATTGAAAGTTCGAACAATTTCCATGTAATTGAAAAGATATCATCTGTATGTATTCTTGAAAATTAAACACATTGTTAATGTATTGTTCAAATATTTCTCAATTATTTTTAATTGCATGTGATCTCTGAATTGATCCAACTCAGTTTCTTGTATAGGTAATAATTAAATATTAAATATGACTCAAAGCAACCCTAATTTATCAAGTATATCAATTTTTAGTTAACATAAAATATATGCTGTACACATTACATATACGGTTAACTTCAATATATAAATGATTTCGTAAAATTTTGTAACTTTAGTGTAGTTATACATTAAACACTGTTGTAAAACAGGCCTTACTGATGTATGCGTCTCTAGCGGCGACAGTGCGAACTGTCAGCAGACGCATTGTTGGGGCGAGTTAGGTTACCTACTATGTCTTGTACTGTGGTATAGATTCATAAGCTCTGATCAGTCAGACTTTGGGTGGAACTGTGGCTAGTCAGTCAGATTATAAAGTTGCGATATCGCACGCGTCTACTACTGGTAATCGTTTTTTTATTAATTAGAGACAATGTAATCACTAATTATGAACTTATACTAGGAGATTGATGATTTTATGAGGTTTTTATTTAATAATTATTGATCAGATAATTATTCATTTTAAGAATAAATATTTTAAAGAAATTGTATTTATACATTCTTTTCTTTATAAGAATTATAATACAAAAATTTGACAAAATTCTCATCTTATGGTGCGATTCTGGAATTTTCTATAGCGCTACAGAACTGTAAATCTGAACAAAATCACATCATTTCCTGATGTCAAATGACACTAAATGTATTTGTCAACAAAAATTGTTGCGATTTTGTTCAGATTTACAGTTCTGTAGCGTTATAGAAAATTGCAGAATCTCTACACTAGAGAGCCTAGTCCATCACCTTCAACAGATTATGGTTGATTGATAATGTATACGATTTATTTATTTTCTTGTTTGAGGGTGACCAATTGCCAACATCGATTAATGATGTTTTAATCGAACCGCAAGTAGAGATTTCAGTTATTCAAGAAACAACAGAATTTAATATTATTATTCATTTCTTAAAAGTCATATTTACAGAATTTTTTTGAAATTTATGATTTTCACAGTTAACTTGATATCGAGGATGATGCCGATGAATTTGATGAATAATGGCACCAATCATCGTCGTATAAATGACATTTTCTCAATGATTTTCAAATTTTTCAAAATTTTAATTCTCATAATGTAATATGAATCCATTCTTTTCATTATTTTTTATGGAAATGATTAATTTTTTTAATCAATAGTGGATTAAAATCTCGTATAATCATCAATCTTCTAGTATAAGTTCATAATTAGTGAACACATTCTCACTAATTGATAAAAAAAAAACGATTACCGATAGTAGGCCGCAGTCCGCACACATCACGCGTGCGATACTGTAACCTTGTAAGCTGACTGACTGGTCACAGTCCCACCTAAAGATTGACTGACAATTATTTTCGTATTCTATATTAGTAAATAAAACGTTTAATGTTTGTTTAAACCTTTGTTAAGTCATTGCATGTATTTTTAAATCGCTACATGTTTGATTAGACACCTGGTATACCGATCCCACTTAATGCCTGACTGACCAGAGCTTATGAATCTACACCCTCATGGAAATCGACTGTGAAAAAACCAGCCTTTTTCATTCTCATTGGTTTTTTTGTCACGGGCTCTTTGTCTATCAGAAAAGTAAAATTTTGTCATGACAAAATAGTTGGCTTTTAGAGCCGTTCGACAAGATGCATGAAATGATGCATTTTGATTCTCTATTTTAAAGCAAAGAAAAATGCACCGTGTCATACATAAAATCAGAGTGCACTGCACATGATAAGGTTTATTTTCTTCCTCAAACAAGATTTTGGAAATTCACCAAGAATTCAGAGAAAACTTATAATTTCTAAACGTCAAACGCAAATCTAGAAATAAATACCTGTAGGGGAATTACAACGAATTGACATTGATATTGATTTGATAATAATATTATAGTCAATTGACAATGGAAGCTGAATATGTTTTTGATTAGAATTTATCATAGAACCTTGTCAGGGTCAAATGAGATTATCTTAATATAAAAAAAAGATAGAACTAAGATGACAAGAATTGGAGGGTTCAAGACGAGATGAGATTATTTCAATGTATATTCGATGTGGTACTACCATCGAATTATTAAGAAGCAAACATAGTAACCAAACTAACACATTTGATTCGCCGAAAATGATGATGGTATGATTCTAAACGATACATTTTTTTTTACACTTGAAAAAGGCAGCACTTTGCTGGTGTTTCGAATCAATTTATACAGAACTGATTACACAATAAAACATATTTATTATTGATAAATAGAATGATTATAAAGTATGTGTTTGTTAGAATATCACTTATTTCAACATAATTCTTGATTATAGAATGTGCAGATTTTAAAACAGTGTTAGAAAAAATTCTTCAATATGTACCTTGAACAAAATAAAAGTTTATTACAGTAGCTTAAAATTTCTTCTCGACAAATTTTGATTTCAGCAAAATCAAAAATGATTTGATGAAAACTTCATTTTCAATTGTATAATCATAATTCCTTTCCTTTAATTTTTTCAACACTTTGTTATTTAATCACTTGTTCAAATTGAAACTACATTACTGTTTGTCCAATTCAATCGTATTTTAGACATTTTATAGGTTGAAAATTATATACCCAACACTTTCATTGAACAAGGTTATTAAATCTACACAAAATTATTTATTTATTTATAATGAATCCACACCATTCTGTATCACTTTTTATGATTTTATTAGGTGCTTATTGAGCTCGTCGTACACGTGTAATCCATAACTTTTTTCGTTTAACTTCCCAAGCACGGTTTGAAAGTGAATAAAATATCAAAATCAGGGTTTTGTTTATCGGTATTGAGGCAATCGGGCACACAACACGCTCAACAATGCCCTTGTTTTGTTTTTCACTCATTTTATCTGCACAAAGTCAAAATGTACCGCTGCCAATCCAGACTGCTCCGGAGAAAATGCTAAATACAATTTTTTGTAATTGCAAGAAAGACTGCACGAACAATTGCAGGTGCAGAAAAATTGGATTTTTTTGTTCACCGGTTTGTGCAAATTGTCAAGACCACTCTTGCACTAATGCTAAATCAAAAACAACACATAAAGATTAGTTCGAAATCGATGACCATCTAACTGATATATCTCTCTTCTTAGAGCATTCAACACAAATTGAGCAAGAAGAGGAAGAAGGGAGCGAAGAGGAAGGAACGAGTGATCGTGTGTATTGTAGAGTATTCCTCATAGGAAAAACCACGTTGAAAAAAAGCACCGAGTACACTACTTAAGAGATGGTGCGGAAATGTGTGCATACTTACGGTCTGAAATCGCGATGATTCGAGAACGGTGCTTCGTAGAAAAAACCACCTCTCAAGTAGTGTACTCGGCACTTTTTTTAACATTGTTTTTCCTAGTAGGAATACTCCACGATATATTTCGAAAGAGGCAATTTATTGGGAGAATATTCTATTAATATAATGAAAATTGTAGCAGCAGGAAAATTACATTATTCAACATCAGATTCTACATGATCATTTGTTTCTTTCTCTTCGCCCTCTTCTTCCTCTTCTTACTCAATTTGTGTTGAATGCTCTAAGAAGGGAGATATGTCAGTTAGATCCTGATCAATTTCGAAAGAATCTTCATCTATGGCATTTAATTAAGCATTAGTGCAAGAGTGGCCTCAACAATTGGCACAGCCTGGTAAACAAAAAAATCCAACTTTCCTGCATCCACAATAATTGTTCGTGCAGCCTTTCTTACAATTATAAAAAAATGTATTCAGCAGTTTTTCTAGAGCAGACGAAAGGAAAATCTGGTGGCTCCAAGCTATTATTCATCAATTTTCAGCCCCAGTCTTCAGGATTGAGTTCATTGTCCAGCCACACTTGCACTTGGTAGAATACACGTATAGTATTTGAGTACATAAGTCACAAAAACCAATATCCTTCTCTTCAAATGGATGACCCAATGATGCATACTGGCCACATATAACTTCACATTCCTATTTTCTAGGTTTGAAATCGCGATAACACGAGAATGGTACTTCGTACGAAGAAGAGTATGGATACCTTTTTTATAGAGAATTTTACGATCTAAAAAACTCTTTTTCACCAATTTTTCCGGTAGCTCCCACTATTTCAGAGATATACGCAAAGAACAAAAATTTGAGAACTTTGACCTGTGATAAAAAAATGGAAGAATCATCTAGATGATGAAAGCGCATTTTTGACAGCTCATGAATGCTTGTTACTTCAGAGATTTCGCAAATTACCATCTCTTACAATTACTGAGCTTGAAATCAAGCAGTTTGGGCAAACTTACGAAACAGCAGCTTCCATTTAGTACTAGTTTCAAGTTGACTATTTAATAGGTACATAATTTATACATGTACAAACTCAAAAATACCTTTTAATCTTCATTGTTTAGTTATTGATTGACAGGAGGTCAAGTGCTGTAGCTTAAAATGATGATTTGATCTTTATCAAAGCTATATAAAAAAAAATACACCAAAAGTGAACAAATTTTCATCCAATAATAATAATTCATTCTAATAAGCTTCAAATTCGCGTCAAACAAATCATTGAATGAATCCCGGACAGATTTGACAACTGTACATAATAATAGTGACACTCGCGGCGAAAGTTGTAACTAAATTTTTATCTACTTCAATAAATTTTAGTTGCCATATCCCTAATGTCATAGATATCTATGGACATTGTTTCACTTGAAACAAGTAATTGAATAATTCAATTTTCCACAATCACTGAGCTTGAATTAAAGCAATTTGTGCAAGCCTACGAAACAGCAGCTTTTATTTAGTACCAGTTTCAAGTCTGTAAATAGTATAGTTGCTGAGATCTCAGCGTCACGCCAGCCAGCCAGCCAGCCAGCCAGCCAGCCAGCCAGCCAGCCAAAGTGAATATAATAGCGCTTTTTTCGGAAAAATGCGCTAAAAACAACGCACAACCGGGACCGATGAAGACTTTTGACAGCATTTGTAATGAGAATGACGTATTCAAGACCTATACAAAAATCCAGCTTGTTGGGAATTAATGCCCTTTTTTTGTCTATTTTGACTGGGTTACTATGCATTTTTTCAGAATTAATGGTGGGATTCTGAGCATTATCTTAAATTTCTATAACGTTACAGATCTATGAGCTTATTAGAATCCATAAGTGGAGATCTTATAGATTCTCTTAAAATCGTATTCCAAACAATTTTCTATAAGTTATGATGTCATGATACTTCCATTCATTGGAACTTACAGTTCAATGTTGCCAATAGGTTAGGAAATAATTTTTTCTCTCGGAATTTTTGTTCAAAAATACAGATAAATATATTTTATTCAAGCTTCTGATGCACTCAAGTGAGTAAATCATATAACGACGTGAATAATCATGTGTCATTTTGACATATTTGAATTGAGATTTCAAGAACTTTGCGAAAAATTTAAAACATGAAGGTTTTCTAGTGATTATGACCATTACAAAAGGGTTCGATGGAATGAGTAAACTTTGTGTGTCTTCGGAAGAGAACTAGTAATATATAGAGCAATAAGTGTACATGGATTATGAAGAATATGATCACGTATTCAAGAGTAACGCTATAAATTCAACATGAGATGATAATTATTTGAATAAGACATGGGAATTAAATTGGAGACGGTCCAAATGTAGATGTAGGTGAAATTATATTCTTGAGCATGAATATTTCTTATTGATGTATTTTGGAATGGTCATTTTCAAATTGATGCGAAGTTCATATCAAATTATGAGCAATTGTATTATCCAAACGGAACAATTGTTCAAAACGTTTATCTGAAGCTTCGAATAGGCTTATTGCATTACTTAGACTTTTCTTCTCAATCTCACATATTTTTTGAATGAATTATCAATACAATTATTGAAATTGAATGCTAACCTTTTATAATCCTCTACCAGCAAAAAGTACATGCATCGCAAAACACCTGAATTATTATTTATTTTGACATTTCATATGTCCTATGGTTATAGAGTTCATCTAATCTTAACGTTATAGACATCTTTTACATATTTAAAGAAATATATAAGCTACAGATTCTTCCAGAATATCATTTCGCTTATCAAATCTGTAAGTTGTTAAAGACTTTCTTATAGACGCTATAGAAAAGTTCAGAATCCCACCATTAATCGATTAAATTAGTTCATTGTTGTTATGACGAAATGAAGTTGAATATTTTTTGGTAACCTGTACACAGAAATTTTGTAGTCATACCTGCGTAAAATTAAGTCTGTTGAGTGGAAAAAAAATCGAATAGAAAATGTTTTGTACTGGTTTGGGTTTCCGTAATTGAAAAATGTTTAAATTTATAGTCTTATGCAAACTACAGACAAATATTCGCAAATTATGCCTGTAAGTAGTATTTTAGAGCCAAATTTAGGGACGGTAGCTTACATATGCTACTAAAATTGATATGAATGCATTTTAAAATATTTATTGTTGAGGAATTGATGTTCTATGGATAAAATTGGATTTGCAGTGAAGTTCAAAATTATTGTTATTCCATTATATTCCTATGATTATAATATTTTCTGCAATAAAATAACGATACAATACAGAAACGGACTGATCAAGGATTGGTCTAATGGATTTTTTCAGGTAGAGGCGTCCTTTGCTTTAAATTCATCTACTTTATGCAATTGAAACGTCCATTTTTCTATTACCAATCTAAAACTTGGTAGAGATATGTGAATCAAAAAGCGGAAGTATTAATGTTCATTTTCAAATAGAGATCATATTTTGCTGAACCTAATCCAAAAATCCATTCTTCATTTAAGTAACTCATTATTGTAATCAAAAGATCTGATATTGTAATAAAAAAAAAACAATTATTGAAGTCGAATTATCGTACAATGAAACTTATCTTGAAGAGGAAAATTAGGTTCCGTGAAAAATTTCCCTCTCTTCAGAAATATTGTAACAATAATTTATTCCTAAATTATTACGCTAACCATTACAAATTCGTTACTACCGATTATTCTACAGTAATACGAAACAACAAAGGATGCCCATCGAGTTTTCAATTCAAAGCTCGGTGGTTTGAAGCCACGAGCTAAAATACTGTTGGATATAGACTTAAAACAAATAAGAAATCAACTAATACAGTATTATTAAAAAGGTATCATTTCAAGCGCTCCTGGGCTGTTTTATAGAATTATTTTTTTTAGTAAATATCATACTCTTCCATGATTAATTCATAGTCAGCGGTACAGAACTTCTTTATACAAATCATGAACACTCCTCTGAAACTTTGTGTGTGGCCTTATTTTGATCTGCGAAAATTTGGGAAACTGCTACATTTTCCACCGAAAAGCCGGAAAAGATGTCGATTTTATTATTTTTTGTAGATTATCAACAACACTTTTTTCAATGGTTCAATTATAAATTTATACAAGAAGAAACACAAACAACACTTTGTTCGACATAAAAGCTGATGCGTTCAGGGTAGTCCTAATCTCGAACTGTCAAAATTGCAATGTTTGTACCCGGTTGAATTTTTCAGCATTGCTAAATGAAAAAGTCTGACGTGGACATCATGTGACCTAATTATACAGCATTGAATATATTTTTTGCATGTAATAATACGATGATCAAACACAAAATTCCATCGTTCTACGGCAAATTGTTTTGGATTCACCCAAAATATTCTAAAAATCTGTCAAGTAAAATTATTATGCTACAACATTCCTAAATACTGATTTCCAAGATTCTACGGCTAATTGTTCTGAATTTATGCGCAAAATTAAAAAAAATATCCAATTGAAGTGCACTTCCAGTTCAGTCTATTATTATGAGAATAGAAGGCAATAATTGAGATGGCAGACTGGAATACAAAATATTAATACTTCACAGCCAGTCATTTCCGGCTCAATCGATCTCAATAAAAATAGAAAATGAGCATCTAGACGATACTATCATCTTAAATACTGAGTTCTAACATTCTATGTTCAATCGTTTTGGATTTACGCGGAAAATTCAAAAAAAACTTTGAATAAAGTGCACTTCCGGTAGAGACGATTGCAATCATAATGCGAGGTGCATACCTAGATGTTACAGAAGTGCTCAACACAAAATTTAATATTCTACGACTGATTGTTTGGAATTTATGCGGAAAATACGTACCGAAATCAAACTGAAAATAGTCAAAGTGGATTCAGGGATGCTCAAAATAGATATTTCCATCAAAATCTCGAAATGTGAATTTTGTCGGTTTCACAATATGTACTTTCTTGTACTTTGTACAAGTAACTGTAAAGGTAAAAATTGGCGTTTTTTTTGTTACCTGCGCATAAAATGAAATGTGCATTTCAATCAAATTTTGTATAATCATTTTAAGATCAAAAAATAATAATTCGCATATTTCTTCGCCTTTATTTCCATATCTAAGTTCATAGTGATTTTTCAATCATAAAAGCAAAAGAATTTGGACATATCATTGCACAAAAAAATGACCAAGGGAAACCGGAAAATGGGAAAAACGATGTTAAACAAGAAACGTGAAGAGAAGCAAAGAAAACATTATTTTGATATTAGAATAGGGATTGAAACTTTTAAATTAAATTTTTTTAAAATAAAAATTATCCATCTACTTGCAGATAATCCAATCAGCTTTAGAATAATTCTATTGGAAATGTTGGCAATTTTCCTAAAAAATTAAGTATTACAAAGTTATTCTTGTTTTTCAGCCAAGTACTTCTCTTTAGAGATAGGTTCTAACGTACTATTGATGAAAATCTTCGAAATACCTTTCTTGAATTTTCTATGGATATGCGCAGATATTTTGTCGGACAATCATATTAATGTGTTCTGAACATCATTCCAAAAAAAAAATAATTAGAAATAAATGAGTTGATCAGAAAACCAATCTCGTGGCACTGACATTTTCAAGGCGTAGGATAGAAGATATGCAGCATAAATTCTGTCAAACAAAATCACCATTCAACTTCACTTATGTTTATTTAATAATTCTGAAAAATTTGACTGAATGATACTAATCGAACAAAGCTTGTAATTTTGACATGTTGGATATGTTTTCTCTTGTATAATCTTACAATTGAGCTATAAAAGAAACTGATGTTAATAATCTAGAATAAATCATAAAATCAATGGGGTTCTGTATCACGGACTATCAGCCAAAAATAATTTATAATCTGTTCATCTACCTTGGAATTTTTTACAATTTCATGAGTAGTGATTAGTGAAAATAAAACACTTCTTAATCTATATTTATATGAGGGAAATATTCATTTATCTTTCATTATGCCTTCAAATTTTCTATACAAATTTGATTTTGAATCTATAACTGAATCGGTGGTTTCAAAAACCCCACATGTAACATATTCGTACAGATGTTCAAAGCTGACATTATTATTTCATGACATATCATCTCAAAAAAAAACTTGCGTGGCTCCGTGAATGACGACTCTTTCGTATACTTAACTGAATACAAAATTGTCAAGTGGAAGTTGATGGACAAATGAACCCAATATATTTTCATTGAGCTTCTAATATTAAATTTGGTTTACATATGGCCGGTTTTATAAAAGACCAACTGACCAAGTAAAACTCCTAGACAAAATTTATTTTATACAACAAATTCTATCCAACATGTTTTATTTGGGTAAAGTTCTGTATATGAAAATTATTCGAAACACAACGTTTCAACAGCAATGTGCTGCCTTTTTCGAGTGTATAAATGTATGTGTATGGATTATACATTCATACACTTGAAAAAGGCAGCACATTGCTGTTGAAACTTTGTGTTTAGAATTATTTTTATATACAGAACTTTACCCAAATAAAACATGGTGTCACAAATATGAAATATTTGCAGTAATTAGGTCACATAATTATTTATTTGAATTCGCTGCAACTGTAATCCTAGTTAGTATTGAAAAGGTCGATGTTCAATTGTCGGACATGATTGACAGGCTATGGTCACTAAATGTTCGGTGGTTGCCAGACAACAACTGTTAGACAGTTGAATGTTAGTCCATTGTCGGCTTAGGTATATAAGAGAGTGAGCTAGGAGAAGAATTCAGTCATTCAGTAAGAGTAACTGTGAGCGATTTTGTGTTCATATAAGTGTATAAAATAAATATTGGCACTGTAACCTGTGTTCATAAATTATCCACAATAAAATTTGTGACAATATTTATTAAAAATGAGTTTTGAGAAGTTTTTTCCTACATAAATTCTAATCAGTTCAAATTTATTCATGACAACAGAATCAGTGCTGTTAAATTATTGACTGTCGTCTAATAGAGCCAATTTCATTTAATCGGATCGTAAATTACTCTGTCCTTTATAAAACCGGACATTGATTCTAATTCTTAAAGAATCCATTTGTTTCAGCGCACTTTAGATATTTGGTCAGTGCGGGTTATGTACGGTGCACAAATTAGACAATAGTTTCTTTGACTTATGATTGTTATTCTTCAAATTATGATTCCTGAGAATTATGACGTAAGTTATTGAAACGAGATAATAACAAACTACGAATCATGGATTACTGATCGCAGCGATCCTATAATGAGAGTACTAAACTAACTTTTTTCTGACGCCATGAACAATGCATAAAGTAATGCTTTTTCGTGTTTCAGTTTCACCACTATTTAAACGCGTAGCAGTTACATTTCTGTGAATTCATGTTTGTAGCACCTCTCACTGATCTATTTATTCAGATATTTCTTAAATCTGAATGTCACTTTATGCTTTTTACTCTCATGCTGTGTGCTTGATTATTAATTACCAAATATGGGAGTTGAGTGCCGTAGAAAAAAAAATTTGCATGCAATACGAGTGTAAACAATTCAACGAATAGAAAATTTGCAGAATACCGAGTAACGAATATTATGCAAGTTTTTATATTGAAACACAGAACCTTTATCCGTCAACATTCTACATAAAAGACAGTCATAATAATAATCAACCAGTTGCCCGAGATTGTAGTGCAATACGTTTAAATTTATTTAGCAGTTGGAAGAAAACTTGACCCTTTTTTGTATTTTGAGTAGTTTATTTGGTATTCAGCCAAATAGTGTTTTACTATTCGACATTAGGTAGAATGGTCAAAATGGTGCCGAATAGGCCAAATACCAATCATTTGCAAAAGCCTCGTCACCAAATACTTGGCTTAATGCTCAACTTCACATTCTTGCTGCATAAATTACTATTATGATTTTAAAATATTCATTTGGAATATATCCAAAAACAGAACAGGAAAAGAAAAACTCACAAAAAAACGGGATACAAGACATATTAAAATTACTCAAGAAAAAAATTAAAAAATTCTATTTGTTCCATACTCCAGGATTCACAAAGAGGACATCAACATTTCCTAGTTCATAAGTCAAACACATTCTGTAAATTGGAGATACCATGAAAACATTCGAGCGCGATGGTAGTAGATAAAACGTAAGAATAATTCGAGTATATATATATATATATATATATATATATATATATATATATATATATATATATATATATATATATATATATATATATATATATATATATATATATATATATATATATATATATATATATATATATATATATATATATATATATATATATATATATATATATATATATATATATATATATATATATATATATATATATATATATATATATATATATACAGCGCATGAAAGGAGAGTAGATTAAGGCAATTAGGATCATCAATATCTCCTTGAATCAATTTACAGAAATAGGAGATTGACTTAGACTCACGGCGTTTAAACAGGCTTCTAAAACCAAATAACTCAAGAAGAGAATAATAATTAAAAGAGAAATCAGGGTATCTTGCAAGACAGTTCTAGTGCAATGAATATATGCTTGAATTAAAATTATATACATAATAGTAATTCAGAACTGCTATTACCCTGCAAGATAATTTTGATGCACTGAATTTGTATGATTGAATTAAAATTATGTACGATTCAGAATTATTATTATTTTTTAAGATAATTTAATGCATTAAAATTATCTTGCAAAATAATAATTGGCCGTATTCCGTAACGTAATCATTAACTTATTATCGATCGATAAGATTTTTGACAAATGGAAACAATTGTAACAAGAGAATATTTAGAATTTTAGTCAATGCTACCTACGTTCATTGGCTGAAATAGATAATGATCGATAAAAATTTATCGATTGAGTTACAGAATAGCCCCGATTAATTCCGAATTACTATTATCATAATTTTAATTTAATCATAAAAGTTTATTGCAATAAATTATCTTGCAAGTTGGTAATAGTAATTCTAAAGTCCACTACGTACATAATTTAAAATCATGAAAATTCATTGCAATAAAATCATATTTCAAGTTATTATAAAAGTTTAGTTTTACTTTTACAGGGAAAAAATGTCATTCCATAACAGAAAATTGATGCAACTGATTTATAATCGAATAAGATTTTTGTGCTAATGTTAAGGCGCATCAGAAAACTTGAGTCGTAGCTCCTGTGTTGACTGGACCATTCTCAACGAGAATAGAATATAATGAATTTTAAGGTTGTTAAGAAGAGGAGTGGGGTCAAGCTGTGGTGGGAACCCTGCTCTATGCTAAATACATATGATAAACATTAATTGCCAACTTCAATTAAACAAAATTTCAATGATTAAAACTAATGGAAATGTTTGTTTTCAGTTGAAAATACATGATTTTGAAAAATTTGGTTCCTTATTCTATTTTTTTAAAGAGGTTCCATCCATTGAAATATTCTTTTTTCATATTTTAACGAAGCTACAATATAATATGTGTAGTGCGCAACACTGTACACTTTCGGAAGTATTTTTGACATCTGACGTTTAGTAGTGGTACTGTGTTTCATAACCAAACAAACTTATTGATGATAAATCAGGGTGGTTCGGTTAAAACCAGGGTGGTTAAAACCACTGGTTTAAACCGGTTTAAACCGTCCTGGACTTTATCCGATTTTGACCGGTGGATTTTATTAAAATATAATATATTGAACGGTACTGACAAGTTGAAGCTTGAATTATAAGGTTTCAGAGAATGAACGAAATATGCTTTTTCCTAACATCTCCTTAACAAAAATTACCCGATTTGCACAATATAATATTCATATTCATATATTTGCTAACTATAAAACATTGAATAATGTTGATAGCAAGTTAAGTTAGGGATAAAAAAGTACAATGAGCGAACATAATTACATCTCAATATTCTTGAAATTAAAGTTTAGGTACTCTTGTGCAGTGCAAAAATTGTTGCCCTGAAAGAAAGATTTGATTTTAGCTTTAAACACTTACAACAAACGAAAGTGGATCTTTTGTATCTACATATGAGTTTCTTGTATTACTTCTTTAATAGTTACCATTGATATCCACTTGACAATTTTATGAAATTTAATCAAGTTTTCAAAAATAAATTTATTTAGTTTCATATTTATTTATTAATTTGTGAATCAGAACTACACTCGAAAACCGGATGGTATAAATCTGTCCCGACTGAATAAAAGAATAAAATAAGAGGAAGAGATAAAATATGTAAATATGTAATAAAAAAATTGGAAAGAAAAATTGTGGTTAAGCCCAGTTCCGGACGGTTTTAACCATTTTTGACCAGTGCCCTGGTCAAAATCTAAAAAAATGGTTTTTTGACCAACCCTGAAAATACTTCAAGAAGTTTGTCGAAGCCAACTGGAACGTTCATAATTTAGTCAATTGAAGAAGTGAAGAAATCTATTACTGTTAAAGAGATGAAAATGCAATCACACTCGGTTAAATAAACTCGCTGCTCTAGAAGCATTTCACGATGAAAACTTGATTTAGTCACAAAGAACAGCACGTTCTCAGTTATCTTCATTGTACATGAATTTGGATCAATGGCTGTAGATAAGATAAACAACTCGTTAGCACTCGACAGCGCACGATGGTCCAGTGAGACCGCCACCATTAATACATGTGCTTGAAATTTTTTTAGTCCAACTACACACGACACGACTCGTCCAGTCAGTCGCGGTTTCTTCAGCAAGCATCAGGATCTCAAGATGAAAACTTGATTAAGTGACAAAGAACAGTACGACCTCTGTAATCTTCATTGTACATGAATTTGGATCAATCGCTGTAGATAAGATTAAATAGTGTGATGTAAGCTACATATTGAAGACATGAAATAGAACGAATCCCTACTCAAATTTTTTGTTATGGTCCAGGTGTACCTCAGGCTTGTGGTTTTGGTCATTGTGTGACGGAAATAGAGACTGGATCAGTGAGACAGCTGCCTTGAAAACCGGATGGTATAAATCTGTCCCGACTGAATAAAAGTATAAAATAAGAGGAAGAGATAAAATATGTAAATATGTAATAAAAAAAATTGTGGTTAAAACCAGTTCCGGACGGTTTTAACCATTTTTGACCTGTGCCCTGGTCAAAATCTAAAAAAATGGTTTTTTGACCAACCCTGTGATAAATCTACATCAAAAAAATAACATCGATGGAAGAATAAATGGGTTACTAAATCAGTGTACCGTAAAGTCAGGGAAATGATAAAAAATCTTGTCTATTCTTATCACACACACTCTTTCCATTCCATCTCACGCGGCGACACTGCCAAGCGTATGATAACTTGCTAAATTTTAGTAGCTTTTGTACAATTTTTTTGAGTAATAATTCAATTTTCTCTGAAACTATAAACAAGATTTTTTTGGAACTTGTTGCACATGTTTATAAGACATTCGTAGATATTTTGACGATTTTTTGTAATGTTGTCTTCCGAAAGTCTACAGCGTTGCGCACTACACATATTATATTGTAGCTTCGTTAAAATATGAAAAAAGAATATTTCAATGGATGGAACCTCTTTAAAAAAATAGAATAAGGAACCAAATTTTTCAAAATCATATATTTTCAACTGAAAACAAACATTTCTATTAGTTTTAATCGTTGAAATTTTGTTTATTTGAAGTTGGCAATGAATGTTTATCCTATGTATTTAGCATAGAGCAGGGTTCCATCCACAGCTTGACCCCACTCCTCTACTTAACAACCTTAGAATTCATTATATTCTATTCTCGTTGAGAATGGTCCAGTCAACACAGGAGCTACGACTGAAGTTTTCTGATGCGCCTTAACATTAGCACAAAAATCTTATTCGATTATAAATCAGTTGCATCAATTTTCTGTAATGGAATGACATTTTTTCCCTGTAAAAGTAAAACTAAGCGTATGATAACTTGCTAAATTTTAGTAGCTTTTGTACAATTCTTTTGAGTAATAATTCAATTTTCTCTGTAACTATAAGCAAGACTTTTTTGGAACTTGGTACACATGTTTATAAGACATTCGTAGATATTTTGACGATTTTTTGTAATGTTGTCATTTCAGGTAGTCGAGATAATGACGTATAAATCAATGTGAAAGACGTCGCGTGCATTAACGCAATGTAATAACATGTCACCGAACAGCAACTTTGACATTTTTTATCTCGATAACTAGAAACAAGATTGAGTTCAAACATTGCCAGAATATTCTTCACTAAACAAATAATATACTGTAAAAATTCAAATAGATTCTCATATACTTTGATTTCCTTCTCAATAATCTTGATTGATGAGCGTGTTATGGAGCGGCGGATAATTAAAATGCCCGTCTTTAATTCGTGTTCTAAACTGAATTATTCTGCAAAATAACAATTATACACAAGTTGAGCACCTATTTCATGTACAATTATTTTATATTTGTAATATATTAGGAAGCTATTTGAATCAGATATATTAGAATGATATTGCATTGTGAACGACATTATTCATTGTTACCATGATAACAATTAAATTAAATAAATGTCAAACTTGTAGTGAAAATACAGGCTATAGGCTATGTGCAAGGGGGCGGAGTTTGAACAAATATCGATGCGAGCGCTCATTGTGAGCACCATTGTAACCATTGAACTCCATTTCTCAGAATACGTCAATGAGCTGTCATTGAGCATTGTAGTTTAAAAGTGAAAATAATTGCATATAGAACATGGGAAAACGTTTGATCTGTTTAAGGCTGTTGTGTTAAGGATGATTCAAGTGAAATATAGTTTCATAGATCTCATGTACCCAGTTATAATATAAAAAACGAGTGAAGTGAATCAAAGCGGTAAATAGAGTATTGTCTGTCTTTCATTATTAATCTATATAACAAATATGTTTGTAATTCAATTGTGAAATTAGAAATATTCATCATCGATTTGGGATTCATGAATTTACCTCTATCTCTAATTTGTAAGATGTTTCAGTGATAGAAGTTTGTCAGATGCACTTCGCAATAATTTTGTTGTTAATATTGTCAGCAACATATTCTTCAACATGCTTAATATGGTAAAACTAATTTCACGGTTTTCTTCAATGCTTCCTTGGTAAAAGGGATACAGTGTTTGATGAATACAAGCCCGATCTGCAAGTTCATCGGCGTCATAATTTGAGGTTATCCTGTCAATTTGGATGAATTAAGACGTTTTCTCTATAATAGGTACTTTATCATTGAAGAAAAAAATACTCAAAATAAATAATTTCAACGTACCTTTTATGCTATGCAAGTTATATTATACGCATACAGCCGAATTGAATAATATTAGTACATTTAAAAAATTATAGGTATGAAACAATGATAAAATGGAGTTCAATCGTTCTCCATTGCCCGCTAGAGGCGCAAGTAGACTTTATGCACGTAGCCCATAGGCTCTTTGCGCAAACGTTGGAGAGCGACACTAGCGCTCGGAGTGTTTAATTTTGAAAGTAGCTGCAGGAAAAAATTTGAATTGTCATTGCGTGGAATAAGTGAATAAAAGCTAAAAAGTTTATATTGAAGCTTGAAACAAGTTTAAAAACACAAGTGAATGATGACTAATGGAGTTATAATAGGAAGTGGATTCCAACTCATATAACCTGGTTGCATCCGGAGTACAATATTAGAAAGAGGAAAATTAGTGCAAGAAGTAAGCATGTGTTTAATGCTGAAGAAAAACTGTTTTTGGATGAGAGTTTGATTTCCGCGCTTGTTGTAGAGCAAATGTCGATTAATTCTTGTCCGTTTAAAGTCTTTATCGAAGTAAGATATGTTATTTTGAAGTAATTAATTATAGGCTGCTATATGTCTGGCATACGAATCAAAACATGTCACATGAAAGTATATTTTTTCACATTGCCTTAGGTTGATGAAACGCGAGATATTTTGCATGAATTTCCAAAAACTTATCCGATACATAAAGATAATACATACGAAATTGCTATAGCTTACAATGGTTTAACCTAACTTCTTACATAAATTTTCTAGTTTCATCAAGTAATTTCTACATTTAATACATATTCTATAATTATTATTGACTTCTTTTTACTTTTTTTACTCGTTTAATAGCCTGAATCCATTTTTTCCCATTCCTATTTCATGTTCTCTGGATGGAAACTTGTAGAAATGTTTATGTTTTTTTTTGTATTTCCGTAACTGTTTTACAGTTTGAAACGCTACAATTTGTATAACCAACACGTAATATTTCAATTTACTGTTAAACTGGCTTATAAATTGCTTTATAATTTAAATTTCGTACATATATTCTGAAATCATGTACAATGATAACGTTTTGTTTTCCTGCTAGTACTGTCAAAATTAACCACTACTGGCGCGGCAATCTATTCGCAAAGAGCCTATAGTAGAATGGCAAAAAGAGCAGATAATCTTATCAATTTTCAACTTCAATATCCTTAGGTCAAGGATAATTATGAGATAATTTTGAAGTTTTTTAAAGCATGTTGCTAGGTAAAAGCCAAAGGCCGCACGGATGGCCTGTCAACATGGAAGCAGCATGCTTGAGGAAACTGTAAAATTATAAATATCTATCAATGATTGAGGATATTTGGCGCAAAAAATAATTTTAACTGATCACTGATATATTTGCAATTATCTAATCTGTTTAAATGTAACATCTACATTAGTAGAATTTAAATCCGACACATTTGACGTTTGACATCTTGGTTGTTTTGTTGTTTAACAGTTAAAAATGGACCCTAAGAATTTTGTCAGTGTTTGATATGTTAATTTCGAAAAAAAAATTCATAACTCACATAAAATGTTCGAAAATACAGTCGCTAGTACGATTTATGTTGCTATAAAACACGATACTGTAGATCGTATTGATTCTAAGTAATACATGGAGTCAGTAGACTGTATTTTCAAATAATTTTCGAAGCCTTAGTTTATATTTCAGATTATATAATGAATCATTGAGCTATATCATTTCATCATGGAATTTGCTCTTAATATCAAAATAATATCATGATTGTTCACTAATATCAGACAACAATACAGTTGTTCGTCAATTAAACACAATAATATACATACAATACAGCGTATCTAGAAAGAATTGAGCTATCTGATTCTTCTATTTATTGATGAATTCTATAATCATAATGGGCCGAATTCAGCTCCCTTGATTAACTAAAGGAACTTCACCAATTTTCTCAATTAATTAGTTTAACTTACATTTTTCTATATTTACTTATTTATTTTGATAATACACTACCCAACAGGTTGACCTAATAATAGGGTAGGAACAATAAAACATGAGAAATATAAGAAAATACAAGTTTAAACATAAAGCGTAGAATATATGAAATTAATGGAGATTACTGATCTCTGAGCAAAATACATTGTAAGTTTGGGAGAATAAGTCTACTGTAGCATCTAATTTATTACACAAAGAGCACATATTGGAAATAGGAGATTGAAAAAGCATATTGGTTCTAGCAGAAGGAAGATAAAAAGTACAAGGAGTTCTAGTTCGAATATTTGGAACAAAAAAGTTAAGCAAACTTAAACAGTAAGGATCGTCTATGATATTATTAACTAATTTATAGAGATGACACAGTGAAAATGTGTAACGCATTTGATGCAGGGATTGGAAGTTAAAGATTCTCAATAAAATATCGTAAGTGATACTGAAGTTAGGGTAAGTACCCATTATCTTGAAATAAATGTATCTGAGAAATTTAGATTGTACAGATTCAATGCATTTACTGTGTACTTCATATATAGGGTTCCATATTACTGAGCAATATTGAAGTTTGGACCTAACAAAGGAATAATATAATATAAAAATTGCTCTTATATCTTGAAATTGACGTGTATTCCGAATGATAAATCCAAGCATTTTGAAAGCGATATTATTGAAGTAAAACTTCTTTCAAAATTGAAGAGATCTGAATTCTGCCCAATAGTTCCTAGGCTAGTAATAAACTAAATGCAATTTCATAGGAATATGTATATTATGTCATACCTATTTCATTCGAAGTATCTTTTCCAGGAAAATATTCATCTGGATCTTCTTCTATTATTGAATCTTCTGGTTCAAAATTATTTGTTTCAGAAAAATTCGCTCCTTCGTCATTTTCCGGAATATCCAATAATTCTTCCTTAATTATAAATTCTTCATTGATTTCTCTCTTTGAACAAAAGTCGTCCGTGATATTGTCACTTTTTATATATTGGATGTTTTTCAAAAATTCTTTCTTTATTACAACTTCTTCAGTTTCTGTATTTACATTGAAATCGGGCGTCATATCTTCATATTTTATATCCTGCATGTCTTTCTCCAACACATTTGAAGGTTCTTTTATCGTAACTACTTCCTTCATCTTGATTCTTCTTTCATTCTTCAGTCACCTAAAAATCGTTTACTTTTGTTTACTAGGGTACATACACTACTTTATTAATTTAATAACTGACAAGCAGTGTTGCTAATCTAATGTCAAACAGTGCTGCTAGCTAGCCTATTGCTCAGAAAATCAGTGTTGCTAACATATAGAACTTAGAAATCTTTTGAGAAAATTCGAAAACTACTATTTGGGCGTCATAAAGTGTACTTTATCTACGACTGTGCACTAATAGGTGATTCGCCCACTAATTTGCGTGTCATTATGAAACTCGTTTGGGGGTAGGAGAGAAAAATACCACCCCGTTGCATTTGACAGATTCTCCAAGAGATGGCGCTAGTAGCATTCCTATAGTGAAACGAGATTTTATCAGTGGCACCAAAACAGGGATTTAAACATAAAAAAAAACAGAGAATTGTGCTGAAAGTAATGAGATGGAGAAGGCTCTCTGTAAGATTCAGTTAGATACGTCGCCAAGCACTCAAGACACTTTCCAGCCAAACAAAAAAGGTGAGCTTTGTCAGCACTGACCAGGGTAGAAGCCGTTAAATCTATCTAAAAATTTAGTCTAGCATTAACGCAAGAAAAATATGGACGGGCTTCGCACGCTCTGGTCAACCTTTTCAAAAGTCTCCATTGATTTCAAGTTGTCATGTATGTTCGTAGAGTGTTTTTTTCTTCTTTATATCTCTCTACAAAAAGCATTCCAATCAGCCGATGCACGATAAGTCACACTCAACTCTCGCATTATAGATTTAAAACTAGCTTTCATACACCAAATGTAAGTGAAACATAAAATCGTACCCATCCTCATCTTACTCTCCTGAAACCAACTTCCACTCCTAACACTTCTCGAAACATCATGCTTACTTCCATTCTCACTGTTATTTCGACATCGGCTTAGATATTTATCAATCAGAAATCAGTGCTCTAGTCATTGCCCAGTCAATAATCTCTTTATCAGTCGCCTTAATTATCATAATAGTATATTCTACAATAAGTATTGGAATGGCCTATATGCTGAAAGAGTGAAAAGTTTGTAAACCGAGCCGAAGGCTTAAAAAATTATTAAATGTCTAACGTAAATCCAGATATGAATACTTGAATTGTTAGGAAGTAACCATGGTAGTAGCCAAACTAACAGCTTCTGATTCGTCGAAATGATTCTAATGTCATACAGAATCATTCTAAACGGTATAGGCTATGTGCAAGGGGGTGGAGTTTGAACAAATATCGATGCGAGCGCTCATGGTGAGCACCATTGTAACTATTGAACTATTGTAGTTTAAAAGTGAAAATAATTGCATATAAAACATGGGAAAACGTTTGTTCTGTTTCAAGCTGTTGTGTTAAGGATGATTCAAGTGAAACATAATTTCATAGATTTCATGTACCCAGTTATAATATAAAAAAACGAGTGAAGTGAATCAAAGCGGTAAATAGAATATTGTCTGTCTTTCATTATTAATCTACAGTAACTGGCCAAATTATTAGGGACAGTCCGTATATTTTTGTACTTTCCACTTTTATTGACTATTATTTCCAGCAAATTATTGGTTTTAGATCTTATTGATCTTTCATATATAGAAGAGTGTTCAGTTGGGATGCTAAAACAATGAAGTACGAAAGAAAAAATATTAATTTTTCAATTAAAAAAAAAATGGAAAAACCAAAACAGAGGAATAAATTCAACAATAAGAATTCGGGCAAAAGATTAAAATATTAGCAGTAAACTTGAATTGAGTTTCATTTGGACGTTTCGGCGCTGAAACGGCCCTCCATAATCAGCCTAAGTGGAAGTTGAAATATTATTACTTTTTTGGTTGAATTCAAAGTTATTTTATAGAAAAAACATCAAAATTGATGGTCCACGTCATTTATCAAAAAATACCAGGATCTTATATTGTTTAGTTTTTTTTTTCTTGGTTTGAACGTTCAAATTTTTATGTTTTCATTGCAAAATAACTTTAAATTTAACCAGCAAAGCAATAATATTTCATCTTCATATGAGCTGAATATGAAGGACCATTTCGGCGCCGAAACGTTCAAAGAAAACTAAATTGAAGTTTACTGCTGATATTTTGATCCTTTGCCACGATTTTTGATTGATGAATTTATTTCTGTATTTTGGATTTTCATTTTTTTTCAATTGAAAAATTAATTTTATTTTCTCGTTATCCATTGTTTTAGTATCTCAATTGAACACTCTAATACAAAAAATAAGCCAATGACACTTAAAATCGATAATTTGTTGAAAACAATTGTCGGAAAAACTGGAAAGTACAAAAATTTATGGATTGTCCCTAATAATTTGGCCAGGTACTGTATATAACAAATATGTTTGTAATTCAATTGTGAAATTAGAAATATTCATCATCGATTTGGGATTCAGGATTTACCTCTATCTCTAATTTGTAAGATGTTTTGGTGATAGAAGTTTGTCAGATGCACTTCGCAATAATTTTGTTGTTAATATTGTCAGTAACATATTCTTCAACATGTTTAATATGGCAAAACTAATTTCACGCTTTTCTTCAACGCTTAAAAGGGATACAGTGTTTGATAAATATAAACCCGATCTGCAAGATCTTCGGCGTCATAATTTGAGGTTATCCTGTCAATTTGGCCGAATTAAGACGTTTTCTCTATAATAGGTACGTTATAATTGAAGAAAGAAATACTCAAAATAAATTATTTCGACGTACCTTTTATGCTATGCAAGTTATATTATACGCACACAGCTGAATTGAATAATATTAATACATTTAAAAAATTATAGGTATGAAACAATGATAAAATGGAGTTCAATCGTTCTCCATTGTCCGCTAGAGGCGCTAGTAGACTTCATGCACGTAGCCTATTGACTGTGCTTACAAAATGGTGGATCAAAAGTGGCTTACGGCAAGTTTGTAATCTGTTTGCAATGTAAATACGTTGATACTCAGCAAAGAAATATTCATATTTCGTTGAATGATTCAATTCAATTTCATTTGTGCGAGAAAGTATTGGCTTTCTTCTTTTTTAACATTTAGTTTTTTCCTTTAAAATCTTTTTATTTGTATATGAATTTTAGTTGTTACTGGAAGACTGAATGAGGCTATGAAATTCATAGCTTCAAAGAAAATAATATTACAGGGGAGTATTTATGACATTTTTGTATTGTATATTTCAGCTTTCTCTGTACGAATTTTTCTAATTCGCATAGCTTGTTTATGAACTGGATCGTAGTCTCCAAATTTTTACTACCGACACTTTCCTTTTCCCTTTCAGGAAATTTATGGAAACTCTAATCAACAATTCAACTAAATTTGGAATGACATCTATGAACACAACAATTTTTAACAGTTCTTCGTTCAGATTCCATATTTTAAAAAGTAAAATCTTGGGAAAGACTAATTTCAGTACTGCAACGAGGTTATGTAATTTAACAATGAAGTCGAAGGCCAAGTATTTTTCACTGAATTAATTGCAACAAATCCAATATGAACTATTATAGTATGAAATTTCATAGAAACAACCTCAAAAAATCCATTAAATATTGCTAACAAAGCATTAACATAACATATGATCATATGGAAATTAAGGTTGGATCCACTTTACAATATAGCTCTGCTTATAACCGCTAGATGGCTACGAGTTAATTTTAGTTACCAATACGGAAAAATTCTAAACGATTTTTTGGAATGTTATTCGTTCCAATATAATTTTTGGTCATGGAATATGCAAATTCCAAAACAGTGTTGGACAAAAATATTTCAAATTCACTACTGTCATAATTACTATGATTGTAACAGTAACACACCTGTAGAGACCTTGCTGATTAACGTCGTAGCATGCCTGTAGTAACCTTTCACATGATTTGTTTGAGGACCATTGCTTACATTGCCTACACAACAACACATGTGTCTTGTGCGCAAGCGCTGCACAGCGGGGTGCTTTTCTTTACTTTAGCCTCAAAATACAATTTACTTTGAAGAAAACTCTCAGATTGTTCAGGTTCATATCTATTTATCTCTAAAAAATAACAACATTCAAATAAACAGACTTTGAAAATTATTTTTGACTCGCACAAATTACTTATCTGTCAAGTCTCAGTGTTACCAAAAGTCAAATAAAAAATTAAATAATTTTTATGGATGTTTTCAAAATAGGAGATTTATTATTTTTTGACATATATGAACCCAAATAGAAAAAAATTGTATAAGATACACGTTTCATAAGACATTTTAGGTCACATTTTCACAAGAACGCCAGTGGTGTAGTAGAGTGGGAACTCGTGGGAACGGCGTTCCCACACTGGTTTGCCACAGCCTCCATCATCCATATCATTTAATATATTCCTGAAAACGAGTGCAACATAGGAAAATACAGATGCAGAAATTGCAGTCAGAAAATACAGCAGTAGAATGTTACAAATCAAAAAGATGCATCACAAGAAATTGCAGACGCAAAGAACATAATTTGAATAGGATAAACACAGTAACATGCCGCTGAATGGGAGCAGGTATAGACTGGGAGCTAGTGACAGGTGGGGTTCTCCGATTTTATACAGCTTGCCTTTTTGAGGGTTGATAATTTACCTCTTGATAAGAAAGATAAAAATGTTATTGAGCGATGCACGATTTCCGGTCATAGTTCAAATTTCAATTAAAGGTCTGAAAAAAAAGTGGTTTTTCCCGTGATATCATAATGCATGCCTTTGTAATTCTGAATAATTGGAATAAATCTAAAGCCAAGTACTGAAAGGCAAGCGATTCGCAACAGCCCAAGTGGCTCAAAGGGTTGCGTGAACTTGTGAAAAAAAAAATATGGAAAATGCCGTGTTTCCAAATTGCATGCCAATGGAAAGAATTGAAGTTTTAGTCATAAGACCCTTGTAAAAAAAATGGCAAGCATTCCTCGCTGGCGCAAGGGTTTGAAATTTGAGGGTAATCTTGCATAAATTTTGCACCAATTAGCCGTGATTTCAAATTACCTCAAATGGAGCATAAACTTTATTTTGAAGTGAAATAATCATAAATTCAGAATGACATGCATGTTGCTTAAGCCCTTCATATTTTAAATAATAATGAAAGTTGCATGAAAAACTCGCAAAATTTCTCTGACTTTATTCTGCCTGCCATTTTGTATTACATCAATAAATGCTGTTTCAAATTAATTTGGGAAATGACAAGCATGTTTCTCAAGCCCTTCATATTTTAAATGATAATGGAAGTTGCATAAAAAACACGCAAAATTTCTCCGACTCCATTCTGCCTGCCATTTTATATTACATTAATAAATGCTGTTTTAAATTCATTTGGAAAATGGCATGCATGTAACTCTGTCCGATCATTGAAAAACTTTGGAAAAAGTGGCAATAAAAAGTAAGAATATTTCCGTGATATTATTTTGTATTTCAATAAAGAAATACTTATGCTTCAAGTTAAAATAAAAAAATCTAATGCATATGACATTAGACGAACATTAACAAATGAAAAAAAAATATCAAGAAAATATGCCCTAGAATCAACTTAGTTTGTATTTATAGACATGGCAGGAGGTAAATTTTTCATAATAGTGCAGATTATATATTCAAAGTAATACAATTAGGTTCATAAACAATACTTTTATACCAGTAAGTTTTCCGTTTGGCATAAATAAGTGAAGAATAGTATGAAAATGAATAGAGTTAGAGAGCATGATTTTTTTTCATTGGGGAAAAGTTGAAACATTTTGAGTTAATAATTGTAGGAAGAGTTAAGTTTCAATTTATGATTTATGTATTTTTTATGAAAAATATACCTGAAGATGACTTCAAAAGTCGAAATGGTCATCGTAAATCAATAAAGAAAATCATAAATTGAAATCTAATTCTTCCTACAATTATTAAAGAGCAAGATATTGTAAAAAGGGCCGAAAATAAGGACGATAAGGATAAATCGGACGATGATGACAGCGACACTTATTCTCAAATAGGTGGTGAAACTACTGAAGAGGAACCTGAAATTGACAATAATTATGATGAAGAAATGGAAATTTGAGCAATTATTGCCAATTTCAGATTCCTCTCCATTCCTATTTATTTATATTATGAAACATCCCCTTAGCTATTTAAGTATGATTTTTCTATGATAATAATTTTTGTCCACAATTACCTTATAATATATACTTTATAAATGAGTTTTCTGAAGCAAAACGATAGTCATTTTTCACAGAGTGAATAATAGCAGTGAATAATCATTATTCACTGGTGTAGAGTTCCTATGGCACGCGGTATATATTATGAATCTGGAAAATATTTATCAGTACGTCTAGGCAATAATCAGGCACTTGGCTGTATCTATTCATCCGGCGATAGGACGAAAATATTTTTTCAAATTTTTCCGGTACCCGGATGAATAATATATTTTGTCCACGACTACCTTATAATATATACCTTATAAATGAGTTTTCTGAAGCAAAACGATAGTCATTTTTCACAGAGTGAATAATAGCAGTGAATAATCATTATTCACGGGTATAGAATTCCTAGGGCACGCGGTATATATTATGAATCTGGCAAGCATTTTTCAGTACGTCTAGGCAATAACCATGCACTTTGATTAGCTAACTTTAACAAATCACAAAAATATTGTTAAAATATTACTTTAATCTATTTTTTAATGCTCTTGAAGAAAAAATTTGACATTAAATAAACTATATCAAGTAAGCCATTGATATGACATGACAAGCGAAGCATAAATTGTTGTCAATTTGAAAACGTCATAATTTCGATCCAGAATACGTAAGAAATGAAAATTGATAGTGAGAAAGAGATATTGTGTACTTGTACTACACCAGAGATAACAGAAGCTGCAAAAGTCGCCTCCCTGAATTTGTTGCCTGAGAAATCCCGAAATCTTTGCATTCTTGTGTACAATAACTTCATGGATTGAAGGGCGACCAAGAAAATCAATTCATTTTCAGGGTCTGTTTTACTGGCATATTTTACGGAATTAGCTGCAAAATATGAATCATCCATTTTATGGACACTTTTCTCTATGCTTAGGAGTACGCTTAATATAAATCAGAGTCGATATAGAAGACTTGGCAAAACTGCGGTCACTTTCAAAACGGAGATCTTAGGGCTTTCGTCCGAAAAAAGCTAATACATTTCCTTCCGAAAAAATTTACAAATTTCTTATTCAAGCCTGTGATGAAAAATATCTTGCAATGAAGATAAGAAATTAGAAACATTTAAAGACTTAAAAATTAAAATTGAAGAGACCTGTGTCCCACAAGAATTCATATCTAAGAATCGGTTTTTAAAACTATCATCTTAGACAGGGGAGCAACTGTATACAAAAAAAATAAATTTAACAATTTATTTAAAAACTTGTTTAAAAAAAAATTATGGAATTAAAGTCAATAGAAGTCGTGGACAAAGTATAGTATTCTACTCACATATAATAAGCTATTATTCACTCAGGTTAATTATGCCACTCGCTACGCTCGTGACATAAATTTAACCTTCGTGAATAATAGCCTTCATTATATGCTCGTATAATAATATACTATTTATTTATCTGGCTAGAAAAATTTATTAACAACTGTCCAATTCTGGATTAATAAATACGATATACCCTCGAAGGCTATATTATATGTTTCCAAAATTCTTTTGAACCCAGCTTTGATATTATTATATTAGCTATATACACTTTGAAGTATCCAAAGTGAATAAAATATAATTTGAAAGTATTTGAACATCATAAAATGAATAATAATTCCGAGAGTGATTTATTTAATATAGAAATTTAAAACTACCCCCAAGCACAGACCAAATTTGTCTGTGCTCCAAGTCAGAGTTCATGAAAACAATATCAAATGTCTTAAAATTATATTTGCTTCAATTATGTTATATATAAGGACCAGACAAAAGCGGAAAACTATAGACCTATTTCACTCACCTGTAACCTATGTAAGCTATGGGAAAAAATGGTATGCAGGCGCCTCCGGTGGATACTAGAAGATGAAAATGCGCTGTCACCATTTCAGTTCGGATCACGCAATTTTAGATCAACTACCGACTATTTGGCGAATATTGAAGCCGCTACTTGTGATGCCCTACTAGATCAAGCACATCTTTTATTGGTTACCCTTGATATAGAAAAGGCTTATGAGCGAACTCGGACATCGCGAATAATCGAAATCATGATCGCGCAAAACCTATCTGGCAATCTGATAGCATTTGTAACCAATTTCCTAACCAAACGGTGTATGAGGGTACGGATCAATGGAACCCTTTCCAAACTAGTTTCCATCAGCGGATTACCCCAGGGTTCAGTACTTAGTGTACTACTCTTCATCCTGGCAATAAATCAAGCATTGAAAATCATTGAATCTCCTCTCTAAGCAAACGACTTATCAATTTCATGCTGGGGGAAAAATATCGAGCTTACTCGTTACATTGTTCAAACCGCTCTAAATAAACTGCAAGACTGGGCATATGACAGCGGATTCAAATTTTCACCGACAAAATCAGAATATATAATAATCAGTCGGAAACGCGATACCAAAATCCGAAATATACAACTATTCCTGAACAATCAATTGCTAGAAAGGAAAGATTACATTAAAGTACTCGGGCTCACTATCGATAAAAGATTCACATGGAAAAGACACATCGACAACCTAAAAAATGAATGCAAAAAGAGGATGCGCATTCTGAAAGTATTATCTTCGAAACACTGGGGAAGCAGTTCAAGCGCCCTACTTAGGATATACCGTAGCTTAATCAGATCCAAACTCGATTATGGAGCTATAATATACGATTCTGCGAGTAAACCGACCCTAGCCACTCTACAAGCCATCCAGAACACAGCATGTCGTCTTTGTTTAGGTGCATTCAGAACCAGCCCAGGGTATAGCCTTCTTGCCGAAGCTGGTGAGCTTCCCATGGATCTCAGACGAAAAGAACTTTGCCTCAAGTATGCTTCAAATATAGCATCAACGCCGGACAATCCTGCATATAACTGTCTCACCAAGAAAACAATGCTAAAGCAATATTCTGAATGCACCACACCCAAACCCTTCAGAATACGCATAGCTAGTTACATTGCAGAATTTGATTTTGTCCTTCCGGCTATATTTCACCGAACGATGGGCCACAACCCGCCCTGGTTTCATTCAAACTGCTCAATTAACTTAGAGCTCGGTCAATATGACAGACCCTCTACCTCAGCGGAGTCCTATAGACTACTCTTTTATGAATTGCGAGACAAATACAGCGAGAGCACAGAATATTATACTGACGGATCAGTCATGAACGGAAACACAGCTTACGCAATAGTTAGTAAACCCAGTATAACGATAGCGCAGCGTGCCCACAATTATAACTCCATTTTCACCTGTGAATCCAAAGCCATACTCCACACTCTCGAAATAATCCGAAACAGGAAAGATAATACCAACAGCACGATCTACTCAGATTCCATGTCATGTCTGCAAGCTATCCTCAACCAATTTTCTGCTAATCCTATCATACAAAACATTCACCAAGAGCTGAATGAACTTACTGCACTTCAAAAGACAGTCAATTTCGTGTGGATACCGGCCCACCAGGGAATAACGGGAAATGAATTAGCGGACCAGACTGCAAAAGCCGCAACCTCTAGAGAAGGTTTGCTACCAACACTGGTAACACTTGATGAAGCTAACAAATATATTCGCGACTCTGTCAAAAAATACTGGAACAGCAAGTGGTTGCTAGGCCCCAGAACCAAACTCCACGACGTGCGCAAAAATATTTGGGAAACTGTCCCATCACTCAAAAGATCGGAGCAGTGCCTAATATCAAGAATTCGCATCGGCCATACGAAAATAAGCCACCTACATCTCATCACAAAAGAACCAGTAACACTCTGCGAACGTTGTAACACTCAAATTACTGTAAAACATATTCTCACAGAATGCAACGAATACCAACAAGAAAGAGATCAAGCCGGACTAGTTCAAGACCTCTCTAAGATGCTGACAGAATACGAGGGATGCCGAAAAATAATAACCCTTTTAAAAAATGTATCACTAGACAAGTCAATATAGTGTAATATTAAATGTATAATATTGTAGTCGTTGATGACCACGATGTCAAAAAACGACTTATAAATAAAACGAACAAAAAAAAAAAAAAAAATATATTCTAATTTCTCTAAATATATCGGAGGCCAATAACTTTTTAAGAAGTGAAATATACGATTTTCCAATAAAAATAAGTTTGTTTTAGAAATTGCGGCAATAGATTTCTTTAAATTTCAGTTTAATTTTGTCTTCACTATATTTCTATCAACGAATATTGATAGTTGTAATATTACACAAACTCTTCTATGTCTTTATTATGTCAGATAGTTATGTTTTATATATTGTAAAACTGAGAAGTTTCAAAAGTGTACTATATTTACTCTTATATGTTGATAATTACGATAGTCATATTAAAGTTTTTAAATAGAATATGTGTATGATTATTATGTAACGTATACAACTGGTATATATAAAAGCTTTATCAGTTTTAAAAAAAGTTATATTGCGATTAATAAAACTATTTAGTACGGATGTATAGATTCCCCACTTAGTTATTATAAACGTCATACCGACGTCAATTTAAACATAAACTACTCAAAATAATTGAAGGGTCAAGTTTTCTTCCGTCTGCTAGATTTAAACGTATCGTACTATAATCTTGGGCATCTGATTGAATATTATTATGACTGTCTTTTGTTGATTACAACAATCGCAGCTGTCAGATGAATTCCTCATTTTTAATAAAGGTTGTTCAAAGTGCATGGTAACGAAAATAAAGTGATTTTGATATCAGGTTGGAGTGAGTCACAAGTTAAGTTAAGTGAAAATTAAGTGATATTGCCATTTCCTATCGCCATGCAACGTCATGTTAGGGTTGTACAAAGATTACGACGACACTTGACGCCAACAGAAGTTACTCGGGTTGTTATTCTCTTGGAGGAAGGAACAACACAGCGATATATTGCTGAACAGCTCGGAGTGAGTCAATCAGTAATATGGAGGTTGTGGAGGCGTTACCAGGACACCGGTAATGTCACTCGGCGTCGTGAACAAGGCCGTCACAGGGCAATAACATTATGAGATGACCGTTTTTTACGTTTACAAGCTCTTCGGGAACGCACCAATACAGCGCGCGCCTTGCAAAATGACTTACTACGGGCTACAGGCTAACAAATTTCTGATCAAACAGTGAGAAATAGACTTCAGGAAGCCGGCCTGCGGTCCAGATGTCCAGCAAAAATGATGCATTTAACAAGAAATCAGTGGCGCGCTCGATTACTATTCGCACAAGAACACCGGAATTGGCCAATTCGTCACTGGAGGAAGGTTCTTCTCACTGACGAGTCTAGATTTGCACTGTTCTCGAATGATGGACGAGTGAGAGTATGGCGACGGGTTGGAGAAAGATTCTTACCTAACACGGTCCAAGAGAAAGTTCCGTTTGGAGGTGGCTCCATCATGATTTGGGGTGGAATTTCTCTTGAAGACAAAACTGACCTTTTGGTTATAAGAAACGGCGCTTTAAATGCTCCGCGATACATTAATGAAGTACTAGTAACTCAGGTTCAGCCCCGTGCATGCGCTGGAGGTGATCATTTTATCCTAATGCAGGACAATGCCCGTCCTCATATCGCAAGAGTCGTAAATGAATATTTGCAGGAGCAAGATATCACTACTTTACCGTGACCAGCATACAGTCCAGACATGAATCCTATTGGGACGACTTGGGAAGACGTGTTGAAGAACGACCAAACGCACCACTTACACAGCAGGAGCTAACAAACGCTCTTTTGGAAGAATGGAGGCAAATGCCACAAGACAGAATCCGAAGACTGGTTCGAAGTATGCCAAGACGTTGCGCAGCTGTAATTAAAGCTAGGGGAGGTCCTACTGCATACTGAGAACAGAAAAAGCTCGAAAAAAAAGAATGCGACCACACAGAAAACTATAATAATGTTCTTTGTGGGTGTAATTATGATTTGAATTCTGCAATTTTTGTTAAAAAATGGTGTGTTACCCTGAAATTCTTCTATCAAATGTCAATGATGTATAGTGTTAACAGATAAAGGTTCTGTGTTTCAATATTCAAACTCTTAATAAGGTTTAAATTTTATCTGAAGTATATACCATTGCTAAAAAACTTGACCCTTTAATTATTTTGAGTAGTTTTTTTTAGTTGTATTAAAGGTATAGGAAAAGTTAAAAAGTTGTAACAAAAGTTGTGTAAACGTATATATAACTAATTAAAACCCAAGTTGTGTTCCTTGGGCTTTGTTATTGTTTGGTTTGAAGGATTGTGAATATGGCAAGATGAATTATTGAGAATGGAAATTGTTAAATTTAAAAACGAATTGAGAAGAAGAGGAGCTAGTCTTAGAGATAGAAAAAGTGAACTCGTTGAAAGGTATATTCGGAAACGAAGTAAAAATCATCATTTACAAACTTGTGAATTCCAAAATTGATGTTAATAAGGTTAAGAAACCTGCTTCAATATTTCTTTTAGTAGTCTGAATTATATCGATTTCTTTCTCAACATTCTCACTGGCGACTTCGACTTCATTATTGACTTTTATATTATTGATTTCATTGTCATATTCCAATAGCAAGTTCCTGCGTATTCTTTTATAGATTGATTCTGAATACTTCGGAATACTTTGTTTAATTACTTACTTGTACAAAGTAACAAGTAAGTATTGTGAAACCGACAAAATTCACCTATCGAGATTTTGATGGAAATATCCGTTTTGAGCATCCCTGAATCCATTTTGACTATTTTTGGCTTGATGTCGGTACTTATGTTCGTGCGTTCGTACGTGCGTGCGTGCGTTCGTGTGTGCGTAACTCGCAAATCTCAAAACTGGATAATGTTGAAATTTTGTATTTAAAACTAGTATAGGGTCTAGTTGTGCACCTCGCATAATGGTTCCAATCGTCTGTACAGGAAGTGCACTTTACTTGAAACTTTTTTCTAATTTTCCGTATAAATCCAGAATGATCAACCGTAGGATGTTGAAATTCAGTATTTAAACTTGATATTGTATCAGAATGGTTATCTGCTATTTTTGTAAGAATCGGCCAGGCCAGAAGTGCACTTTACTTAAAACTTTTTTTGAATTTTTTGCATAAATATAGAATGATCCGCCATAGCATATTGAAATTTTGTATAAAGAACTTCTATAACATCTCATTGTACATCTTGCATAATGATTGCGATCGGCTAAGCCGGAAGTGCACTTTACTCGAAACTTTTTTTTAATTTTCCGCATAAATTCAGAATGATCAGGCATAAGATACTGGAATTCAGCATTTGGAATTGCTGACGCATCTTGGTCATCTTCTATTTTTGTAACAATCGACTGAGTCGGAAGTGCACTTTATATGACAGACTTCTTGAATTTTCCGCATAAATTCTAAACAATCAGTCATAGAATATTTAAATTTTGTATTAGGCACTTTTATAATATCTAGTTGTATATCTTGCATTATGATTGCTATCGACTAAGCCGGAAGAGCACTTTATTCGAAACATTTTTTGAATTTTCCGCATAAATCAAAAACGATTGTTCGTAGATTGTTAGAATTCAGTATTTAGGACGATTATACCGTCTAGACACTCATATCCTATTTTTATTGAGATCCACCGAGCTAGAAGTGCACTTCACTTGACAGTCTTTTGGAATTTTTCGAATAAATTCGAAACGATTAGGTGTAGAATATTGAAATTTCGTATTTCAGTCTGCTGTAGCATCTGAATAATTGCCTACTATTTCCATTACAATAGACTGAACCGGAAGTGCACTTCAGTAGGAATTTATTTTTTAATTTTGCGCATAAATTCAGATCTGTTGGCAGTCATAGAATTTTGGAAATCAGTATTTAGGAATGTTATAGTATGACAATAATGGCCTACTGTTTCCATAGCAACCGACTTGGCTGAAAGCGCATTTTACTTGACAGATTTTTAGAATCTCTTGGGTGAATCCAGAACGATTAACTGTAGAACAATGAGATTTTGTGTTTAATTATAAATATATACAATGATAGATATGATCGTCCGTACCGGAAGTGCACTTTACTCGAAACTTCTTACGAATTTTTCCAATAAATCCAGAATGATAAACCGCAGGATGTTGAAATTCAGTATTTGAGCTTGATGTTGTATCAGAATAGTTATCTGCTATTTTTATATGAATCGGACAAGCCAGAAGTGCACTTTACTTGAAATTTTTTGCAAATTTTTTGCATAAATCTAGAATGATCTGCCATAGCATATTGAAATTTAGTGTTCGAACTCGTTGTAGCATCAAAATAGTTATCTACTATTCTTGTATCAATCGGCCAAGCTGGAAGTGCAGTTTATGGATATAACAGATATTTAGAATTTGCTGTATAAAACAATCAGTTTAATTGAAATGATACGGTAGGCAATGATAATCTGTCGTCAATTTTTCAATTTTTTTTGACATGTCAAAATATTTTTCGCTAAATTTCATTTCGTAAGCGTGACAAAAGCGACAAAATTGGATCAGAACATGCTTTTTCATTCAAATTTGAGATTAATTTTATTATGTTGGTCACACGGTCCAGCTTTAATTTAAGCATTATTGAACTCCAAATATACATACTTATCAAAACTCTTGAAGGCATGAAAAACAAAATTATGCACTGAAATCTACGACTATCTGACGGTCTAAAAGTACAAGAAAATATTGTGAAACTGACAAAATTCACATATCGAGATTTTGATTGATATATCCGTTTTGAGCATTCCTGAATCCATTTTGACCATTTTTGGCTTGATGTCGGTACGTTTTGTAATGTTTATTGCTTGAAGAAATATAGTTTGTGATTAAATAAAAGTCACTATTTAATAATTTGAAATGAAATAAAAGTTTTATTCTTGTTATGTCACTAACAACACTAATTTATTTATTTATCACTTAATACTAGCTTAAACAAAGTCGCAGATATTTATCCTATATACTAATTTGCTTAAATTTTTTGAATTAGAACTGTCAGTTGTATGTTCCCAAAAAAATTTTTATCCATCGCTACAGCTTAAACGGTATATTTAATTTTGTTCATTTCTTCTCTATTCAATACATCTTAATGAGGACTAGTGCCTTTTATATATTTGAATACCATCACATGTATAGTAATCACAGGAGAAGGCCAAAACCATCGATTACAATTGTCAAAAATGACAGTTCACCGGCCGTCAAAATATTCTCAAGTTATCCCTGACAAAAAATTAATGAACATCGGGTCGCTTCTGTCAAGTTTGACATACAGGTATTTGAAATATTTCTCAAAATATCACAAAATTCACTATTTAATATACACATTATGTATTGTTATATAAATAAAATATTCAAATGGATAATTTGTAATGTATTTGAAGCTTCCATCAAGCTTATTTTAATAGAAATAAATTTTTTGACATTCAATAGGACGTCAGTATTGCCAACTTATTTCATGAGCAGAAACTGCACATGCGTACTCGCATTTGAAGTCAATGACAGTTCACATCAATGTACACATCTCATAGATAGAAAGTAAGTAGTTAAATTGAATATTACTAACAAAATGACAATCTTATGTAATATTTTTCAGGCTATACTCAAACTTCTTTTGGAATAAAGTATAATGTCACAATACTATGCATTTTCAACACAAAATAGAAAACAGGCATATTTCGTACAATATAAATCCTTCCAAGCAAGCGATCGCATAAGTTCCAAGATGATTTCAACATGTAATTGTTATAAGATAATCGATTCTAGTAATCAAGAAACTCATTTTTGTAACTCAAGTGTAACTTTATGTACTATTTTCTAGGTTATGCTCAAGGATTTATTGGAAGCTGCTATAGCAGAATGCTCGTGATTATGATTCCAATTGTTATCAGGAAATCAATTCTTTCAATCAAGAAACTTACTTTTATATAAGATGCCAACAATAGCTCTTTTCATAATTGGAATTTTTTGTGCGCATGCCTGGACATCCACCATGTTTCTTGGGCACTTAATACTTAGATAAGCCGTTGATACTATGTTTTCAATGTGAGATTATAGGAAATTCATATTTATTACAATTTTGATATATATTTACAGTAAAATCATGATACAAGCTTTTTAATGAAAATATATATTGTTATCAGTTCACAAAAGGGCAGAATAGCGCTGTTGTTATGGAATATGTCACAGCGATATGCGTAGTAAGTGATTCTTGGACAATTAATATTATTTAATTAGCTTCCCAAAGCCTTGTCTTGAATTTCGTCGAAAACTTATCAAATCAACGAAGCAAAAGTATCTGAAATTATGTCCAGAATGTGTTAAATGTGATCTATTACTGAATTCTTTGAATTATTACCCTCTGTATTCAGAATTAATATTGTATTGAATAATTTGAACCTAATATGAAAATAATTGTCATCCTAGCGTATCAAAAAGTTCTGCTTTATTACCACCATGAGGAAGAGCATAACATTTCAATCATCGTCGTTATTGTATGAACACACCATCAATTACTCTTTCATTTTATTGAACTGATAATAGTGGTAATGATCGTTGTTGCCCAGCCTTATTTATAAAAAGTATCCTGGCTTTTGCGACAAAATTTTTTAGATATTTCTCAAATCGAATATATCCATTTAGGATCATCAACGGAATAAGGTTATTCATTGGTATGTATTCATAATTATCCAACTAACTTTGTATTCTATATCGTAGAGTCGAATAAATCATCATGAAAAGTATTTGAGATGAATGGACCATAAGCATGTATTCATTAATACACTAGACAATTTATCTCATATTTGAGAATATTTCAGAAACATGCATACAATAAATTCATAACTAGCGCTGCAGATTAAACAGAAGTTCAGTCAGTCTACTTGGCACCTATCTAATCAGAAAATAATAGTTTTGTGGTGATATTATTGAAGAAAATTTAATTATTTGTAGGTACTGGAGAAGAGTTAATAAGATTTGAAACGTCTGCTTGAGTGATATAAATTTAATTCACTGATACTGATTCATCCATTTTCCGACGATCCATCATTTGAATATACTATTTTCTAGATACGATCTAGATATTGATTTCCTGTAAAATAAGTACTGAAGAATAAATGCCACTTGAAATATCTCAAGTGACTATAGTTTGGTACATGTGATAAATATTCTGCAATAAAAAAATAAATATTCTCATCAACTTTTTATTTGAGGTTATGTGGAAAATAATTCCCCTGAAAACTGCATTGAGCTAATGAAACTCGATGAGCTTGGGTGTGGACGATTCAAATAATAAAATAATACTCGAATAGATTAAACGTATATATTCTGTATACTATAAAAAAGTGACCAATTTAATATTTATTATGGATGTTCCTATTCACTGGACAAATGAAATGGAAAATGATAAGAGATAATTACATGATGATTCTGCTTTCGATCCCAAAAATTCGATCGATGTACATATACTGCAAATATTCATTCAAAGTTTGATATGAAGACAATTATATCATACTGCTATATACCGTTGGAAGATCCTTGGCTATATCAAGTTCATTGAAAAGAGTAGCAAATCCTAGTAGTTCTAAGATTTCGATCTGAAGTTTCTGACATCTAATAGCCTAGGCTCTGATGTTTATTCATGAGCTAATGATTTAATGCGTAGTAGATAAATCTGATGTATGCACTAGAGACTTGAATGGCATTGTTGAATTCAAGAGTTCATTGTTGTACACAGGTTATACACAACGAACGTAGCCTATACGGATTACGGAAGATATGTATCCAAAAGATTTTCAACTTGGAGGAGTTCTTAATGATAATTTTTTACATAATATTCCATTAAAATATTAGTGAGGTGCCCTTTCTACGTTTTAAATGTATGAATCAGACATTAACACATATATTGCAAGGACCAACCAATCCAATCGTACATTTTGTTGAGGTACAACAATGAAACATGCAATCATCAGTGGATTATAAAATCCCTTTCAATCAATGAAGCCAATACATTGAAAATTCAATTGAATCAACGAATAGGAGTTTACATTGATCAAAATTGGTGAGAACCATCAGTCCATAACCTAACAATGGATCAAATAGAGTAATGACATTAGATTACGACAATTGGGCCATCAATCTGAATTTTTTATTTGTTTAAGAATATAAATCAAATATTTCTTAAGGAACTAACTGTACCTAAATATTTTGTGCAATAATCTATGAATCATCAAATGGATCATGTTACAATATGATGACACAAATTCATATTATAGTATATATAGTTCTACCAATTTCGTATTTGTAGTATTTCTATATTTCTCCTAAAAGCTCCAGTGAGCTGATAAAACACGATAAGCTTGGGTGAAAACGATTATGAAAGTATCATTTGTCATTATTCATTCTTTCTCACATTTTGAGATACAAACGGAACGTACGCATACACTTCTAAACCGTTTGTGCGCATGCGTCAGTTGTCAATTATTAATCTGTTGCTGCAAACTAATCTGAAATCTAGAAGTGATGGTATTTTATTAAACTTTCGTATGCGAATAGAGTCTTCCATTAGACTATAAGTAATTTCGGTAGATTTTTACAATAGGAACCTAGTGGTAGTTATAAAAGTAAAAAGAGATGGCGCCACAGAGATTCAAAGAAATTTTCCAGTGGCACTAGAACGGTGGGGACTAGTATTTTACATTCAAGAAAAAGCAACTTTAACATAACCTAAAACAAGCTTTCCAGGCCAATTAGTATTGGAAAACAGTAAATCAGTGTTTCTTAGTTCAAAAAATACAAAACTTAACTCAAACCGAGCTTTTTAAGGTCAAGTAGTATTGGAAAACAGTATATTAGTGTTTTTCCAGTTCAAAAAAACAAACAGCCAGAATAAAACCTAAACCAAGCTTTATAAGCCAACTAGTATTGAAAAAAATTCATTATTGTCAGCGAGCCACACACTTGTATGTATTTAGGTGGAATGCTCTTTGTTTGAAGGCCACTGACTATAGCAATACATGTACAAGGTACGCGCATGCGCACGTCACTAGATTCCTAGCACAAAAGTGAGCCGTAATTTGTATTCGTATTTTTTTCTATCAAATATTCTACAGCTTTATTGTTATTGTTACTTATTGTTTTAGCGATGTGAGAAAATGAAATTTTATATGTTCACGAAAAATTAGAATGTCGTACATGAAAATATTTCAAATTTATAATGAGACAGCAGATTCTAGAATATTGTATCAATCTGTATGATAGATAACAATGTATGAAATAGTATATTGCAGGGAAAGTATCAAGTTCAATGAATAATTGTTAAAAGTGATCAAAAGTATTTTTTTCTATGGTTCATTTATGTCATGAATGGTCCAAGGGCTCTTACGGCATTACGATTTAAGTCTTCCAATAGACTGAAATGCAAATATGATCCACTCACAATGAATATAGGTTTCACAACAAGTTTGCTAGAAATAGAGTCAAGAAATAAGAGCAACAAATATAGTCACATATTAACCGAATGGAAGCAAATTTGAATCTTCAAAATAATCTGTTTATGATAATTGATAAGCAACTGATGAATGATGCAACTGACACATAGCCGAGTGTTATTGTGCTTATGTGAAACTGGTTCGCATCATGGTCAATCGGAAGGCTAGAATCATAGTCCCATAAGAATCTTTGGACCGTTCTTAACCGAAATGTATTATAGAATTATTGTTATTTTATTGAAATTATGATCTATTTCAGTTAAGAATGTGCTACTTCTATTTAAGTCTCCTGAACCAGTTTTACAATAGCACAAAATTGTACTTTGCTATCAGACAGTTCCATTTACTGTTAGTCGTGCATCAGACATCAATAACATCATAAAAGAATTCATGTAGTCAGAAGATTCAAATTGGATCTGTTCAGGTAGTTGATGTATATATTTGTTGCTCTTATAACTTGATATAACTTTTAGAAACAGTGTTTCAAATCATGTATATTTATTGAGAGTAAATCGACTCGGTATCCCGATCAACCTGGAGGCTAAGATATTGGTTCCATAAAAGCTCTTGGACCGTTTTTAACTGGCATGTCGAATGAAAAGTGTATTATTCGAAGTAGTTAGGAGGAAATATATGCTATTTCTAATTCGTGAAAACTCTCAGTTTGAATCAAGAAAAGATTGGTTAAAAACAACAATGGAGATATCAATCAACATTATTCATTTGTTGAGAAATGTAAATTATGAAACTTCACTCAAATAAACTGTAAGCATATGATGAATTCTGTTTAATTACTCAACTAAATTTGTATTTTGTACTGTAGAATTGAATGAATCCTTGAGAACAGTTTTAAAGGAAAATTGAACATGACTAAGTATTTATGAAATACCACATTTACAAATATTGTAGAAAACATGCTCATAGTAAATTCATTATTAGCGCTGCAGGTTGTAAAGAGGTCCAGTCAGTTTACTTGGTATCTAATTACTAATTATCAATTTTTCCGCTATTGATATGCAACTCCATCCAAAATAAAAATTGGAATCAACCACTGAGACGCATTCACAAAAAAGTATGAGGACAGTTGTCGCTCCCAATGAATCTTCACGTTTTAGACTCTACTGAATCCAAAAACATAATTCAAAAGAAAGTCAGTCGTTGTGTTTGTCTGCGTCTCAAAACACGATAACTTGAGAACGCATAGAAATCTGTGACTGAAATTTCATATTCAAGTTTTTTATCCAAAAAATAGGTTCATATTCATAGATAAGGTACTTGCAATCTGCGGTACCAAAACTTCATTGATCGAATATTTGAGTTTCTTGCGTTTATTTTATCAACGGTGGTATTTATCAAAAGATATAAAATAACTCAGATTGATCCCCAAATGAATTGGCACAACATTCACCTGGAACATTTCCCAAAATTATTAGCGGTTTAATTTTATTTATTATAAAGTTCCATGTATTTTTTCAAAGGATGGAAATAATTATTATCAATGCAGAATAAGAATTTTTTATACTCATAGTTGGACGCCGCATGCCTAAGTTTGTCGATGGTAGCGTTGACGATGCGTTAGACGAAAAACGTTGCAAATAAGAAAGAACAGCATGAATATATAAGAAAAAAATTATGTCCGCAAACTCTTAAATTGTTGCAAACTAGATACATGGAGTAGAGTATTTTCACAGTGGTATTGGCAATTTGTAAAACTTTTGCAGTTTTCCATGCAGAAATAGAGCATGTAAATTCACGCATCACGGTCTTATATACAGTTCTTGGCAGTAGCATCTCACTACCATTGGTAAGAGGTTGACTCTTATTTGAGTATTCAGCTATTATTAGTTCCTCAAGATGTAATATATTGTATTTGATGATTATATATCTACTTATAATAATAGTCTTAGGCCTGGTTGAGAAGATGGTTCTACTAGAGGAACAATTCCGCCATCTCGTCGCTAATCCTTAAAGAGAATGAAATCAATGATTTTCTCAAGGAATTTTACCTAGGTATCATTGGAAACTGTCAATCAATTTATTCACGGGCAGAGAAAAATGTAGAAATATAATAGGAAGCAGAGGAATTATGTGAGCTCAATTCACATTCGAGATTGATTTTGTAAAAGAAGAATTCTTGTCAGAGAGGCGGTACATATATGGAGCTGCGACGCCTAGTGTTTCTGTAGTTTGTGGAGGAGTTGAAATCAATAATTTCTCTCCAGATAAATACATAAAAGAACATTGGGATTTGTCTATGAAAAACAGTAAAATCACGAATAAGAGAGAATGCAGAAATATGATATGGAGCAGAAGGATTCTGTAGGCTGAAATTATAATCAGAACTTGTCTTATCAAGAAATTATTTTTGCCGGAGGCGGTTCACATATGGAGCTGCGAAGCCTAGCGCTTAGACCTGCGAAGCAGGTCGAAACACTAGTCCTATATACTAATTTGCTTAAATTTTTTGAATTAGAACTGTCAGTTGGATGTTACCAAAAAAAATTTTATCCATCGCTGCAGCTTGAACGGTATATTTAATTTTGTTCATTTCTTCTCTATTCAATACATCTTAATGAGGACTAGTGCCTTTTATATATTTGAAAACTGTCACATGTATAGTAATCACAGGAGAAGGCCAAAACCATCGATTACAATTGTCAAAAATGACAGTTCACCGGCCGTCGAAATATTCTCAAGTCATCTCTGACAAAAAATTAATGAACATCAGGTCGCTTCTGTCAAGTTTGACATACAGGTATTTTAAATATTTCTCAAAATATTACAACATCACTATTTAATATAGATATTATGTATTGTTAAATAAATAAAATATTCAAATGGATAATTTGTGATGTATTTGAAGCTTCCATCAAGCTTATTTTATTAGAAATAAATTTTTTGACATTCAATAAAACGTCAGTATTGCCAACTTATTTCATGAGCAGAAACTGCACATGCGTACTCGCATTTGCAGTCAATGACAGTTCACATCAATGTACACTTCTCATAAATAGAAAGTAAGTAGTTTAATTGGATAATATTAACAAAATGACAATCTTATGTAATATTATTTAGGCTATACTCAAACTTCTTTTGGAATAAAGTTTAATGTCACAATACTATGCATTTTCAACACAAAATAGAAAACAGGCATATCTCGTACAATATAAATCCTTCCGAGCAAGCGATCGCATAAGTTCCAAGATGATTTCAACATGTAATTGTTATAAGGAAACCGATTCTAGTAATCAAGAAACTCATTTTTGTAATTCAAGTGTAACTTTATGTGATATTTTCTAGGTTATGCTCAAGGATTTATTGGAAGCTGCTATAGCAGAATGCTTGATGATTATGATTCCAATTGTTATCAGGAAATCAATTCTTTCAATCAAGAAATTTACTTTTATATAAGATGCCAACAATAGCTCTTCTCATGATTGGAATTTTTTTGTGCGCATGCCTGGACATCCGCCATGTTTCTTGAGCACTTGATACGTAGACAAGCCGTTAATACTATGTTTTCAATGTGAGATTTTAAGAAATTAATATTTATTACAATTTTGATATATATTCACAGTAAAATGATAATACAAGCTTTTTAATGAAAATATATATTGTTATCAGTTCACAAAGAGGCAAAATAGCGCTGTTGTTATGGAATATGTCACAGCGATATGCGTAGTAAGTGATTTTTGGACAATTAATATTATTTGATTTGCTTCCCAAAGCCTTGTCTTGAATTTCATCGAAAACTTATCAAATCAACGAAGCAAAAGTATCTGAGATTATGTCCAGAATGTGTTAAATGTGATTTATCACTGAATTTTTTTGATTATTACCCTCTGTATTCGGAATTAATATTGTATTGAATAATTTGAACTTAATATGAAAATAATTGTCATCCTAGCGTATCAATAAGTTCTGCTTTATTACCACCATAAGGATGAGCATAACATTTCAATCATCGTCGTTATTGTATACACACCATCAATTACTCTTTCATATTATTGAACTGGTAATAGTGGTAATGATCGTTGTTGCCCAGCCTTATTTATAAAAGTATTCTGGCTTTTGCGACAAATTTTTTTAGATATTTCTCAAATCGAATACATCCATTCAGGATCATCAACGGAATAAGGTTATTCATTGGTATGTATTCATAATTATCCAACTAACTCCGTATTTTATATCGTAGAGTCGAATAAATCATCAAGAAAAGTATTTGAGATGAATGGACCATAAGCATGTATTCATGAATACACTAGACAATATATCTTATATTTGAGAATATTTCAGAAACATGCATACAATAAATTCATAATTAGCGCTGCAGGTTGAAGAAAAGTTCAGTCAGTCTACTTGGTACCTATCTGATCACAAAATTATAGTTTTGTGGTGATATTATTGAAGAAAATTTAATTATTTGTAGGTACTGGAGAAGAATTAATAAGATTTGAAACGTCTGCTTGAGTGATATGAATTCAATTCACTAATACTGATTCATCCATTTTCTGACGATCCATCATTTGAATATACTATTTTCTAGATACGATTTATATCCTGATTTACAATATAGATTCCCTGTAAAATAAGTACTGAAGATTAAATGCTACTTGAAATATCTCAAGTGACTATAGTTTGGTACATGTGATAAATATTCTGCAATAAAAAAATAGATATTCTCATCAACTTTTTATTCAAGGTTATGTGAAAAATAATTCCCCTGAAAACTGCATTGAGCTGATGGAACACTATAAGCTTGGGTGTGGACGATTCAAATAATAAAATAATATTCGAATAGATTAGTCGTATATATTCTGTATACTATAAAAAAGTGACTAATTTGATATTTATTATGGATGTTCCTATTCACTGGGTAAATGAAATGGAAAATGATAAGAGATAATTACTTGATGATTCTACTTTTGATCCCAAAAATTCGATCGATGTACATATACTGCAAATATTCATTCAAAGTTTGATATAAAGACAATTATATCATACTGCTTTGGCTATATCAAGTTCATTGGAAAGAGTAGCAAATCCCAGTAGTTCTAAAATTTTGATCTGAAGTTTCTGACATCTAATAGCCTAGGCTCTGATGTTTATTCATGAGCTAATGATTCAATGCGTAGTAGATAAATCTGATGTATGCACTAGAGACTTGAATGGCATTGTTGAATTCAAGAGTTCATTGTTTTACACAGGTTATACACAACAAACGTAGCCTATATGGATTACAGAAGATATGTACCAAAAGATACTCAACTTGGAGGAGTTCCTCATGATAATTTTGTACATAATATTCCATTAAAATATTAGTGAGGTGCTCTTTCTACGTTTTAAATGTATGAATCAGACATTAACACATATATTGCAAGGACCAACCAATCCAATCGTACATTTTGTTGAGGTACAACAATGAAACATGCAATCATCAGCAGATTATAAAATCCCTTTCAATCAATGAAGCCAATACATTAAAAATTCAATTGAATCAACGAATAGGAGTTTACATTGATCAAAATTGGTGAGAACCATCAGTCCATAACCTAACAATGGATCAAATAGAGTAATGACATTAGATTACGACAATGGGGCCATCAATCTGAATTTCTTATTTGTTTAAAAATATGAATCAAATATTTCTTAAGGAACTAACTGTATCTAAATATTTTGTACAATAATCTATGAATCATCAAATGGATCATGTTACAATATGATGACACAAATTTATATTATAGTATAAATAGTTCTATCAATTTCGTATTTGTAGTATTTTTATATTTCTCCTAAAAACTGCATTGAGCTGATAAAACACGATAAGCTTAGGTGAAAACGATGATGAAAGTATCATTTGTCATTATTCATTCTTTCTCAAATTTTGAGATACAAACGGAACGTACGCATACACTTCTAAACCGTTTGTGCGCATGCGTCAGTTGTCAATCATTAATCTGTTGCTGCAAACTAATCTGAAATCTAGAAGTGATGTTATTCTATTAAACATTCGTATGCGAATAGAGTCTTCCATTAGACCATAAGTAATTTGGGTAGATTTTTAAGATAGTAGTAGTTATAAAAGTAAAAAGAGATGGCGCCACAGAGATTCGAAGAAATCTTCCAGTGGCACTAGAACGGTGGGGACTAGTATTTTACATTCAAGAAAAAGCAACTTTAACATAACCTTAAACGAGCTTTCCAGGCCAATTAGTATTGGAAAACAGTAAATCAGTGTTTTTTAGTTCAAAAACTACAAAACTTAACCTAAACCGAGCTTTTCAAGGTCAAGTAGTATTGGAAAACAGTAAATTAGTGTTTTTTCAGTCCAAAAAAAAAAACAGCCAGAATAAAACCTAAACCAAGCTTTATGAGTCAACTAGTATTGAAAAAAATTCATTATTATCAGCGAGCCACACACTTGTACGTATTTAGGTGGAATGTTCTTTGTTTGAAAGCCACTGACTATAGCAATACATGTACAAGGTACGCGCATGCGCACGTCACTAGATTCCTAGCACAAAAGTGAGCCGTAATTTGTATTCGTATTTTTCTCTATCAAATATTCTACAGCTTTTACAATACTTATTGTTTTAGCGATGTGAGAAAATTAAATTTTATATGTTCACGGAAAATTATAATGTCGTGACATGAAAATATTTCAAATTTATAATGAGACAGCAGATTCTAAAATATTGTATCAATCTGTATAATAGATAACAATGTATGAAATAGTATATTGCAGGGAAAGTATCAAGTTCAATGAATAATTGTTAGAAGTGATCAAAAGTATTTTTTTCTATGGTTCATTTATGTCATGAATGGTCCAAGGGCTCTTACGAGATTACGATTTGAGTCTTTCAATAGACTGAAATGCGAATATGATCCACTCACAATGAATATAGATTCCACAACAAGTTTGCTAGAAATAAAGAATAATTCTAGTAGAACTATGAAATAGGATATTTAAACGATTGTCAATTGTTTTTTTAACAAGCTGTTTTAATGATGTCTAGTTTGATATCAATCTTAAGCTCTCTGGGAGATAGGCTTAGTAGGAATATAAAATAAATAATTAGTAGAATCCACGTTATGATATTAAATTTCCGGTGATCAAATGTCATAACTGTATGTTTCATTGAATCAGAAAAGAGCTCTCCATTTTCAAAAATATTTGTTTAATGTAGGGACTTGAATATAACCGCAATCCGCCATTTCATCAATGAAACCCGTAGCTTTGACAATGACAGCTGTCACTTTGATGACAGCTATCATTTCGAAATATGAAATTGATTGATGCAACACTCTAAATCTATGACACAGCGATGAAACCGGCCAAAAAATTTCTTGTTAGGGAAGTACTGTGTGACCGCAACAGATTTTATATGATAATATTGTGCAACAGGACGAGCTCCAATACTAGCACAACACAATTAATTTCACAAAAGACTATCAACATGATGGAAGAAAAAACTATCATACTATCATACTATAACTGTGGATACGTTATATAAATCGATTCCTATAAGATTTCTGGTGATATAACTGTGTGTCATCCAATTTCATTCAAAATTATATCAGATTAGGCTGAACTGGAATAGGAAGAGAGAATCAATACTATTCTTTCATTTTATGTCATTTGAATCATATAACTCGTTATTAACAGTCAATAACATGACCTCATTTGAAAATTTGCTTTTTCTTCATCCACTTCTGAATTTGGTGGTTTACACATCGCAAACAATGCGTCTTAGATCTATACCATCAATTCATATGAACGTTCTTGTGACCTGAATTTAGTTTATATGAATTTATCTTGAGAATCGTAGAAGAAATATCGTGTGGCGTCAACAACATGTGCAAACTAGTATTATTGAATTCGGAAAATATTTTCTGTAACTCAGTGATTCTTGACTGTAAATAGGAAGTCTTAACATCGTCACAATGCTTGAGTTTACACTTTTGTTGCATAAAACTATCACCTCTTTATTATCTCGAATTGTTTTGGCTCTAGAGGTCCTATTTTAATTTATAGAGACAGCTTGTAGACCGATCGCAGTCTTTTTGTCAATATTAGGATGTCATAGTTACATTTATAGGGACTTGAATATTGTATGATCGACAACATTATGCTGGCAGTTAGTTAAGAACGATGTTTGGATTCAGACTCAAATACAGTTTAATCATTCTGATCTATCATCAAATATAATAGTATGATTTTATTGTTACTATTTTATGACATACGAATGTCAAATCTGACATCTAAATAAGGAAACTGACTCTACCCTGTCTCTTACTTCTGGAAGACTGTCTTCAATGATGATGACATTAAATCGCTTCTCTAATTGTCCGATAGGTGGTACATGTGTCGAAAGTCTATAAAATGGCGTCAAAAGACAATCTTCACTAATAAGAATTTAACCCCAGAGCGACTTTGCGCACCAAACATACCTACAAACACATATTTTTGGAAGAATTCATAGCAAATAATAATCAGGTAGAACGAATTGATTCCCGCATGTGAGAATATGTAATTTTGAGAAATCATGGCGAGACTCTCGTCGAGACTCGAGACCGAGACGAGACTGACCTACTCGAGACCAGGGCGAGACCGAGACGAGACTCAGCCAGGCGGGACCATCACGAGACCGAGACGAGACTCACTGAAGTCTCGTCTCGTCTTGTCTCGTGGCAACACTACCTAAAATTATCAGCGGTTATATATTATTTATTATAAAGCTGGATGAATTTTTTTAAAGTAGGGGTATAATTATTATCAATGCAGAATTAGAATTTTTTATACTCATATTTGGACGTGGCATGCCAAGGTTTGTCGATGGTAGCGTTGACGATGCGTTAGACGGAAAACGTTGCAAATAAGAAAGAACAACATGAATATATAAGTAAAAAATTAGTTCCGCTAACTCTTGAATTGTTGCAAACTTAATACATGGAGTAAAGTATTTTCACAGTGGTATTGGCAATTTGTGAAACTTTTGCAGTTTTCCATGCAGAAATAGAGCATGTAAATTCACGCATCATGGTCTTATATACAGATCTTGGCACTAGCATCACACTATTATTGGTAAGAGGTTGACTCTTATTGGAGTATTTAGCTATTATTAGTTCCTCAAGATGTAATATATTGTATTTGATGATTATATATCTACTTATAACAATAGTCTTAGGCCCGGGTGAAAAGATGGTTCTACTAGAGGAACAATTCCGTCATCTCGTCGCTAATCCTTAAAGAGAATGAAATCAATGATTTTCTCAAGGAATTTTACCTAGATATCATTGGAAACTGTCAATCAATTCAATTACGGGCAGAGAAAAGTGTAGAAATATAATATGAAGCAGAGGAATTATGTAAGCTCAATTCACATTCGAGATTGATTTTGTAAAAGAAGAATTCTTGTCAGCAAGGCGGTACATATATGGAGCTGCGACGCCTAGTGTTTTTGTAGTTTGTGAAGGAGTTGAAATCAATAATTTCTCTCCAGATAAATTCATAAAAAACATTGGAATTTGTCTATAAAAAACAGTGGAATCACGAATGAGAGAGAATGCAGAAATATAATATGGAGCAGAAGGATTCTGTAGGCTAAAATTATAATCGGAACTAATCTTATCAAGAAATTATTTTTGCCGGAGGCGGTTCACATATGGAGCTGCGAAGCCTAGCGCTTAGACCTGCGAAGCAGGTCGAAACGCTAGTTTACTATATACTAAAAGCCTTATGTTCCACTCTCGGTATAGATTCGTCACTTTTTTGCGCATTTCTACAGGTCGTATTTATTGATGGATTTTCATGAAATTTTTTTTATTTGATAGATATTCATTAGGACGAGTGCCTTCCGGGGGTCTCATATTTTTGGTACTTATAGTATTTGCAGAAAAAATTAAAAACGACGAAAATTTGCGTTGATCAGCGTGCCCCTATCTTTTATTCATCTATTCAACAGGGGTATACAAAATTATATGTCATTTTGACATTTCAATTTCGAAAACATTTTCATACATTTTATTATTTCTGTTATTTTTACGTCAATTTTAACAGTAGTTTAATGTTAAATATGCATGAGCAGATATCCTGTGATACAATTCAATTGTTAAAAAGGTATTTTGAATAATTTATAAGTACAACTTTTATAAATTTTGTCGTTCTACTGTGATTCATGCTTTTTACTGAATCTCGAAAACGTCACTTTGACATGTCAGGTTGAAAAATATTTTGGTAAATTTCATAAAATCTACTGAGTTTACATGAATTCTAATGATAGTTTAGTACATAATAGTCATGAGCAAATGTTATCTGATGCATTTTATTTACTGAAAAGTTGTTTTAAATAATTTATATCTCCAACATTTATTAGTTGTTTCGCGCTAATGTAAACGTGGCTTTTGCGACAGCGCCGGATTAAGACAGCCTGCGTTCTGTAGCAAATTCTATCTACAGGCCCTACCTTGATTAGGAAAGATACTTTTATGGTCCCAACCCGATTGAGACATTTTTTTTCTACATTCTATCAAGCGTTTGTGCGTGGATATCACAAGCTGCGATGTCCGTAGCATTGATTATTGTTCTAATGTGGCTGGTCCTGCTCTGATCATTGCGACTTGATGTTCATATTCAATTGTTGAAATGACATTTCAACTTTTTGACATTTTAAAATATCTTTGAAAACAAATACATGAATTTTGAGGATCATTTCGGATAAATATCATTCTTACTTGATGAATCTAGTGGATAATTGGAGATGGAACAAAAAAAGGTTATTCAAGGGTATGTATACATAATTATTCAACTAAATTTGTATTCCGTACCGTAGAATTGGATGAATTATTGGAAAAAATCTTGAAGAATAGTGGAATATGGGCATGTTGTTATTAATACACTGGACAATATATATCACATTCACAAATATCTTAGGAAACGTGCATACAATAAATTCAAGAGATTGAAGAAGTGGTACAAATAGTAATTGATTTGTAATAATATTGTTGGAAGAAACCTAACTGTTTGTAGGCACTGGAGAATAATCAATGAAATTCAAAACGCTTACTCAAGTGATGTTAATTTTAATTACTGATACTGATTATCTGTTTTTCAAAAATCCATCATTTAATTATACTATTTTCTGGATACGATATTTCAATTCACGATGTTGTGGATGGAATAAGTATTGAAGATTGAATGGAATTTGAAACATTACAAGTACAGTTTGGTAGATACATGTGGTACAAATTCAACAATACACGAGTATCTATTCTGATTTTCAATATTGTTCATTGATAGTTTGGTTTATACTAATCTCACACTTTTTTCAGTTGAATAAATTTGAATTTGGATCTTGATTAAACCCAGCCAATCGAACATTCTGTCCAAATACAACAATAGAACAAGCAATCAAGAGCTGACTATAATATCCTTTCGCTATCAATGAAACTAACACTTTGAAAATTCCAACGAATGAACAAATAAGATTTTACATTAATCAAATTTTGTGAGAATCATCAGTCTGTATCAGAAAACTGAATCATATTAAGTAATGACATCTAATTACGACAATGAAGTCATCAATCAATGTTGTAGCTTTTAGCTCCATAACAGAATTGATTGACCATAATGGAAGTATTTGAAAGTCGCACGTTTATGTGGCTGATTTAAACAATCCATGATTGAGCCAAAAAATAACATTATAAAGTAAAAATTCAGAGGTCCTCAACATGCAAACAGGCAACTCTGCCATTATTTTGAATTTAAGATTAGTTAAAATGAAAGAAAGTTGGTTCAAGTCGTTCGACTAAATTAGCTAAACATCAATCATGTCATATTTGACATCGCTTTGCTTTGAGCGATACATCTAGCATCCGAACGCACTCCAGATTGAGTTCTTGCGCTTGCGCACTTATAAACAACAGATGTAATATTAGGCGTGTTTCTTCGACAATCATATTGTGCATCTCAGAATCATATTCGCTGTATATGAATCATGATTATTTTTTGAAACAAGAAAACAACGAATTACGAATCATGGATCATTTATTGCAGCGATCCTATAGTGAGAATACTAAATTAAATATTTTGATTTGAAAATATTTATATATTCGTTTTAAGAAATATATTTTATAGCTATGATTTTTTGCGATTTTTTTTCTTTTGATTGGTTAAAATATCAGAATTTTTCCGTATTGATTTTTATTATAATTCTTCAAATAGTTTGTTTTTCATGCACTATCTATTATTGTATGATTATTCGTATATTTATTCCATCATATAAGATGCGGAATGTGCACTTATTGTTTTACCAACGATTTTCTTGTTCTGTTCTATCCGCCATTTTTCAAATTTACACAGATTCTGCTATCGCAATCATCGTGAACATGCAAAAAGTCCGATTCAAAAGGGTAAGGGGATTGTCATTTTGTGATCACAAAGTGAAGAAGTGGGGATAACAAATAACGACCAAAGAAACATGATTCACTTAATCATTGTCACTTAGATCACATAGATTGCCCGAAGAAACACGCCTATTGCCGCGTTTAATAACACTCATAGTACGGGAGGTAGCGTTGTGTTTGAACGAGTCATTTCATACCGACTGAAAATCATAATAATAATAGTTTTCCCCTACTACAGTTGAGTTATGAGCGTCAGCTGCCGCACCCGCGGTGGAGCTGAAGGTAACAACATATGAAAGTGGTCAAAAAAAAATTCTGTTTTAGTGATTTCATACCGTGCCAAAATTTATGATATGATTTTTCAGACGATTTCCAACTGAAAAATAATAGTCAGCTGTTTTGAAAGAGGGGGGTTATATGTCAGTCGTGTGTATGAACTTATCCAAATTTTTTAGAAAAAAATTCATTTCATACCGTATGAATTTTTTACAGCTGCATCTTCATACTTCTTGAAAAATAAAAACAATCGTCCGCTGTATTATTAACGGGGGTAAGACCGTCAGTCGGCGTCATGAACATGCCGCGCGCTCAGCCCATCTAAGCGTTGCACGATTACTTTTGCAAATAAATTGACGATCTTTACACCAACATACATTGAGCTGACGATGATTTGTATTCTCATTACCAATAAAATTATATTTTATTTCTATTTCAGGCAGTATTATAACAATTTGTAATAAAAAATCAAATTTTATGTGGTAACGTACAAGTTTTTATTGAATTTTCCATATTTATCAAATCACGACGATTTTAGATTGTACATATATATATATATATATATATATATATATATATATATATATATATATATATATATATATATATATAATATTATTTTTTCTTACAGGAAACGTTGATAATGAACCAATTGAATCAAAATAGCCAAATTGTATCTAAAAGAATAGATTGATTCACGCTGAAATTTTTATAGCATCTTAATTAGATATATTTAAAAACATATGGAAAAAGCCAGACATGTTTTTCGGAGTTTAAACAATAAAATAGTATGCGCAGTACCTGGCGTACCCAGGTAGGTCAGGCAAACACTCAGTTACCTATATATCTTACCTAAAGATACCATTGTACAAAATTTCTATCTGAATCAAACACCTCATGAGATATGGGTCATGGGCTCTCCGACTATTACTACTTAGTTTTAGATTTTTATCAAAATAATTATCATTCTAGGATCACATAATTTGTATTCCAAATGTACTTGAAACCAATATTTGCTCGGATAAATTGATAACAGTAACAAAATCAATAATCAATGGCTGATCTGTTTAGTTATCCTTTCTTTTGATTCCTGCAAATCAAATCACATTTTTACCATCACTTTGACATACCAAGAAATCGATTTGCAGTACTTCATTTGATTATTTATCAGTTAAAAGAGAGTCGCATCATTAAGGATCAACAGAGTTAGAAAATCTCATGCGCACGGTTTTAAATAATTTTTTAATCACTTATCGTCATTTTCAGCTTCTGCAAATTGAAATATGAGTTTTTTTGTATTGTTATCTTGATATACACAAAGTTGCAAGACTATATTTTGGATTGGCTGATTTTAACCCTTTCGATACCGCTTTATCGCTTCTGGGAGAAGTTAGTTTACCACTTACGTTTCTAGTAACATTTTTTTCAATTTATATTAGCAAGATATATATAACTGTATACCAATTTGCAGAACTACATTCGATCATTCCTTTTTGAGGTAAAAATTGCACGTTGAACCGTCTCCCTTCCTTGATTGCAGCAAATATGACTTCTGCAAGTTGGCCTCTTGCTTAGTTGACGTCATAGGAATCTTATGAGAAAAAATCGCCACTATATTCGATCAGTTCACATTTTGGTAGTCAGCTCTTCGTCTACTACAGAAGACCTAAACGTTTTCGATCAATAAATAAATATATGTATACTCTAAAATCGTCGTGATTTGATAAATATGGAAAATTCAATAAAAACTTGTACGTTACCACATAAAATTTGATTTTTTATTACAAATTGTTATAATACTGCCTGAAATAGAAATAAAATATAATTTTATTGGTAATGAGAATACAAACCATCGTCAGCTCAATGTATGTTGGTGTAAAGATCGTCAATTTATTTGCAAAAGTAATCGTGCAACGCTTAGATGGGCTGAGCGCGCGGCATGTTCATGACGCCGACTGACGGTCTTACCCCCGTTAATAATACAGCGGACGATTGTTTTTATTTTTCAAGAAGTATGAAGATGCAGCTGTAAAAAATTCATACGGTATGAAATGAATTTTTTTCTAAAAAATTTGGATAAGTTCATACACACGACTGACATATAACCCCCCTCTTTCAAAACAGCTGACTATTATTTTTCAGTTGGAAATCGTCTGAAAAATCATATCATAAATTTTGGCACGGTATGAAATCACTAAAACAGAATTTTTTTTTGACCACTTTCATATGTTGTTACCTTCAGCTCCACCGCGGGTGCGGCAGCTGACGCTCATAACTCAACTGTAGTAGGGGAAAACTATTATTATTATGATTTTCAGTCGGTATGAAATGACTCGTTCAAACACAACGCTACCTCCCGTACTATCAGTTTTGTCCTGCATTGTGTGTAGAATATACGACAATATATCTCCCTTCGATTTCTTAATTGACGGAAAAAATTACAATAGTTTCGCATTGAATTTTATATTTTGCGGAAGTTGATTGTATTAGAGATTCAGATTTCAATCAAAATAAGGTAGGAATATAACGAAATAATCATTTTACCAACTTAACCTAAAAATGTGAATTTTTTAGACATACTTATCTATGAAATCATCACTAAAACAATTTTTCTCGTAGGTTCTACTACAGGAATAGGAATTTCGGAGTTTGATGCTGTAATAATTCTATAAACGGAGTAATTAAGTGAGTTGAGTGAAAGAAGCAGTAAATAATTATTACCATAACCTAATCATATCTAATTGTGGAAGTTGTCTATCTGATTTGAAGGTGAGAAAGTGATTCACTTCTATTTGATTGAAAATAAAAGTTAAAACGCACATTCAAAGCATTTTCTTAGAGAATTCGCTCCAAAATCTCTAAAATGAAGCTCGATTTACCAAATTTCTAGATCAAAATTGTAGATTCGTTAGAATGCTAACAAAAATCGGTCGATACGTTCGAAAATGGCACATAATATCATAGAGATCAAAGTTAGTTGCTCGGTGAAATTCGTATTAAAGCTTTTATCGTCAAGGGTATTTTTTATTCATTTGTACTATGAGTACAAGGGAGTATTATAAGCCGAAAAAATTCGCCTATCGATATTTGGATGGAAATATCCGTTTTAAGCATTCCTGAGTCCATTTTGACTATTTTCGGCTTGATGTCGGTACGTATGTGCGTAACTCGAAAATCTCAAAATCCTTTGAAAGTATTGTGCTGAAATTTCGTATTTAACACTAATATAGGGTGTTTAACTAGCACCTTGCATTATGGTTGCAGTCGTCTGTACCGGAAGTACACTTTACTTGAAACTTTTTTGAATTTTCCGCATAAATCCAGATTGATCAGCCGTAGGATACTGAAATTTGATATTTGTAATAGCTGTAGCATATTTATGGTTTTCTTCTTCTTTTGTACCAGTCGTTCAAGCTGGAAGTGCACTTTATAGAACAGTCTTCTCAAATTTTTCGCATAAATTCAAAACAATGAGTTGTAGAATATTGAAATTGCGTATTGAGCATTTCTATAACATCTAGCTGTATGATTGCGATGTGCTAAACCGGAAGTGCACTTTACCCGAAACATTTTTCGAGTTTTCAGCATAAATACAAAATGATTGATCGTAGCTTTTCAGAATTCAGTATTCAAGACGATGAATACTATCTTAATATTCATATTCTTTTTTCATTGAGATCGATGGAGCCGAAAAGGTACTTCACTTGACAATCTTTGAAAATTATTTGCATATATTCGGAACGGTCGGCTATAAAGTACTGAAATTTGGTATTATAGTCTGCTGTAGCATATGAATAATTGCCTGCTATTTTCATAACAATAGACTGAACCGAAAGTGCACTTCAGTTGGAATACATTTTCCAATGATGCACATGAATTCAGAACTGATAGCCGTAGAATCTCTCAAATCAGTATTCAGGAATGTTGAAGCATAATAATGATGATCTACTGTTCCCATAGCAACACGCTAGGCTAAAAGCGCATTTTACTTGACAGATTCTTAGAGTCCTTAAGATTCATCCAAAACGATTAGCCCTGGAATGAGATTTTGTGTTTGACTATATATCCAATGATGTACAAGAGAGTCACGTGATATCCACGTCAGATTTTTTCTTTGAAATTTTTTGAAAATTCTACAGTCAATCTTCCTGAAATGTGGTGCATATGTTAAAAGCTGCAAAACCCATATCCCATCAAAATTTCAAATATTTATATTAAATATAATGCAAATTGTGAATTTTCGAGAAAATGGTCAAGAAAATCTGACGTGACTTACTTGTACATCATTAGATATATATATATATATATATATATATATATATATACATATATATATATATATATATATATATATATATATATATATATATATATATATATATATATATATATATATATATATATATATAAAATTTTCTGAATTCTTCATATATGTCTATATATATATATATATATATATATATATATATATATATATATATATATATATATATATATATATATATATATATATATAGACATATATGAAGAATATATATATATATATATATATATATATATATAATATATATATATATATATATATATATATATATATATATATATATATATATATATATATATATATATATATATATATATATATATATATATATATATATATATATATATATATATATATATATATATATATATATAGACATATATGAAGAATTCAGAAAATTTTCGAAATAAATTGCACTTCCGGTATAGACGATTGCAATCATGATGCGAGGCCCACAACTAGATGTTACAAATGTGCTTGATACAAAATTCTACGACTGATTGTTTTGAATTTACGCGGAAAATTCGAAAAGTCTGTCATATAAAGTGCTTTTTCGGTTCAGCCGATTGAAGCAAAAATGAGACATGATCATTCAAATATTACAGCAATCTCAAATACTGCATTTCAGTATCCTACGGCTAATCATTCTCGATTTATGCGGAAAATTCAAAAAAAGTTTCAAGTGAAACTTCTGGTACAGGCGATTGCAACCATAATGCGAGGTGCAAATCAACACCCCATACCAGTCTTGAATACGAAATTTCAGCATAATACATTCAATAATTTTTGAGATTTGCGAGTCACGTACATCTGTACATACGTACCGACATCAAGCCAAAAATAGTCAAAATGGATTCAGGGATGCTCAGAACGGATATTTCCACCAAAATCTTGATAGGTGAATTTTGTCAGTTTTACAATACTTCCCTGTACTCAGTACAAGTAAGTAAACAACAGTTTCTCACAATTTATCCAAAGCAACTAAATCGACTAGGGCTTGGATAAACTGATTTTATTTGTCTTTCAATTGCAATTCAGCCTAAGAAGAGCTTTAATAGCTGAAAGTATTTCTTCAAACTTCTCTATCACAATTTCTGAAATAAAAAAATATATTTTAAAAAAATCTGAGATTTTATGTTTTTTTAATATGTCGTGATCTACGCATTCTTTTTCTAGGACTATACAGTCACTTAAAATATATTTCTTTTTATGCCCAGCTTGGAAATGTGACACAAAATTCTACTATTTTCAGGATATGAGTTACCATCAATAATAATAGGCATTTTTTAGTTGTATGATAGCCGCCTCGGTGGCTAAGCGTATTTAGACAATGCTCAAGCGATCTTTGCTGTACTGAAGTTTGAATGTTTATGTATGACTCTTTGATACATTGAAAATATGCAAAATTGTAAATTGATTGAAAATCAGCTGTAGCCACACAATACTTTCCCGACCATAAATTTTATGGCCAGTTCCATCGCAGTTCCAGGAATTTGAAATGTCGAAACAATTAATTGCGTATTGTCAAAGTGAAAACTGTCGTTGTCAAAGTGACAGCTGTAATTGTTAAAGTGACAGATGGCGGTTATTTTTTTGTTCTTATACAAATGAGTATTTTATATATAAGAAAATGGAGAGTCCTTTCCTAGATTTTTGGGGTTTTTAATCCATTGAAACACACAGTTTCAAGATTCGATCGGCGGAAGTGTAATTTGAAGATAGTAACGTGGATTCTACAAATTTTTATTTCTGATACCTACTAAGCTTATCTCCCCGAGGGCTCAAAGTTGATGATAAACTAAACATTGTTTGAATCGTTCAAATACGCTCTTTGACAGAATTATCTCCACAAGAACTTCAATTTGATACCAAACATGATAGAGCCAAATTACTTGAAAAAAATAAACAATTCACGTACGCTCGCATGTGATGTCCAAGTTTGAATGACGATTATGATTCTAATTATTTCTTTGCTTCAGAAAAATATAACAAATTATATAATTACAACTAAACCGTTGATAATCTTGAGAAATGTTCACTGTGAATGTTGTGCCAAATCATTCAAAGATTAGTTTCAGTTATTTCATATTTCATGATAAATACCACCGTTTATGAAATAATCGCAAAAAACTAGAAAGTTTCATCAATAAAAATTCGGTACCACTTGTTGAAAAAAGCTCATCTACGAACTTGAACCTAGCTTTTTGATAGAGAACTTAGATATGAGATTTAGTTAAAAATTCGCATGCATTCTCAGGTTATCGTGCTTCCACACAGACCGACGGACTGACAGACCGATAGACCGACTTTTTTAGAATAATGTTTTCCGGGCTCAGTAGGGTCTAAAACGTGAAGATTCATCAAAATCAGGAACTGTCAGAAAATCACGTTTACAAATTTAAAAAATGTATCAAGAGTTTGCGTAGGAAGCTTTCAAAATCAAATGAAGATTTTATTATATTACTTCAGTTGTAAGTCAATAAACAGCAAAAGAACTATCCAAAACTTTCCTACTTGCAATTCAAAAAGTAGAACAATTCATTTGTTGACAATTGATTCAATTTTGAATCTTTGTTAAATAGATGTACTGTTCAACCATAATATGAAATTTTGCAATGTACTGCATATTTATACAAATTAATAAACAAATCATAAGATGTGGCAAATGATTACGGTTGGAACTCGAATAGTATGAGTATATTTTTTTCTTCTCCTCATGAAATATTAATTTCAACAGGAAAAAAAGAGTTGCCTGCGAAACATTAGTTTAACATTTCTCAAAATAATTATTACCATCGAACACTTTTCATGATATAATTTTTTAATTATAATATAATTTATTTAAATATATTTTTCTCCAGGTACTGGCTACTACAATTCTTATTTATATGTTTTTGGTGTGGAAAATAGATATTTTTCCATCTCACTCTCGTAACTTATTCATAAGTGAGACATTAATCAAGAAGAGCTGAGTAAGTCCTTGAATAATTAGTATCTCTAGAGTTATTATCGACTGAGAAAATCATATATTAGATTAAAAGGTGAGAAAAAAGTTTACTTTTACTTGATAAAGAGAATTTCAACAGATAACTAGAGTATCAACATCAGTAATTCATTTGATAATTTTCAAATAATAAATCGATTATATTCATTTCTTAGTTGTACTCGCAAATACGTTATAATGCCAACGAAAAATAGGTCAAAACGTTCCAAGCGGCAGGTAAGATATCAGGAGTCCAAAGATTCTGATATACATGGAGAAAGCGGAACGCAAACTAATATCAATACAGAAGATATCAATTTAGACGTTAATGATGATTTCAGAATGATACAAGAACTTACAGAGCACGATTACAACATCTTACAAAATCCCTCAGGTTACCTTGAAGATACTCATTTCGACGTATTTTTCACCATGATCCATGCTTTTTCGGACTACAGGCCTCAACCAACTTACTATTTGGAGGCTTTGAATAGGATTCAAGCAATACCAGAGGGTACTAAGCATCTACAAGTTTTAAATTTGCGCAATTTTGGCCCTGGAATTGGACATTGGATAACAGCTCATTATAATGGCATATTCATCACGATTTATGATAGTTTGAACTCAACAACTCTTCATCAAGATGCAAGAAATTATTTGGATCATTTATTTCCATATCATCCTCAAATTAGGATCGCAAAAGTACAGAAACAAACAAATGGCTTTGATTGTGGTTTATTTGCAATGGCATTTTGCTCAAGTATTCTACTGAATAGAGATCCAGAGAATGAAATTTACGATATTGCACAACTCAGGACTCATGCAGTTGGTATGTTCAGAGCTCGACGAATATCAAACTTTCCCAACAATGTAAGACAGCAAAAAAAACATGAAAATTATAAGAAAAGGAAGCAATCAGAAAGTGGAGATGAGAGAAATAGGCGTTCCATGACGCAGGCCACCTATAAAAATATTCGTTTAAGTAATCGATAGCAGAACGTAAAAAGAGGCTTCAGGTATTGAAAGATAATAAGGAAGAATATATAGAAAAAGAAACACCAGATAAACGTGATAAAAGGCTACGGAAAATGAGAGATAACTCCAAAAATTATGTTAAGAAAGAGACGGAGGATGAGAAACGTAAACGATTAGAAAGAAATAAAGAGGAAAGACGTAAAATCGCAGTATCAGAAACAGAAAAGCAAAAACAAGAAAAATTAATTCTTAAAAAAGAAAAAATGATGATCAAGCGAAGCAAAATTTTGAAAAAACCAGTAGATACATATAAAATGGCAACAAAAGATTCTGAAGAAATTGTTGAACCACATTATTTAGGATTAATGGATGTTCTATGTTCAAATTGTCAGTCAAGAAATTTCGCATGTGAAAAACCATCAGACGGGAAGATTACAACTTGTTGCCGTAAAGGAAAATTAGCAGTTGATATACTACCAGAATTTCCAGAATATTTAAACAAACTGATGACGGAAAATGATGCGGATAGCAGAAATTTTAGACAACATATTAGAAATTATAACAGTGCTTTAGCTTTTGCGTCCATGGGAGCACAGATTGCACTACCTCCAGGAAAAGGACCATATACTTTCAGAATCCATGGTCAAATATATCATAATACATATGGATCAATTTACCCATCGAATGGAAAGACAGAAAAATATGCACAATTGTACATCATTGATACAATGGATGCGTTGGCAAAAAGGATGGATCAAGATTCTAACAAATTATGCAAACCAGAAATAATGCGAAAGCTAGATGAACTCATACGGGAAGTTAATCCATATGCATCTGCATATATGATGTTAAAAGAAGTTGAACAAATTGAGGTTGAGAAGGCTAGACAGAATAATGAAACATTACCAGAAATCAATCTTTGGATTATTAGCGATCGCACACAAGACAAACGGAGATATAATCTACCAACGAGTAATGAGATTGCTGTTGTTTTCACTTCAACTGATGGCAAACCACCAATTGATCGAGATATTTGTATACATCCAAGAGGGAAAGGTAGTGTCAGGATTCATCAGTTTAGTGAAAATTGTGATCCAATGACTTATCCTCTATTGTTTCCCCGTGGAGAAAAAGGTTGGCAAATGAACATGAAACAAGTGGACGGTGTTAAGAAACAGACCATGCTTCAATTCTATACAAATCGATTAGCGGATCGTGGTGTTTTCAATCCGTGTTTATCAGCTGGTAAACTTACGCAACAGTACATTGTGGATGCTTACGTAAAAGTAGAAGCTGAACGTTTGAATTTTATTCGACAAAATCAACCAAAGCTGAGAGTAGAGCTATATAGTGGGTTGATGGATCATATCAATAATAAATCAGCCAGCGAAGGTGCAAAACCAGGTACAATGGTAATATTACCCTCAACTTTTCAAGGCGGTCCGCGATTTATGCAAAAAATGTATCAAAACGCCATGGCAATTGTTCGTGAATTCGGTAAACCTGATCTTTTCATAACTGTTACTTGCAATCCAAAGTGGAAAGAGATTACAGAAAACTTACATGAAGGACAAACTGCTTCGGACAAACCAGATCTTGTCGCACGTGTTTTCCATGGTAAAAACAAATCGATTTTGAATGAGATTATTAAAGAAAGTATTTTTGGCAAAGTTATTGCTTATAAATATGTAATAGAATTTCAGAAACGCGGCCTACCGCATATGCATCTGTTAATTACATTGGACGAAAATGACAAAATACGAAACAAAGATGATATTGATGCAGTTGTAAGTGCAGAAATACCTGATGAAGATAAGGAACAGGAATTATATCAAGTGATCAGATCGCACATGATTCATGGACCTTGTGGTGTTTTGAATAAAAATTCGCCATGTATGAATGATAATAAATGTTCCAAAAAATATCCGAAGGATTTTCGAAACGAAACTATTGAAAATGTGAATGGATATCCTATTTACAGACGACGTAATAACAATGTTCTTATGTACATTTTTTACAAAAACGGTTCTATCAAATATGAAATAAACAACAGGTGGATTGTTCCGTATAATCCATATTTAAGCAAGAAGTATAGAACTCATATTAATGTAGAAATTTGTTCATCAGTTAAGAGTATAAAATATATATGTGATTATTTATGCAAAGGACATGATTGTGCTACCATCAAATTGGGACCAGTGGAAAACGAGAAAAATTTCGTTTGGGACGAAATTAAAGGCTATGAAAGTACAAGATACATTTGTCCAGTCGAGTGTATTTGGCGACTATATGAATACCAACTTTATGATAAATCACATGCAGTTTTTGATTTAGCAGTTCATCTACAATATCAACAAACAGTTGTATTTCATCCAGCACAAATACAGAAAGCAATAGAACGAGCAAAAACACGTCATACAACATTGACAGCTTGGTTCTTGTTGAATCAAACCGATGTTGCAGCACGACAATACAATTATATGGATATTCCAAAATACTACGTATTCACCAATCAAAACGTATGGAAAATAAGACAGAGAGAAACTAAGCCCGTAATTGGTAGAATAGTTTCTGTAAGTCCAAAAGATATAGAGAGATTCCATCTCCGATTACTCTTAGTTAATGTTATGGGAGCGAAAAGCTTTGACGATTTACGAACTGTCGATGGTAAACTATACAACACTTATCAGGAAGCAGCACGCGCGAAAGGATTACTAGAAAATGATGAAGAATGCGAAAATTGCTTACAAGAAGCTGTGCTCGACAAATTCCCCAAGCAATTACGTAAATTATTTGCATATTTGATCAGTTTCCATACTTCAACAAATGCACTTCGTTTGTGGGAAAATTTTAAAGAATATTTGATGGAAGACTATTCACGAAAATATTCTAAGCAAGTCGCGGAAAACAAATGCTTACAAAAAATTCGAGAAATTCTAATTGTACATAGATTGCAATTGAATGATTTTGGTCTTCCTGAACCAGTCAAGATCACCGAAGATGATTTTGACAGTACAATTGATAGAGATTTGGAAAGACGCGAAGGTGCACAAAATGCAGAAAAATTTAACTCTGAACAATTAGAAATCTCCAATTATATTTTGAATGCAGTAAATGATAATAATTGTAAAGAGCGTTACTTTTATATTGATGGTCCAGGCGGTACCGGCAAAACATTTCTTTATAATACCATCATCAGCATTTTAAGAGGACAAGGACATACAGTTCTCGCTGTAGCTTGGACCGGAATTGCGGCAACTCTATTAAAAGGTGGTCAAACAGTTCATTCTGTATTCAAACTTCCAGTACCAATAAATGAAGATAGCGTATGTAAAATCTCAGCAAATAGTAATGCAGGTAAATTGATTCGAAAAGCAAGCATTATTATCTGGGATGAAATAACTATGGCACCATCATATGCACTTAAAGCTATCAATTTAGTTTTACAAGATTTAATGGATAATTCATCACTCTTTGGAGGAAAAGTGATTGTTCTAGGGGGCGATTTCCGACAATGTCTTCCAATAGTTCAACATTCGAATCATAGAACAGCGATAATCGAAATTTCAATGTTACGTAGTTCATTGTGGCCCCTATTCAAAAAACTATCCTTAACACAAAACATGCGGGTAAATAAGAATGAACAAGAATTTGCTGGATATTTACTCCACATTGGGAATGGTACTGAGGAAATTGCTACAATACCATCCCACTGTCTTATCAAAAGCTCATTAGCCGACGAAATATTTGGAAATGAGATGATTCTGCCTCAGAATATATATAAGTTTATGAACAGAGCTATTTTATCACCAAAGAATGATGATACGATGATCCAAAATGAACTTGTATTATCAAAAATTGTAGGTGAGACCAAAATATATTATAGTGCAGATACAGCGATATATGAGGGGGAGAACGATATGAACTTTCCAATTGAATTCTTACATAAGCAAACACCATCTGGATATCCACCCCATAAACTCTCATTGAAAATTGGGGCAATTGTTATGCTTCTACGTAACATGAATCCAAGAAAAGGTCTTTGCAATGGAACACGATTGATCGTGAAACAAATGAAGAATAACTATTTAGACCTAGAAGTGTTAACAGGTCAAAGTGCACATTCCAGAATCTTTTTACCAAGAATAGATTTGATACAAACAGACTCAGATCTTCCATTCATAATCAAACGGAGACAATTTCCAATAAGACTGGCTTTTTCAATGACAATAAATAAATCACAGGGACAAACTTTCGATTTCGTGGGAATGAACTTGGAGAAACCTGTGTTTTCACATGGACAATTATATGTTGCTATGTCTCGAGTTCGATCTTTTGATAGTTTGAAGATTAAGATACCAGAGAACGATAAAGACAATGAAAGTAACCAAGGTATAACAAAAAATATAGTTTTCAAAGAAATATTTCAATAATTTACTTGAAATAATATCTATTCAATAGAAAATTCCGATCTGAATCTAGGACATAACTATCAGTTTACTGCTGAATCTATTGTAAATGTTATTGATAATTTGAATTTTGGAATGTATTTTTCCAAGGACAAATGGTTTTTACACTTTCCTATTCCATTCCATTACCCATTGTGTAGTATTTATTGGAGAAGAAACGTATGAAAATAAACAGCAATGCTAAATGAAAGCCAACATGATGATATTCACAGGCTAACAGCAGTTCTATACACATACAGTACTCCAATTATATTTCACATGTTACAAAATATAGAACGGAAGGAAAGAAACCAATCAAAATACATTATATAAATTTAACAGATATATATAAATATATATATATATATATATATATAATATATAGCTTAAAAATTCAATTGAGGTACATGGATTACGATTTGAATTATCACCTGTTTTCTTCTATAAACTGTGGAGTAAAACAGAACAGAGGATAGAGTTTATCGTACAGAACAAACAAAATGCAAATGTCCACCATGACCAAAGCAAAGTTCCATATGTACGTCTTCACTTTCGAATCTGTTCTTGCCTACTGTACATCTAAATAATCAACATGATATAGCTAATGCATTCTGATAGACAAAAGAAAAGATAATCCACGTACCTCATATTGAGAATAACTCCGATATTTTTCAAAATTTCTCCGATCAACCATTTCTATTCAATAATTCTAAATATTCTCGAGCCTTCATGCTCAGTCATAATCTACATCGAACAAACTAAAATTGAAATATTTTACCAGGATATGTTAAGACGTGTTATTGAGTTGCAAAAAAAAAGTTCTTCTTATAATATGAATAAAATAGAACAGAATTCATCATACAGGTATAACACAAAGAAAAATCTCACATTTTCAGACCAAGTTGAATATCTTCACTTATACCATTGATCAGTTTTCATTTACGTTACTATTTTTTTAATAGATTTTCTATTATTCATAACGAATCGATATATCCACTGAATGAGTTCATTTTAATCATATTGTATGATAAAAATAATAAAAATTAATGAAGAATCGTTTTAATTCTCATCACACACAAATATTATTCTATCAACTCTTCATATAAGTATTGAGACAAATAGTTTGATGACGTATATTTTCTTTCGAAAATTCCATTTAGATCATATCTTTTCATCACAGAAAAAATAAAAATTATAATGCACAAATATTTCCATTCCATTTCTTCATCTTTAATAAAAGAAGTCAAATTAGCTCAAAAAACTCAATTGGGCAATGTGGATCACGATTAAAATTATTAATTGTTGTTTCCTTATAAATTGTGAAATAAAATAGAACAGGGGATAGAGTTTATCGTGCAAAACAAAACAAAATGCAAATGTCCATCATGACTAAAGCAAAGTTGAATATGTACGTCTTTACTTTTGAAACTGTTCTTGCCTACTTCACAGTAATGCATAGATCAATATGATATAGCTTATACATCTTGATAAGATGATAATAATAATCCACATAGCTCATATAGAGGATAAATTTGACATTTCTCAGAATTGTTTCAATAGGCGATTCTCATTCAAATAATTTTGAGTATATCATAGCTTACATACTAAATTATAACGTGAATAATACGAATCAAAAATATTAAAACGTGCCATGAATTTCAATTTCTCTTTTTATTATAACAAGGAAAATAACAACTTTTGAATTCAGACTAAGTAAAAAATGTGCTTCTTATCTCTTTTTATGTTCTTATTAGTTATCACGTTAGCATGATCGAATGGATCTTTCATAGTATGCAGCAAATATATTTACGGTCTCAAAGTTTGGAACATCAAAATATTTTGGGAAGATTACGTCTAATTAGAGTCACTATTTTGAAAATACTACGAGGAATATCGTCATATCCTAGGACATTTTGGAACGGTGCGAGGTCTCGCCCTCGAAAACTGAACCTTATGTCTCTAGAATTCATTGTATAAAAGAACGATGAATATAGAAGAACAGTTAAAATATATATGAGAAAGATTAATCACATAGTAAGATTACTGAATTTGTCTCTATGTCTCCTCCACCTGAAAATCCTTTGACTCCCATCCTCTCCCGGCAAGAAATATGCTTCTACCTTCACGTGGTTCTTGCTGAACATATGTGTAATCAGATACACCTATGACTGAATGGAGCATTATCTTCTATCTATCGAATACAAACCTCCCAATCAGTTGACAGTATCTATGCTTCCGGAAAGAATTGACTAGAATTAGAAAATTTAAAAAAATCTTTTCATATGTTTTATTGAAAATAAATTCTGTATGAAAATGATTGGAAATTCAACCTGCCGAATTCATAGTAATCACAGAAAAACTCCAGATACATGCTGCATTGCTTTGATACAAGTAATATCTCAATTTCACAGGAACATGGATATTATAATAAATGAAGACAAATTTCTTTGGCTGCACTTGAGCCCTCTTCAGAAGTTATATGAATACAATTTAGGCAGAAAAATACATCACCGATATATTGTTGAATAATATATGAGAAAAAAAGAATAGGTGAATGGAATACAAAGAAATGACATACAGCAATTGAAATATGCGAAAATAGCATATAATTATTGCAGCTAATTCGAAACTCATGAGTAAGAATTAAGTTACAAATGTGGACGTGTTTTCTCATTGATGATAAAAAGTAGAAGAACTATTATTCTTGTAACTATTGATAGGAAAACACGAAGTTTCATGTAACTCATTCCAAGATTCAACTCAATTACCGTAATTATATGCTTTTTGGACATATTTTAATTGCTGTACGTCATTTCTCACTATTTTATTGATAATTTTTTCTTATGAATAATTCAACAATCCGTAAGCGATGTATTTTTCTGTCTGAATTGTTTTCATCCAACTCCCGAAGGTGGCTTGAGTGGAACCGAATCTGATAGATGTGGATTGATCAATAAAAAAATTTTATGGCTGAAACCAGAGCTTTTTTTGCATTCGTCACTTTTTCCTACAGTCAAGAAACATTATGATTCTTATGAATATAGTAGTTTTAGCTGAAGAGTAGAGAAATATGATGTTTGTGAGTTTCAGAGTGATGATTAAATGGATAAGACTTATGTTTCGCGAACACATAAGTCAAGTAAAGTGCGTGAGCTGTGAAATTATTACTGGGAGTAAAGAGAACATTCCACAAAAAAAGGAATTCTTTCAAGGAGGTAGCCTTGCTTGATAGAAAATTCCGTTATTTCACTACAAAACTTTGACAATGACCTAGGAAAGGCTTGATTGGAAATCCTGTTATCTTCCTGTGACGTTCCAAATTCAGACTCTGTAATTCGTAAAAGAATTGGAGTCAATTTATCCGATTGATGAATACATGAAATAATATTGAGAATTGTCAATAAAAAATAGTGAAATCACGAGTAGGGAGAGATGCACAAATATAATAGGGAGCAGGAGGATTTTGTGGGCTAAAAATATATTTTGAATTTATCTTATAAAGACAGAATTTTTGCCGGAGGCGGTTCACATATCGAGCTGCGAAGCCTAGGGCTTAGGCCTGCGTAGCAGGCCAAGCGCTAGTTACTATATACTAAAAGGCTTAATTCTCTGACTATAGGGTAATCACTTTTTTGCGCTCTTCTACAGGTCGTATTTATTGATGAATTTTTATGAAATTTTTTACATTCGATAGATATTCATAAGGACGAGTGCCTTCCGGGGGTCTTATATTTTTGGTACTTATAGTATTTTCAGGAAAAATTAAAAACGGCCAAAATTTTCGTTGATCAACGAGCCAATATCTTTTTGTCATCTGTTCAATAGGGGTATACAAAATCACACGTCATTTTGACATTTCAATTTCGAAAATATTTTTATAAATTTTATTATTTCTGTTATTTTTACGTCAATTTTAACATTAGTTTAATGTTTAATATGCATGAGCAAATGTCCTGTGATACAATTCAATTGTTAAAAAGGTATTTTAAATAATTTATAAGTTTAACTTTTATAAATTTTGTCGCTCTACTGTGATTCTACATGAATTTAAATGATAGTTGAGTACATAATAGTCATGAGCAAATGTCATCTGATGCATTTTATTTACTGAAAAGTTGTTTTAAATAATTTATATCTCCAACATTTATTAGTTGTTTCGCTCTAATGTAAACGTGGCTTCTGCGACAGCGCCGGATTAGGTCTGCCTGCGTTCTGTAGCAAATTCTATCTAGAGGCCCTACCTTCATTCGGAAAAATACTTTTATGGTCCCAACTCGATTGAGACATTTTTTTTTACATTCTATCAGGCGTTTGTGTGTGGATATCGCAAGCTGCGGGGTCCGTAGCATTTAATATCGTTTCAATGTGGCTGGTCCTGCTCTGATCATTGCGACTTGATGTTAATATTCAATTGTTGAAATGACATTTCAACTTTTTGACATTTTAAGATATTGTTGAAAGCGTTTACATGAATTTTGAGAATCATTTCGGATAAATATCATTCTTACTTGATGAATATAGTGGATAATTGAAGATGGAACAAAGAAAAGGTTATTCAAGGGTATGTATACATAATCATTCAACTAAATTTGTATTCCGTACCGTAGAATTGGATGAATTCTTGGAAAAAATCTTGAAGAATAGTGGAATATGGGCATGTTGTTATTGATACACTGGACAATTTATATCACATTCACAAATATCTCAGGAAACGTGCATACAATAAATTCAAGAGATTGAAGAAGTCGTACAATCAATAATTGATTTGTAGTGATATTGTTGGGACAATGAAACTCAAAACGCTTGCTCAAGTGATGTGAATTTTAATTACTGACACTGATTATCTGTTATTCAAAAATCCATCATTCAATTGTACTATTTTCTGGATACGATATTTCAATTCACGATGTTTCTCTGTTGTGGATGGAATAAGTATTGAAGATTGAATTGAAACATTTCAAGTACAGTTTGGTAGATACATGTGGTACAAATTCAACAATACACGAGTATCTACTCTGATTTTTAATATTGTTCATTGCTGGTTTGGTTTATACTAAACTCACACTTCTTTCAGTTGGATAAATTCGAATTTGGATCTTGATAAACCCAGCCAATCGAACATTCTGTGCTAATACAACAACAGAACAAGCAATCAAGAGCTGACTATAATATCCTTTCGCTATCAATGAAGCTAGCACTTTGAAAATTCCAACGAATAAACAAATAGGAGATTACATTAATCAAAATTTGTGAGAATCATCAGTCTGTATCATACAACTTAGTCAAATTAAGTAATAAAATCTGATTATGACAATTGAGTCATCAATCATCATATTTGATTTGTTATAAATCATAAATCATACATCACTCAATGAACTGTACCTACATTTTTCTGTATAATAATCCACAAGTATTCAAATATATAACATCCAATATATGGCAAGTGACTAATTTCTATTCGAGTATAAGTATTTCCATCAACTTCGTATTTATAATAGATAATTCAGTATGAATGTATTCTTTCACTTGGTGTATGAAACTGGATATAAGATAGTTTTCCGATAATTCTGCTTTCGATCCTGGTTTGATCAATATACATAAACTGCAGCTTCATGAGCTAATGTTTTAGTAGGGCGTAGTATACAATTTCGAGGTAAAAACTAGGTACTAGAGTGTGATTGTTGGAATCAAGAGTCAATTTTTGTACAAAACAAACAGAGAAATAAGTACATGGACAAATATTTTCTCCAAAAGATACTCTTCTTGAAGGAATCTTCAATAATAATATTGTACGTTTTATTCCATTTGAACATCTGAAGAGTGCTCTCTCTACGTGTCAAATGGATGAATTAATTTTTGATACAGACATAGACAAATATACTGCAAAGACCATAAAATCAGAAATTAGAAGTAAGGACGCGCATCACTGCCCGTAGTGGCAGATTTTAGAATCAAATTTTTATAACTATAGATACGACTCTTGCAGTAATAGACATATACGTACTAGATCTCAGAATCAGATTTAGCTCATCAATTTATATATAGGTCTATCATTCTGGTTAATGATAATGAGATTTGAGTCGGACAAAAATAGCGCAAATACATGCTAGAATCAAGAAAATTGATAATTTGAAATCAATTTTTTTGTATTTGTTAGTTCATAACGTGACAAATAACATATTTCATTTGAACGCGGCTACAATGTCGTAAAGGCTGTCGAACAAAAGGTCAAAAACTGCTATAAACGGTTTATTGCGTTTTACTGAAAAACCACGCATCTGACGGAAAATAGTGTTCCACTGAAAAACGTACGCAATAGAAAGATGGATCGAATAAGTTCTTTTGAATTTCGATAAGTCCAGCTGTTTTTGGGTTGATTGCAAAAATCGTAATTATTTTGCCATTCTTTCGGAAATTCATAACTTGCATTGATCTGTTATTGGGACTCAAAATTTTGACAGAATGTGGGTAGAGTAGCTTTTAACATACGCATCAAATATTTCAGAATATCGATTTGAACTTTTCAAGAAATGTTGAAAGAACAAAAAAAAGGCCCTGCCGATAAACGGCCATAAAAAATGGTTAGCCAGCAAAGATCAATTTCACAGATTGCATTTCCTTTGTCAAGAGTTACTCTACAAAGTAACTAGATGGCGTCATACTCTCACTTGCTAGAAAAGAACGCCATTCGGGTACATTGTAGAGTATTTCTTGGAAAAATAATAGCTTTTTGTAAAATTAGTGTACGTTATCTAACAACTTCTCAATGGCCGTTTTCCGGAAGAGCCTTCTTTTAGTTTTTTCAACATATCTTCAAAAGTTCACAGTTGATCTTCTGAAAATTTGATGCATGTGTTAGAATCATTCTTCACCCACATTCTGTCAGAATTTGAAGTCTAATTAATAAATACAATACAAGTTATGAATATTCGAAAAAATGGCAAAGAATGACAAATGGGATATGTTATCTGTCATGTTATGAACTAACAAATGGATAATAGAAATTACTTTTCTCTAAGATATGCTAATTCTATCCGACTATTTATAGTCCGGTCAAGTTTGCCCTAGAAATACGGATACGCTTGCATAAATTTCCAAGAAGCTGAAAATTGGCATGAACGTTAGAGATATCATTATGATGAAGTTGTGAGAAGTTCTCATCGATCCCATTTGTGCAAAAAATTTTATTTGAGGTCAAAGCTCATAGAAATAGGTTTTTCAAATTTTTAACGAAATTGTCAGTTTCATGATAGAAAACGGTCAGGAAAAAATTATAGATCTTCCAATTCTCTACAAAAAAAGTGCTCACGCTTTTTTTACCAAGACTTGCCATTTCTTAGAAAAAGCCATTCTAGAGTTATATTTTCAATAATATGCATGATCACGCAGCCTATGTACATGTGCCCGTCTGTTGCTTACTTTAAATTATTTGCAAAGATAAATTACGCTACGTATCTTTTGCAAAACATACACGCAATGAAAACGGTGTTCAATTGGGTTGTCTTCCTCTAACCTTGGCTTCTGCTCATCAACATTTTTATCGAGTTCATGGATGGCTTGGTAATCAGCTAAGCCCAGAAAAATGGGGATGGAAGCTAATTGATGATGTATTGCAACCAATCCACACTCTACTTCCACCTGCACCAGAAAAGCTCTCTAATACTATTTTTTTCAACTGCAAAATGGGATGTAATTCGAAATGCAACTTCCAAAAAATAGGCTTACCTTTTTCACCAGCATGCACCAGTTGTGAAGACCAGTCGTGTTCAATTACTGAGTCTCTAACAGAAGATGATCCTTACATCAACGACGAAACAACTGATGTATCGCCGTTGGAACAATTTACGTCAACTCAGAAAGATGACGAATAACAAGAAGCAGTTGAATAACAAGACTTAATATTATATTGAACTCCAATATGAAGACCGAGGAAAAGGACTACCGGAGAAGCCACGACGAAAAATACGCGCCAAGTACAATACCTCATAGGTGGCGTGAAAACGTGTGTATGTCATGGAGAATATGGCTTTAGAATGGCATTTTCTCAGAAATGGTAAACCTTGAGAGAAAAGTGTGAGCAACCTTTTTGTAGAGAATTAGAAGATCAATAATTTTTGTCTAAGCTATTTCTATCATAGAACTGACAATTTCGTTGCAAAATCCGAAAAACCCATTACTACGAACTTTGATCTCGCATAAAATTTTTTGCACACATAGGATCAATAGAGACTCATCACAACTTTATCATAATGGTATCCCTAGCGTTCATGTCAATTTTCAGCTTCTTGGGAATTTATGCAAGGGTGAATGTCTATTTTGACTGGACTATTATGGCTTTTCAAATATTATTCGCCTCAATTTGTACATAAACATATATCTTTGTATCTACACACTACAAATATGATAAGATATTGGATTTAAAATACGTTTTTGGACTGAACAATAATCTATTGTTGATTGACTGAATGAAGCCAGAATAATAGTTCATCTCCATTCCAATAGATGTAGACTGAATATACATCAAAATATTGAAATACAATCATTGTGAATCGGAATTTGAGATCAGGGTACTGATTATAAGACTCAGAGATTCAGTCATTTTGAAGGCCTATGTTTCTGGACTGTTTGTGTGGATGCGTCAGTCGTCCATTGCAAATCGACTGCTGCAGAGGTATACGTAGTCTAGAAGTGTGATTATCGGAAGCTAATTTTAATAAACTTTTCCATGTGAATAAAAGTTTTGTTGATGTATAAGAGCTTAAGTTATTTCCCATTTGCATTTTTTTCTATAGAAGATTTTATAGCTTATACATTAATTATTGTGTTAAGGATGACTGATGTTTTGTTTACGTGGTTCTTGAGGAATTGTTAACCCGCGTTAGAGATCCTGAAGCAGAAATTATGAACTTGCGGTAAGAGATGCAGACGCTGCAGGATTCCATAATCATCAACGTTGTCAAGAAAAGTATTTGTTGTCACTTTTTGATGAATTGAATTTACAAACATTGGATTGACATTCTTCAAGAAATCTCCCATTTCAGCTTAGATAAAAAGGCCGAAAATTGCAAAAACATCGTCTTTAGGTGAAGAGAATTTTATATATTCACAGATACCAGAATGCCATGGAAGAAAAACTGTTTCAAATTGAAAATGAGACAATAATAGATTCTTAAAGATTGTATCATTCTGTATAATGGGTAACAATGTATGAAATAGTACGTTGCAGGAAATGTATCAAGTCCAATGAATAATTGTTTAAAGTTATCAATAGCACTTCCGCCTATAGTTCATGTGTTTCAAGAACAGTCCAACAGCTCCCACGGCATTAAGATTCAAGTCTTCTAAATGACTGAGCCGCGAACATGATTCACTCACAATGAATTCAGAGTTCACAACAACTTTGATGTGATTGAATCCAAGAAATAAAAGCAAGGAGTATACTCATATATTAACTGAATGGATACAAATTTCAATCTTTGAACCAATCTATTCATGATAATTAATGAGCAACTGACACACTAAGTGCTATTATTGTGCTATTGTGAAATTAGTTCAAATATAAGTCAATTAGAACGCTTGAATCGTAGTATTATAACAATCTTTGGACAGTTCTTAATCAAAATGACGATTAGAATAATGTTGTTCTCATCAAAATACAGTCTATTACAGTTGAGACCTGCTCAAGGCTCTTATAGGACTCCGATTAGAGATCTCTGATAGGTAGAAATGCGAACAAATTTCATATCAGCACAGAATCATACTTGGCTAACATCAACTCTTGGTCGTGCATCAAATATTTTTATTAAATGCATGCAGACGGAAGATCCAAATTGAATTTGTTTGATTGGTATATGTATATAACTATTGCTTCAATGACTTAATCCAATATTTAGAGAGTGTGGTCCAAATTATGTATATTTACTGGGAGCGAATTGTGTTTGTATCTTTGCCAGCATGGTAGATTGAATCGTAGTCTCATAAGAGCTCTTGGACTGTTTTCACCTGACATATCGAACAATTAGTGTATTAGTAATCTATAATAATTTTTAGTTCCAATCAAGAAGACATTGGTTGAGAGTAAATACTAAAAGTTTTTGTATTTGATGAAGTAAACGCCCTAGCAGCGTTGTCTTGAAAGAAATGGTGTGCTCACACTCACTATGATTCATTCCGTAAACATATCTTACATTCATTTGTGATATCATAAATTGGAAAATGATGAATTGAGAAGTCAATATTATTAGGGAATATTTTTCCAGATTGTATAACTTTGGGAGAAATATAGAATACTACTTTGGTTAAGCAGGTGAAAGAACCAAAAAAATATTTTTCTACAGTCACAATAGAATAATACTCATTCCGCAAGCTTAGAAGTTCTTAAGAAAGCCACGTAATATCTCGGAAAACCTGTTTCATTGTTGGCATAGTTTAATTTTTCTTGTGAATTTTTCATCATTTCTTCCAAAAATGGAGTCAATTCCAGTAATTTCATCAACGTTTGATGAATTTGAAGAAAATTATTGAAGCATAGTTTCTCTTAGAAAACAGTATATTCCAAATACCATAGGTAAATGAATATCAGTCACGCCTTTCACCTGGTAAGAGTGCACCAGGCAATCTGTGAAATTGACTGATATTCTCTGAGAGTACTGTTACCATTCGTCGCAATACGGTTACTCTCAGTTCTCACTCTTGGAGAGTACGCCACAGAGTTCATTATAATTCAGTATAAATTCTACCAACTTCTTCTACTTCAGTAGAATTCGATCCCACGACTTCCAAATCACAAAGCCAGCATATTGACACTGAGACAAAACTATATATTCCATGTCTCTCACACAACAATGTTCAATTTTGTTTGGACATATTGTTGTCATCACTATGTGCTTCAAACATTCGCAAGAATCATGTGAGAAGTTCTAAAAGTTCTTAGCATCTCATTATCTAGGCCCCAATTTTTATCAATCTCTGGATCTTAATATTTTACTGATGTTCCAATGCGCAGTTGAGGAAGAGATAAATACTCTGGTGATTGCATTTTATTAGCGTATAACAGTTTTAATTTTCTGACATTTGAAAAAAAAAAAATCGTTCAACAGAGATAGTTTTAGGCCTTTTTTTGAGGTGAATGTACATTGCAAAGTAATATGGAATATTTCATAGCTCATTCTAGCTAAGAACGGTGCAAAGACGTCTATGGGACCACAATTTAAGCCTACTGATTGGCGATGATATAAACACAATTTATTTACATTAAATGCTCTTTTGAAAAAATTCAATGAATGAAATAAATAAAATAGAATTATATTTCCTTATGTAAGCTTAATTTTCATACTGCACAAATTCATTTATCACAATTAATGAACGGCTATGAGTTAATGCAACTGACGGATAGCCAAAGCCGTATATCGGCCAATTAAAATCCTTGAATTGTTGTCCCATAATGACTTTAAAGTGCCCTCAATTGGAATAGAAAATAGTTAATATATATCCAAGTGGATTTTTTGATGGCCTTTGATGTTATTTTTTTTTTGTTAGCTATTTTGGAGGCAAGATGTTATTTTTATCGCAGAAGAATTTGAGACACATGTTGAATTGATTTGATTACAAGTATTATTACAATTCCAAAGAAAATTGGATATTGTAGTTATATATAAGCAGTCAAAACATGTAGCGTGGGCTTTTGAATGCCAGAGTAATGACTGAATGGATAAAAAACATGTCTTTGGGAGGCAAAAGTATATCAAGGTGCGTGAGCTCCAGAATTATTACTGGAGGAACATGGGACATGCATGATTCTTTGAATGCACAATTGGAGCTGACTCAGAGCAGTGATTTAGAAGAAAATCTATTAGGAATAAATGTTACTACGGAGAAAATAGTCCTGCTTAATGAACAGTCTATCAATCCCGCAATTGAGCTCAGGAATCAGATACGCTTATTCATGGAAGAAATCAACTGAATGATTTTCCTAGGAGAAATATTTAGGATAATGATAGTAAGTGATGAAAACACAAAATTTCTACTGAAATTATATTTCACTTTTCCACTCGATATTCTCGGTTTCCCCTAGAGTAACCATTTTTTTGTATATTCGATGTACATGCATCATTTCAGTCAACATTATCAACCATATCTATTCAAAATAATATTGAGAGTTGCAAAGGAGACAGTAAGATTGTGATGACATACAAATTGACGAGCGAAGCGAATTGTAGGGATGTAAGTATGTCGTCAAGATGAAACAGAAGGATTACATGAGTTGTAATAACCAATACTCTAATTTGTATTCGAGAACAGTAAAGCAATGACTGAGAATATGCGAAACATGACACAGACATGTTATCTCGCTGTGAAGTTTTGAATTTAGACTTTGTAATTCGTAAAAAGTTGGAATCAATTTATCCGATTGATGAAAACATGAAATGATATTGAGAATTGTCAATAAAAAACAGTGAAATCACGAGAAGAGAGAAATGCACAAATATGATATGGAGCAGGAGGATTTTGTGAGCTAAAAGTATACTTGGAATTCATCTTATAGAGACAGAATTTTTGCCGGAGGCGGTTTACATATCGAGCTGCGAAGCCTAGGGCTTAGGCCTGCGTAGCAGGCCAAGCGCTAGTTACTATATACTAAAAGGCTTAATTCTCTGACTATAGGGTAATCACTTTTTTGCGCTCTTCTACAGGTCGTATTTATTGATGAATTTTTATGAAATTTTTTACATTCGATAGATATTCATAAGGACGAGTGCCTTCCGGGGGTCTCATATTTTTGGTACTTATAGTATTTTCAGGAAAAATTAAAAACGGCCAAAATTTTCGTTGATCAACGAGCCAATATCTTTTTGTCATCTGTTCAACAGGGGTATACAAAATCACACGTCATTTTGACATTTCAATTTCAAATACATTTTTATAAATTTTATTATTTCTGTTATTTTCACGTCAATTTTAACATCAGTTCAATGTTTAATATGCATGAGCAAATGTCCTGTGATGCAATTCAATTGTTAAAGAGGTATTTTAAATAATTTTGATCAAAGATTCTAATAATTTATTTCGTCCTATTGTAAATCCGACTTTTTGCCGTGTCGTTGACACGTCACTGTGACAGATCAAGTTGAGAAATATATTTGTGAATATTATTAAATTTACTGAGTCTGAATGATTTTAAACAATTATTTAGAGTATAAAACTCATGAGCAAATGTCATGTGATGCATTTTAACTGCTCAAAAGTAGTTTTTAATGATTCACATTTTTCACATCCAAAATTTGTTTCGCTCTAGTGTAATTTCAACTTTTGCGGTAGTGCCGCATCAAGCCAATGCGCGGTCTCCAGCAAATTCTATTTAGAGACCCTTTATTATTTTGATGCGACATTTTCATTGTCACATCTTAATTTGAACATTTTTCTCTAAAGTTTCGCAGACGTTTCAGCGCAGATTTTTCAATGCGCATGGCGCTAAGCATTTGCTTCTCTAGCTATATGGCTAAGCCGGTTCTGATCACTGCGTCTCGATAAAATGACAGTTGGTATATGTTTAAGTGAATTTTATTAGATATACTAAATCTACATGAATTTGATCAATAGTTTCGTGTAATTGACTGATGAGCGAACGATATGTGATATATTCTAATGGTTGAGATGATATTCCAATTTTTCTAATTCTCAAATACTTTCCAATGGTAATCTTCAAAGAGAATATAATAAATCTGGCAACACTGAACGATAATTTTTTCACCAACTTGTGGCATCACTGATTGACTGTCAGTCATTTCTAACCTCAAACTGTTGTTGTTTGTTTGATAGCATTTATAATTTTAAATTGTTGTTTTTGTGCAGTGCTGCTGTTTCTCAGATTTCAAAAATGAATTATGAACTCAGCTGTAGAATTTCTACCAAGCAACTGAATATAACTTCTCATAGGTGAATTAAATTTATCTATTTTTCAACTATCATTTATCAATAGCATAATTAGGAAGTGCAACAGATTGAGAGATATTATATGTTTGACTTCTTTTCAATTATGCATTTTTCAGGTTTCTCAAAGATGACACAATGAATAATGAACGCATGAATAAAAGTATGCATTTCAGGTGATTGTGTACTTGACTAAAATATTCATATCAAGACAATGAGTTCTAATTATTTCACTACGAATAATTCTGGAAGTGGCAATTCTAAGAAAAGAGTAGGCTGACGTGTGCTGCCCAAATGATCGTGTTGTTAATCAAATAATCCTTTAATAACTTGTTTTCTTCAAAATGAGCAAGGAAAGAAATTTCTGAAACTGGATGCCGTACCGCTTATTTTTCTCTTGTATGCGTAAGTAGACAAAATGCCATATTTTCTAATTTCTTGAAAGACCTATATGCAATTGCATTATTAGGGCTCAAATTTTCTAAAGCATAGCGAACGTGAATATATTATAGAGTAATTTTATGATCTGATTTCTGTTTTTTTTTTTAAAATGATTCCAATATGTTTATTGTTATGCACAGATTTTTCAGTAGCACACTGTCACAACTGTTGAAAGATTTGAATAAAATTATTTTATTTAACTCCAGTAATAAAAAGAAAGTGGCAATTAGCTATTCTGATATAAAATAATCGTGCTGTGCTGCACCTAACAGTTCCCAATAATAGTACAATGTTCCACGAACTACACACTTTATAATTATATCTATAGAACTAAATTATTATCTGCTGTACTTGTACTTTATTTTGAAATTGATCTGCTTCATTTTTATTTTAGCTCTTCCTCTGATTCTGTGGAACAGTAATCAATCACAAATGCCAATATGGCTGGTAATACTTTGCCTGTGATTATACGGGATGTTACAAGGTATAGTGCATTCAATTTCGCCAAAGTTATTTGAATACATTGTTTTGTATTTTGATTTTTTGTTTCAGACGTTTCTAATCAATGGATAATTCTGTATTATATCTGCCACCTGAAACTGATGGGAAAATAAAAATTTTGAGACCTGCTCGAGCTGGAGACTTGCAATATTCCGTTGAAAGTCAGAAGGAATTTTCATGTCCCATCATCCAAATGCCAAACTGTTGCTGAGCAAATTTCAAAGTGAAATAAAATCATGATGACAAGTAAAAATTTTGAGAAAATTGATATTTAGACGTGCATCTTCGTGATTTCTGTTTCCTAATTTGAATAATACAAAAAAAAATATTTATTCTGAAAATTTATTACGTTTTGACGGAGTTACGTGTTGTAGGAATCAATACATATTCTTGTAGAGAATAGAACGATTTCCAAAAGAGGTGCAATATGATTTTTTGCTGTCGACTCGTTTGAGAATTATTTGAGGCTAAAGCTTAGCCTAAAATGGTGAGCGATGACCAATATATTCTTCAATTATTATCATGAAATGGAGGCTCAAAATACTAAAAAATTATAGGTCATCATGAACCTTAAAGATTGAACTTCAACCTTGAATATTTTTGAAACGAGTCGACTTACCGAAAAATCGTATCAGACCTTTTTTGGAGATTGTTCAATTTCCTGCAAGAATGAGTATTGATTTTCACATCACGCTGATCCGTTAGAACGCAATGAAGTTCCAAATTGTAAGAACTTCCTGTCTCGTGTTATTCAAATGAAAAATCAAAAATCACGAAGAGGCACCTCCTAATATTAATATTATTAGCTCAAACTTACACATAATTTTGATTTCATCATTTTGAATGATATTTCTACGGTAACTTAAGGAGAAACAGATTGTTATTATTCTTGACCCACCCTTATATATGTACATATATTTGATTTATTTATCCATATATATACAGGGTGTATCAAGATAATGGAACAGTGCAGTTTACTTGTTTATATGAAAAGATACACAAAAAATTGATATAGATATTTTGTAGAAAGGGACACATTCAGGAAAATATTATCATATTGAAAACAGTAGTACTCAAACTATGGATCAATATAATATTTTTTTGAATGGAATCATAAATATTTTTTTGAGCCATTGAATAGTGATTTTTTTTCTGAATTCAACTATATAATAATATTGTACCCTATCATTGTGAGAATTTTGATAGAAATTAATTCAAAAGGAGTTCTTCATTCTATTATATTTTTCCAAGTAGTTTGCGCAAACATTTAATCATTGAAATAAATAAATTTGATTCTTCCTTTATTATATTCGATATTCAAGTATTGACTAAATTCTTCTGTTTTCCACGCATTCTTTCCGTAATGTTCTAGAATTTGTTATATTTCTTCTAAGTCTCATGATTACTTCACGATTTGGTCTGGGTTTATTCGTATATTTTTTAGTAAATTAATTGCATACTTGAACTGCATTTTGACGGGTCTCACTGTAGCACATCAATAAATCGAAATAATCAGTAGATATCTATTAAGCTACCATTATTATTATATTATTAATTATTAGAAAGGAGATCAAATTACCATTTTTATGATAATATTAGACGAATGCATAGAAGAATGACAGATTATAACAATAATTCAATTTTTGCACAGACTACTTCAGAGATTATGATAAAGTGGAATAATAAATTATAAATTGATTTTTGAAGAACTTTTTGCGATGTAAGGATATAATATTATTATATGGTTGAATTCAGAAAGAAAAAAATCTATTCAATGACCTGATATGATATAATGTTATCCTATTTGAAAAAATATGATATTAATCCATAGTTCGAGAGCCACTGGAATGAAAATGATATTTATGTAAAAATGTCTTCATCACTTTTTTTTTATTTATTTTAGGTTTACAAACTACGTGGTCAATTGTACACTGGTACTTATCTGTTGTGACACTTTTTTTTTTAAATTACATTTCAGGATTTATATTTTGTTGTATAGTTGAGTTTCTCATCACTTTTTGTGTATCTTTTCATATAAACGAGTGAAACGCATTGTTCCATTGTCTTGATAAACCATATATATATATATATATATATATATATATATATATATATATATATATATATATATATATATATATATATATATATATATATATATATATATATATATATATATATATATATATATATATATATATATATGTATATATATATATGTATATATATATATATATATATGTACACACATATATATATATATATATATATATATATATATATATATATATCATTATTATTATCTCCTCACTCAGTGATTAATGGTGGATATTATTGATTTAAAAAGACCATATTAACAAATCTTTTATGTAACGGTATTGGATGGAATAGATTTATGCTATATGGAAGTGAATCCAATTGATCTCTTATAAAACCAGATATCACAGAATTCCATATTTCTTGGTCAATCTTTTATTGTACTATGTAATTGCACTATTCTCCATGTGAATGAATTGTATCATGTTTATAAATAAAAAAAAGTTATAACAGATATAATAATGAATGATACTTTATTTAATTTAGATTAATATTGCAAAGTGATCAACTAATATCCATTGGTAAAAATGTTTGAGGATCCGTTGCAATGATTAGGTGAAAGTTGGTCCTAAGAGGTCCAAAGTAATTATAAATGGTTATTTATTCAAACATATGAACCATAACGTTTCGAGAAACAGAACTGCTCTTATCATCAGCTCTAAGATACGATATGATTGTTGCTTTTGAATCAATTTAAGGAGATATTCATGTAAAGTGTATATAGCACAATATAAATATAGGCATTCACAATTTGAATTCATATATTTCGCGGCTACATTCTTACACAGCAAAACAATGTTGCCACTTGTACCATAATTATTGAATTATAACATGATCAGGTGGTTCTTATTTCGCAGTCCCTAAAGAAAGCAACCAATTTAACAACATGGTATAGTATATTTGGGGTAGGTATATAAATTTACTGTCATACAACGCACATTGTGTATTAATTGAAATTTGAAATCATTATTATGTCAAGTCCTTGTCAAACCAATCTCGATTTGAATATTTTGAAATCAAATAAAAGTGGTAGTGAGAATTTTCCTTGGAAAAAAACAAATTTAAAACAATTCTTTCCTTTTTACGTGCAGGTGAAATGCAATCTTCTATTTTAGTTTTTCACGTTGTGATGATGTTCAAGTGATCTTTTATTTTCTTGAAAGAAAGGAAGAATTTCCAAACATGTCTTTTATCAAAAGAAAAAATAGATTGTAACATAATTTTAAGTGAAACTTCATAATTTTGGCAACATTGAATGATAGTTACTTCATTGACTTGTGGCATAACTGCAACAAAGACCAGTGGTAGCATTACCGCGTTTTCTCTGCAGTTTTGTCTTGTGCACACCAGACGCACCAGACATTCACTTCCAAAGTTGTTCATTGATTGAAAAGATAGAACCAATCTCGCATTAGATTTCATTTGATGTGGAAGTTGACTGGATGAGAGACTCTTTTGAACAGTTTCAATAAAATTAAGGTAGGAATATGACAAAATGATTATATATTTCAAATTTTTGCTGGCAATATTGACCTAACCCAAGAGCGTGTTTTTTCAATCATAGTTATCTATGGAACCACTTCTAAAATCAATTCTACTTGTAGGTTCTACTACTACTATAGAAGTTTCTGAGCTAGATTCACTAATAAATAGGTTATAAAGTGGGTCGAGTGAGAAAGGCATCAAATAATCACAATTACCTGATCATTTTTGATTGTGAAAATCGTTTATCTCATTAAAAGGTAAGGAAGTAATTCAATCCCACTCAATTAAAAATAAAACTTTCAATGAGCAATCAAATTTTTACCTTGAAAAGTTTGCTTCAAAATCCTGAATTCAATTCAGCAAATCATCAATAAGAATTAATGATTCGTTAAAATGCTGACGAAAACTAGGTCAATACACTCAAAAAGAGCATTTGGTTTTCTATATAATCATACTACATATATGTAACTATTCTAATAGTGGTTGGTTACTTATACGATTGGAAGAGGAAGAAAAATATGATCTTCATTTTATAATAATCTGTGCAAAAATAATGATTTCCAATACTTAATGTAGGAATTTCTATAGTATTATAAAAGGTAATCACCGTTTGTCTAAATTCATCTGTTATGTGATGCTGTATCTAACTATATAATCTGAGTAAGGCATCATTTTGGAGAGTCCAAAAACTTTTTTATCTGCAAAAATTCTGGAAGCTGCTGTATCTCCCACTGAACAGTCGGAAAATGCGTAGATTTCATGATTCATTGTAAATTAAAAACATCACTCCCTTTCATAGGTCAACTATAGAATTATATAAGGAGAAACACAAACAATATCTATTCCGACATAAATGTTGATGCATTCGTCTCTATCCCCATCACCAACATGTCAAAATTACAAGTTTTGCAAGACTTTTAATATCCAGTCGAATATTTCAACATTATTAATTAAACATTACTGAAGTTGAATTGTGATTTTGTCCGGCATAACTTATGCTGCATATTTTTATTTCGACTCCCTCGAAATATCAATTCCACAAGATTGGTTTGCTGATTAACATTAACATTAACTTTCGATTTTTTTCGTTTTTAAATGATGCAAAGAACACATTAGTGTGATTGTCCGATGAAATATCTGTTGCATATTCATAAAGAAATTTACGAAGAGTATTTTGGAGATGTCAAAGAGTATGTTAAAGCTGATTTCTAAAGAGAAATACTTTGACCACCTGGTATTGCTCAATATAATATCATAGATAGAACGTTAAATGATCTTCTTTAATTAGTGATAGTCCATTCTCAGCTCTACATACAACGAACGATTGTACGAATACTTTTTTTCTCCGACTGAAAAAAAGTGAATAATTATGTAAAATTTGATTTTCTTTCTGAAAACTGCCAACTTTTTCAATAGTTATTCCAAAGTTGATTGGTTTATCTGCAAGTGAATAGTTAGTTCTCATTCCTGGAAGTTTGAATTTTCAAATTTCTAATAGTATTCTAATATTACAACAAGTTTTCCTTTGCATCTCTCTTACATTTCTTCTTTAACATCGTCATTCAAATTTTCCGATTCCCATCAGTGTTTTTTTTTGTGCAATAATGATATGTTCAAATTGTATGTTTAATTTTATACTGGGGCTACACTAACGTCTAATGTCAATAATTAAGGCGCTATACGATGATAAACACATTGTCATGACAATATGTCAATAATCACATAACGCCTTACTTGACCACATTAAATGTTGGTGTGGCTACTGCATTACATGGATATATTCCAATCATTTTTTTTTAATGTTGCATCTCTATGTATAATGCGCAATGGAAATATTTTTATGATTGAAAAATCGCTATGGACTCAACTATAGAAAAAAGGGCGTGGAATTCTGAGTATTATTATTAATTATTTTAAAATGAGTGTACAATATTTGGTTAAAATGCAGATTTTATTATGTGCGAAGGTAACATAGGAAACGCCGATTTTTCTTCTCTATTTTTGGACTGGCATTACAGCATACCTTTTTTGTCGGGCAATATATTATTTGTTCAAGAAACTTGCTTATCTTCGAAGACGGACTGGAAATATGCAGAATATGTTCTGCCACATAAAATCACCATTCAACTTTACTAATGTTTATTTAACAATGCTGGAATATTTGACCAAATATTAGTACTCTCACAAAACTTGTTATTTTGACATGTTGGGGATAAAAGTCACGCTGAACGCATCAACATTCATGTCGGAATAAAAGTGATGCTGATAATATAGAATAAATAATGTAATAGACGTCTTTTCCGCATATTTAGTGATAAATGCAGCAATTTCGCAGATAGTCAAATTGTCGGACAAAATGAAGCCACACACAATGTTTCAGAGGAGTGTCAATAATTTGGATGCAAAGGCTCTGTACCATGAATTAACAGCTTCAGATATTTTTCTTTATTTTTGTCTGATGCCTGTATTCTCACTTGTTAAAGAAGCTCTCCATTCCAAAATTCAATTAATTTTTCCCATTACATTGTTTTTATTGTACCATAACTTTTTTCTATGTAGAACATAAGGAATTGCATTGGTTGAAAGTAAAAAAATATTCCGTCTTTGTGCAGAGGGAGAGTAATGTATTTTTTTATATCATTCATAAATATGGTTTTCATTCAAGAAGATTAATGAGGGACAAAACTTTTCAGAACTCATTTTTTTGATAAATATTTATCAAAAAATTTGAGTTCTATGTGATATCTGGAAAACCATGGAACATAAAGAATACTTTTATTACCAATGTGAAGATGAATTGAAAAGCTACAAATTTTCTTACTATCAATTACCATTTTGAAGATAAAAATATATTGGATAAAATGGTTGACGCTGACTGGATTTGTAAATAATGTGAGTGATGTATTCTTCGGATTTCAGTCAATCTAATTTTATTTCTTTTCTGCTTTACAGTGCAGCCGGAACTGTAAAGCAGGAAAGAAATAAGATTTAATTGACTGAAATCCCAAGAATACATCACTCACATTATAAAAATATATATTTTTCTTCAAATCGCAGAATGTCATATTTCTTCTTATTGTTTTATTTTCATCGTAACATTTCTAGCACGTATCCAAAACAATTATATCTAAAATGTTTGCTGTCAGTATTCAAGACAATTGTACTATTTTGATGCTCATATCCTATTTCCACTGAGATCGACTGAGTCAAAAGTGTACTCCACTTGATAGTCTTACAATTTCTTGCATAGATTTTAAATTAAGTATTTCAGTCTGTTGTAGAATCTGAATGATTGCCTACTATTCATATAACAATCCACAGAATCAGAAGTGCACTTCAGTTGGATTTTTCTCTAAATTTTGCACATAAATTCAGTATCAGAATGATGATCTACTGTTCTCATAGCAACCGACTGTACCGAAAGCGCGCTTCACTACATCTTGAAATAGATTAAATAAACTTTTTCATTCCTTTTGAAAGTGTTTTGCTTTGCTGGTTAATGGCTTTACAGTCGTTTAAAATATATTACAATTTTGCACAACTTGAGAACGCGACAGAATATTGGACAATAATTGGGATATGAGCTGCCATTATTGATTGGCATTTTCCAGTTGTAAGTTAACCGCGTCGGTAGTCAAACATGTTTAGACAGCACACAAGCAATCTTTGCCGCTCCACTACTAGGTATTTTGGATTCAATACTCACCCGAGACGTGGATGTTTGTGTATGTCTTTTTGATACATTAAAAATATGTAAAATTGTAAATTGAATATAAATGTTATAGAAATATATTAAAGAGTGAATGAAGAATTCATCATAGTATCTCAGTTGTTAGACAACATACAGCAAAAGAGACTAGAAAAATGACTTAAAATTGGCATAATTCATAAAATTATCCAGAATTTGTTTGCTGTCGAAGCAATGAGCGAAAAAATTCATTTGTCAATAACTAACCCCATTCTGAATCTTCGTTGTCTCAGAAAAATATTGAAAAAACGAGTAGCTCAGCCAAAGTATAATATTTTCTGAGGTACCGCACTTTTACACAATTCAATGAACAAATTATAAAATGTGGAAAAAAAGCGAGGAAGTGAATAAAATTCAAATATCAAGAGAATATATTTCACTTCTTCCACGTGATATATAGAGGAATAATAGGGAAAGAATAGTTTTCTGAGGAACATTTAATTATTATCTCTAAAAAAAATTATACCTTGGGAAACTCTTCATGCTCTATATATAATTTATAAATGATGATCCACTTGATTTGAATATATTTTCACCAAGTACTGACTGCTACAATTTTTATTTATTATTTATAGATTTTGATGCGGAGAATAATAATTCTTTAACTTGATCCTGTGACTCATTCATATGCGAACCACTCAGGAGAGCTGAGTAAGTCTTTGAATAATTACTATCACCAAATTTACCATCGACTGAGAAAGTCATATATTGGATTGAAAGGTGAGAAATCAATTTACTTGATAAATCAGAATAACTAGAGTATCAGATTCATAATTTTGTTTGACAATTTTCAAATTGAAGTCAATTGAATCAATTTCTTTATTGAGCTCAAAAATACGCTACAATGCCGACGAAAAATAGGTCAAAACGTTCAAGAAGACAGGTGAGATATCGGGAATCTAGAGATTCTGAGATACTTTTACAAAACAATACACAAACTATTACTAATGAAGAAGATATAAGTTTGAATAATAATATGAACGTTAATAATAATTTAAGAATGGTACAGGAACTAACAGAACATGACTACAACATTTTACAGGATCCCTCAGGTTATCTAGAAGATAGTCATTTCGACGTATTTTTCACTATGATTCATGCTTTCTCAAACTACAGACCTCAACAAACATATTATATAGAGGCTCCAAATAGGATTAATGCAATACCAGAAGGTACTGAACATCTTCAAATTCTACATTTGCGCAATTTTGGTTCAAGAATCGGACATTGGATAACAGCTTATTATGATGGTATATCTGTTGCCATCTATAATAGTTTGAATTCAACAACTCTTCATCAAGACGCAAGCAATTATTTAGATCGTTTATTTCCGTATCATCCTCAAATTAGGTTTGCGAAAGTACAAAGACAAACAAATGGTTTCGATTGTGGTTTATTTGCAATGGCATTCTGTTCAAGTATTTTACTGAATCGAGATCCGGAAAATGAAGTCTACGATATCGCACAACTTAGAACTCATGCAATCAATATGTTCAGAACTCGACAAATATCAAAATTCCCTATTAAATTGAGACAGCAAAAATTACACGAGAATTATAGAAAAAGAAAGCAATCAGAAAATCAAGATGAAAAGAATGAACGTTTAAAATTACATGCCAATTATAATTATATCAGTTTAAGTCATGAATCAAGAATTGAACGTGAAAAGAGACTACAGACATTGAGAAATAATGAAAAAAAATATATTGAGAGAGAGATTCCGGAAAAGCGTAATGATAGATTACGAAATAAAAGAGATGTTTTCAAGAAGTATATTGAAGAAGAAACAGAAAAAGAAAAGCAAGAACGATTAAATAGGAATAGAGAAGATAAACGTAGAATTGTAACATCTAAAATTGATGAGCAAAAGCATAGAAGATTAATTCATAATGATGGAATAATAAAGAACAGAAGAAGTATATCTTCTAAGATACTAACAGATACTTATAAAATGGCTACAAGAAATCTAGAAGAAAATATTGCACCACATTATTTAGGATTAATGAGTACTCTATGTTCTAATTGTCACTCAAGAAATTTCGCTTGTGAAAAACCATCGGACGGGAAATTTACAACTTGTTGTCGTAAAGGAAAATTAGTAGTTGAAATATTTCCGGATTTTCCAGAATATTTGAAAGAACTGATGATAGGTGATAATGCGGATAGCAGAAATTTCAGAGAACATATTAGGAATTATAATAGTGCTTTAGCTTTTGCGTCCATGGGAGCGCAGATTGCACTTCCTCCAGGAAAAGGACCATATACTTTTAGAATCCATGGTCAAATATATCATAGTACATATGGATCAATTCACCCATCGAATGGCAAGACAGAAAAATATGCACAGTTGTACATCATTGATACAATGGATGCGTTGGCAAAAAGGATGGATCAAGATTCCAACAAATTATGCAAACCAGAAATAATGCAAAAGCTAGATGAACTCATACGAAAAGTTAATCCATATGCATCTGCATACATGATGTTAAAAGAAGTTGAACAAATTGAGGTTGAGAAGGCTAGACAGAATAATCAAACATTACCAGAAATCAATCTTTGGATTATTAGCGATCGTACACAAGACAAACGGAGATATAATCTACCAACGAGTAATGAGGTTGCTGTTGTTTTCACTTCAACTGATGGCGAACCACCAATTGATCGAGATATTTGTATACATCCAAGAGGAAAAGGTAGTGTCAGGATTCATCAGTTTAGTGAAAATTGTGATCCAATGACGTATCCTTTATTGTTTCCCCGTGGAGAAAAAGGTTGGCAAATGAACATGAAACAAGTAGATGGTGTTAAGAAACAGACCATGCTTCAATTTTATACAAATCGCTTAGCAGATCGTAGTGTCTTCAATCCGTGTTTATCAGCTGGTAAACTCACGCAACAGTACATTGTGGACGCTTACGTAAAAGTAGAGGCTGAACGTTTGAATTTTATTCGACAGAATCAACCAAAGCTTAGAGTGGAGCTATATAGTGGGCTGATGGATCATATCAATAATAAATCAGCCAGCGAAGGTGCAAAACCAGGTACGATGGTAATATTACCCTCAACTTTTCAAGGCGGTCCGCGATTTATGCAAAAAATGTATCAGAACGCCATGGCAATTGTTCGTGAATTCGGTAAACCTGATCTTTTCATAACTGTTACTTGCAATCCAAAGTGGAAAGAGATTACAGAAAACTTACATGAAGGACAAACTGCTTCGGACCGACCAGATCTTGTCGCACGTGTTTTCCATGGTAAAAACAAATCGATTTTGAATGACATTATCAAAGGAAGTATTTTTGGCAAAGTAATTGCTTATAAATATGTAATAGAATTTCAGAAACGCGGATTACCGCATATGCATCTGTTAATTACATTGGACGAAAATGACAAAATACGAAACAAAGATGATATTGATGCAATTGTGAGTGCAGAAATACCTGATGAAGATAAGGAACAGGAATTATATCAAGTAATCAGATCGCACATGATTCATGGGCCTTGTGGTATTTTGAATAAAAACTCGCCATGTATGAGTGATAATAAATGTTCCAAAAAATATCCAAAGGATTTCCGAAACGAGACTATTGAAAATGTGAATGGATATCCTATTTACAGACGACGTAATAACAATATTAAAATGTTCATTTTTTACAAAAACGGTTCTATCAAATATGAAATAGAAAACAGGTGGATTGTTCCGTATAATCCATATTTAAGCAAGAAGTATAGAACTCATATTAATGTAGAAATATGTTCATCAGTTAAGAGTATAAAATATATATGTGATTATTTATGCAAAGGACATGATTGCGCTACCATAAAATTGGGACCAGTGGAGAATGAAAAAAATTTTGTTTGGGACGAAATTAAAGGCTATGAAAGTACAAGATACATTTGTCCAGTCGAATGTATTTGGCGACTATATGAATACCAACTATATGATAAATCACATGCAGTTTTTGATCTGGCAGTTCATCTACAATATCAACAAACAGTTGTATTTCATCCAGCACAAATACAGAAAGCAATAGAACGAGCAAAAACACGTCATACAACATTGACAGCTTGGTTCTTGTTGAATCAAACCGATGTTGCAGCACGACAATACAATTATATGGATATTCCAAAATACTACGTATTCACCAATCAAAACGTATGGAAAATAAGACAGAGAGAAACTAAGCCTGTAATTGGTAGAATAGTTTCTGTAAGTCCAAAAGATAGAGAGAGATTCCATCTCCGATTACTCTTAGTTAATGTTATGGGAGCGAAAAGCTTTGATGATTTACGAACTGTCGATGGTAAATTATACAACACTTATCAGGAAGCAGCACGCGCAAAAGGATTATTAGAAAATGATGAAGAATGCGAAAATTGCTTACAAGAAGCTGTGCTCGACAAATTCCCCAAGCAATTACGTGAATTATTTGCATATTTGATCAGTTTCCATACTTCAGCAAATGCACTTCGTTTGTGGGAAAATTTCAAAGAATATTTGATGGAAGACTATTCACGAAAATATTCTAAGCAAGTCGCTGTAAACAAATGCTTACAAAAAATTCAAGAAATTCTAATTGTACATAGATTGCAATTGAAAGATTTTGGTCTTCCTGAACCAGTCAAGATCACCGAAGATGATTTTGACAGTACAATTGATAGAGATTTGGAAAGACGCGAAGGTGCACAAAATGCAGAAAAATTTAACTCTGAACAATTAGAAATCTCCAATTCTATTTTGAATGCAGTAAATGATAATAATTGTAAAGAGCGTTACTTTTATATTGATGGTCCAGGCGGTACCGGCAAAACATTTCTTTATAATACCATTATCAGCATTTTAAGAGGACAAGGACATACAGTTCTCGCTGTAGCTTGGACCGGAATTGCGGCAACTCTATTAAAAGGTGGTCAAACAGTTCATTCTGTGTTCAAACTTCCAGTACCAATAAATGAAGATAGCGTATGTAAAATCTCAGCAAATAGTAATGCAGGAAAATTGATTCGGAAAGCAAGCATTATCATTTGGGATGAAATAACTATGGCACCATCATATGCACTTAAAGCTATCAATTTAGTTTTACAAGATTTAATGGATAATTCATCACTCTTCGGAGGAAAAGTAATTGTTCTAGGGGGCGATTTCCGACAATGTCTCCCAATAGTCTAACATTCGAATCATAGAACAGCGATAATCGAGATTTCAATGTTACGCAGTTCATTGTGGCCCCTATTCAAAAAACTATCTTTGACACGAAACATGCGAGTAAATAAGAATGAACGAGAATTTGCTGGATATCTACTTCACATTGGAAATGGTATTAAGGAGATTGCAACAATACCATCCCACTGTCTTGTCAAAAGCTCATTAGCCGATGAAATATTCGGAAATGAAATGATTTTGCCTCAAAATATATATAAGTTTATGAACAGAGCTATTTTGTCACCAAAAAATGATGATACGATGATCCAAAATGAACTTGTATTATCAAAAATTGTAGGTGAGACCAAAATATATTATAGTGCAGATACAGCGATATATGAGGGGGAGAACGATATGAACTTTCCAATTGAATTCTTACATAAGCAAACACCATCTGGATATCCACCCCATAAACTCTCATTGAAAATTGGGGCAATTGTTATGCTTCTACGTAACATGAATCCAAGAAAAGGTCTTTGCAATGGAACACGATTGATCGTGAAACAAATGAAGAATAACTATTTAGACCTAGAAGTGTTAACAGGTCAAAGTGCACATTCCAGAATCTTTTTACCAAGAATAGATTTGATACAAACAGACTCAGATCTTCCATTCATAATCAAACGGAGACAATTTCCAATAAGACTGGCTTTTTCAATGACAATAAATAAATCACAGGGACAAACTTTCGATTTCGTGGGAATAAACTTGGAGAAACCTGTGTTTTCACATGGACAATTATATGTTGCTATGTCTCGAGTTCGATCTTTTGATAGTTTGAAGATTAAAATACCAGAAAACGATAAAGACAATAAAAATAACCAAGGTATAACAAAAAATATAGTTTTCAAAGAAATATTTCAATAATTTACTTGAAATAATATTTATTTATCAGAAAATTCCTATCTGAATCTAGAAAATAACTATCAGTTTACTGCTGAATCTATTGAAAATGTTATTGATAATTTGAATTTTGGAATGTATTTTCCAAGAACAAATGGTTTTTACACTTTCCCAGTCCATTCCATTACCAATTGTGTAGTATTTATTGGAGAATAAATGTATGAAAAAGAGAGCAATGCTAAATGAGAGCCAAAATGATAATATTCACAGGCTAGCAGCAGTTCTATACACATACAATACTCCAATTAAATTTCACATATTACAAAATATAGAATGGAAGGAAAGAAACCAATCAAAATACATTAATTAAATTTGACAGATATATATATATATATATATATATATATATATATATATATATATATATATATATATATATATATATATATATATATATATATATATATATATATATATATATATATATATTTATATATATATATATATATATATATATATATATATATATATATATATATATATTTATATATATATATATATATATATATATATATATGTATATATATATAATATATATATAGCTTGAAAATTCAATTGAGGTACATGGATTAAGATTTGAATTATCACCTGTTTTCTTCTATAAACTGTGGAGTAGAACAGAACAGAGGATAGAGTTTATCGTACAGAACAAACAAAATGCAAATGTCCACCATGACCAAAGCAAAGTTCCATATGTACGTTTTCACTTTCGAATCTGTTCTTGCCTACTGTACATAATCTAAATAATCAACATGATATAGCTGATGCATTCTAATAAACAAAAAAAAAAGATAATCCACGTACCTCATATTGAGAATAACTCCGATATCTTTCAAAATTTTTCCGATCAACCATTTCTATTTTAATAATTTTAAATATTCTCTAGCCTTCATGCTCAGTCATAATCTACATTGAACAAACTAAAATTGAAATATTTCACCAGGATATGTTTAGACGTGCTATTAATTTGCAAAAAAAAATTCTTCTTATAATATGAATAGAATAGAACAGAATCCATCATACAGGTACAACAAGAAAAAATCTTACATTTTCAGACCAAGTTGAATATGTTTACTTATACCATTCATCAGATTTCATTCACGTTACTATTTTTTTAATAGATTTTCTATTATTCATAACGAATTGATATATCCACTGAATGAGTTCATTTCAATCATATTATATGATAAAAATAATAAAAATGAACAAATATTATTTTATCAACTCTTCATATAAGTATTGAAACAAATAGTTTGATGACGTATATTTTCTCCCGAAAATTCCATTTAGATCAAATCTTTTCATCACAATTAAAATAAAAATTATAATGCACAAATATTTCCATTCCATTTCTTCATCCTTAATAGAAGAAATCAAATCAGCTCAAAAAACTCAATTGGGGAATGTGGATCATGATTCAAATTATTAATTGTTGTTTCCTTATAAATTGTGAAATAAAATAGAACAGGGGATAGAGTTTATCGTGCAAAACGAAACAAAATGCAAATGTCCATCATGACTAAAGCAAAGTTGAATATGTACGTCTTTACTTTTGAAACTGTTCTTGCCTACTTCACAGTAATGCATAGATCAATATAATATAGCTTATACATCTTAATGAAAGATAATGATAATCCACATAGCTCATATAGAGGATAAATTTGACATTTCTTAGAATTGTTTCAATAGGCGATTCTCATTCAAATAATTTTGAGTATATCATAGCTTACATACTAAATTATAATGTGAACTATACGAATCAAAAATGTTAAAACGTGCCATGAATTTCAACTTCTCTTTTTATTATAACAAGGAAAATAAACAACTTTTGAATTCAGACTAAGTAAAAAATGTGCTTCTTATCTCTTTTTATGTTCTTATTAGTTATCACGTTAGCATGATCGAATGGATCTTTCATAGAATATAGCAAATATATTTACGGTCTCAAAGTTTGGAACATCAAAATATTTTGGGAAGATTACGTCTAATTAGGACATTTTGGAACGGTGCGAGGTCTCGCCCTCGAAAACTGAACCTTATGTCTCTAGAATTTATTGTATAAAAGAACGATGAATATAGAAGAACAGTTAAAATATATATGAGAAAGATTAATCACATAGTAAGATTACTGAATTTGTCTCTATGTCTCCTCCACCTAAAAATCCTTTGACTCCCATCCTCTCCCGGCAAGAAATATGCTTCTACCTTCACGTGGTTCTTGCTGAACATATGTGTAATCAGATACACCTATGACTGAATGGAGCATTATTTTGTATCTATCGAATACAAACATCCCAATCAATTGACAGTATCTATGCTCCCGGAAAGAATTGACTAGAATTAGAAAATAAAAAAAAATCTTTACATATGTTTTATTGAAAATAAATTCTGTATGAAAATTATTAGAAATTCAACGTGCTGAATTCATACTTATCACAGAAAAACTCCAGAAACATGCTGCATTGCTTTGATACAAGTAATATCTCAATTTCACAGGAACATGGATATTATAATAAATGGAGGCAAATTTCTTTGGCTGCACTTGAGAAGTTATATGAATACAATTTAGACAGAGAAATACATCACCGATATATTGTTGAATAATATCTGAGCAAGAAAGAATAGATACATGGAATAAAAAGAAATGACATACAGCAATAGAAATATATGAAAATAGTATATAACTATTGCAGCTAATTCGAAATTCATGAGTAAGAATTAAGTTACAAATGTGGACGTGTTTTCTTATTGATGATAAAAAGTAGAAGAACTATTATTCTTGTAACTATTGATTGGAAAACACGAAGTTTCATGTAACTCATTCCAAGATTCAACTCAATTACCGTAATTATATGCTTTTTGGACATATTTTGATTGCTGTACGTCATTTCTCACTATTTTATTGATAATTTTTTCTCATGAATAATTCAACAATCCTTAAGTGATGTATTTTTCTGTCTGAATTGTTTTCATCAAACTTCCGAAGGTGGCTTGAGTGGTACCGAATCTGATAGATGTGGATTGATCAATAAAAAAATTTTATGGCTGAAACCAGAGCTTTTTTTGCATTCGTCACTTTTTCCTACAGTCAAGAAACATTATGATTCTTATGAATATAGTAGTTTTAGCTGAAGAGTAGAGAAATATGATGTTTGTGAGTTTCAGAGTGATGATTAAATGGATGAGAATTATGTTTCGCGAACACATTAGTCAAGTAAAGTGCGTGAGCTGTGAAATTATTACTGGAAGTATAAAGAACATTCCACAAAAAAAGGAATTCTTTCAAGGAGGTAGCCTTGCTGAATAGAAAACTTTGTTATTTCACTACAAAACTTTGACAATGACCTAGGAAAGGCTTGATTGGGCATCCTGTTATCTTCCTGTGACGTTCTGAATTCAGACTCTGTAATTCGTAGAAGAATTGGAATCAATTTATCCGATTGATGAATACATGAGATAATATTGAGAATTGTCAATAAAAAATAATGAAATCACGAGTAAGGAGAAATGCATAAATATAATAGGGAGCAGGAGGATTTTGTGGGCTAAAAATATATTTTGAATTTATCTTATAAAGACAGAATTTTTGCCGGAGGCGGTTCACATATCGAGCTGCGAAGCCTAGGGCTTAGGCCTGCGTAGCAGGCCAAGCGCTAGTTACTATATACTAATCGTCTAGTGTACCACTCTATGTATAGATTCATCACTTCTTTGTCCACCTCCACAGCCTGTATTTATTGATGGATTTTTATGATTTTTTTTTCATTTGATACATCTTCAGTAGGACGAGTGCCTTCCATGGGTCTCATATTTTTGGTGCTTATAGTATTTGCAGGAAAAATCAAAAACGGCGAAAATTTGCGTTGATCAGCGTGCCCCTATCTTTTATTCATCTATTCAACAGGGGTATACAAAATTTAATGTCATTTTGACATTTCAATTTCGAAAACATTTTCATAAATTTTATTATTTCTGTTATTTTTACGTCAATTTTAACATTAGTTTAATGTTTAATATGCATGAGCAAATGTCCTGTTATACAATTCAATTGTTAAAAAGGTATTTTCAATAATTTATAAGTACAACTTTTATAAATTTTGTCGCTCTACTGTGATTCATGCTTTTTTCTGTATTTCGAAAACGTCACTTTGACATGTCAAACTGAAAAATATTTCTGTAGATTTCATGAGATCTACTGTGTCTACATGAATTTAAATAATAGTTTAGTACATAATAGTCATGAGCAAATGTCATCTGATGCATTTTATTCACTGAAAAGTTGTTTTAAATAATTTATATCTCCAACATTTATTAGTTGTTTCGCTCTAATGTAAACGTGGCTTCTGCGACAGCGCCGGATTAAGTCAGCCTGCGTTCTGTAGCAAATTCTATCTAGAGGCCCTACCTTGATTCGGAAAAATACTTTTGTGGTCCCAACTCGATTGAGACATTTTTTTTTTACATTCTATTAGGCGTTTGTGCGTGGATATCACAAGCTGCGAGGTCCGTAGCATTAAATATCGTTCCAATGTAGCTGGTCCTGCACTGATCATTGCGACTTGATGTTAATATTCAATTGTTGAAATGACATTGCAACTTTTTGACATTCATAGATATTTTTGAAATCAAATACATGAGTTTTAAGGATCATTTTGGATAAATATCATTCTTACTTGATTAATATAGTGGATAATTTGAGATGGAACAAAAAAAAGTTATTCATGGGTATGTATATATAATTATTCTACTAAATTCATATCACATTCACAAATATTGTAGGAAACGTGCATACAATAAATTCAAGAGATTGAAGAGGTGATACAGTCAGTAATTGATTCGTAATGATATTTTTGGAAGAAACCTAACTTGTCGTATAAACACTGGAGAATAATCAATGTGATTCAAAACGCTTGCTCAAGTGATGTGAATTCTAAACACTGATACTGATTATCTGTCATTCGAAGATCCATCATTTAGTTATACTATTTTCTGAATACGATATTTCAATTCATTGAAGATTGAATGGAATTCGAGACATGTCGAGTACAGTTTGGTAGATACATGTGGTAAATATTCAACACTACACGAGTATCTATTCTGATTTTCAATATTGTTCATTGATAGTTTGGTTTATACTAATCTAACACTTCTTTCAGTTGGATATATTTGAATTTGGATCATGATAAACCCAGTCAATCGAACATTCTGTTCAAATACAACAATAGAACAAGCAATCAAGAGCTGACTATAATATCCTTCCGCTATCAATGAAGCTAGCACTTTGAAAATTCCAACGAATGAACAAGTAGGAGATTACATCAATCAAAATTTGTGAGAATCATCAGTCTGTATCATAGAACTGAGTCAAATCAAGTAATAAAATCTGATAACGACAATTGAGTCATCAATCATCATATTTGATTTGTTATAAATTATAAAAAAAAGAAATTTGATCAATATACATGAACTGCAGATATTCACTTGGAGTTTATTGTTGACTGTCATCTTTTTTTGCCATATTAGTTACATTGAACAAGGCAGCATTCCCAGTAGTTCTAAAATCTGGATCTAAAGTTTCTGTCATCTGATATTCTAGGCTCTAATTTTTATTCTTTTCATAAGCTAATGGCTGCATTCAGCAGATGAACTGCGATTGGTAATCGTTTTTGAATGATTAGTAATCGGTGACATGACGATGAGTAGTTCTGCTGAATGCACTTTCTTACAGCAAGTTTATGGCATACAGGTTATTTTTATTCATTTGTTAGGTTAAATTTGTCTACAGATAAAAATAAGAAAATTACTGAACAAATACATGATAATATAATTTATCAATGATTGAAATTTTTTTTCAAATTTCCATCGTCTTTATTAGGTTTGAAAAAATATTTTGATCAATAATCAAGCATTGTCTGCAACTTTCGAAGAAATAAGTCATCAATTATTGAAAGGGGAAGAGGGTTGCTGTAGTCGACACTTGGTGGAACACATTTAAACTAATAAATTTTAAAAATAAATGCTTTCTCTACAAAGCTGTGGATAAGTCAATTGTTTATTTTCAAATTTGTTAATATGTATAACTTATCCTTTAACTCTGTTAAAAATTGAAAACAGAGCAAAAATTAGAAATTAAAACTATTTCAATCAATGGTTGATTTCTGAATTTCAAATATTAAATTTTTTTGCAAAAAAATACTATAAACAGTGCTTTTACAATCATAAAAAAACTCCGAAGCCCCACGGTATTTGAAAATAACCGCCGATGTAACTAATCGCAATCACAAATCGCTTCCTAAATGCGATTCAAAAGATGGTGACCTATTACTAATCGATGAGTACTCATCGAACTTTTCGTAATGGATTTAGCAGATGATTAGTCATCGATTTCTAATCGATGTGCTCTGCTGAATGCAGCCAATGTTTAAGTAGGGCGTAGTAGCCAATTTCGGGGTAAGCACCAGGTACTAGAGTGTGATTGTTGGAATCAAGAGTTAATTGTTGTACAAAACAAACAGAGAAATATATACTTGGAAAAATATTTTATCCAAAAGAAACTCTTCTTGTAGGAATCTTTAATAATAATATTGTACGTTTTATTCCATTTGAACATTTGAAGAGTGCTCTCTCCACGTGTCGAACGAATGAATCAGTTATTGATACGGACATAGGCAAATATACTGCAGAGACCATAAAATCAGAAAATCAGACGCGCATCACTGCCCGTAGTGGCAGATCTTAGAATCAAATTTTTATAACTTTTAGATACGACTCTAGCAGTAATAAACATATACGAGCTAGATCTCAGAGTCAGATTCAGCTCATCAATTTATATGTAGGTCCGTCATTCTGGGTAATGATGATGAGATTTAAGTCGGGCAGAATAAGCGCAAAAACATGCTAAAATCAAGAAAATTGATAATTTGAAATCTATTTTTTTGTATTTGTTAGTTCATAGCGTGACAAATAACATATTCCATTTGTACGCGGCTACAATGTCAGAAAGCCTGTCAAAAGGAAGGTCAAAGCTGCCAAGAACGGTTTTTTGCGTATTATTAAAAAACTACGCATCTGACGAAAAATAGTGTTCCGCTAAAAAGCGTACGCCATAGAAAGACGGATCGAATAAGTTTCCTTGAATCTTGATCAGTTCAGCTGCTCCTGGGTTGATTGCAAAAATCGTAATTATTTTGCCATTTTTTCGGAAATTCATAACTTGCATTGTATCTGTTATTGGGACTTGAAATTTTGACAGAATGTGGGTAGAGTAGCTTCTAACATACACATCAAATTTCTCAGAAGATCGACTTGAACATTTCAAGAAATGTTGAAAAGACTAAAAAAAGGTCCTGCCGAAAACCGGCCAGCAAAAATGGTTAGCCAACAAAGATCAATTTCACAGATTGCATTTCCTGTGTCAAGAGTTACTCTACAAAGTAACTAGATGGCGTCATACTCTCACTTGCTCAAAAAGAACGCCATTTGGGTACATTGTAGAGTATTTCTTGAAAAAATGAGAGCTTTTTGTAAAATTAGAGTACGTTATCTAACAAATTCTCAATGGCCGTTTTCCAGCAGAGCCTTCTTTTAGTTCTTTCAACATATCTTCAAAAGTCTCTAGTTGATCTTCTGAAAATTTGATGCATGTGTTAGAATCATTTTTTATCCACATTCTGTCAGAATTAGAAGTCGAAATAACAAATACAATACAAGTTATGAATTTTCGAAAAAATGGCAAAAAATGACAGATGGGACATGTTATCTGTCATGTTATGAACTAAAAAATGAATAATAGAAATCACTTACCTCTAAGATATGCTAATTCTATCCGACTATTCATAGTCCGGTCAAGTTAGCCCTAAAAGTACGAATACGCTTGCATAAATTCCCAAGAAGCTGAAAATTGGCATGAACGTTAAAGATAGTATTATGATAAAGTTGTGAGAGGTCCTCATCGATCCCGTGTGTGCAAAAAAATTTATTTGAGGTCAAAGCTCATAGAAATGGGTTTCTCAAATTTTTAACGAAATTGTCAGTTTTATGATAAAAATAGCTTGGACAAGAATTATAGATCTTCCAATTTTCTACAAAAATAGAACTCACACTTTTTTGTACCAAGATTTGCCATTTTTGAGAAAAAGCCATTCTAAAGTTATATTTTCAATAATATGCATGATTACGCTGTCTATGTACATGTGCCCGTCTGTTACTTATTTGAAATTATTTGCAATGGTAGGTTACGCTACGTATCTTTTGCAAAACATACACGCAATAAAAACGGTGTTCAATTGGGTTGTCTTCCTCTAACCTTGGTTTCTGCTCATCAACATTTTTATCGAGTTCATGGATGGCTTGGTAATCAGCTAAACCCAGAAGAATGAGGATGGAAGCTAATTGATGATTTATTGCAACCAATCAACACTTTACTTCTACCTGCACCAGAAAAGCTCTCTAATACAATTTTTTTCAACTGCAAAATGGGCTGTAATTTGAAATGCAACTTCAAAAAAATAGGCTTACTTTGTTAACCAGCATGCACCAGTTGTGAAGACCAGTCGTGTTCAATTACTGAATCTCTAACAGAAGATGATCCTCACATCAACGACGAAACAACTGATGTATCGCCGTTGGAACAATTTATGTCAACTCAAGAAGATGAAGAATAACAAGAAGCAGTTGAATAACAAGACTTAATATTATATTGAACTTCAATATGAAGACCGTGGAATAAGACTACCGGAAAAGCCACGACGAAAAATACGCGCCAAGTACACCACCTCATAGGTGGCGTGGAAACGTGTGCATGTCATGGAGAATATAGCTATGGAATGACATTTTCTCAGAAATGATAAACCTTGAGAAAAAAGTGTGAGCACCCTTTTTGTAGAGAATTGAAAGATCTATAATTTTTGTCCAAGCTATACCTATCATAAAACTGACAATTTCGTTGCAGAATCCGAAAAACCCATTACTACGAACATTGGAGACTTACCACAACTTTATCATAATGGTATCCCTAACGTCCATGCCAATTTTCAACTTCTTGGGAATTTATGCGAGGGTAAATGTCTATGTTGACTGGACTATCATGGCTTTTCAAATATTATTCGCCTCAATTTGTACATAAACATATATCTTTGTATCCACACACTACAAATATGATAGGATATTGGATTTGAAATACGTTTTTTGACTGAACAATAATCTATTGTCGATTGACTGAATGGAGCTAGAATAATAGTTCATCTCCATTCCAATAGATGTAGACTAGATATACATTAAAATATTGAAATACAATCATTGTGAATCGGAATTTAAGATCAGGGTACTGATTATAAGACTCAGAGATTCAGTCATTTTGAAGGCCTCTGCTTCTGGACTGTTTGTGCGGATGCGTCAGTCGTCCATTGCAAATCGACTGCTGCAGAGGTATACGTAGTCTAGAAGTGAGATTATCTGAAGCTAATTTTATTGAACTTTTCCATGTGGATGAAAGTTTTGTTGATGTATTAGAGCGTAAGTTATTTCCCATTTGCATTTTTTTGTATGGAAGATTTTATAGCTTATACAATGATTATTGTGTTAAGGATGACTCATGTTTTGTTAACGTGGTTCTTGAGGAATTGTTCACCCGCGGTAGAGATCCTGAAGCCGAAATTATTAACTTGTGGTAAAAGAAACAGATGCTGCAGGATTCCATGATCATTAACGTTGTCAAGGAAAGTATTTGTTGTCACTTTTTGATGAATTGAATTAACAAACATTGGATTGACATTCTTCAAGAAATATTCCATTTTAGCTTGGATAAAAAGGCCGAAAATTGCAAAAACATCGTCTTTAGGAAAAAAAATAATTATATATTCACAGATACCAGAACGCCGTAGCAAAAAAACTGCTTCAAAATAAAAATGAGACATTAATAGATTCTAAAAGATTGTATCATTCTGTATAATAGGTTATAATGTATGAAATAGTACGTTGCAGAAAATGTATCAAGTCCAATGAATAATTGTTAGAAAATATCAATAGCACTTTCGCCTATAGTTCATGTGTTTCAAGTACAGCCCAAGAGCTCCCACGGCATTGAGATTCAAGTCCTCTGAATGACTGAGCCGCGAACATGATTCACTTACAATGAACCCAGAGTTCACAACAATCTTGCTGTGATTGAATCCAAGGAATAAAAGCAGGGATTATACTCACATATTACCTAAATAGATACAAATTTCAATCTTTGAACCAATCTGTTCATGATAATGAATGAGCAAATGACAGACTAAGTGCTATTATTGTGCTATTGTTAAATTAGTTCAAATATAAGTCAATCAGAACGCTTGAATCGTAGTCCCATAACAATATTTGGACAGTTCTTAACCAAAATGACCATTAGAATAATGTTGTTCTCATGAAAATACAGTCTATTTCAGTTGAGACCTGCTCAAGGCTCTTATAGGACTTCGATTAGAGATCTCTGATAGGCAGAAATGCGAACCAATTCCACATCAGCACAGAATCGTACTTGGCTAACAACTACTGTTAGTCGTGCATCAAATATTTTTATCAAATGTATGCAGATGGAAGATTCAAATTGGATTTGTTCGAATGGTATATGTATATAACTATTGCTCTTATGACTTGATCCAATTTTTAGAGAGTGTGGTCCAAATTATGTATATTTACTGGGAGTGAATCGTGTCTGTATTTTTACCAGCATGGTAGATTGAATCGTAGTCCCATAAGAGTCCTTGGACTGTTTTAAACTAGCATATCGGACAATTAGTGTATTATTCAGGGTGATTATTAAAGAATTGATGTCAATTCAAATTTATAATAATTTTTAGTTCTAATCAAGAAGACATTGATTGAGAATAAATACTAAAAGTTCTTGTATTTGATGGAATAAAAGCCCTGGCAGCGTTGTTTTGGAAGAAATGGTGTGCTCACAGTCAATATGATTCATTCCGTAAACATATCTTATATAAATTTGAAAATAATGAATTGAGAAGTCAATATTATAAGAGAATATTTTCCCAGACTGTATAACTTTGGGAGAAATATAGAATACTACTTTGGTAAATCAGGTGAAAGAATTAAAAAAATATTTTTCTAGAGTCACAATAAAATAATACTTATTCCGCATGCTTAGAAGTTCTTATGAAAGCCGCGTGGCATCTCGGAAAAACTGTTTCATTGTCGGCATAATTCAATTTTTCTTGTAAATTCTTCATCATTTCTCTCAAAAATGGAATCAACTCGAGTAATTTTATCAAGGTTCAATAAATTTGAAAAATATTATTGAAGGATAGTTTTTCTCAAAGAACGGTATATTACAAATATAATAGGTGAATTGATATCAATCACGCCTCTCACCTGGTGAGAGTGCACCAGGCAATTTGTGAAATTGACTGATATTCTCTGAGAGTACGGTTGCCATTCGTCAAAATACGGGTACTCTTAGTTTTTGTGGAGAGTACGCCACAGAGTACATTATAATTCAGTAGAATTTCTACCAACTTCTTTTACGTCGGTAGGATTCGACTCCACGACTTCCAAATCACAAAGCCAGCATACTTACACTGAGACAAAACTACATATTCCATTTCTCTCACGCAACAATGTTCAATTTTGTGTGAGCATTTTTGAGTTGTTATAACTATGTGCTTCCAACATTCCCAAGAATCATGTCAGAAGTTCTGAAATTTGAATCTCGAGTTTTTAACATCTCATTATCTAGGTCCCAATATTTATCAATCTCTGGATCGCAATATTCTACTAATGTTCCAATGCGTAGTTAAGGAAGGGATAAATACTCTAGTGATTGCATTTTAATAGGGTATAACAGTTTCGACCTTCTGACATTTCAAAAAGAGGAAATTCGCATAACATAAATAATGTTAGGCTTTTTTTTTTAGGTGGACGTACATTGCAAAGTAATATGGAATATTTCATAGCTTATTCTAGCTGAGAACGGTGCAAGGACTTCTATGGAACCACAATTTGAGCCTACTGATTGGCGGAGATATAAACACAATTTATTTACTTTAAATGCTCTTTTGAATTAATTCAATGGATGAAATAAATGGAATGGAATTATATTTCTATATGTAAACTGAATTTTCATACGGCACAAATTCATTTATCATGATTAATGGACGGCTACAAGTTAATGCGACTGACGGATAGCCAAAGTCGATCTTTTCGCCTATGTAAGATTGATTCGTATATCGGCCAGTTAGAATACTTGAATCGTGGTCCCATAATAACTTTGAAGTGCCCTTAATTGGAATAGAAAATAGTGATCTCGCTGTGATGTTTCAAATTTAGACTTAGTAATTCGTAAAGGAGTTGAGATCAATTTATCCCCCAGATAAAGACAAGGAAAAATATTGGGAATTGTCAATCAAAAACAGTGAAATCACGATTAAGGAGAAATGCACAAATATAATATGGAGCAGGAGGATTCTGTGGGCTGAAAATATACTTGGAATTTATCTTATAGAGACAGAATTTTTGCCGGAGGCGGTTTACAAATATCGAGCTGCGAAGCCTAGGGCTTAGGCCTGCATAGCAGGCCAAGCGCTAGTTTTACTATATACTAAAAGCCTTATGTTCCACTCTGGGTATAGATTCGTCACTTTTTTGTCCACTTCTACAGCCTGTATTTATTGATGGATTTTTCTGATTTTTTTTTTATTTGATAGATATTCATTAGGACGAGTGCCTTCCGGGGATCTCATATTTCTGGTACTTATAGTATTTGCAGGAAAAATTAAAAACGACGAAAATTTGCGTTGATCAGCGTGCCCCTATCTTTTACTCATCTATTTCACAGGGGTATACAAAATCACACGTCATTTTGACATTTCAATTTCGAAAACATTTTTATAAATTTTATCATTTCTGTTATTTTTACGTCAATTTTAACATTAGTTTAATGTTTAATATGCATGAGCAAATGTTCTGTGATACAATTCAATTGTTAGAAAGGTATTTTAAATAATTTATAAGTTTAACTTTTATAAATTTTGTTGCTCTACTGTGATTCATGCTTTTTGCGATGTGTTGAAAACGTCACTTTGACATGTGAAGATGAGAAATATTTTGAAGGATTTCATTAAATCTACTGAGTCTACATGAATTTTAATGATAGTTTAGTACATAATAGTCATGAGCAAATGTCATCTGATGCATTTTATTTACTGAAAAGTTGTTTTAAATAATTTATTTCTCCAACATTTCTAAGTTGTTTCGCTCTAATGTAAACGAGGCTTTTGCGACAGTGGCGGATTGAGGCAGCCAGCGATCTGTAGCAAATTCTATCTACAGGCCCTACCTTGATTTGGAAAATAGTTATTTACATTACAAGATGCGAAAGTATACTTTTTTGTGTGAGGTGGTATTTGAATGGCCGAGGTGAAGCCGAGGCCGTTCAAAACCTCCGAACACCTGGAAGGGCTCTCGCATCGTGTGATGTATTAAATTTTTTCTGCTACTGTCCTATATTGATAATAATATTTAATAATGATTATTATATTTGAAATAATGTTATGGAGGCTGTTTTACCTGTATAAAATTATCCATAGCAACGGTTTATTTACAATGTTATCTGTCATCAACGCCTGTCACAGATTTTGAATGTCAATAATTTAGTGAAACATTGCATTCGACCGATTTAAAATGTTAACAGAGAATGAAAATGGTATTCAAAAGGCAGCTAACAATGCATGTGCCTCACTTCTTGCGGATAAATCCAAAGAAAGGTACAATCAAACATACAGCATGTTTTCTAAATGGCTTGCTGATAAAAAGTTACTCGAATTGACGAAAATGTAATGCTTCGGGTGCCGATATTTTGGATTTAAAGAGCCGATGGAAGTCTTCTTCGTAAAGTAATGAAATTGAAATTTCTACAAAGGTGTTACAAGCAATTCAAATTAATATTCCCTCCAAAAAAGAAACAGTGACAAGTATGAATTTTGACGTAATTCAAAATGATAAAAATCTCCCAATACAAAGTGAAGAAGTTAATAATTCAAATAATATTCCTACCATGATTTTTTCCAATTGTTCAAATTGTATAATTACTTAAAACCAATAAATAGATAAAATTAAATTGAATAGATTGGATAAAATCATATTATTGTTATAAACTACTTATTTATTTGAATAAATTATGAAATTTCCAATATATTTGCATTTTTTCAAACTTTTACTTTTTTGTCCTGGCCCCGAAAGTATTACTTTCGTAGCTAGCAATGCATAGCAACGAGGTAACACGAAGGTTTGCTTTCGTTATCGTTCGAGTTGCCAGGGCTACAAAACTCACTTATTTATACAGTAGCAGAAAAATACTTTTATGGTCCCAACCCGATTGAGACATTTTTTTTCTACATTCCATCAGGCGTTTGTGCGTGGATATCACAAGATGCGATCTCCGTAGCATTTAATAACGTTCCAATGTGGCTGCTCCTGCTCTGATCATTGCGACTTGATGTTCATATTCAATTGTTGAAATGACATTTCAACTTATTGACATTTTCAGATATTTTTGACAGCAAATACATGAGTTTTAAGGAATATTTTGGATAAATATCATTCTTACTTGATGATTATGGTGGATAATTGAACATGGAACCGAATAAGGTTATTCATGGGTATGTATACATAATTATTCATTTAAATTTGTATTTTGTACCGTAGAATTAAATAAATCCTTTGAAAAAATCCTGAAGAATAGTGAAAAGTGGGCATGTATCTATTAATACACACGACATTCACAAATATTGTAGAAAACGTGCATACAATAAATTCAAGAGGTTGAAGAAGAGGTTCAGTTAATCATTGTTTTGATATTATGAGAGCTATGATATATAGCAGCTATCTGTATTCTGGCTTTTGCGGCAATTTTTTTTAGATATTTCTCAAATCGAATATATCCATTCAGGATCATCAACGGAATAAGGTTATTCATTGGTATGTATTCATAATTATCCAACTAACTCCGTATTTTGTACCGTAGAGTCGGATAAGTCATTGAGAAAAGTATTGAAGATAAATGGAACATAAGCATGTATTTATTAATACACTAGACAGTTTATATCACATTTGAAAATATTCTAGAAACATGCATACAATAATTTCATGATTAGCGCTACAGGTTGAAGAGAAGTTCAGTCAGTTTACTTGATACCAATCTAATCAGTTTTGTAGTGATATAGTTTAGGAAAATTTAATTAGTTTTAGGCACTGATGAAGAATTGATGAGATTTGAAATGTTTGCTCAAGTGATATGAATTTAATTCACCAATACCAATTTATCCATCTGATGATCCATCATCTGATTATACTATTCTCCAGATACGATTTATACTCTAATTTACAATATTGTTTCCCTTTAAAATAAGTACTGAAGATCAAATGCCACTTAAAATATGTCTTGTAACTATAGTTTAATACAGGTGATGAATCTTCTGCAATGAAAAATCATATTTCCATTAACTTCGTATTTGAGTTTATGTGGATAATAATTCTTCTAAAACCTGCATTGAGCTGATGAAACACGATAAGCTTGGGTGGAAACGATTCAAATAATAAAATAATACTCAGATAAACTGTACGTATATATTCTGTATACTACAATCATTTCACAATATTGAAAGTAACCAATTTGATATTTACTATGGATGTTCCTATTCACTTGGTTAATGAAATTGGATGAGAGATAATTTCTTGATGATTCTGCTTTCGATCCCAAAAATTCAATCGATGTACTTACACTGCAAGTTTTCATCCGAAATTTGATATTAAGACAGTTATATTATACTGCTATATACCGTTGAAAGATCCTTGGCTATATCAAGTTCATTGGAAAGAGTAGCAAATCCCAGTAGTTCTAGAATTTTGATCTGAAGTTTTTGACATCTAATAGCCTAGACTCTAATGTTTATTCATTTCATAAGCTAATGTTTCAATGCGTAGTAGACAAATCTGATGAATGCACTAAAGACTAGAATGTCATTGTTGAATTCAAGAGTTCATTGTTGTAAACAGGTTGTAGTCTATATGGATCACAAAATATACGAGTATGTACCCAAAAGATACTCAGCTTGGAGGAGTTTTTGATTATAATTTTGTACGCATTATTCCATTAAAGCATTTGTGAGGTGCTCTTTCTACGTCTCAAATGAATAAATCAGACATCAACACATATATTGCAAGGACCAACCAATCCAATCGGACATTTTGTTCAAGTACAACAAGAGAACATGCAATCATCAGCCGATTATGAAATCCCCTCCTATCAATGAAGCCAGTACTTTGAAAATCCAATTGAATCAACGAATAGGAGTTTACATTGATCAAAATTGGAGCAGGGACGGCGCCAGGAATAAATTGATGGGTGGGCACGAATTGGCCGTATAACTTGTTGGGTGGACACCTAGATGTGAGCAAATGTGGACATGGCCAGCTGGCCTACTATAAAAATGTAATATGCGAGTGGGCACCTGGGTGGGCACAACCTAATTTTGGGTGGGCAAGTTTGAATAATATACAAAACAAAGATAAGACATTGCACACATGCATTTTGGTACAAATTCTGACCCATAGATTGAAACAAAAAGAAGAGATGACATGTTACATTATAAATTCTGATACAAATTATCAAAGATTGTAGTTTATGCGTATTTAAAAATTATGAATTGTTACATAATCGGCAAACATGGATGAATAATTCGGATACATTTAAAATTCACATTATTATTATGAAATTGTGGGCAATAGAAACTAAGATCAAGGCATATTTCATTATCCCAGGTGTGGGATTGAAAAAAATTAATTTCTCAAGAAGTGTAGGAGACACATGATATGGATAGATTAAACGTAGATATTCTAGAAAGAGTTTTCGCGGAAAATATTGGTAGATGGTACGGGTTGCTGTAAGTAAGAATTTACTGTTATAATCAGCTGATTTTAATGACTGTTGTTGAAACAATCAACACAGACATGTATTCCAACAGTTGGTAACATTGTTATATGTGACATAGACGCTCGGGTGAGCGTGCGTAAGATAGAGTGGATAGAGCTTTTTTGTAATGCCTATATTACACGATACAATTTATCGACCAATAAATTGACCAAGTTTTCTGTCCAGTTTTTAACAATTTATCGTCGAACTCAAAAATATTTTGCAGCATATTACACGATACAAGTTTTCGTCAAGAAAAATCAGAACTACCAATTTATAATTTTTGACGTACCTTCAAAAAGTGTGGTTAGAGGGAAAGTGTGATAGTAGAAATGACAAAAAATTATTATACTGAAGGCAACTGTATATAAAATTATATTTATACTTAGTCAACACTAAGATTATGTTTGCAATGTTGGTCTTTCTTTGGGTTAAGTCAAGTATGAGACGTGTGTTTCATTTGACGCGAAATAATTAATATGAGTAATGTTGGCAACGACAAATCGGACAAAAATCTCTCTAGAATACTCCAGAATATTGGCAAAAAATTGAGCCAGTTCTATTTCAAAAATAATTATTGGTCAAGAAAACATTGTGGAAATTTTGGACGTATTACACACAACAATAAATGGAGTGTTCCACTGTTTTTTTTTTTATTCTCTTTTCTGATAGGACATGAATAACTAAAGTATTAGTGGAAATGCGATTCAAAAAACCCCGTAGTAGTTGAGAAATATTTTTTTTCAATTTGAAAATTTTCCGTGACGTCCAAAAGTCCATTGTGTCACTCAAACGGTAGGTCTTATTTAACATCAAACATTTTGAGAATATTGACGTGAAGTAAAATAGGTGGCGTTAGTGTCTTGCTTATTTAACATCATCTAAATCATTTTTATTATTGTCAGTAAGATCACGAGCTGGATGAATTATAGTTATAAAATTTACTTGTCAAAATCACGTTCCTTTCGACCAAACAATACCAGTAGTTTGAAGATTAACTCTCTCTCCATGCGCAAGCCTGTGAAACTTGGAGGCCTCTCAAAATGTTTCTGCACAGCATTCGAAAAATAGAAATGATACATATTTTCCCTTTTCCGATATATTCCCAATAATTTATAAGTACATCAAATTGCAACGCAACAATATTTTTTTATAAATATGAACAAATCTTCTAGGCGTTTGTACACCTATGAAGTTCACTGTTTGAGGGCCACAATAGACTTTAAGACGTCATCATGACGTCATATAAGTATTAAATCGTCTATTCATTAGAACGAAGCAATATTCAATATCATTTTCATTACTTATAGCTATTATTTATCCCATATTTTCATATTTTCATGAAAGTTTCTCAGTTTTGATAGTAGTGGAGTACCCTATTGAAGGAATCGGATGACGAGTAGACAGATGATACAACAGCAGTCAACATTTTCATTGTTTCATACATCAATTTCATAATTTTGATCAATCCCTAAATGTTGTATTCGATTAAATTGGCACTTTGAACAACTGATATTGATTTAATAATTAATTTTGATGTTCCCATCAACAAAACTGCAACAGCAATTTCTTTGTTATAATCAACAAGCCATTATTTTCATCAACATTGGTATTGTTATAATTGGAAGTTTGGACATTCTAGTTACCTTATACTGTTTTTTTTAAGCCAACGACCAAATTGTATACTCAAATCCACAATTTTATTGTTGAAATACATAATTTGATTGTTGTAATCAATAATAATTTATTATAATCAGATGACTCTTTCAAACTAGTAATGTTATTGTTGTGAGTATTATGATCTTATAATCAACAATAATTCCTGATTAGAAATCATCGATTGTAGATTAGCACGGGCAACAATCATTTGTTGTGATATACTCAATTTTGATTTTAATCGTGAAGTTATTGCTGATTCATTAGATAAACGATAAACACTTGGTGAAAATTATTGTTGTCATTTATTCAATTTCAATTGTGATGAATGGTTGATTGTTGCAATCGATAGAATGACTATTCAATGAATATTGTATCATTAACCACATACTATGATGAAAAAGTCATTAGTATAATCAACAAAAAATGCTACGTACCAGTCACTATCAACAATTTATAATTAGGATCACCTTCTCTATCATTGCTATCAACAAAATATTGTTTCAATCAGCCCATCTATTGTTGTGATCAATCAACAATAATTTGTTGATAGCAGTGAACAACAATTATCCTCAAATCTTATTCTTATCCACTCAATCATTATAAGGATGAGCAAAATATTGTTGCAAACTGATAGCTTTGATCACTCAATGATTACTGAAGTGAAAAAATATGTTGGCATCAATATCAATTTTAAAATACAAAGCGTAGATGATTTTGTTCAGCAATTCAGTGGTGGAACTACAACGACTTGACATTGATATTGACTTGCATTTTACTGTCAATATGCTACACAAATTGGACATATTTCCAGTTGATATTTGTAACAGGGACTAGATCAGGTTATCCTTCTATTAAAATAAGATCTATGATAAATATTAACTGGACACATGTCCAATTTGCATGGCAAATTGACAGTAGAAATCAAGTCAATGTCAATGTCAAGTCGTTGTAGCTCTGGGTTCTTTTTTGATTTATTCCTATTGTGGTCAAAAAAAAAAACCGATTTGTTCTCTATTAGAGCAATTTATTTTTTAACTTCAAATGCTGTTCTAGATGTGAAATATGAATCAGCATAACAACTGAGACGTTAATCATATTTACCAGTTTTTCTGAATGAATAAATTCAAGCTACTAAATTGAGTCTAAACTTTGATTTGATATAAGATAGATATGCTCTGGATTCAAAATATCCTTGGAGATATCTTTGAAGCCAATTTGCTTCTTGCAATAAAATTTCGCAAGCAGATGCTGCAGGATTCCATGATCATTAACGTTGTCAAGAAAAGTATTTTTTGTCACTTTTTGATTAATTGAAATTACAAACATTGGATCGACATTCTTCAAGATATCTTTCATTTCAGCTTGGATAAAAAGGCCGAAAATTGCAAAAACATCGTCTCTCCGTGAATATTGCGTGAAATGAAATCTCTGTGTGAAATCTAAAGAGCCCATGAGAAATAATGTAATATACTTCGATCAGATCTCAACTATACGCATTCCTTTCAGTAGACGCCAAAATGAACTTTTTTGTAAGGACGTCAAATTGATAGGAGGATTTATATATATATATATATATATATATATATATATATATATATATATATATATATATATATATATATATATATATATATATATATATATATATATATATATATATATATATATATATATATATATATATATATATTTAGACAACGCTCAAGCGATCTTTGCTGTACTGAAGTTTGAATGTTTATGTATGACTCTTTGATACATTGAAAATATGCAAAATTGTAAATTGATTGAAAATCAGCTGTAGCCACACAATACTTTCCCGACCATAAATTTTATGGCCAGTTCCATCGCAGTTTCAGGAATTTGAAATGTCGAAACAATCAATTGCGTATTGTCAAAGTGAAAACTGTCGTTGTCAAAGTGACAGCTGTAATTGTTAAAGTGACAGATGGCGGTTATTTTTTTGTCCTTATACAAATGGGTATTTTATATATAAGAAAATGGAGAGTCCTTTCCTAGATTTTTGGGGTTTTTAATCCATTGAAACACACAGTTTCAAGATTCGATCGGCGGAAGTGTAATTTGAAGATAGTAACGTGGATTCTACCAATTTTTATTTCTGATACCTACTAATCTTATCTCCCCGAGGGCTCAAAGTTGATAATAAACTAAACATTGTTTGAATGTTTTGTGAGAGAAACAATTGACAATCGTTCAAATACGCTCTTTGACAGAATTATCTCCACAAGAGCTTAAATTTGATACCAAACATGATAGAGCCAAATTACTTAAGAAAAATAAACAATTTACGTACGTGATGTCCAAGTTTGAATGACGATTATGATCCTAATTATTTCTTTGCTTCAGAAAAATGTAACAAATTATATAATTACAACTAAACCGTTGCTAATTTTGAGAAATGTTCACTGTGAATGTTGTGCCAAATCATTCAAAGATTAGTTTCAGTTATCTCATATTTCAATGATAAATACCACCGTTTATGAAATAATCGCAAAAAACTAAAAAGTTTCACCAATAAAAATTCGGTACCACTTGTTGAAAAAAGCTCATCTACGAACTTGAACCTAGCTTTTTGATAAAAAACGTAGATATGAGATTTAGTTAAAAACTCGCATGCATTCTCAAGTTATCGTGCTTCCACACAGACCGACGGACTGACAGACCGATAGACCGACTTTTTTTAGAATAATGTTCTCCGGGCTCAGTAGGGTCTAAAACGTGAAGATTCATCAAAATCAGGAACTGTCAGAAAATCACGTTTACAAATTTAAAAAATGTATCAAGAATTTGCGTAGGAAGCTTTTAAAATCAAATGAAGATTTTATTATATTACTTCAGTTGTAAGTCAATATACAGCAAAAGAACTATCCAAAACTTTCCTACTTGCAATTCAAAAAGTAGAACAATTCATTTGTTGATAATTGATTCAATTTTGAATCTTTGTTAAATAGATGTACTGTTCAACCATAATATGAAATTTTGCAATGTACTGCATATTTATACAAATTAATAAACAAATCATAAGATGTGGCAAATGATTACGGTTGGAACTCGAATAGTATGAGTATATTATTTTCTTCTCCTCATGAAATATTAATTTCAACAGGAAAAAAAGAGTTTCCTGCGAAACATTAGGTTAACATTTCTCAAAATAATTATTACCATCGAACACTTTTCATGATATAATTTTTTCATTATAATATAATTTATTTAAATATATTTTTCTCCAAGTACTGACTACTACAATTCTTATTTATAGGTTTTTGGTGTGGAAAATAGATATTTTTCCAACTCATTCTCTATTCATAAGTGAGACATTAATCAAGAAGAGCTGAGTAAGTCCTTGAATAATTAGTATCTCTAGAGTTATTATCGACTGAGAAAATCATATATTCGATTAAAAGGTGAGAAAAAAATTTACTTTTACTTGATAAAGAGAGTTTCAACAGATAACTAGAGTATCAACATCAGTAATTCATTTGATAATTTTCAAATAATAAATCAATTATATTCATTTCTTAGTTGTACTCGCAAATACGTTATAATGCCAACGAAAAATAGGTCAAAACGTTCCAAGCGGCAGGTAAGATATCAGAAGTCCAAAGATTCTGATATACATGGAGAAAGCGGAACGCAAACTAATATCAATACAGAAGATATCAATTTAGACGTGAATAATGATTTCAGAATGATACAAGAACTTACAGAGCACGATTACAACATCTTACAAAATCCTTCAGGTTACCTTGAAGTTACTCATTTCGACGTATTTTTCACCATGATCCATGCTTTTTCGGACTACAGGCCTCAACCAACTTATTATTTAGAGGCTTTGAATAGGATTCAAGCAATACCAGAGGGTACTAAGCATCTACAAGTTTTAAATTTGCGCAATTTTGGCCCTGGAATTGGACATTGGATAACAGCTCATTATAATGGCATATTCATCACGATTTATGATAGTTTGAATTCAACAACCCTTCATCAAGATGCAAGAAATTATTTGGATCATTTATTTCCATATCATTCTCAAATTAGGATCGCAAAAGTACAGAAACAAACAAATGGCTTTGATTGTGGTTTATTTGCAATGGCATTTTGCTCAAGTATTCTACTGAATAGAGATCCAGAAAATGAAATTTACGATATTGCACAACTCAGGACTCATGCAGTTGGTATGTTCAGAGCTCGACGAATATCAAACTTTCCCAACAATGTAAGACAGCAAAAAAAACATGAAAATTATGAGAGAAGGAAGCAATCAGAAAGTGAAGATGAAAGGAATAGACGTACTATGATGCAAGCTACCTATAAAAATATTCGTTTGAGTAATGAATCAATAGCAGAACGTGAAAAAAGGCTTCAGATATTAAAAGATAATAAGGAAAAATATATAGAAAAGGAAACACCAGATAAACGTGATGAAAGGCTACAAAAAAAGAGGTATAATTCAAAAAATTATGCTGAGAAAGAGACGGAGGATGAGAAACGTAAACGATTAGAAAGAAATAAAGAGGAGAGACGTAAAATAACAGAATCAGAAACAGAAAAGCAAAAACAGGAAAGATTAATTCATAAAAAAGAAATAATGATGAGCAAGCGAAGCAAAATTCTGAAAAAACCAGTAGATACATATAAAATGGCAACAAAAGACTCTGCAGAAATTGTTGAACCACATTATTTAGGATTAATCAATGTTCTATGTTCAAATTGTCAGTCAAGAAATTTCGCATGTGAAAAACCATCAGACGGGAAGTTTACAACTTGTTGCCGTAAAGGAAAATTGGCAGTTGATATACTACCAGAATTTCCAGAGTATTTAAGAAAACTGATGACAGAAAATGATGCGGATAGCAGAAATTTCAGACAACATATCAGAAATTATAACAGTGCCTTAGCTTTTGCCTCCATGGGAGCACAGATTGCGCTACCTCCAGGAAAAGGACCATATACTTTCAGGATTCATGGTCAAATTATATCATAATACATATGGATCAATTTATCCATCGAATGGTAAGACAGAAAAATATGCACAGTTGTACATCATTGATCCAATGGATGCGTTAGCAAAACGGATGGATCAAGATTCTAATAAAGTATGCAAACCAGAAATAATGCGGAGACTAGATGAACTCATACGGCAAGTTAATCCATATGCATCTGCATACATGATGTTGAAAGAAGTTGAACAAATTGAGGTTGAGAAGGCTAGACAAAATAATCAAACATTACCAGAAATCAATCTTTGGATTATTAGTGATCGCACACAAGACAAACGAAGATATAATCTACCAACGAGTAATGAGATTGCTGTTGTTTTCACTTCAAATGATGGTGAACCACCAATAGATCGAGATATTTGTGTACATCCAAAAGGAAAAGGTAGTGTCAGAATTCATCAGTTTAGTGAGAATTGTGATCCAATGACATATCCTTTATTGTTCCCCCGTGGAGAAAGAGGTTGGCAAATGAATATGAAACAAGTGGACGGTGTTAAGAAACAGACCATGCTTCAATTTTATACAAATCGCTTAGCAGATCGTAGTGTTTTCAATCCGTGTTTATCAGCTGGTAAACTTACGCAACAGTACATTGTGGATGCTTACGTAAAAGTAGAAGCTGAACGTTTGAATTTTATTCGACAAAATCAACCAAAGCTGAGAGTGGAGCTATATAGTGGGTTGATGGATCATATCAATAATAAATCTGCCAGCGAAGGTGCAAAACCAGGTACAATGGTGATATTACCCTCAACTTTTCAAGGCGGTCCACGATTTATGCAAAAAATGTATCAAAACGCCATGGCAATTGTTCGTGAATTCGGTAAACCTGATCTTTTCATAACTGTTACTTGCAATCCGAAGTGGAAAGAAATCACAGAAAATTTACAAGAAGGACAAACAGCTTCAGATCGACCAGATCTTGTTGCACGAGTTTTTCATGGTAAGAACAAATCGATTTTGAATGAAATAATCAAAGAAAATATTTTTGGAAAAGTGGCAGCTTATAAATATGTAATAGAATTTCAAAAACGCGGTTTACCGCATATGCATCTATTAGTTACATTGGATGAGAGAGACAAAATTCGAAACAAGGACGATATTGATGCAATTGTAAGTGCAGAAATACCCGATGAAGATAAGGAAGAGGAATTATATCAAATAATCAGAACGCACATGATTCATGGACCTTGTGGTATTTTAAATAAAAACTCACCATGTATGAGTGATAATAGATGTTCCAAAAAATATCCGAAGGATTTCCGAAACGAAACTATTGGAAATGTTAATGGATATCCTATTTACAGACGACGTAATAACAATCTTATAATGCACATTTTTTACAAAAACGGTACTATCAAATACGAAATAGACAACAGGTGGATTGTTCCGTATAATCCATATTTATGCAAGAAGTATAGAACTCATATTAATGTAGAAATATGTTCATCAGTCAAGAGTATGAAGTATATATGTGATTATTTATGCAAAGGACATGATTGTGCTACCATCAAATTGAGACCAAAAGAGAACGCAACAAATTTCGTTTGGGACGAGATTCAAGGCTATGAAAGTACAAGATACATTTGTCCAGTCGAGTGTATTTGGCGACTATATGAATACCAACTATATGATAAATCACATGCAGTTTTTGATTTGGCAGTTCATCTACAATATCAACAAACAGTTGTATTTCATCCAGCACAAATACAGAAAGCAGTTGAACGAGCAAAAACACGTCATACTACATTGACAGCTTGGTTCTTGTTGAATCAAACCGATGTTGCAGCACGACAATACAATTATATGGATATTCCAAAATACTACGAATTCACCAATCAAAACGTATGGAACATAAGACAGAGAGAAACTAAGCCCGTAATTGGTAGAATAGTTTCTGTAAGTCCAAAAGATATAGAGAGATTCCAACTCCGATTACTATTAGTTAATGTTATGGGAGCGAAAAGCTTTGACAATTTACGAACTGTCGATGGTAAATTATACAACACTTATCAGGAAGCAGCACGCGCGAAAGGATTACTAGAAAATGATGAAGAATGCAAAAATTGCTTACAAGAAGCTGTGCTCGACAAATTCCCCAAGCAATTACGTGAATTATTTGCATATTTGATCAGTTTCCATACTTCAACAAATGCACTTCGTTTGTGGGAAAATTTTAAAGAATATTTGATGGAAGACTATTCACGAAAATATTCTAAGCAAGTCGCTGAAAACAAATGCTTACAAAAAATTCAAGAAATTCTAATTGTACATAGATTGCAATTGAAAGATTTTGGTCTTCCTGAACCAGTCAAGATCACCGAAGATGATTTTGACAGTACAATTGATAGAGATTTGGAAAGACGCGAAGGTGCACAAAATGTAGAAAAATTTAACTCTGAACAATTAGAAATCTCCAATTATATTTTGAATGCAGTAAATGATAATAATTGTAAAGAGCGTTACTTTTATATTGATGGTCCAGGCGGAACCGGCAAAACATTTCTTTATAATACCATCATCAGCATTTTAAGAGGACAAGGACATACAGTTCTCGCTGTAGCTTGGACCGGAATTGCGGCAACTCTATTAAAAGGTGGTCAAACAGTTCATTTTGTATTTAAACTTCCAGTACCAATAAATGAAGATAGCGTATGTAAAATCTCATCAAATAGTAATGCAGGAAAGTTGATTCGAAAAGCAAGCATTATTATCTGAAATGAAATAACTATGGCACCATCATATGCACTTAAAGCTATCAATTTAGTTTTACAAGATTTAATGGATAATTCATCACTCTTTGGAGGAAAAGTGATTGTTCTAGGGGGCGATTTCCGACAATGTCTTCCAATAGTTCAACATTAGAGTCATAGAACAGCGATAATCGAAATTTCAATGTTACGTAGTTCATTGTGGCCCCTATTCAAAAAACTATCCTTGACACAAAACATGCGGGTAAATAAGAATGAACAAGAATTTGCTGGATATTTATTCCACATTGGAAATGGTACTGAGGAAATTGCTACAATACCATCCCACTGTCTTATCAAAAGCTCATTAGCCGACGAAATATTTGGAAATGAGATGATTTTGCCACAAAATATATATAAGTTTATAAACAGAGCTATTTTATCACCAAAGAATGATGATACGATGATTCAAAATGAACTTGTATTATCAAAAATTGTAGGTGAAACAAAAATATATTATAGTGCAGATACAGCGATATATGAGGGAGAGAACGATATGAACTTTCCAATTGAATTCTTACATAAGGAAACACCATCTGGATATCCACCCCATAAACTCTCATTGAAAATTGGGGCAATTGTTATGCTTCTACGTAACATGAATCCAAGAAAAGGTCTTTGCAATGGAACACGATTGATCGTGAAACAAATGAAGAATAACTATTTAGACCTAGAAGTATTAACAGGTCAAAGTGCACATTCCAGAATCTTTTTACCAAGAATAGATTTGATACAAACAGACACAAATCTTCCATTCATAATCAAACGGAGACAATTTCCAATAAGACTGGCTTTTTCAATGACAATAAATAAGTCACAGGGACAGACTTTTGATTTCGTTGGAATAAACTTGGAGAAACCTGTGTTTTCACATGGACAATTATATGTTGCTATGTCTCGAGTTCGATCTTTTGATAGTTTGAAGATTAAAATACCAGAGAACGATAAAGACAATGAAAGTAACCAAGGTATAACAAAAAATATAGTTTTCAAAGAAATATTTCAATAATCTACTTGAAATAATATTTATTTAATAGAAAATTCCGATCTGAATCTAGGACATAACTATCAGTTTACTGCTGAATCTATTGTAAATGTTATTGATAATTTGAATTTTGGAATGTATTTTTCCAAAGACAAATGATTCTTACACTTTCCTATTCCATTCCATTACCCATTGTGTAGTATTTATTGGAGAAGAAACGTATGAAAATAAACAGCAATGCTAAATGGAAGCCAACATGATGATATTCACAGGCTAACAGCAGTTGTGTACACATGCAGTACTCCAATTATATTTCACATGTTACAAAATATAGAATGGAAGGAAAGAAACCAATCAAAATACATTTATTAAATTGAACAGATATATATATATATATATATATATATATATATATATATATATATATATATATATATATATATATATATATAGGATATAGTTTAAAAATTCAATTGCGGTACATGGATTACGATTTAAATTATCACCTATGTTCTTTTATAAACTGTGGAGTAAAACAGAACAGAGGATAGAGTTTATCGTACAGAACAAACAAAATGCAAATGTCCACCATGACCAAAGCAAAGTTCCATATGTACGTCTTCACTTTCGAATCTGTTCTTGCCTACTGTACATGATCTAAATAATCAACATGATATAGCTAATGCATTCTGATAGACAAAAAAAAAAAAGATAATCCACGTACCTCATATTGAGAATAACTCCAATATTTTTCAAAATTTTTCCGATCAACCATTTCTATTCTAATAATTCTAAATATTCTCTAGCCTTCATGCTTAGTCATAACCTACATTGAACAAACTATAATTGGAATACTTTACCGGGATATGTTAAGACGTGCTATTAATTTGCAAAAAAAAAAAATTCTTCCTATAATATGAATAAAATAGAACAGAATTCATCATACAGGTATAACACAAGGAAAAATCTCACATTTTCAGACCAAGTAGAATATGTTCACTTATACCATTCATCAGTTTTCATTTACGTTACTATTTTTTTTTCTATTATTCATACCGAATCGATATATCCACTAAATGAGTTCATTTCAATTATATTATATTATAAAAGTAATAAAAATGAATGAAGAATCGTTTTAATTCTCATCACACACAAATATTATTCTATCAATTCTTCATATAAGTATTGAGACAAATAGTTTGATGACGTATATTTTCTTTTGAAAATTCCATTTAGATCATATCTTTCCATCACAATTAAAATAGAAATTATAATGCACAAATATTTTCATTCCATTCCTTCATCCTTAATAAAAGAAGTCAAATCAGCTCAAAAAACTCAATTGGGGAATGTGGATCACGATTCAAATTAATAATTGTTGTTTCCTTATAAATTGTGAAATAAAATAGAACAGGGGATAGAGTTTATCGTGCAAAACAAAACAAAATGCAAATGTCCATCATGACTAAAGCAAAGTTGAATATGTATGTCTTTACTTTTGAAACTGTTCTTGCCTGCTTCACAGTAATGCATAGATCAATATAATATAGCTTATACATGTTAATAAGAAGATAATGATAATCCACATAGCTCATATAGAGGATAAATTTGACATTTCTCAGAATTGTTTCAATAAGCGATTCTCATTCAAATAATTTTGAGTATATCATAGCTTACATACTAAATTATAACGTGAATCATACGAATCAAAAATGTTAAAACGTGCTATGAATTTCAACTTTTTTTTTTATTATAACAAGGAAAATAACAACTTCTGAATTCAGACTAAGTAAAAAATGTGCTTCTGATCTCTTTTTATGCTCTTATTAGTTATCACGTTAGCATGATTGAATGGATCTTTCATAGTATGCAGCAAATATATTTACGGTCTCAAAGTTTGGAACATCAAAATATTTTGGGAAGATCACGTCTAATTAGAGTCACTGTTTTGAAAATACTACGAGGAATATCGTCATATCCTAGGACATTTTGGAACGGTGCGAGGTCTCGCCCTCGAAAACTGAACCTTATGTCTCTAGAATTTATTGTATAAAAGAACGATGAATATAGAAGAACAGTTAAAATATATATGAGAAAGATTAATCACATAGTAAGATTACTGAATTTGCCTGTATGTCTCCTCCACCTAAAAATCCCTTGACTCCCATCCTCTCCCGGCAAGAAATATGCTTCTACCTTCACGTGGTTCTTGCTGAACATATGTGTAATCAGATACACCTATGACTGAATGGAGCATTATCTTGTATCTATCGAATACAAACATCCCAATCAGTTGACAGTATCTATGCTTGACTAGAATTAGAAAATTGAAAAAAATCTTTACATATGTTCTATTGAAAATAAATTCTGTATGAAAATGATTAGAAATTCAACATGCCGAATTCATAGCAATCACAGAAAAACTCCAGGAACATGCTGCATTGTTTTGATACAAGTAATATCTCAATTTCACAGGAACATAGATATTATAATAAATGAAGACAAATTTCTTTGGCTGCACTTGAGCTCTCTTCAGAAGTTATATGAATACAATTTAGGCAGAAAAATACATCACCGATATATTGTTGAATAATATATGAGAAAAAAAAAATAGGTGAATGGAATACAAAGAAATGACATACAGCAATTGAAATATGCGAAAATAGCATATAATTATTGCAGCTAAGTCGAAACTCATGAGTAAGAATTAAGTTACAAATGTGGACGTGTTTTCTCATTGATGATAAAAAGTAGAAGAACTATTATTCTTGTAACTATTGATTGACACGAAGTTTCATGTAACTCAATTACCGTAATTATATGCTTTTTGGACATATTTTAATTGCTGTACGTCATTTCTCACTATTTTATTGATAATTTTTTCTCATGAATAATTCAATAATCCGTAAGCGATGTATTTTTCTGTCTGAATTGTTTCCATCCAACTCCCGAAGGTGGCTTGAGTGGAACCAAATCTGATAGATGTAAATTGATCAATCAAAAATTTTTATGGCTGAAACCAGAGCTTTTTTTTGCATTTGTCACTTTTTCCTACAGTCAAGAAACATTATGATTCTTATAAATATTGTAGTTTTAGCTAAAGAGTAGAGAAATGTGATGTTTGTGAGTTTCAGAGTGATGATTAAATAGATGAGAATTATGTTGCGCGAACACATAAGTCAAGTGAAGTACGTGAGCTGTGAAATTATCACTGGGAGTAAAGAGAACATTCCACAAAAAGAGGTAGCCTTGCTTGATAAAAAATTCTGTTATTTCACTGCAAAACTTTGACAATGACCTAGGAAAGGCTTGATTGGAAATCCTGTTATCTTGCTGTGACGTTCTGAATCTAGACTCTGTAATTCGTAGAAGAGTTGGAATCAATTTATCCGATTGATGAATACATGAAATAATATTGAGAATTGTCAATAAAAAACAGTGGAATCACGAGTAGGGAGAAATGCACAAATATAATAGGGAGCAGGAGGATTTTGTGGGCTAAAAATATATTTGGAATTTATCTTATAGAGACAGAATTTTTGCCGGAGGCGGTTCACATATCGAGCTGCGAAGCCTAGGGCTTAGGCCTGCGTAGCAGGCCAAGCGCTAGTCCTATATACTAATTTGCTTAAATTTTTGCAATTAGAACTGTCAGTTGTATGTTCCCAAAAAAATTTTTATCCATCGCTGCAGCTTGAACGGTATATTTAATTTTGTTCATTTCTTCTCTATTCAATACATCTTAATGAGGACTAGTGCCTTTTATATATTTGAAAACTGTCACATGTATAGTAATCACAGGAGAAGGCCAAAACCATCGATTACAATTGTCAAAAATGACAGTTCACCGGCCGTCGAAATATTCTCAAGTCATCTCTGACAAAAAATTAATGAACATCAGGTCGCTTCTGTCAAGTTTGACATACAGGTATTTTAAATATTTCTCAAAATATTACAACATCACTATTTAATATAGATATTATGTATTGTTATATAAATAAAATATTCAAATGGATAATTTGTGATGTATTTAAAGCTTCCATCAAGCTTATTTTAATAGAAATAAATTTTTTGACATTCAATAAAACGTCAGTATTGCCAACTTATTTCAAGAGCAGAAACTGCACATGCGTACTCGCATTTGCAGTCAATGACAGTTTACAACAATGTACATATCTCATAAATAGAAAGTAAGTAGTTTAATTGAATAATATTAACAAAATGATAATTTTATATTATATTTTCAGGCTGTGCTCAAACTTCTTCTGGAATAAAGTATAATGTCACAATACTATGCATTTTCAACACAAAATAGAAAACAGGCATATTTCGTACAATATAAATCCTTCCAAGCAAGCGATCGCATAAGTTCCAAGATGATTTCAACATGTAATTGTTATAAGATAATCGATTCTAGTAATCAAGAAACTCATTTTTGTAACTCAAGTGTAACTTTATGTACTATTTTCTAGGTTATGCTCAAGGATTTATTGGAAGCTGCTATAGCAGAATGCTCGTGATTATGATTCCAATTGTTATCAGGAAATCAATTCTTTCAATCAAGAAACTTACTTTTATACAAGATGCCAACAATAGCTCTTTTCATAATTGGAATTTTTTGTGCGCATGCCTGGACATCCGCCATGTTTCTTGGGCACTTAATACTTAGATAAGCCGTTGATACTATGTTTTCAATGTGAGATTTTAGGAAATTCATATTTATTACAATTTTGATATATATTTACAGTAAAATCATGATACAAGCTTTTTAATGAAAATATATATTGTTATCAGTTCACAAAAGGGCAGAATAGCGCTGTTGTTATGGAATATGTCACAGCGATATGCGTAGTAAGTGATTCTTGGACAATAAATATTATTTAGTTAGCTTCCCAAAGCCTTGTCTTGAATTTCGTCGAAAACTTATCAAATCAACGAAGCAAAAGTATCTGAAATCATGTCCAGAATGTGTTAAATGTGATCTATTACTGAATTCTTTAAATTATTACCCTCTGTATTCAGAATTAATATTGTATTGGATAATTTGAACCTAATATGAAAATAATTGTCATCCTAGCGTATCAAAAAGTTCTGCTTTATTACCACCATGAGGAAGAGCATAACATTTCAATCATCGTCGTTATTGTATGAACACACCATCAATTACTCTTTCATTTTATTGAACTGATAATAGTGGTAATGATCGTTGTTGCCCAGCCTTATTTATAAAAAGTATCCTGGCTTTTGCGACAAAATTTTTTAGATATTTCTCAAATCGAATATAACCATTTAGGATCATCAACGGAATAAGGTTATTCATTGGTATGTATTCATAATTATCCAACTAACTTTGTATTTTATATCGTAGAGTCGAATAAATCATCAAGAAAAGTATTTGAGATGAATGGACCATAAGCATGTATTCATTAATACACTAGACAATTTATCTCATATTTGAGAATATTTCAGAAACATGCATACAATAAATTCATAACTAGCGCTGCAGAATAAACAGAAGTTCAGTCAGTCTACTTGGCACCTATCTAATCAGAAAATAATAGTTTTGTGGTGATTTTATTGAAGAAAATTTAATTATTTGTAGGTACTGGAGAAGAGTTAATAAGATTTGAAACGTCTGCTTGAGTGATATGAATTTAATTCACTGATACTGATTCATCCATTTTCCGACGATCCATCATTCGAATACACTATTTTCTAGATACGATCTAGATATTGATTTCCTGTAAAATAAGTACTGAAGAATAAATGCCACTTGAAATATCTCAAGTGACTATAGTTTGGTACATGTGATAAATATTCTGCAATAAAAAAATAGATATTCTCATCAACTTTTTATTTGAGGTTATGTGGAAAATAATTCCCCTGAAAACTGCATTGAGCTAATGAAACTCGATGAGCTTGGGTGTGGACGATTCAAATAATAAAATAATACTCGAATAGATTAAACGTATATATTCTGTATACTATAAAAAAGTGACCAATTTAATATTTATTATGGATGTTCCTATCCACTGGACAAATGAAATGGAAAATGATAAGAGATAATTACATGATGATTCTGCTTTCGATCCCAAAAATTCGATCGATGTACATATACTGCAAATATTCATTCAAAGTTTGATATGAAGACAATTATATCATACTGCTATATACCGTTGGAAGATCCTTGGCTATATCAAGTTCATTGAAAAGAGTAGCAAATCCTAGTAGCTCTAAGATTTCGATCTGAAGTTTCTGACATCTAATAGCCTAGGCTCTGATGTTTATTCATGAGCTAATGATTCAATGCGTAGTAGATAAATCTGATGTATGCACTAGAGACTTGAATGGCATTGTTGAATTCAAGAGTTCATTGTTGTACACAGGTTATACACAACGAACGTAGCCTATACGGATTACGGAAGATATGTATCCAAAAGATTTCCAACTTGGAGGAGTTCTTAATGATAATTTTTTACATAATATTCCATTAAAATATTAGTGAGGTGCCCTTTCTACGTTTTAAATGTATGAATCAGACATTAACACATATATTGCAAGGACCAACCAATCCAATCGTACATTTTGTTGAGGTACAACAATGAAACATGCAATCATCAGTAGATTATAAAATTCCTTTCAATCAATGAAGCCAATACATTGAAAATTCAATTGAATCAACGAATAGGAGTTTACATTGATCAAAATTGGTGAGAACCATCAGTCCATAACCTAACAATGGATCAAATAGAGTAATGACATTAGATTACGACAATTGGGCCATCAATCTGAATTTTTTATTCGTTTAAGAATATAAATCAAATATTTCTTAAGGAACTAACTGTACCTGAATATTTTGTGCAATAATCTATGAATCATCAAATGGATCATGTTACAATATGATGACACAAATTCATATTATAGTATATATAGTTCTACCAATTTCGTATTTGTAGTATTTCTATATTTCTCCTAAAAGCTCCAGTGAGCTGATAAAACACGATGTGCTTGGGTGAAAACGATGATGAAAGTATCATTTGTCATTATTCATTCTTTCTCAAACTTTGAGATACAAACGGAACGTACGCATACACTTCTAAACCGTTTGTGCGCATGCGTCAGTTGTCAATTATTAATCTGTTGCTGCAAACTAATCTGAAATCTGGAAGTGATGATATTCTATTAAACTTTCGTATGCGAATAGAGTCTTCCATTAGACCATAAGTAATTTCGGTAGATTTTTACAATAGGAACCTAGTGGTAGTTATAAAAGTAAAAAGAGATGGCGCCACAGAGATTCAAAGAAATTTTCCAGTGGCACTAGAACGGTGGGGACTAGTATTTTACATTCAAGAAAAAGCAACTTTAACATAACCTAAAACAAGCTTTCCAGGCCAATTAGTATTGGAAAACAGTAAATCAGTGTTTCTTAGTTCAAAAAATACAAAACTTAACTCAAACCAAGCTTTTTAAGGTCAAGTAGTATTGGAAAACAGTAAATTAGTGTTTTTCCAGTTCAAAAAACAAACAGCCAGAATAAAACCTAAACCAAGCTTTATAAGCCAACTAGTATTGAAAAAAATTCATTATTGTCAGCGAGCCACACACTTGTATGTATTTAGGTGGAATGCTCTTTGAAGGCCACTGACTATAGCAATACATGTACAAGGTACGCGCATGCACACGTCCCTAGATTCCTAGCACAAAAGTGAGCCGTAATTTGTATTCGTATTTTTTTCTATCAAATATTCTACAGCTTTATTGTTATTGTTACTTATTGTTTTAGCGATGTGAGAAAATGAAATTTTATATGTTCACGAAAAATTAGAATGTCGTGACATGAAAATATTTCAAATTTATAATGAGACAGCAGATTCTAGAATATTGTATCAATCTGTATGATAGATAACAATGTATGAAATAGTATATTGCAGGGAAAGTATCAAGTTCAATGAATAATTGTTAGAAGTGATCAAAAGTATTTTTTTCTATGGTTCATTTATGTCATGAATGGTCCAAGGGCTCTTACGGCATTACGATTTAAGTCTTCCAATAGACTGAAATGCAAATATGATCCACTCACAATGAATATAGGTTTCACAACAAGTTTGCTAGAAATAGAGTCAAGAAATAAGAGCAACAAATATAGTCACATATAAACCGAATGGGAGCAAATTTGAATCTTCAAAATAATCTGTTCATGATAATTGATAAGCAACTGATAAATGATGCAACTGACACATAGCCGAGTGTTATTGTGCTTATGTGGAACTGGTTCGCATCATGGTCAATCGGAAGGCTAGAATCATAGTCCCATAAGAATCTTTGGACCGTTCTTAACCGAAATGTATTATAGAATTATTGTTATTTTATTGAAATTATGATCTATTTCAGTTAAGAATGTGCTACTTCTATTTAAGTCTCCTGAACCAGTTTTACAATAGCACAAAATTGTACTTTGCTATCAGACAGTTCCATTTACTGTTAGTCGTGCATCAGACATCAATAACATCATAAAAGAATTCATGTAGTCAGAAGATTCAAATTAGATCTGTTCAGGTAGTTGATGTATATATTTGTTGCTCTTATAACTTGATATAATTTTTAGAAACAGTGTTTCAAATCATGTATATTTATTGAGAGTAAATCGACTCGGTATCCCGATCAACCTGGAGGCTAAGATATTGGTTCCATAAAAGCTCTTGGACCGTTTTTAACTGGCATGTCGAATTAAAAGTGTATTATTCGAAGTAGTTAGGAGGAAATATATGCTATTTCTAATTCGTGGAAACTCTCAGTTTGAATCAAGAAAAGATTGGTTAAAAACAACAATGGAGATATCAATCAACATTATTCATTTGTTGAGAAATGTAAATTATGAAACTTCACTCAAATAAACTGTAAGCATATGATGAATTCTGTTTAATTACTCAACTAAATTTGTATTTCGTACTGTAGAATTGAATAAATCCTTGAGAACAGTTTTAAAGGAAAATTGAACATGACTAAGTATTTATGAAATACCACATTTACAAATATTGTAGAAAACATGCTCATAGTAAATTCATTATTAGCGCTGCAGGTTGTAAAGAGGTCCAGTCAGTTTACTTGGTATCTAATTACTAATTATCAATTTTTCCGCTATTGATATGCAACTCCATCCAAAATAAAAATTGGAATCAACCACTGAGACGCATTCACAAAAAAGTATGAGGACAGTTGTCGCTCCCAATGAATCTTCACGTTTTAGACTCTACTGAATCCAAAAACATAATTCAAAAGAAAGTCAGTCGTTGTGTTTGTCTGCGTCTCAAAACACGATAACTTGAGAACGCCTAGAAATCTGTGACTGAAATTTCATATTCAAGTTTTTTATCCAAAAAATAGGCTCATATTCATAGATAAGGTACTTGCAATCTGCGGTACCAAAACTTCATTGATCGAATATTTCAATTATTTCTCACCAGATAAATACATAAAAGAACATTGGGATTTGTCTATGAAAAACAGTAAAATCACGAATAAGAGAGAATGCAGAAATATGATATGGAGCAGAAGGATTCTGTAGGCTAAAATTATAATCGGAACTTATCTTATCAAGAAATTATTTTTGCCGGAGGCGGTTCACATATGGAGCTGCGAAGCCTAGCGCTTAGACCTGCGAAGCAGGTCGAAACGCTAGTCTTATATACTAAAAGGCCAAGTGTTTGGATTACAGAAAAACTTTGCCCTAAGCCACAGCTTAAACCAAAATTCGGATTATTATGATTTTTTTTTTACAAATTTGGTATTCTTGAGGAGGAGTGCCTTTTGAGGGTCTAAATTTTTTCCGTCTTATAGATTTTGTGCAAAAAATCAAAAACCGACGAAAATTGGACAAAAAAAATCAGATCCAGTTGCCAGGAATTTTTAATTGTTGAACATCAATGTCATCTGACAGTGTTGACGTTTGAATCTCAATATTATCACATTAAATATTGTAGAATTTCTATATTATCCACGGATATTATGTATTATCATATTAATTACAAACATGAGCGAATAATTCTTGATACATTTTATGCTTCTATTATGTTTAAATAATAAGATAACTATTTTTATGACGTTTAAATAAATTCAGTATTGCCAACTTATTTCCTGAGGGAAGAATGTACATGCGTACTCGCTTTTACGCAAAATTCCAATTCCAGTTTACAACAATGTACACATCTCACAAATAAAAGGTAAGTAGTTTAAATGAATAATATTAACAAAATGACAATCTTATGTGATATTTTTCAGGCTATGCTCAGAAATTTTTTGGAATAAAGTAATGTGTCACAATATTTATGCATTTACAACACAAAACAAAGAACAGGCATTATTAGAAGTGACACATTTCTTATCCAGTTTGGATGTTCCTATTCACATGGTATATAAATTTGGACATGAAATATTTTCTTGATGATTCTACCTTCAATTCTGACATATTAAAGCTGTATTCTTTCGTTCACGGAGTACTGATCTAACTGATCTGGTTCACTATGCTCTTGTTCATTCGTTCACGGATCAGTTATCCCTACTCCAAATATAAACTACTGCAGATAATACGGAAATTATTCGAATGTGTTATGTTTAGTGATCATATTAAGTACTTGATGAAATTATGTACGCATAACATCAATTTATTCAACTAGATCTTATTATTAATTATGACGTAGACACTCAAGTGCGCATGCGTAAGATAGAGTGGATAGAGATCTTTTGTAAGAGTCAGGTATTATTCTTCTTTTAGTATTTGTTTATAATATCTGTTATTGAAATATATTGCAATTATAAAGAACGTGAGTGTTTACAATGAAATGTCAGTATTGCCAACTTATTTTCCACACAGAGACTGTACATGCGTACTCACTTTCACGCAAAATTTCAATTCCAGTTTACAACAATGTACACATCTTATAAATATAATGTGAGTAGCTTAATTGAATGATATTAACAAAATGACAATTTCATGTTATATTTTTTAGGCTATGCTCAAACATTTCTTGGAATGAAGTATAATGTCACAATGCCCATGTATTTTCAGCACAATATAGGAAACAGGCATATTTTGTAAACTATAAATCCTTTCAAACAAGCGATCGCCTAAGTCTCAAGATGATTTTAACATGTAATTGTTATAAGGAAATCGATTCTTATAATCAAGAGATTTATTTCTGTAATTTAAGTGTAACGTCATGTAATATTTTCAAGGTTATGCTCAAGGACTTATTGAAAGCTGGTATAGCAGAATGCTTGATGAATACGATTCCAAAGTGATATTGTTGAAGAAAATTCAATTATTTGTAGGCACTGAAGAAGAATTAATAAAATTTGAAATGTTTGCTCAAGTGATATGAATTTAGTTCACCAATACTAATTCATCCATCCTCCGATGATCCATCATTTGATTATACTATTTTAAAGATACGATTTATACTCTAATTTACAATATTGTTACCCTGTAAAATAAGTACTGAAGAATAAATGCCACTTAGAATATGTCAAGTAACTATAGTTTGGTATATGTGGTGAATATTCTGCAATGAAAAAATGAATATTTCGATTAACTTTGTATTTGAGGTTATGTAAAAGATGATCTTCCTAAAAACTGCATTGAGCTGATGAAACACGATAAGTTTGGATGTGAACGATTTAAATAATAAAATAATACTTAGATAAACTGTACATATATACCTATTCTGTATACCTACTACAATCATTTTACAATATTGAAAATTTCTCAAAAAGTGTAAGAGACACATGATATAAATAGATTAAAAGTAGTTATTCTAGAAAGAGTTTTGGCGGAAAATGTTGGTAGATTATACGGGTTACTGTAAGTAAGAATTCACTGTTGTAATCAGCTGATTTCAAACAATCAACACAGACCACTGTTCCAACAGTTGGTAACATTGTTAGGTGTGACGTAGACGCTTGGGTGCGCATGCGTAATATAGAGTGGATAGAGATGTTTTGCAAGAGTCAAATATTATTGTTCTTTTATTGTTTGTTCATAATATCTGTTATTGAAATATATTGTAATTGTGAAGAACAAGAATGTTTTGTTGAATATAAAGGAATCGGATGACGAGTAGTTAGATGATAGAACAGCAGTCAGCATTTTCATTGCTTCATTCATCGATTTCATCATTTTGATCAATCCCTAAATATTGTATTCGATTGAATAGGCACTTCGAACAACTAATATTGATTTAATTGAGTCTTAACTTCCAATTGATTTGGACAAATTCGCTTCGGATTTAAAATATCCTTGGAGATGTATTTGGAGCGAATTTGCTTTTTGTAATAAAATTTCGCACAAATATATGAAAGTGAGGTTCATAGCGTTTTTGCTTGCGTGGAAATAAGCATCCCGAGAAAAGTTTGAATTCTCAAAATTACATTGAAGATAAAAAACGCCCTTATTCTTTGTTCAGACCTGGAAGAGCAATTTCTTATTGAATTCGATCATTGTGTCACATCGTATATCCTGATTTTGTTACAAGGGTCGAAATTGATAGGAAAATGAACTTATTGAATGGCTTATAAATCAGGTGTAGAAGACAATGGAGAAGAAATGTGTATTATTGTAATTACTCTCAATTTTTTTCCGCTATTGGTATGCAACTTCATTTAAAATTGAGATCAAAATCAACCACTGAGATGCATTCACAAAAAAGTATGAGGACAGTTAACGCTTTCAATGAATCTCTACGTTTCAGACCCTACTGAACTCAAAAACACGTAATCTAAAAGAAAGTCAGTCGTTGTGTTTGTTTATTTCTAAAAGCACGATAACTTGAGAACGGCTAGAAATTTTCGACTAAAATTTCACATTCAAGTTTTTTATCAAAAAAATAGGTTCATATTCATGAATAATATATATTCGATCGGTGGTACCAAAACTTCTTTGATGGAACTTTAGAGTTCTTTGCGTTTACTTCATAAACAGTAGTACTTATCCAAGAATATGATAGTATATTGTGCAACAAGTGCGATAAGTTTTTGATTGCCCACCAGAGCGAAGTGAGCAATTGACAATACTGCACAAGTTGAGGATACTATTTTTTATCACGAATGCAGGATTAGTACTATTTTGCACTTATTTTTCCGAGCGATAAATGGTTTGCGTGCGACAAAGTAGTACGCATTCTGCATGAGTGATAAAAAATAACTTAGATTGATTCCTTCATGAATTTGCACAACATTCACCTGGAACATTTCCCAAAATAATTTGCGGTTTTATTTCATTTATTATAAAATTCGATAAATTCTTTGAAAGTAGGGAAATAATTATTATCAATGTGAAATAAGAGTTATTTATACTCATATTTGGACGTCGCAAGCCGACGATGGTAGCGTTGACGATGAGTTTGACAAAACATGTTGCAAATTAGAAGGAACAACATGAATGTACAAGAAATAAATGATGTTCGCCAACTCTTACATTGTTGCAAATTCAATACATGAAGTGAAGTATTTTTACAGGGGTAGCAATTTAGTAATTTGAAAAACTTTTGCAGTTTTTGATGCAAGAATAGAGCATGTTAATTCACGCACCACGGTCTTATATATAGGACTTGACACTAGCAGCAATATTTTGAATATTATTGATATTGAGTGCTATATATCAATGAATTTTGGGATGTAAAATCAATTATTCAATCCAGACTTGAATTATTCGAATCGCTGTTTCTTGTGTTTCTGATGCACATTTTCTGTTTTCCTCGCACACTTATTTTGTCGATCGTAACGCCGTCTGTAGTAGTTTGAATAACTGATAAGCTGCTTCAATAATGAATAACCTTACTGGTGAGTATCAAGACCTATGTATAATATTGGAAATTGTGCGGCAAGAGTGGTTCTTTTGAAAAGATAGTTCTACTAGAGAAACAATCTTGCCATCTCGTCGCTAATCCTTAAAGGGAATGAAATCGATGATTTTCTTAAGGATTTATACCTAAATATGATTGGGAACTGTCAATCAATGGAATCACGGGCAGAGAAAAGTGTAGTAATATAATATAAATCACAGAAATTACGTGAGCTCAATTTACATCCGAGATTGATCTTGTCAAGGAAGAATTCTTGTCAGAGAGGCGGTACATATTTGGAGCTGCGAAGCCTAGAGTCTCTGTAATTCGTGAAGAAGTTGGAATCAATAATTTTTCTTCAGATAAATACATGAAATAACATTGAGAATTGTCTATAAAAAAGAGTGAAATCACGAATAGGGAAAAATGCAGAAATATAATATGGAGTAGGAGAATTCGGTACGCTGAAATTATGATTGGGACTAATCTTATAGAAAAATTATTTTTGCCGGAGGCGGTTCACATATGGAGCTGCGAAGCCTAGCGCTTAGACCTGCGAAGCAGGTCGAAACGCTAGTCTTATATACTAAAAGGCATAAGATACACTTTCAGGTAACCACGGCTACAGCCTAAACGAGAACTCTGATTAACATGATTTTTTTTTTATAAATTTGATATTTTTGACAAGCAGTGCCTTTTGGGGGTCTCAATTTTTTCAGTCTCATAGGTTTCGTGTAAAAAATCAAAAACCGTCAAAAATTCCTCCTGAACATAGTAGGCATGTACAAATAATTGTTGAACATCGACGACATCTGTCAGCTTTGACGTTTAGGTTTCAATATTATTTTATTGAATAATGCAGAATGAGAAAGATTTTCACAAATTTATGTATTAATACATCTATAACAAACATGAGCAAATCACTTGTGATACATTTTGAGCTAATATTATGCTTAAATATTAAAATTACAATTTTTTTGACATTTCAATAAATTCAGTATTGCCAACTTATATCCCGAGCGAAGAATGTACATGCGTACTCGCTTTTACGTAAAAATAGTAGCCATGTACAAATAATTGTTGAACATCGATGACATCTGTCAGCTTTGACGTTCAGGTTTCAATATTATTTCATTGAATATTGCAGAATGAGAAAGATTTTCACAAAGTTATGTATTGATCCATCTATAACAAACATAAGCAAATCACTTGTGATACATTTTGAGCTAATATTATGCTTGAATATTAAAACTATTATTTTTTTGACATTTCAATGAATTCAGTATTGCCAACTTATTTCCCAATGAAGAATGTACATGCGTACTCGCTTTTACGCAAAATTTCAATTCCAGTTTTCAACAATGTACACATCTAATAAATAGAAAGTAAGTAGTTTAATTGAATAATATTAACAAAATGACAATTTTATGTAATATTTTTCAGGCTATGCTCAAACATTTTTTGAAATAAAGTAATATGTCACGATATTCATGCATTTTGACCGCAGAATATGCCTGATCGCAAAATGGATTATTTGTTGTTATAGAATGATTTCAACATATAATTGTTATGAAGAAATCGATTCTTATGATCAAGAGATATTGTAATATATGATGTTTCTCTGTTGTGGATGAAATAAGTGATTGAATGAAGTTTGAAACATGTCAAGTATAGTCTAGCTGGTACATGTGGTAAATATTCAACAATACACGAGTATTTATTCAGATTTTCAATACTGTTTGGTAATAGTTTAGTTTATGCTATTTTCACATCTCTTTCAGTTGAATAAATTTGAGTTGAAGACTTGATAAACCCAGCCAATCGAACATTTTGCTTGAGTCAACAATGAAACAAGCAATAATCAACTGATTATAATATTACGATAATGGAGCCATCAATCAATATTTTGTACTTGTTGAAAGATATAAATCATACATCACTCAATGAACTTAAATAACTTCGTATTTGAGGTTATGTAGAGAGTAATTCTACTAGAAGCGGCATTGAGCTGATGAAACACACCAAGCTTGGGTGAGAACGATGATGAAAATATCGATTGTCATCATTTATTTTGAAAAATGTAAATTATAGCATATTACTGAAATAAACTGTACGTAAATATTCTGTATAATACATGTCATTTTATTACAATATCAAAAGTCACTAATTTCTTATTTAGTGTGGATGTTCCTATTCAATTGGTATACAAAATTGGATATGAAATATTTTCTTGATGACAAGTGCATTGGGGAGAGTAGCAAATCTCAGTGGTTCTAAGACTTTGATCTGTAGTTTTTGACATCTAATAGTCTAGGCTCTAATGTTGATTTATTTCATGAGTTGATGTTTTAATACGTAGTATAGGCAATTCTGATGTATGCACTAGAGACTAGAGTGTGATTGTTGGAATCATGAAATCATTATTGTACACAGGTTGTACACAACAAACATAGCCTATATGGACTACAGAAGATAAGTACCTGAATAGTGCTTTTTTAAAATGATTCTCTTCTTGAAGAAGTCTTCAATAATAGCGTTGTACGAATTATTCAATTCAAACATTTTTGCTCTCTTTACGTTTCAAATGAGTAAATCAGACATAGACATATATATTGCAAGTACCATGAGATCTTAAACTGAAAGTTGAAACGTGCATCACTGCTATTAGTGGTACATTTTAGGACTGAATTTCAATAACCCATAGATAAGACCTTTGTAAGAATAGACATATACGAACAAGATTTTAGAACCAAATTAATTCCTCTACTTACATACAGGCCTGTCAAATTGTTAAATATTAACGAGATTCATGGCTTTTTGGATATTCTTGGCCTCAAATTGTACAATTTTATTGAACGTCAACAAAATATATCTTTGTATTTAAAAACTACAAATACGATAAAATGGTAGATGACGTGAACGAAGATAAAACGAAATGAGAATTATTGGTTAGAACTTCCAATTTAATAATAATCGGTAATATCGATGAGAAAAATCATATATGGGATTGGAAAAAATTAATTTCTCAAGAAATGTAGGAGACACAAGATAAAGATAGATTCAGTGCTTTATTCTCAGATTATACGTATTCAAGAAAGGGTTTTTGCGGAAAATGTTGATAGATGATACGGGTTGCTGCAAGTGAAATTTTACTGTTGTAATCAGCTGATTCTAATGAATGTCATTGAAACAATCAACACAGACATCTATTCCAACAGTTGGTAACATTGTTAGGTGTGACGTAGACTCTCGGGTGTGCGTGCGCAGGCGCGTGCGTAAGAAAGAATGGATAGAGATATTTTGTGAGAATCAGATATTATTTTTCTTTTAGTGTTTGTTCATAATATCAGTTATTGAAATATATTGTAATAGTTGAGAGAAATCATATATGGGATTGAGAAAAGTTAATTTCTCAAGAAGTGTAGGAGACACATGATATGGATGGATTCAATACTTTATTCTCAGATTAAACGTAGTTATTCAAGAAAGGGTCTTCGCGGAAAATGTTGATAGATGATACGGGTTGCTGCAAATAAAAATTTACTGTTGTAATCAGCTGATTTTAATGAATGTCATTGGAACAATCAACACAGACATCTATTCCAACAGTTGGTAACATTGTTAGGTGTGACGTTGACGCTCGCGTGCGCGTGCGCAGGCGCGTGCGTAAGAGATATTTTGTAAGAGTCAGATATTATTTTTCTTTTAGTGTTTTTCATAATATCTGTTATTGAAATACATTGTAATTGTGAAGAACATGAGTTTTTTGTTGGATATTAAGGAATCGGATGACGAGTAGTCAGATGATACAACAGCTGTCAACATTTTCATTGCTACATTCATCAATTTCATTATTTTGATCAATTCCTTGATATTGTTTTCTATTGAATAGGCACTTTGAACTAATATTGATTTAATGAATAATGTTGAATTGATTTCAATACAAGTTAAATCACAATTCCAGAGAAAATTGAATATTGTAGCTCCGTACAAGGAGTCAAAACATGTAGCGTGGGCTTGTGAGTAGTACCTGAATGAATAAGAAACATGTTTTTGGAAAGCAAAAGTATAGCAGAGTGCATGAGCTCCAAAATTATTACTATAGGAACGTGGAACATGCATGTTTCTCCGAATGTACCATTGGAGCTAAGTGATTAAGATTCAAAGCAGTGATTTAGAAGGGAATCTATGAGGATCAATGTTACTACGGAGAAAATAGTCGGTCTTTCAATCTCGCAATTGATCTCAGAAATCAGATACGCTAATTCATGGAAGGAATCAACTGAATGATTCTCCTGAGAGAAATATTTAGGATAATGGGTGTAAGTGATGAAAACACAAAATTTCAACTGAAATTCTATTTCACTTTTCCACTCGATATTCTCGGTTCCACCTGGAGTAACCATCGTTTTGTATATTCGATGTACATGCATCATTTCAGTCAGCATTATCAACCATATCTATTCAAAATAATAGTGAGAGTTGCAAGGAGACAGAAAGATTGTGATTACATACAAATTGACGAGCGAAGCAAATTGTAAGGATGTAAGTATGTCGTCAAAATAAAACAGAAGGATCACATGAGTGGTAATAACTAATACTCTAATTTGTATTCGAAAACAGTAAAGCAATGACTGAGAATATGCGAAACATGGCACAGACATGTTATCTCGCTGTTTAGACTTTGTAATTCGTAGAAAAGCTGGAATCAATTTATCCGATTGATGAATACATGGAATAATATTGAGAATTGTCAATAAAAAGCAGTGAAATCACGAGTAGGGAAAAATGCACCAATATAATACGGAGCACGAAGGTTTTGTGGGCTAAAAATGTACTTGGAATTTATCTTATAGAGACAGAATATTGGCCGGAGGCGGTTCACATATCGAGCTGCGAAGCCTAGGGCTTAGGCCTGCGTAGCAGGCCAAGCGCTAGTATTTCACTATTTATATACAATGTTTACTTCTCGCTTCGATATTCACTGTTCTAGTTCCATTACACTCGTACTGACACATACGTCTTTTGCTTGCCCTTATATAGAGAAATATCAATTTCTCGAGAGTTCTACTTCTGGAATTTTTCTAGAGGCTTCCATCAGGAGGGCTGATGTGATGCGACGCGGCGCGACGTAGCAAGGACGAAAGGCCACCTCTACGAGCTTTCCCATTCTCGCACGTTACACTGCCCTCTTCTTTAGAGGGCTTCGTCCCAAAACACACCTTCATGTCCATGTCGGAATCGACACTCGCCGCCCTTGGTGCAACCAGTGGTTTGGTAGAAGTAGCAGTCAACAGTTTTGGGTCCGATCGGGCCTGCTGGGTGGAAACAGAAAACCAATACTAGAATTCCACTATTCTGGAATATAACCTGTATCATATTTCGAACGATCTTCCAATCTAATCCATCCAGACCGCAGCCCGACTATGGTACTGCCAGTTTCAGGATGTCGTTCTGCATTAGATGGCCTTGCATGTCTTGCAGCGTTTTCCACATGGAACGGTAGGTTGGTTTGTGATGAAATTTATCTTTCGTTACCGGGTGGTGAATATAGCGTTCTTTGATTGTCGTATTGTCCCTCAGACAGATGGTCTTCTCTACTGTAGGCTTCTGGTGTTCTGGCCTGCCAAACTTCTTCTTGAAAACTGCTGCTACCCCTCGGGACATCCTCAAATCTTCTGATACACAATGGGCCAAGGAGTAGTCGGCCGGAACTCTGAATAGATTCCTGCTGCACTTCAGTAGTTATTCCGAATCGAGCCCGACGTCCACTTGAAAAAGTCTTCATGAATTTCTCGAATGAATCTTCCTGCGCATGGATCTTACGAGCACGTGCATCATTGGGCTCTTCATTGTTGTCTCCCGCAAATGGTGCTAGCCGATTGAAGTGCACCACTCTTGATTTGCTCTTGGGGTTGCGTCTGATTTCATAGATTATGTCGTTAATCCTTCTGATGACTTCGCAAGGCCCCTCCCAAGATGTCTGTGATTTTGGAGACAGGTCACGTCCCCGCCCTGGATTATAAAGCCACACAGAGTCTCCTGGTTGAAAACCCCTGTCTTGTGCCTTGACGTCATAGGTCTCCTTCATCCGATATGACATTCAGGATGTTTATTCGGACTCGGGAGTGGACATCGTCCATCTGATGCCTTAAATTAATGACATAATCTTCGCCAGCCAGGTCTTCTTCAGGTTTGCAGCTGAACTTCAGGTCGCATGGTAGCCGAAGTTCCCGTCCAAAAATAATTCTTGCTGGAGTCTGTCCGGTTATTTCGTGCACGGATGAGCGGTAGGCCAAAAGGAACAGATGGAGATATTTGTCCCAGTCTCTCTGGTGACTAGAGACATCTTTCCACCATTCCATCAGACTGCGGATGTAATGCAGTAGTTCTGGTTTTACGAATATTCAATACTTCGCATATCCCTTGGCAAAGTGTGGACTCAAAGTTTCTTCCCTGGTCAGAACGGAGTTCCAACGGTACGCCAAAACGACAGATCCAGTTCTCTACTAGGACGTCTGCAATAGTAGCGGCCTCTTGATTAGGAAGGACATACGCTTCCACCCATTTACTAAAATAGTCCATGACGACAACAATGTATTTATTTCCGACGTCTGATTCGGAAAATGGCCCTGCTACGTCGATGGCTATCCTCTAGAATGGACTACCGACATTATACTGTCGCATCGGAGCTCTTGGTCGTTTTTGCGGTTTGTTGCTTGAAGCGCACGTAGTGCATTTCCGGCACCATTCCTTGACGTCTTCTTTGCAGTTTAGCCAATAGAACCGCTCACGAACTCTCTGCAGAGTCTTCGTTACTCCAAGGTGTCCTCCATTCACTCCATCATGAAGATGTCTCAAGACCTCCGGAACTTGACCTCTAGCAACGATCAGCTGTTCTCTACTCTTGGTTTCATCCGAATCTTTCAGGACACGCTTCAAGACGCCTTCATCCAGGATTATGGAATCCCATTGCGCCCAGTATGATGCCACCTGTTGCCATGTCGGTCTTGCTCCTTTCTTCTTTGTGGTTGCCAGGCATTGTCAATGACACTTGTCCGGAATGCTTTTGCTTCCGCCTTAGAACAATGCTGACAATCTACGGGACATGGTCGTCTTGATAAGGCATCAGCATTCTTATGCGCTATACCGGCTCGATGTTCTATGTCGAAGTCGTATTCTTGAAGTCTTTCGATTCATCGAGCAACCTGACCTTCAGGATTCTTGAACTTTGATAACCATCTCAGAGCAGCGTAATCAGTTCTTAACAGAAATTTTCTGCCATATAAATATCTGTAGAAATGTTCGATGGATTTGACTACTGCTAGTAATTCCCATCTTATGACGCAGTAATTTCTTTCTGGCTTCGATAGAACCTTACTGAAGTATCCAATGACTCTTTCTCGACCATCCTGCAATTGGGACAAGGCTCCCCCAATTCCGACGTCGCTATAAAACGTCCCTCCGTCTTTGGATAACTCATGATCGGTGCTTGAACTAGGAATTGCTCCAATTGCTCGAAGACGACTTGGCAGTCTTCATCCCAGCTATATCTACGATTTTCTTTCGTCAGTCTGGTCAATGGTTTTGCGATATTGGCGAATCCACAAACAAATCTTCTGTAATAAGTGCAAAGCCCGAGAAAACTACGCAGCTGATGTTTATCCGCAGGTACTATCCATTCTTGAATTGTCTTAATCTTCTCTGTATCAACTGCTACACCTTGTTCGGAGTCCACATGCCCCAAATAGTTCACCCGTTTTTGGAATAAGTGGCATTTCTTTGAACTAAGTTTCAAACCAGCTTCCTTTAAATGTTGAAATACCTGCTCCAGGTTCTTCAAATGATTTTACCATCATAATTATGTCATCCAGGTACACCAAGCAAGTTTTCCATGATAATCCTTTGAGTACGGTCTCCATAAGTTGCTCGAAATTAGCAGGAACATTGCATATGCGAATGGCATGACCGTAAATTGCCACAATCCACTGCCGATAGTAAATGCAGTCTTCTCTTGGTCTTTATCGTCCATCACTACTTGCCAATACCCACTCTTGAGAACTAGGGTCGAGAAGATCTTTGACCCTGCCAGAATATCCAAGGTGTCATCAATCCTGGGTAGAGGATAACTGTCCTTCTTAGTAACGTTATTCAATTGGCTATAGTCGACACAAAATCGTGTGGACCCATCTTGCTTCTTTACAAGTACCACCGGAGAGGCCCATGGACTGTTTGAGGGTTCAATAATACCGTCCTGCTCCATATCTTGGATGATGGCTTCAGCGTCTTCTCTCTTTGCAATCGGGAGACGTCGTGGTGCTTGTCGAATTGGTCGTGCATCGCCGGTGTCAATTTTGTGATGGACAATTTTCGTTCTTCCTTTTCGCCCCTCACTGGTTTCAAACACCACTTGGAATCGGCATATCAGATCTTCTGCTTGTGCGCGTTGCCGATTGTTGAGTTGTTGTCCTTTAGATAGTAGTAAACTGAATGGTTCTCTCGACAGTTTGTCGCAGTTGGGTTTTATCTCTATGTCTTGTACGGTGGTTTTTATTATGGACACTCTTGCGAGGCGTCCTAAAATAGTACCGGCTTTCAGTTTTACTGCATAATAATTAACGTTCATTATTCTTACCGGTACTATTTTCCTGAACTTATGAGGACCTTAGCAACCAAAATCCTCTGCTGAACATTATCGTTTGGTTCCAGCATTGCGATGCTCCCTTCCCGAATCTCACCACCTACTGTAGCTGGTACAATTTCTTCGCATCGCTCAGCATTAAGCAAGCTGAAGAATCTTCTTGATAATGTAGGACGACCTCTTCATTATTGATTTTAATTACGCCGTTTTTGATATCAAGATCGAATCCATATCTTCTCATTATATCCATCCCAAGGATACAGTCTCCTTCTATGTCAGCTACCAAGATACGGTGTTCAATTTTTGTTCCTCCAATCATGATGACGACGTCAATTTCTCCATGTGTGTTAGCTGAGTCACCTGTAGCTGTTTGAAGTCGCCATTCGGTCCTCATGCACGATTTGTTCCGACGCAGTAAATCGGGTCTTACTACGGTCTTCGTTGCGCCTGTGTCCAACAAAATACTACATGGCTTGTCGTCCATGTATCCATCCACAAATAAGCTGTCAAACTGATGATGTAGCGAAGCGATGATTGCAATATTCTGTGGGCAGGTTTAGATTGGATCGATATTTGACCCGGCACATTGATCCGATTTAGTTTTCCTGCTTGGAGTTATTTTTGGGCCACGTCTTCAAGGGTTTCTCGCATCGACTTTTTGGATCACCTAGTTCTTCACAGTTCCAGCACCGAAGTTGTCTTGAATTCTTGAGATCTTTTACTTCTTCTATCATCCGCTGGACCTGGGCTTCTAAGCTTCCCGTGGCATCTGAGTCGCAGGTAATCTCTTGCACTCGAGCATTGCTTCTGGACGCCTGCTTTACCGCTTCGTATTCCAATGCATGAGCCAATGCTTCCACCAGCCTCTTCGGCCGCGCCAAACGCAGGGTTTGTTGCGTTTTATGGTCTCTAATGCCGTCCTCAAATATTCTCACAGCCCAGCTTTCCAAGAAATCATCCGGGCCAGTTGGATATGCAAGTCGAACTAGGCGTGCCACATCAGCTTCGAACTCCTATAGACTCTCGCTGGGATGTTGGTATCGGTTCTTGAGCTGCGTATGATACATTTCCTCCAAGTGTGCATGACCGTATCGCAGCTCCAGTCGCTTGACTAATTTTTCATCATTGTTGTCTTTTTCCGATGGAATAGTCTGTAAAATATTTACCGCATCTCCTCGGGGAGCAACTGTAAGCGCTGAAACCTTCTCAGTATCATTTCAGCCATAAGCTTTAGCAACGGCTTCAAATTGTCTATGGTAATTAATCCAGAATGTTTGACCATCAAAGGTTGGAGGTTTGACATGCATTTTTGTAGTTGAGTCAAGATTTGGTAGGGATAATTCAATTATCTCAGCTTTTGAAGGTTTTTCCGGAGATGAAACACCAAATTAGAATTTTTCTTCAAAAATCTTAATTTTTTCATCCAATTTCGAATCAAATTTTGCATCCAATTCTTCTTTTAACATTTTACAATTATCTTCAAATACTTCCTCCCATACCTTTAAATGTTCTCTAAATTTTTCCAGTTGCTGTTCAACTTTCTTTGTATTTTCCTCCATCTTTCCATGCAGTTCTTCTCTCAAGTTTCTAGAATTTTCTTCTAACTTTCCTAATTGATCTTCTTTCAAGCTCGTAGAGTCTTCTTTCAATTTAAATTTCAAATACTTTTTCAAACTTGTAGAATTTTGTTTGAATTTTGATTCTAAATCTTCCTTTAAACTTGTAGAATTTTCTTTTAATTTTGATTCAAAATCTTCTTCTAAACTTGTACAATTTTCTTTTAATTTTGATTCTAAATTTGTACAATGTTCTTTCAAATTTATTGTCAAATCGGTTAAAGAAAGTTGAACCCCAATCAAATATGTATCAGGGTACTCACCGTCTTCAGTCATAGCTTCGCGCAGTCGTTCCATTAAAACTTGTCTGCGGCCACTGGTTCCCAGATCCCGCTCTTCTAATTGATATTTCAATTCTGCAATCTTCAAATCTCTCAACAACTTCTTGGACGCCATTTTCCAATTTTACAAATCAGCAATAAACAAAATACTGAATTGTTTATAACAATCCAATTTCGTCAAGCAATGTTTATTGCTCGACGAAATATAGTTTGTGATTAAATAAAAGTCACTATTTAATAATTTGAAATGAAATATAAGTTTTATTCTTGTTATGTCACTAACAACACTAATTTACTTATTTATCACTTAATACTAACTTAAACAAAGTCGCAGATATTTATATTTCACTATTTATATACACTGTCCACTTCACTGTTCGATATTCACTGTTCGATATTCACTGTTCTAGTTCCATTACACTCGTAATGAAATACACGTCTTTTGCTTGCCCTTATATAGAAAAATATCGATTTCTCGAGAGTTCTACTTCTGGAATTTTGCTAGAGGCTTCCATCGGGAGGGATGATGTGATGCGACGCGGTGCGACGTAACGAGGACGAAAGGCTCCACCCATTCAAGGCCACCCTTACGAGCTGTTCCACTCTCGCATGTATGTGTGTATGTGCGTAACTTGCAAATCCCAGAATTCGTCAAACGTATAATGCTGAAATTTTGTATAAAAGACAGGGATAGGATCTAGGATCTTGATGCGCATTTCGCATTATGGTTGCAATCGTCTGTACTGGAAGTGCACTTTATCTGATACTTTTTTTGAATTTTCCGCATGAATCTTGTTTAGTTGTAGCTTGTAAATTAAAACACTATCAACTTTGTATAATGATCAATTTAATTCAGCTCAGTGGAAATACATTTGGTTTTCTTTATGATTATTTATCAACTGCCAGACCTTAGTTCCCCTGGCAAAATTTATATTTTGTTCACCAAGCTAGGCTAACGATATTGAAACATTAATAACATATTCTAACATATCTCTCTTTTTATTTATTAATTTCAACTTATTATTGATCAAATCTCAACGGGGTTTTTCTCTCTCTTGTGGATTGTCTAATCTTTATCATATTTTTATTTGTCCTATCATTTTGAGTATCATTTTCAAAATTATCTTCAAAATGAACAGAACTTTCAAATCTTTTTTTAATATAATCAATATTTTTTCTATAAAATTTATTACTCTCAGTTTTGACTAAATAAGAACGAGGATATTTCAGTGGCTGAACTATAACAGCTTTCTTCCATAATTTCGTATGGACATTCTGTAACCACACTTTTTCACCAATCTGAAAATTCTGTTCGTTTTTTACAGCATTTCTATCATAATATTTTCTTTGTTGCTCTTGATTCTTTAACATTTCAGCATATACAGCATTCCTGTCTATTGTTGTTGGAATTTAACTATTCTCATTCACTAACATTTTTGATCTTAAAAATTCTACAAGACAAAAGTTGTGATGGTGAAAGCTCTAGTTTCGCAACTGGTAAATTTCTGTAATTCAATAAATACAATTAAAAATCCTGATTTTCCTCATGTGATTTTTTAAGCATAGCTTTTGCGATTTCAACAGCTTTTTCAGCCAGACCATTGTTCTTTGGGTAATTGGGACTAGATGTTATTATTTGAAAATTCCAACTTCTTGCAAAGTCCTGCATTTCGTAGCTATTAAAAAGAACATTATCAGCTATCAAAACTGCAGGTATACCATTACGACTAAACATTTCTTTGAATTTACTTATTACACTAGAACTATTTTTATTGATTAGTTCAATTACCTCTATCCATCTATCTAGAATAATAATAATAATCTAATAGAATGATTAGGCGTAGGATACTGGAATTCAGTATTTGAAATTGCTGTAGCATCCAACTGATCATCTCCTATTTTCGTCCCAATCGACTAAACCGGAAGTGCATTTCATATTACAGACTTTTCGAATTTTTCTCATAATTTTAAAATGATCAGTCGCAGAATATTGGGATTTTGTATTAAGCACTTTTATAGCATCCAGTTGTACACCTTGCATTATGATTGCGATCGGCTAAGCTGGGAGTACAGTTTACTCGAAATATTTTTAAATTTTCCGCATAAATCCAAAACGATTGAACGTAGAATATTAGAATACAGCATTCAAGATGATAGTACTGTCTAGATGCTCATATCTTATTTACATTGAGATCAACTGAGTCGAAAGTGCACTATACTTGTCGATCCTGGAATTTTACGCATAAATTCAGAGCTGTTAGCCGTAGAATCCTGGAAATCAGTATTTAGGGATGTTGTAGCCAGAGCCGGAACTAGGGTATTGGCCGCTCGTGGAGAATCATAAAATTGCGCTCCTATTTTTATGAATATAAGACAAAAAAGATATAATACAAAAAATATATATATATTTTTCAAACCTAGTGGTGATATGATAAAAACCGAATTATAATCAATCAGGTACATTGAATATTACTAACATCATAATATCTTTATATAAATCAAAAATTGATGTCATTATATAAGAAAAATCTGCTTTGGCCAAACACTACCTCCTCGACCATAAATTTCCTGACCAATTTCATCATTGTTTAAAAAATTTAGAGTGTTGCATCAATTAATTGCATATTTCAAAGTGGCAGCTGTCATTGTCAAAATGACATCTGTCATTGTCAAAGTGACAGCTGTCATTGCCAAAGTGACAGCTGTAATTGTCAAAGTGACAGCTGTCATTCTCAAAGGGATAACTGTTAATGTTAAAGTGACAGATGGCAGTTATATTTTAGTCCTACATAAAATAAGTATTCTTGAAAATAGATAGTCCTTTTCTAGATTTTCGGAGTCTTTAGTTCATTAAAACATACAGTTTTGACATTTGACCGCCGAAAGTGTAACGTGGATTCCACTAATTAATATTCATCCTTGATATCTACTAATTCCATCTTCCCGAGAGCTTAATATTTATACCAAACTAGATATCATTTGAATAATTTGTAAAAGAAACAATTGATGATCGTTTAAATATCCTCTTTGACACTTCCACTACAATTACATATCTTCGCAAGAGCTGTAATTTGATACCAAACACGAAAGAGCTAAATTACCTAATTTAAAAGAACAATCGTCGAACGTTCTACTTTCACATTATAATTCTTATTATTATTTTGCTTTAGAAAAACAACGAATTTTATAGAAATTCATGTTTCAATAATAATTTAATATTTAAAAACAAACGAACCGCTTATAATTGCGAAAAATGTTTAGGATAAATGTTGTGCCACATTATTCGAGGATCGATTCTAGTCAATTTATATTCTTTGATAAATACTACAGTTTCTAAAGTGAACGCAAAACATCAAAAAGTTCCATCAATAAAGTCTTGGTACCACTGATTGAAAAATACTCATCTACGAACTTGAACCTAGCTTTTTGATAAGAAATTTGAATATGAAATTTCATTCGAAAATTCGTGCCTGTTCCTAAGTTATCGTGCTTCCACACAGTCGAACCGACAGACAGACCGACTTTTTTTTTAAACTATATCATTTGGGTTTAGTGGAGTCTGAAACCAGAGTTAATTAATTCTGAACAACAGATGGAAAGTTCAAAGTTAAAAATATATTGGCTCGGCATTCCTAACACAATGCACGAGATGCAGAAGCTAGACTATTTGCTGATAGAGCAGTGTATAGTCTAACCATCGAATGAAAGTTGACTCCTAAGTTATTTTATAGATGTGATTTCCTTTCAAAACATTTAGCTATGACTAGAGTTGCGAAAAAACTGACCTTTACAAGTAACCACTGAAATACTAGACTAGGAATTCCCAAAAATACATCAACATGAATGCTCTTAATACCACTGGATTATTGAAGACATTGAAAATGATTCTAGCAACAAAGTTTCAGGAATGTATTAGAACTCATTTGTCTCATTGCCAAAGTATCAGGCAGATAAATAACTTGAGTGACAATTTTTAAAATGTAACAACCATGGGTCTCTGGTGATTTCGATAGAAATGAATCTTCTTTTAAACCATTTCTACAAGACATATGCAACATATTTTGTTAGAATCAAAATAAATAATGAAAAATATTTTCTACCCATCCTTATCTTGTTCTCTGCTATCTTTCAAAGGGCATACACGAACTCGGCACCAAGAACATGAACTCGGCACCAATGCTAATCCGATTAGCGCGGGGCGCACACGAACTCGGCACCATCAATTTTTAAATAAAGTCACGGTCTACCTGTAAGATTTGGTTTTATAAGTCTCTATATTTTATTTTGAAATTAATTCGTATTGAAAATAATACTGCAAATAATATTTAATAAGACTTCGGGAAAAAAATATGTTAAGAAAAAGACTTATTTATATATATGTCCGTACATACCTACATTATTACAAAAACATACAAATATGTAAAGAACACATTAAAACATTAAATTTTGTATGGTATTCTTGACATTGGAATTTCTTGCATCAAATGGAAACAAATTATTTTATCTACGATATGCAGGACTTTTGAGTTGTTGATGTCACACGTGTGAATAGATTCGTTTAAAAGTATGGCTAAATCTGAATCTGGTTTATTATTAATATAAAATCTTATGTGTCCATAAAATCTCACTCAGGCAGAACGATTGAGTCACAAATCCTAATCCATAGCGTAGTGCCGAGTTCGAGTAGGGGATTAAAGATCTAGGTAGTTTGGTGCCGAGATCGAGGCCGCCCCTTTCAAATAACGTAGTCATCCATCTATTTCAAGCAAGTTATGCCAATGTATTTCTGGGAATTCCTAATCCAGTATTTGGGTGGGTACTTGCAAAAACTCTTGGGGCAGTGGCGTGCGGTGACTTTCTGTGATAGATGTGCACAGTCGGTAGTGGAAAAGGGGATAAATACATATTAGATATAAGAATTATTTTCAATTAAACCCTTGAACTCCCTAAATATTCTTATCTATTTCATTCACAACAAAGAGTGAGCATGACCACCAATTTAGCTTCTGTTACTGGCAACACCCAGAAATCCAAATCCAATTTTTTTTTTTATATATTTCGATTTGAAAATGTCGCACGGACTGACTGCTGGCCTTTAATTTCAATATTTTGAGTCAGTCCAATTTCTGGCGTTCGTCTTGTTTTCACAAAAAGGATTTTTCAGTAAATCATAGATAATAGATTTATTATCAGTTGCCATTCCACGAATGATAGAGTTTTAGGAGGATAAATAATTCAAAAAACGTAGAATATGAGTGTTTACTCAATATTGGTGTCAGAGGCGGCTCTAGCCTACTTACCGCCGGGGTGCAAAGATATATAAATTGCGCCCTCGCCCCAGTCTTCCTCTCTTCATCGTACTTTTCTTCTTTATAGATTTCAATCCCGATCCACAATCCACAATTTGAATCCCAGTTCAAAATTTCAATCTTAATCCATAATACACAATTTGAATCTCAATCCACAATTTTAATCACAATCAACAATTTCAATCCCAATCCAAAGTCCAAAATCCACAATCCACAATCCTAATCCCAATCCAAAATTTCTCAACCCCAATCCCAATCAAAAATCCACAATCCCAATCCCAATTCCAATCCAAAATCCAGAAGCCCAATTCCAATCCAAAATCCACAACCCTATTCCCAATCGAAAATCCACTATCCCAATCCTAATAAAAAATCCAAAATCCCAATCCCAATCCAAAATCCAGAAACTCAATCCCAATCCCAAAATTCACAACCCCAATCTCAATCGAAAATCCACAATTCCAATCCCAATAAAAAATCTACATCCCAATCCCAATCCAAAATCCAAAATCCAGAAACTCAATCCCAATCCAAAATCCACAATCCCAATCCCAATTCCAATCCAAAATCCAGAAACCCAATTCCAAACCAAAATCTACAACCCCAATCGAAAATCCACAATTCTTGATCCAAAATCCACAATTTTAATCCCAATCCAAAATAGAATGGTGAATTATGGATTGTGGATTAGCTCTAATTTTCTCGGGCTTGCAACAGGGGTTTGGATATGGACACTATTAGTAGAACTGCCGGTTGGTCTATCGGGTCAAATGTGTTTGATTGTTTTTACAATCGACCAATATAGCCTTCAGGTGCTATCTTTACTCTGACGATGATCAAAAGATTATAGATAGCTGTATTGAAGTACAATAAATGTTATCTAATACTCTAAATTTCTACATGTAATCATCGAGAACGAGACGTATAATATAATTGAACGATCAAGCGTACCCGCCGGTGGCGGGCGGAACTCGATCGCAATTATACGTAGCGTCTCGTTCGAAGATGATTAGTACCCTCCCATTTGTTTTCAAACTCACTGTGGATAAATCCCATAATCATCTTCTGAGGTAACATTTAAAAAAGAAAAAGCAAAAAAGATCATATGAATTAGTGAATAATAATAATAAATAGATGAAACAAGAATAGTCTCAAGATGCTCATTGATTCATGGTAGATTGGTCAGAGAAGCAATTGAGATACTTAAGGTAGTTAGGAACAGGAGTGGGATCAAGCTGTGGTGGGAACCCTGCTCTATGCTAAATACATAGGATGAAGCATTCATTGCCAACTTCAATAAACAAAATTTCAATGAATAAGGCTAATAGAGCAAGAGCCCACGATGGCCAGACCTTCGTTATTTTATAAAAGCTGAAAGTTTGTCCATGCATGCTCCCTACATAGGTAAGAACGACCATCGACTATAGAGTTTGGGTCGTGGTTACTTCGGCAGTTAACAGGTAGTAAAGGTAAATAAAATAGCACCTTAAATTCGTTAGAGCATAAAGCTCAATTTTTTTATATTTTCTTCGGGATAACTTTAGAAATCTTGTCATCTATTGCCGGACACTTATGACAGTTGCTACCCCCTGCCAGACACCCCTAAACTGTAATAAATCATAATTTTACTTTCGTTGTAGTATGAAAGCTGAATTTTATCTATGTTACTCGGGGACTTATAAAAAGATGTTACCCCAATAGCCGGATAGTTTTAATGGTTTTTACATCTTGCCAGACACATTGAAAATCCGTTGTAGGTGCGAGTGCGAGTGCTTAGTCAATTGTGATTCTTGAAAATATCCAATGAAAAAATAATTTCATTACGTTCACAGCCATCCTATATAAAGTAAAGATTTTTATTTTAATATTAAAATATACAAAAAAATATTATTACAAGAAAAAAAAGTATTTAATCTTTCATATAAATTTCATCATTATCGTCGATATTTTCATTTTCTTCATCATCACTGCTCCAGTCGATGGCCTGATCGTCGCCAATATCGCCTTTTTGTCAGTTTCTGAAAAAAAAAATGAGCAAGTTTATGCAATTATGAATATTTAAAAAATTATTTACAATAATTTGTCATAATAATTACATACCTGATTGAGTTTTGGGCGAATCACTAACATAACTTGGTAGTTGATCTCCTTCAAACCATTTTGAAAAAATAATCTAAAACTTGAAAAATTCCAAACATAACGTTGGCAACTCTGAAGTCATATTAAATAAATTAATTTTATTGTCCTAAATTTTTCGTACATTGTAAACCGTATTCATGATCGTAGAAGACAGTTTATTGACAAAATGACAATTAGTTTGATTAATTGGGTAGGCTTCCAAGTAGTGTTAGTCCAGGGCCCCATAAATTTGCACTTCGCCTCTGCAAATTTGAAAATCTTAGACAATAGACACTCTCACATCCATCAGAAGAGAAAAATTTCAATCTAAACATACTATCAGGTACCGTAGTATATTTCAAATTGATCGCCCTAAGCCTTCAACAGAAACAGTAACCGCCAAACTAATGCGGTTAGTTTGGTTACAGAAAGTAACCAAGAATTTTGACAACTGCGTTCCGTAAACCTAATCGGCTGTCGAAAAAGTAACCGCGATTACCGAGGTTCAATTTCGGAATATACTATAAACGGCAGATGATGCGCAGTAATAGATCGCAGTCGACTAAGCGCCCTATCTCACTCACATTCGCTTGAACAGTTGTTACCTCGCACTCGCACCTACAGCGAACTTTCAATGTGTCTGGCAAGATGTAAAAACCAATAAAACTGTCCGGATATTGGGATAACATCTTTTTATAGGTCTCCGAGTAACATATATAAAATTCAGTTTTTATACTATAACGAAAGTATAGTTATAATTTATTATAGTTTAGGGGTGTCTGGCAGGGGGTAGCAACTGTCATAAGTGTCCGGCAATGGATGACAAGATTTCTAAAGTTATCTCGAAGAAAATATTAAAAAATTGAGCTTTATACTCTAACGAATTTAAGGTGCTATTTTATTTACCTTTACTACCTGTTACCTGCCGAAGTAACCACGACCCAAACTCTATAGTCGCTGGTCGTTCTTACCTATGTAGGGAACATGCATGGGCAAACTTTCAGCTTTTATAAAATAACGAAGATCTGGCCGTCGTGGGCTCTTGGACTATAATGGAAATGTCTGTTTTTGGTTGAAAATTCATGATTCTGAATAATTTGGTTCCTTATTCAATTCTTTCAAAGAGCTCCCATCGGTTGGAATATTTTTTTTTTCATATTTTAAGGTTGTTGAGAAGGAAATCAAAGTATAGGAGAAATTTCTAAAATTTTTACAGTATATTATTTGTTTAATGAAGAATATTCTGGCAAAGTTTGCGCTCAATCTTGCTTTTAATTATCGAGATAGAAAATGTCGAAGTTGCTGTTCAGTGACATTACATAGCGTTAAATGCACGCGACGTGTTTCACATTGATTTATACGTCATTATCTTGACTAGCTGAAATGATAGCATTACAGCAAATCGCCAAAATATCTATGAAAGTCTTATAAACATGTGTACCAAATTTCAAAAGAGTCTTGTTTATAGTTTCAGAGAAAATTGAATTATTACTCAAAAACATTGATTTTGAATTATCAAATGTTTGGCTTTCTATAATCAATAATAACACACATATATAATGACTATGTTTTGGTTGGTGTAGCTCTGTGTATATATTGGATTATAAAGTACACTGAAGACTACTTGACACTGCAGTTGTGAGTCAAACCAATAGTAAAGAGTAGCGCTACGCTGTCTTGTTGAAATTTCGTGTATTTTGTGATTTGGGATGTGTGCGGAGCTTTACCAAGTAGGACATTTTCCTCTGTTTGGGGTGATTTTCCTCAAGCCTTGAGTGAATTCCAGGGAATTTTATTTTTTTTGTTCAGGTTTGTGATATCCACGCTATCACATTCAGTATTATGTATATTTTTAGTATCTAATTACTTGCCTTGTTTTATTTTGTATTATTGTTTTTTGAAGAAGATCCTTGGTCAAAGGATCGAAACGTCAAAGTTTTAAATGAATATATAGAATTTAAAATCAAAAGTCGTTTTTATTCAATTAAATTCTGAAAAATGTATAGATTATAAAATTTGTTATATTTATCCACCATTTCAATTTTTGATTCGTTGAACAAAAAATTATTTGTGATTTAGAAAATAGTCATATCCAGTAAAAATTATATATTTCAAAAGATCATCGGATGATGGATAAAAATGAAGGATAAAGAATTATTGAGTCATCTCTTCACGTTGCAAACGTTTCGATCTTTATTAGACCTTCATCAGTGCCTTAGAGAAAAGTAGAACATAACCAAACATTTTATGATATTGTGCAAAGACATCTTTACATTTCTACAATACAGAAGCAACTCGTTGCTTCTGTATTGTAGAAGTGTAAAGATGTCTTTGCACAATATCATAAAATGTTTGGTTATGTTCTACTTTTCTCTAAGGCACTGATGAAGGTCTAATAAAGATCGAAACGTTTGCAACGTGAAGAGATGACTCAATAATTCTTTATCCTTCATTTTTATCCATCATCCGATGATCTTTTGAAATATATTATTTGTGATGTCTTTTTTACGTGCTTTGTGAGACTGTAATAATTTTTTACTTATTTGTACAAAGTAACACGTAACACAGTATTGTGAAACCGACTAAATTCACCTATCGAGATTTTGATGGAAATATCCGCTTTGAGCATCCCTGGATCCATTTTGACTATTTTTGGCTTGATATCGGTACGTATGTTCGTGCGTGAGTTTGTACGTGCGTGCGTGCGTGCGTAACTCGCAAATCTCAAAACTGGTTGAACGTATAATGTTGAAATTTTGTATTTAAAACTGGTATGGTTCCAATCGTCTGTACCGGAAGTGCACTTTACTTGAAACTTTTTTCGAATTTGTCTGATAAATCCAGAATAATCAACCGCAGGATGTTGAAATGCAGTATTTGAACTTGATGTTGTATTAGACTAGTTATCTGCTATTTTTGTGAGAATCGGCCAGGCCAGAATTGCACTTTACTTGGAACTTTTTTTGAATTTTTTCATAAATATAGAATGATCCGCTATAGCATATTCAAATTTCGTATAAAGAACTTCTATAACATCTTATTGTACATCTTGCATTATGATTGCGCTTAGCTAAGCCGGAAGTGCACTTTAATTAAGACTTTTTTTTTAATTTTCCGCATAAATCCAGAATGATCAGCCGTAGAATACTGGAATTCAGCATTTGAAACTGCTGTGGCATCTCAATGGTCATCTTCTATTTTTGTAACAATCGGCTGAGCCGGAATTGCACTTTATATGACAGATTTTTTGAATTTTCAGCATCAATTCTGAGCAATCAGTCGTAGAGTATTATGATTGCTACCGACTAAGCCGAAAGAGCACTTTATTCAAAACATTTTTTGAATTTCCCGCATAAATTCAAAACAATTGAACGTAGATTGTTAGAATTCAGTATTTAGGACGATTATACCGTCTAGTTGCTGATATCCTATTTTTATTGAGATCCACTGAGCCAGAAGTGCTCTTTACTTGACAGTCTTTTGAAATTTTTCGCATAAATTCGAAACGATCAGGTGTAGAATATTGAAATTTGGTATTTCAGTCTGCTGTAGCATCTGAATGATGGCCTTCTATTTTCATAACAATAGACTAAACCGGAAGTGCACTCCAGAAGAAATTTATTTTTTAATTTTGCGCATAAATTCAGATCTGTTGGTAGTCGTAGAATTTTGGAAATCAGTATTTAGGAATGTTGTATGAGAATGGTCTACTGTTTCAATAGCAATCGACTTGGCTGAAAGCGCATTTTAATTGACAGATTCTTAGAATCTCTTGGGTAAATCCAAAACGATTAACATCGTATTATATATATATATATATATATATATATATATATATATATATATATATATATATATATATATATATATATATATATATATATCCAATGATGTACAAGTGAGTCATGTGATGTTCACGTCAGATTTTTTTTACTTGTATTGACCGAAATTGGGTTTTCACTGCAATATTGGCTTCATGATTCTAGTTTCTTCTCAACATCTACTGAACTATAGCAAAGTATGACCAGGTCGGCGGCGTATGCCAACAATGTAACATTGTTGTAACCATTCTTATTGAGCCAAAGATTTTGAAGTGTGATTATACGTCATTCATAAACAGTGAGAAAAGAATTGGCGACAGGATTTCTTCTTGCAGCGAAGCATTTTCATCAAGTTACAGAATTCTTATTATTTTACCTTTTATGCCGCTATCATAGAGTTTCTGCCATAAGAGATTGTGGTTGATTGTATCGAATACACGGCGAAAATCGACGAAGATTGCAAAAATGCTATGCTTTTTTAACTTCCTTTGAAGATAAGGCAGCGCTGATAGTGTAAATATATGATCCGTGGTATCCCTGCTCTGTCTGTAGCCTGTTTGACATTCATTCAAAATATTATTACATTTGTACCAATATTGCATCCTAAATTACAAGATTTGTGTGAATAATTTGCTGATATTATTCAGTAGCGCTATACCCCGGTAATTTAGAGTGTCCTGTTCCTATTTTTCTCCTTTTTCATATATAATGAACCGTGTTTTTGGAATTTTTTCTTGTGTAAAGTACTGGCTGAAAAAGTTATGCATATAATGTTGCCAATTTGGGGGTGTATTAATATTAAATTCGTTTGACAAATTATCGTAACCAGGAGCTTTGTTTAATTTATATTTTTTAGATAATTAATTTCCTTCATGGTACCTGAAGTATCAAAATAAGGGTGCAAGCAATCAAAGAACTGAATAATTTGACCACAAAAATATTTCTGCAAAAGTGATCCCAATTTTCCAACGAAATATTGTTTTCAGGTTAGTTTTGGGCTTTAGCGATCTTAAGCCCTGTTCAGACGTAGACTCACAGAGGACTCACTTCAGAATTTGAGTCTTAAGAAGAAGAAGTTTTTTGAAGCAACAAAATATTTTTGAGTCTGTCGTTCACACGTGTAGCTTGCTTGTTGCGTCAAAATGTATCTCTTCTTTCACTTTTAGAATAAAGTCCCTTAAAAATTGATATATTCCATTGGTACTTTTGTACTAGATTATTCAAAAAGAATTCATATTGAATTATTGGGAAGATTATTCTATTTATAATATCATGAAAAACTGTTTCTGAATTATTAGAATTTGAATACTAGTAATAAATTCTCAAATAATTCTTAAAAGACTGTAAATATTCTGTTCTTAATTCTTTTATAGTGAATAAAGACTCTCTCTACATATCCTTTATTTTTTAACCCAGTTTTTTTTTTGTATTGTTCTCAAACTCGTTTCCAAATCAGCAATAATTAAAGAAAGAAATGTATTTGCTGCACTTTTCTGCTTTTTGCACATTCCAAATACGAAAAAAAGAATTAAATAATGCAAAAAACAATAAAAGTCAAAAACATAGATTACCATGAAGTTATCAATGAGATGAGGAAACGACAACGCCCACTTTGCAAGACTCAAAATAGCGGCGCCTCTATTTGACAAGCGACTCAAATTCTTTCTCTTCTTCTTAAGACTCAAATTCTGAAGTGAGTCCTCTGTGAGTCCACGTCGTAGCAGGGCTTTATAGTTTTCGAAAATTCAACATTGTCTCTCACGTTATTTATTCTGTTCGTTACTTTTTGATAAAATGCTGATTTATTGTGTTGAATAGCTTCAATATAGTAAAGAAGAAATCACATAAATAAAAATTTCACACAAAAACTGTGAAATATGTGAGGTGCTTGTGCTATGGAACATTCAAAAAATGAATAATTCTAAAAAAGAATTGTTTTCCATAGAAAATTCAAATCTAAGAGTCGGGGCTGAAGCCATCATCATCTTAGATCGGGGATGCAACTGTAGACATATGTTTCGTCCTTATTAGGACTCCTCAGCAGAGCCGGAACTAGGACGTTGCGAAGGTGGCCCCTGCCACGAGCGCAAACTCCTAAAGGGCGCAAAATTCTATGAACCGCATTGAACAAATTATTCAAATCCAAATTTAAGAAATGTTTCATGACGGCATTTGGGTGAGAAAGCTTATACCGTTATGCTACCTTCTACCCATCTCATCCTAAGGTCAAGTATATAATTTTACTTGGGTTTATATTGGTTATTGAAGATGTACACTGCTGTATCAGCAAATAGTCCAACTTCTGTTACGCTTGATTTGTGAAAGAAGAATATATTTTTAACTTATAACTTTTCATCTATTGTTCAAAATTCTGGTATTTCCTGCAAGTAAGTATATTTTCATATTGTGACATAATTTTATTCTCAAAATAGAACATTGCCATTCAACCAGATAACTGTATGCTACCTAAAAAATCGTCAGGTGCTTAATTTCGAAAAATAAAAGATAAAATTGTCCAGCGGGCTGACCAAATGGACCGAAAAGGTTGTAATAGAGGAAGTATTGTAATCGTGATTCTTGACAGTTCGAGATTTTGATGAATTTTCACGTTTCAGACCCTACTGAGCCCAAAAGACATAGTTTTAAAAAAAGTCGATCTGTCTGTCGGTCTGTTTGTGTGGAAGCACGATAACTTGAGAATGCGTGCGAATTTTCAAATGAAATTTTATACTTGAGTTTTTTATTCGAAAGCCAAGTTGAAGTTCGTAGATGAGCTTTTTTCAACCAGTGGCTTTATTGATGGAACTTTTTAGTTTTTTTGCGTTTATTTATTAACGGTAGAATTAATCATAAAATATGAGATGACTTCAAATCATTTGGCACAACATTCACCTGAAACGTTTTTCCAAATTATCAGCGGTTCATTTTTCATTATTAAAATTTGAATTATTATAAAATTCGTTATATTTTTTTAAAACAAAGAAATAATGAGAATCATGATGTAAAATTGGAATGATTATCACTCATATCTGGATATCATATGCGAACGTTCATCAATTTTTTTTTTTTAATTCTCACTCTATCGTGTTTAGTTTCAAATTAGAGCTCTTGCAGAAATAATTCTAGTGAAAGAGTTAGAGAGGATTTTTGAACGATTGTTAATCATTTCTTTAACAAATTTGAATGATATCTAGTTTGGTATCAATTAAAAACTGTCGGAAGGAGTCCCCGTTACCATCTTTAAATTACATTTCCAGCGATCAAATACCAAAAATCCAGAAAAAGACTCTATATTTTCAAAAATATGTACTTATTTTCTATAGGACTAAAATATAACTGCCAACTGTCACTTTGACATTGACAGTTATCACTTTGACAATAACAGCTGTCACCTTGACAATGACAGTTGCCACTTTGAAATATGTAATTAATTGATGCGTCACTTTGAAACAGTGGTGAAACTGGCCAGGAAATTAATGGTCGGGGAAGTACTGTGTGGCCACAGCAGATTTTTTTGTATTATGACGTCGATTTTTGATTACTATAATATATATTAAGATAATGATCTATACATACTTTCAGAATTATGTCATAATAAATAGACTTTTTTGGTTTTAATTCTGTATATTTTATTTTATTTTTGACGTTTCGAATCTCTTACCGAAAGTCTTCATCAAAAAAAAAAAAATATATATAGAAAAAAATTTAAAAAATATTTTTTTTTTTCTGACGAAGACTTTCGGTTAGAGAGTGGAAACGTCAAAAATAAAATAAAATATACAGAATTAAAACCAAAAAAGTCTATTTATTATATATTAAGATGTTGGTAATATTTGATGTACCTAATTGATTATAATTTTGTTTTAACTATGTAACCACTTGGTTTGAAGAATATATTTTTTTTTGTATTATATCGTTTTTATAATAATCTTTTACACAAAAATAGGGGCGCCATTTTATGATTCGCCACAGGCAGCCAATACCCTTGTTTCGGCTCTGCTCCTCAGTACAGTATAGCCAAGCCCAAGATAATCAAGACTTGGATCCCAAGAGTGTATAAACTCATTACGATAAAAGGTGCGCTGCAGCAAAAACTACAAACAACACCATCTACCATCTATCAATATAGTGTTTGTTATCTGTTATATAATTATTCAAACTGTTTTCTTAAGAATTTTTGTGAATCAATTTTTGGTTATTTTTGCATCGCATGGTATATTTTCTCTGCATTCAGTTTGTTTGTATGATTTGTTGTTTGTCCTGATTCTACATTTTTACTGAGCCCATCAACATCAATACTGGTAAAGTAAATTCTATTTGATTGAGATAAATTTATTAAGTATTCATCTACATTAGCAGTTTAAATGTTATTTTGTAGGCACAATTATGCACTTTTAATATATCAGAGTTTTTATTCTTGTCTGAGTTACATAATTTGATTGAGCATATACCATATGGTGAGTTTGATAAAGTATGATGTACCTGAAAGTATGTAATAAATTGACAGCACAGAAGGTTTTCCCAAGCTAAATTTATTATACTATTTCCTGTATTACTAATATATGTGAATTCACCCGGACAGTTTTCTTGAGTACGGCCATTGAAAGTTATAAAGCCCAATTATTCCATACTATCAACTAATTTAGCACCCCTTTTGCTAACCTTCTTGTGTAGTGGTATTCTCGAATTAGGCATGGCTCTCGTTCAATGTATCAGCTCGCCGATATAGGCGTTAAAATCGCCTAAAATAGTTATTTGGTGATTCGAGTACGTATCTGTAATTTATGTTAAAGATGTAGTTAATAGATCTATATGCAGCTTATTTCTAAGTAGGTAAAAAATATGATATAATACTTATTTTTACAGATGAGTTCAACAATAATCCATATGTTTGTTGTTTTCTACTAAAATTACTCCGGAAACAATTTTTTAATACAAATCAACAAACTACCGCTAGCTTTACCCCCACTTTTATTGTTGATGCTACGCTACTGTATATGACTGTGTAGTTTTCAAATAAATTTGGAAGTGTTATATTACTAGCGTAATGTCATGTTTCGCAAAGACAGACTACCTCACCTGTTAATATAATACTAATTGTTCCCATATCTAGATTTGATAAATTGTTTATTCCATTAATGTTCCAAAAATTGATAGTGACATGGTCTGCGTTATTTAAAGATATTCCAGTTATAGCATTGGGTAAATTAAGATTGTTACTTCCTCCTTGTGATGCAGTAGTTGGAACTGGAAACAGAGCTGGGATCAAGTTGTAGTCTGTGGAGACTTGGCTGCCTCGAAAAGAGTATTAGCTGGGGAGCGTTCGGATTTTAAACGTTTCGCTCAGAGCAAGGCGATGTCAAATATAATGACGTCATCAGTGTTTAGCTATGGTGCGGTCCGGAATCACGCTTACAGCTCCAACAGCGCGCTAACAGTCTGTCCGATTCACACAATGAGTGCTCAAATTTTGCTCTGGGTACGTTCCACTTAACGACCGCAACGATTTTGTCGCCCATTTTGCGTTCCACTTGAGGCCGCGGTTGTTGCGATCGAGGTTTCAAATGTCACGGACACGTCACTAGTGACTAGTGACTCCTAAGGACTACAACGCTCGCAATTAGAGCATGGGTCTGTGCCAATGATGTATTATTAAAGTAGACCCAGCGCGTCCTACAGCAGTCCACAGTTTGTTGTGATGTTGGCACTTACAAGGTGAGGGGTTCTGAGAAGCGAAGGGAGTAAACATGCTTGTTATGCGGTTTGCCTGCTTTTATCCATGTTTGAGAAGTGCGCGCCTTTATTCTGTACTGTATGTTTATATTTGTTAAAATAGAATTAATAATATATTAATTGATTCAAAATAAAAAAATCTCACAATCGATGTTTTTTCAAATGAAAATATGTAAGTACGCAACCTGCGATACAACGATGTTTACCCTCCTCACCCTACTGTTTACTCCTGCGTCAAAACAAACGCCGCGTGCTGGGTCTACTGTTAATACGTCATTGGTCTGTGCGGTCGTTTGGGATTTTTCGCACCCTTTTAAAATATAACAGCTTGTATACAAACAAGAAAATGGCGGAAGGACAACAAATGCAGAAGCTGTCTCTCATAAATGCTGAAAATAATAATGTTGTTGAAGTTTTAGTAACTCCAGAAGAAGACTAATTGTGGGGCAACCTTTTACTGCTCTAGTTAAATCTTTCCGTATAATTCCCAACAAAATTTCAAATGTAGCTCTTGACATTCTGCAAATAAAATAAAATTATCAGCTTGAGTTAAATTTTTTGAATCTTACAAGCGAACAACATAATAAATACAATCAAGTTGTCAATTCTCACTGATCTAAAATGGCTTTTAAATTCGCCTCCATTGTAACGGCCAACAACTTCAGGATAGTTTGTGATTCGAGGACAAAATTTTCGCTTTTTTCTTTCATAAAGAGCTGCTTCCCATTCTGCGTCAGAGCTTGAACTTTTCAAAAACTGTCTATTTATTCGACGCCTCATATACGTACCAATGACAGCAGTAGTAGCAGTCATGTTTAGCTTGGCAGATATTTGTCTATTGACATATATTCATAAACCCGTTCCACTTAAGTTTTCGCCCGCGACGATGCCTAGCTAGTGGAACGGAGATTTGGTCGTTGTGAGCGCGGTCGTTGTCGTCGTTAAGGTAGTTCCATCACGAGATGGTTGAATTAAGAAATTGTTTAAATTTGGCATACGTATTGTTTGACATGTGAACAACATTTCTATAAAATTTGAATAAGTTTCACCATCCCGAACCCAAGATATATATAATTGAAGTTGACACAATTAACACGTAGCATATAGACCTTGCAGAGGAAAACAGCACATTATTAATTCTACCGTTAGAACTAAAATTAGGAAGTTTATTAAAAACGAGGAGCAGCTAAAGCAGGATATCACGGATATTGTAAAAAAAAATCAAATTGATTGACCATCTAGTTTGACAGATATAATCTGGGGAAGTACTAAGATTTAGCTGCATACCACATATTTCGCAAGCGAATGAGCGAATGGTGGGGAACGGAACGTTGCCACGATTGGCCACGATCGTCGTTCTAACACGCTCACATAAGAATGCGTCGTCTGTATAGACAACCCTTTCTTTGTGTTGAGGCAAAGCCGGTATAGTTCAATCAAAAAGTTTACTCGCAATGTCAGTTGAAAAGAATTATTTTACGAAAGCAAATGATATCTGTTGTATATCTTACTGGCACCGAGTACGTATATATGGGATTTACAGAGTTATTGATTATAATTTGAACGAATTATCAACCATTTTAAAATGCAGACGATATGTAACATTTGGTTGGGGCTGCCGCAGGGGAACTACCGTGGAACGTACCCTCTGGGTACGTTCCACTTAACGACCGCAACAATTGTGTCGCCTATTTTGCGTTCCACTTAAGGCCGCGGTTGTTGCGATCGAGGTTTCAAACGTCACGGACACGTCACTAGTGACGTCATTCCTAAGGACTACAACGCTCGCAGTTAGAGCATGGGTCTGTGCGGTCGTTTGAGATTTTTTGCGCACTTTTAAAATCTGACAGCTTGTATACAAACAAGAAAATGACGGAAGGACAACAAATTTAGAAACTGTCTCTCATAAATGCTGAAAATGATAATGTTGTTGAAGTTTTAGTAACTCCAGAAGAATACTAATTGTGGGGCAACCTTTCACTGCTCTAGTTAAATCTTTCCGTATAATTTCCAAAAGAATTTCAAATGTAGCCCTTGACATTCTGCAAATAAAATAAAATCATCAGCTTGAGTTAAATTTTTTGAATCTTACAAGCGAACAACATAATAAATACAATCAAGTTGTCAATTCTCACCAGGCCCCCACAACTCTCATTGCCGGTCTACTATAAATGTGTCCGCTGACTGCGTCAAGCATGTGGACGTGAGAGGTGAGAGGAAATGTTTCAAGATGGCGAATATGTAGGGCCTAGTTGCCAATTGAAAAGCGTTTGATTTTAGTGTTTGTGTCGTTGAATACAGTCAGATTATAGTAAATAAATAATAATTCAATAAAGTGATAGCCGTGTGACAAATGAACATTCAATTAAAATGCCTGGAAAATGTTTTGTCCCGAATTGTAATTCTGGATATGAGAGTTGTAAGATAGAATATAGTGTTTTTAGAGCTCCACTTGACATGATAGAGATTTGGGACAAAGCAATTGAATAAAATTATGTATACAAATATGTGAATTAAACTTCTTTGCTCAAAGAATTAAAGCACTCGCGCTGAACGCGCTCGTGATTTTGAAGTTTCTTCTCACAAATAAACAGTGGTTTAATCGTTTAATTCACTTGTATAAATAACTATTAAACTAGGTCCAGTTTCATAAATGAATTTAATTCTCATTCAAATTTACTCACAAAGTAAATTTGTATCAAGTCATTCAAATGAAATCTGAATTTTGACAATGTCAATGAATTAAGTATAAGATAATTTAAAATAACGTGTATTTGTTAAAAATAAATATAAGTGCCCTTGATGCAGAAAAAAACTATTACGTTGTGTAACATTATGTATAATATAGAAATATAATATTTTGAACTGAATCTAATTTTTGTTTAACTTATGTTTTCATGTTTCCTTTATTGAAAGTTCGAACAATTTTCTTGTAATTGAAAACATATCATCTATATGTATTCTTGAAGATTAAACACATTGTTAATGTATTGTTCAAATATTTCTCAATTATTGTTAATCGCATGTGATCTCGGAATTTATCCAACCGAGTTTCTTGCATAGGTAATAATTGAATATTAAATATTACTCAATGCAACACTAATTTAACAAGTATATCAATTTTTAATTAAAGTAAAATATATGCTGTAAACATTACATATACGGTTAACTTCAATATATAAATGATTTCGTGAAATTTTGTAAGTTAAGTGTAATTATACATTAAACACTGTTGTAAAACAGGCCTTACTGATGTAGGCGTCTCTAGCGGCGACAGCGCGAACTATAACCATCTCAGCGGACGCATTTTCGGGGCGAGTTAGGTTACCTACTATGTCTTGTACCGTGATTCTCACCCATCTAAAATGGCTTTTAAACTCGGCTCCATTGTAACGGCCAACAACTTCAGGATAGTTTGTGATTCGAGGACGACATTTTCGCTGTATTCTTTCATAAAGAGCTGCTTCCCATTCTTCATCAGAGCTTGAACTTTCCGAAAACTGTCTAATTATTCGACGCCTCATATACGTACCTAAGACAGCAGTGTTTAGCTCGGCAGATATTTGTCTATTGACATAAGTTCATAAACCCGTTCCACTTAAGTTTTCGCCCGCGACGATACCTAGCTAGTAGAACGGAGATTTGGTCGTTGTGAGCGCGGTCGTTGTAGTCGTTAAGTGGAACGTACCCTCTGTGTAGCGTTGTGACATCATAGATGACGTCATCATTAACATTCACACTGCTCATAGGGTACGTTCCACTCAACGACTACAACGACCGCGCTCACAACGACCAAATCTCCGTTCCACTAGCAAGGCATCGTCGCGGGCGAAAACTTAAGTGGAACGGCTTTATGAACATATGTCAATAGACAAATATCTGCCGAACTAAACATGACTGCTACTACTGCTGTCATTGGTACGTCGAATAAATAGACAGTTTTCGGAAAGTTCAAGCTCTGATGAAGAATGAGAAGCAGCTCTTTATGAAAGAAAAAAGCGAAAATGTCGTCCTCGAATCACAAACTATCCTGAAGTTGTTGGCCGTTACAATGGAGGCGAATTTAAAAGCCATTTCAGATGAGTGAGAATTGACAACTTGATTGTATTTATTATGTTGTTCGCTTGTGATTCAAAAAATCTAACTCAAGCTGATAATTTTATTTTATTTGCAGAATGTCAAGGGCTACATTTGGAATTCTGTTGCAAATTATACGGAAGAATTTAACTAGCGCAGTAAAAGGTTGCCCCACAATTAGTCTTCTTCTGGAGTTACTAAAACTTCAACAACATTATTATTTTCAGCATTTATGAGAGACAGTTTCTGCATTTGTTGTCCTTCCGCCATTTTCTTGTTTGTATACAAGCTGTCAGATTTTAAAAGTGCGCGAAAAATCCCAAACGACCGCACAGACCCATGCTCTAACTGCGAGCGATGTAGTCCTTAGGAGTGATGTCACTAGTGACGTGTCCGTGACGTTTGAAACCTCGATCGCAGCAACCGCGGCCTTAAGTGAAACGCAAAATGGGCGACACGATCGTTGCGGTCGTTAAGTGGAACGTACCCATAGTCAGAAGGATAGGCACTGTAAGCGCTGTGAGAACACGTGGTGAATAAAAGATTATATACAAAATATTTTTCTAAAGTTTATCAAAATGAGTATTATTTATTTCTTACATATTCTGTAAATATTTTTGTATATATATTTTAAGGTTTCTCTTTATTTTATTGTTTTTTCAATTTTCATCAGAAATAAGTGCTTAATTTTGATTCATATAAAAAAATTGTCTAGTTTTAAAAAAACTCAATATCAATTAAAAAATTCTTTGCAAAAATAATAATTTTTCATATAGCCAATTTCATTCGGATATTAAAGATTTTGTGTAACACGTACACCGAAAGTACCCTATTACTGATCTGACTTCTGCTTCGAAAGTTCTCAATTCCAAACCATGGTAACAATTTTCATTAATTCTCTGTTGACTGGGAATTGATGGATATTTTTTCCCGCTAGGTAAAAATGAAATTGTAGATCATGGATCATGGATGCGTTGGATTTTTTTATTCCAGTGATATATGTCAAATTGATATTTGAAAGAAATTTGTATTATTGAATGTGTTCGTTATAGTATGTGCATCTATTGTGAACGGGATAGCACAGAGAATGTAAAAAATATCAATCAATAAAATAAATCATGTAAGTTATGTTTCATTGTATTAGTTTACTGTAATGTGATTGCATTTGCAAAAATCTGTTTGTCAAATCGAGAAGATAGTTCCGTTACAACCAAATTTATTTAAAAACCTTAATAAAGGGGGTACTTCGGTGCACTTGTTACAAAAAGTAGCGTATGCAACACGGACACTGAACGACTGTCATTATTGTCGCGGATAAATTTGGCTGCACGGAGCTACGCCTTGGGCTTTGCCCTCGCCTTCGCCTCGTGCTTCGTCCTCGCCTTTGCCTCGTACTTCGCCCTCGCCTCTGCCTCGGGCTATGCCCTCGTCTTTACCGAATGCAGCCAAATTTATCCTGGACAAAAATGACAGTCGTTCGGTCCTTGTAGCATAATATACTATTTAAAACACACTTTAAGTTGAATACTCTCAAATTGATTATTTATATACACAATACAAAGAGTTGTTTCAGAATTTCAATTGACGTATGCATTATAAATAACTTAATTGTTTCTCATTATCAAATTATCCATGATGCGAAGTCGCTTAGCCCAACCCTCCATTTTTTTATCTGTAATTAATCTTCCTCTTCTATAAACTCTCAAAGTCTCATGACAGCAAAAATGTAAGTGTGCTTACGATCGGTCCAAATCGTGAAGCTCTTGAGCAGTGTCAGCGCGCTAAATTAATTCGGGCCAGCTGTGAGCGGTGTGAACATTGTAAGCAGCAATTGCATGATTCGGACCGCACCCCTAATTTAACCGAACGACTTGAACCAATTTTCTTTCATTTTAATTAATCTTAAATTTTATAATAATGGCGAAGTTGCGTCTTTGCATTTTAAAGACCTCTAAATTTTTGCACTATAGTATTAATTTTTAAAATAATGCTGGAAATGACGACATCAACAAAGAATTATTACTAAAAGTTCGTTTGGATGAACTGAAAAATAGTCTTCAACATCAAGAAAAGCCTTCTCGCTGCAATTTTTCTATAGAAATCACAATTCAATATTCTTCGGCTGAAAAGTTCCGAAATCATTTTCGAATTACAAAAGCGTTTTTTGAAAAACTAAATGAATTGATGATACTGACCCTATGGCGTGAATTTGTAGTTCATAATTTCAATGATCAATTTGTTTTTCTCAGATGAGATGTGATAGTTTTACTGCGCAGGTCAGGAATACTTTATTCATAATTCGCCCATGTAAAAAGCAGGGCAAAATAATTTCTATTGAACGTTCACCCAAATTGATTCCGAACGTTCAAGTCGTTTTATTTAGACAAATTGTCTACTAAAAACGAACGCACTGGGCGAAAAATTGTTATCTAGGCGAGGTTTCCGAACGTACTTTGTTTTTTTCTTGTCAAATGAAGAAGCGAGAACATCGGGTTTCATGACTTTCTTTGTTTGGTCCGTTTTTGTAGGTGTATCACTAGATGAATTTCTTTCCTTTTTGCGAGTTGATCCACAGTTTGTTTTTGAAAATTTTGACTTGTTTACCAGTGTCTTTGTAGGTTTTAATTTCTTCAACTATTTACTTTGTTTTAATTTCTTCCTTTGTTGTTAAATCTTCATTGATAAAAATATTGAGTCCCTTCATCTCAAAGCGATTTGAGTACAGATTATTTCTAATTTCTAGGCTTGTGAAAGGCAAGCGTATGGGAGGCAATCTATTATTTTCTTTTGTGCCCACCTGTAAATAGAGTCAATATCGACACTTGAACAGTTTAATTTTACTTTATTAGATAGCAGGTTCTAAATAGGGCGTTCAAGATTTGTTTCATTAGTCTCTGTTTCTGGAGTTCTATATATTATAATATTCTTGCGTTGAATGATTTTTTTCTAAGCGGTCAATGATCGCACTATGACTTGCAAATTCCGTTGTGAGGTTTTCCACATCTTCTGCATTTTTGGTAATGTTAGCATTTATTGCTGCCAGTTTTTTTTTTAATTTCTAGCAAATCTATGTTCTAGGAATTTTAATTTTGCAGTATTTGGTCAATTCTATCTTCCATGTTCTTGCCGCCCAGAAATGTGGGGTTAAGAGTTTGCGGCATCAGTAAAACCATATACCTATAAATATTTATAGGTATATGAGTAAAACTGATACATCTGTAGCTTTTCTGTACTTAAAATTATAGTTACAATCGTTTTTCATTCCGACATTAGTCTAATACTGTATCACGCACATGAATATATATCATTCTCATAGTAAAAAAATATTTATTGTCTTAAGCACAAGCGTACTGCACCGCGACAATGTTGCCATAAATCGACTTGGTTGGAAAATCTCTTAAGTCCGCAATTGAAACAAAAAACTTCGTGATTTCATTTTTATTTGTTGAATGCCATTTTGCTGAATGTATCATTCTTCCTTAGTACATTTGAAAGTGCAACATAATATTATAAAACAATAGTAAATTATATAACAAGGACCGAACGACTGTCATTTTTGTCCAGGATAAATTTGGCTGCACTCGGTGAAGACGAGAGCAAAGCCCGAGGCAAAGGCGATAGCGAAGTACGAGGCGAAGGCGAGAGTGGAGCACGAGGCGAAGGCGAGAGCGGAGCACGAGACGAAGACGAGGGTAAAGCCCAAGGCGTATTATAGTGCAGCCAAATCTGTCCGTGACCACAATGACAGTCGTTCAGTGTCCGTGTTGCATACGATACTTTTTGTAACAAGTGCACCGAAGTACCCACATAACTGAGCTTTTTAAATAAATTTAGATGTATTGAAACTATCTTACCAGTTTGACGAACAAATTTTTGCAATTGCGATCACATTACAGTAAACTAATTCAATGGAACATAACTTACATGATTTATTTCATTGATTGATATTTTTCACATTTTCTGTACTATGTCGTTCACAATCAATGCACACACTATAACGAACACTTCCCATACTGCATAATACAAACTTCTTTCAGATATCAATTTGACATATACCGATAAAATAAAAGAATTCCAACGGCATTCATGATCCAAAATTTATTTATTTTTACCCAGCGGATAAATATAATAACTCCCTGTCAACTGAGAATTATTGAAAATTGTTATCATGGTTTGGAATAGAGAACTTTCGGAGCAGAATTTAGCTCTGTAATAGAGTACTTTTGGTGCACGTGTTTCAAAATAGTTATCTGTGCACCAAGGCTGTAAAGATTGCGCTTTGGCTGCAATTCAGGTGAGACCAAAAATGAACTGTAGGCCGAAGTGCACACAACATTTTTTAGGTGATCATTACGAAATAATTCAAAACAACAAAATTTTATCTATTTATTTTTAAAACATTGCAATTGTAAATCTTAGTTGCCGTTGAAAATGTTTTATTTTATTGTCTTCTATCCTGTCTTCTATCTAAGTGACATTTGTGAAAAATGCGTATCAATTTTATGAGTTGCACGAACTATTAAGGTTGATGACGGAGGAGTATAATATGTATTTCGGCGAGAACTGTATCTTAAAGAGTTCATAAGCAGACCATATAGGTAAGTATGAAATGTTTATGAAATAGTTTTTGACAGATCAGTCCCAAAAAAGTAGTATTTGACTGATCAGTCCCAAAGAGTAAAATGTTACAGATGTGTACCAAAAAGTGAAACTTCACGGCCGCAAAAGGAGCCATAGAAACACCTATTTTGTTATGATCACCTAAAAAATATATTTTCAACTGGAGGGCAACATTTCACTGAATGACTTTTCTCGTTTGCCCTGCCAACTATTCTGATTTGGACTTTTTGTAAGTAAGCCGACGCATACGAGTCTTAAATTCCTATCTGGTTCTTTCCAAATAACTAAGTACTATTAAAGAAACATGTTCGTCAAAGCAAGTATGACGCACTTGTCGAAGAATTGGAACTTGTTTCTGTGAATCCCAAATACACCATTATAGAACACCAAATAGCAGAGAAGATACAGTTTGTTTGAAGTATTTATTTCAAAAGGCGATATTACATTAATCTCTGTAGAATGAGCGGAGGAATTTGAGAGTAATTATTTCAAAACCGTGATATCTACGAAAGTTCAGCAGCCTGAAGATATTAATCAGCGGCCAGAGATTGAAGACTCTCAATCCCGTCGATCTACCAGAATTCGTATGCTTTGAGCATATCTCGGTATCTCCTGACCCTGTCGTAGACTACGCCTTCGGTCAAAAATAAAATGGAGGGAAAAATGTTATCTTTTATCTTGTTTGCCTTGAAATCTATTTTCTATAAATGTCAAACTGTGAACAAAACGTATATAATAGTTAATTGCATTCAAGCCTATATTCTGAAAAGGTTATGTATTACACGATAGTTCGAAATGATAGCGATGATATCCTCCACATTGTCAATGGAGGAGTACTGGATATAAGCTTTTCCAAGACGTGCCTCAGCATCGAGTCCTACGATAACTTCATTATTTTTACAAAATGATTTCTGGTGCGATAGAAGGTTTCTTAGTTTAGATTGTAATCATCTTGATAATCATTGAGAGCTACTTCGTATCTAGTTTATGAAATATATATTTTGATGTTTGTTATGTAGTTATCTCGCAATTTTTTATCAATAATTAGTTATCAATTTATCATTCAATAATTTATAATTTCAACTAGAGTGGCGTGAATTTGGTTCTATTTATAGCTTTTCAAAAGTTAAGAACTGGTATTTCCGATATTTGATAAGCTTATCCCTTCAAATTCTTTATAGTACTGAGGGGAGTTGAATTCACAATAATGCGATAAGCTAGTCATCTTTTTATTTTTTGAAGGTCGAACTATTCATATCTGCAACAAATTATCACTAAAATTATTATCAAACATGAATAAAAAAATTAATTCGAATAAAGAAGTTCAGTGATAAATTGATTGAATTGGAAATGATGTGTACATATTTATCTTAACAATAAATCAATAATTCAACAGTTTTATCTTCCAATAATACCTACATTGATTAAATTTTTCATTCAGCAATCTCCAACTTTTATAATGAAATATCAATATTGATTCCAGAAAAAATTCAATTCTTAGTCAGTATATAAAGACTTGGAAAACAGTAAATATTGTTCAAAATGTTTCGATTATTGATTGCATCAATTTGTGTGTCAGCCTGCCTGAGTAATATATTTTTAATTTTGCATATTTTATTTTCACTCACAATGTCGCTTACAATATAATATTATGTTTTGAGTTCTGTGATAGCTCTTTGTTTGTGCAATTATTGACCGTTACGTCTTCAATATTTATTTAGTGGTACAGAGTGATCTAGAAGAGAAAAAACAAAATAAGCTTGTAATTGTTTAGGAGATGTGATTGGAATTGATTCTCAAAATACATAAGTCAAGTATAAATGAAGCAATACATTTTTATCCATAATTTGCGTTGAAATTTTTTTCTCTTTGATCGCTCTAAAGTGTCTAAAGTATCAAGTATCAAACAAGGAATATTTGTGTATAATTTTTTTTCATAAATATTGTATAAATTTCATGTTGAAAAAGAATACACCATTGAAAAATTATTACAATAGAATTCTCATCTTTGTTCGAGACTTTACGGACAAATTTTTTGTAGGTAAATTTTTTTGGTACTTTATTGACATTTTGCGACATGTTATCGTTCAATGATATACAGATTATAGAAGTATAGATTTTCTAATCATCGTATACCTTACATGGTAGTGTGCATTTTATTATCGATTAGCACGTCAGCCTTGAGTTCTGACGATAGAAGTTGTTTTTACTTGAATTATTTTACAAGTGCTCAACTAAGAATACAGCTCTCCCAGAAAAAATTTTTTTTCTAGAAATTTATACAGTTTCTATTTCTCTTTTGGATATTCATCGACTTTTTGCTTTCAAAAAATTATATGCATCATTGTTCATTGGTCTGTTCGTATGAGGATATGCTATAGGTTGTAATTATTGAACGATTTTTGTGCCTTTTCAATTTGATTTTCTTTCGATTGACTAATTAACAGAACTCTTTTGATTTTTATGATAGTTTGGCATATGATTCGTTTTCATCAGGGACGGACAGTGAATTTGTGGGGCTCTGGGCTAACACTACTTGAATAATAAAAATATTCGTCAAAAAATCCATACATAGATCCACCCTTGATTCTCATACAAAATGTAGACTTATCGCCTTTCTTCTGCCCAATTGCATTGCTGTTACTATATTTTAATTATACAATAACAATAAGGGAAATGAATGATTCTACAATATAGATTTTGAGACGGCATATATATATATATATATATATATATATATATATATATATATATATATATATATATATATATATATATATATATATATATATATATATATATATATATATATAGTATACAGTGTTCAGGAAGTAGTTTTCAACAAATCAGTCCCAAAAAGTAGAATTTGACAGATATGTATAGAAAAGTGAAAATTTACGGCCACGAATGAGACCATAGAACTACTTTTTTGTTATGATCCCTCTGAAAATAACTCTTTGCAATATTCTAATGGAAAACTCGAGAGATAATTTATTAATCAATATTCAAGTAGATTCTTGATAAAAATTGGCGAAGGAAGCCTACTCTTAAAGATGTTTCTATTCAGGTCACAACTTCTCACGATATTCTGTTGTATTATGTTCAATCAATGGAAGAATTCTTATCGATCATCATGTATTTTATCTGATGAATTTGTTAAAAGTCTCATCGATGGATGGATAAAATAAATCTATTATTTTATTACAAGATACGAGTAAATGTTGTTGCAAAATATCGGTATAGTTATCAAATATTTTTCTACTTCTCTAGATTAGATTTTTCAACTGATTCTCGTGTGGGAACTATCTTGAATGTATAAGTGTAAATTTTCAAAGCGACATTTATATTTGAAGATTCATAGTTCTTGATTTTGTGGAAAATACTTCATATATTTTACATTCTACATTATTTCCAGCGACTGCTGCAGATCTCGACGAGCGAATTGTTGGCGGCAGTCCAGCATCTGCAGGTCAATTTCCTTACCAGATTTCATTAAGAATTGCAAGAACAGGAAGTCACACTTGCGGTGGGAGCATCATCAGCAATAATTTTATTTTGACAGCGGCACATTGCGTCTATGGGTATAAAGCTTTATTTAGAATATTCAATATTACTCCTGAAAATTTACCATGATATGCAACATATTGAATGATAATTGTGAAATGATGACAATAGTAGTGATGTTATTTCACAGCTTGAGGAAAAAAATCTGTTGTAGACATCACGTGAATTACTTGTACATCATTGGATATATACTTTGCATATAATGATACAATAATCAAACAAAAAATTCCATCATTCCACGGCTAATCGTATTGGGTTTATCAAAAAAATTCTAAAAATCTGTCAGGTAAAGTGCGCTACTGATGTCATAGAATCTATGGATGACAGCTCTGAATTTATGCGCAAAATTAGAAAAACAAACTATACAATTAGATGTTATAGGGATTTCCAGCTGAGCGCTTTGCAGTCTGGTGGCAAATTTTAGAAGCTCAATAAGAGATATTCGCTAAACGTCAGTTACATTTGTTTATCTCTTTCAACTGAATTTATTGAAAATTCAGGCTTTATTATTTTAATAATTATGTCAACTACATAAGCTTTCTGTAGCTGGCTGTATTTCTTGAAAAGAGCGAAATTCAAGCTTAAGTTTTTCTCTATTTTCTGAACAGGTGAGTAAGGTTATAGTGAAGAATACATTTTTTGATTCTTTCAAAATTCCTCCACACTGATAACTGGTATTCTTTCCCCATTTGCTGTTTTGAGTAAGATCTGCTGGTCCTGAGCACGTTCTCTTGAAATTTGTCTCATCTTTGCAAAAATCTCTGGATGTACAATGGTGACATTCGCCCCAGTATCCAACAGCATCTTGCATGATACATTTCCCACGAAACCTTCTACAGCTGGACTACTTCCAATTCTAAGTACCTAGAGATCTATGACCTTGGGGCTCTCGATGGGAGAAGATACAGCCAGCTTCTGCCCCCCAAAGCTGGCTAAATTCCGTTTTCCGACGACGTTCTCGTGCCACAATCGACAGTACGCTTGGCATGACAGTCTGCGCAAAGATGGCCCTCCTTGCCACACTGCCAACATCTCATTCTATTTCTCTGTCGAGGTGAGATCGGTATAAATCGAGAAGAAGATCGCTCTTGTTGGCGACTTCCTGTATAAGTCATGGTCCTCTTCACCTCGAGCTCTTTCTCATCGCGCTAAAGCCACCTCACTCTCTTCGCCAGTCTTGACGCCTTCGTGGCTACCTCAATTTCCAGGACCTTAATTAGCGCTTCTCTCACCGTCTTCGGATTCGCTAACCGGACAACTCGCCCAATCTCGTCGTCGCTGATACCGTCCATAAATTGTCTGACTGCTACATATTCCTGTGTTGAACCAGGACAAATTGCAAAAGCTTTCCGAGCCAGGCTCTGCAGTTGTGTTCGGTGTCGTAGTTGTCCATGAAGTAATTCTTTCATGTGCTCCTCCCCAAAGCGCAGCCTCAATTCAGATGTCAGTTTTCCATAATCCAGGCGTTCCTGTTTGGATAGTCCTAAGTGTACCGCTAATGCTGTATCCCGAATCATTCCAGCCACTACAATGGCATTTTATCTCACAATCCAGCCATTATTATCCGAAATCAGCTCAAATTGAGCGAAATATTAATCCCAGGAAGTATTCCCTATATGTGAAAAAAAAGTAGACACTTGGTATGTACAAGCACTTTCTTTGGCAACAAACTATGGTCTATATTCTCACCTCTTCAAATAGAACTACTTCCTAAAAATGGATGCACTTGCTCTTATCATCTCATGTTTTATCATATAGCGCTATCTCCTTTCATAAAAATTTTGCTGAAGTAGCGTTCATTCAAGAGGTGAGAATACGGACCTTTGTTTCTTTCTATTCTACTTTGAAAGCAAGAATCGAATCTTCTGCAGTTTCTGTGTATCTGATAGGGTTGCTCGATCATAATTGTGAGAAATGAGATAGAATGATATTACGATAACCTAACGGGACTTATATTTGAGCCACTTATTAAACAGAAAACTGAGACAATATCGTCACCAAATTTTAATTGGTGGCTGTTGGTTGTGTATCGAATATCTTCAACAAAAACAACATTTTCTCAACACTTGAGAAGATTTCAGAGAAAAAATGATGAAAATTGAATTAATATCTTATATTGCTGGTAAATTCGGAAGGAGAGATCGTGAAAATGATTCACAATAGTTATTTAAGTATTTAGGTCAATAAGTACAGTTTACCGATTGAGAATAATAGTCTGGAAGCCGAATCTTGGCGAGGTTCTCAAATATTATACGAAATCGGTACTGTACTTATTGACCGTGATACTTACAAAATTTTTTGCACGATTGGAACATCCAAAATATGCATCCGAATTTTCTTTTTCAAATTGAATTACTACTGATGTTTGTTTATTCGCTGTCAGTTGTCAAGTTTGACATTTTATTCTAAATTTGTAATTACAAATAGAGATAAATAAAATAATATTTTTTTTGTGAGAGTCCCCAATTTTTTACTTATCGCCTTTGCCCATGAGCGGTAAGTCAACATAACCATAGTAACCACAGTTTGCTGGTAAAATCAACATACCACCTCAAATAGAGGGCCGGTAAACACATGAAAATGTCCAATTGTGCAAAAATAATTTTACCAGTGGTGGAAATAAAATGTTCACAGTCGCGATTCAAACAAGAAAATCATAATTCTAAATTTTCCCATTCAATGTGGAAATAAAGTCGAATAGCCTTCTATAAATATGTACGATGTCGTTTGAAAAAAATTAGCTTCAAGATTTAGACAGGAAGCAGTTTCCGGAAAATTCTGAATAGTATTTCAATCGAGCAGATGACCAAAATTGCAGTTATCAGGGGTAATACCATAAGAGACGATAATTTTCAAAAAATTATTGTCTCGAATGGTATTTAAGGAGAATATTTTTTGACATATTAAGTAAACACAAAAATTAACAATTAACGAATTCTAATTATTTATTTGTAATGTAATAATCATTAGTAATTGTACAATTACTGTATGTGGCAGTTCCAGTACTTCCTTCTTGCGCAACACTGGAAACTGTTTCACTTCTTATATTAGATATTATATTTTCATGGTGACCTTTATCTAATCGAAGATACGGTTTAATTGAACTAGTTTTAGTGTGACCAGTAATTTCAATCAACTGTTCTTCACCAATCTCGGATTTAGCAAACTGAGTTACAACTGTAGCTCGATGAGAATGGTTTGTTATCTTAGCATTTTTAGTGTTTATTTCAATCTTTTCCGCTGGTTCTTCTTTCCATTTTGATATCATGTTTGCACTGATTGGCATATTTTTATACCACGTGCTGGATTTTCAACTAGGATTAACTGTTAAGAACAGTCTGTCAGAAGTAATATTTGGCCCCTTTCTGGAAAGTAGCTTTCTGAACAGTCGTATAGGGCAAAAACTCGGATTTTTTGAATTATTGACTAACCATTTTGTGTCAGCACACCTTTGATCTCCACCTTGCGCTGTCTTAGAAAATACAGGATTGTATAAAATCCTACCTGTGTGCTCACCACCATTACTGTGCTCTTCTTTGAAGTAGTAAAGCTTACAGGTACCAGCTTCACCACCTCTTCATGCCAATTCAGTTGCTACAATGAGATAGAATTTCTTTTGTAGTCCTTCAGGTGTATTTTCATCCCACAAACTGATCATTTTGTTATGTTCTTCAACTGAAAAGGTAGCTGAGCTTACTTTGTGTTTATTTGGATCGTTTTGTAGAATTTTTCGTTTTGAATTCCAAGCATCTCGAGCTGATTTTGATCTAATGTCAGTAAAAGGTTCTTTTATTATATTATATTCATTATAGAATTTTTCTTGTAACAATTTTGCCGTGGTATTCCAAACAGTCTTTATCACTCCTTCTTTATAGTCCGAATCATCTTGTTTTTTCATATTAAAGCTCCAGTCAGCCAAAATTTTATTTAATGTTAATATATACGTAGAACGATTTATGTTATATTCTTTCGCTGCACAAAATTCTACGAATTGCTTCCATATATATTTTTTTGAACAATAGTATTAAGTGATGTCGTATTTTCAATATTGTTTTGAATTTCATTTAACGAAACACACTCAAAACGATTTATTATTACACACTTTTGCCCAGTATTATACAGGACGAAGTAAGTTTATTTCCAAAGTAAATTTATTTTATTTGACAAATTCTAATCGAATTATTACTCTTTATGACAGTAAAAGCATTGCTGTCAAAAAAACGACTGTCATTTAACAGAATAAATTTTATTTACTTTGGAAGTAAATTTATTTGACCTTTATAATACTGGGCATTTGACGTCTATTTTTTCACGTTTCACAAATCCATTTATTTATTGTATTGTACCCAACGCAACAAAATAAAACCTAATCTACATTCTTGTTATCGAAATAAAATCTAATCTACATTCATGTTGGCAGATACAGTTTGATTTTATTGGCCACAATACGTCATAATTATGCAATATTATTGGCTGATACTATACGTCAGAAAATATTCATATATAATATCATAAGTGGTTAAATTTTACCGGAAAAATTTCTAGATTGTTACGAGAGCTTGTTGCTTAGCAATTTATTGAGTGATATTGGCAGAAAAATCACGAGCTGTCAAGCGAGTGATTTTTGATCAATATCACGAAATAAATTGGTAGCAAGCTCTCGTAACAATCTAAAAATTTTGCCAGGTTAAATTTAATCACGAATGGTATTCGGAAGATTATTTTTCCCATTCAAATTCATCAATAGATTCCAGAGATTCGACTCCGAATCTGCTCATTTTCACATTCAATCCGTCTGTCAGTTTGACAGCTGCTGAATCAACGCGGCTGAATGTTCTTTGTTTTGTATATATAACCAACAGACAAAATTTCCAAAAAATTTCCACTTGAAAACCGTGTAGGTTGTACCACGTGACGTCGAATGGTGCAATTCTATTGGTCGAAATTTGGATGGTAAAAATAATCATTGAAATTGATTTCTTGAAATTTGGACAAGAAATCAAAATAATAATTCGAATGCCAACTGACGTTTTGGTTTATTACAAACCATCTTTACTCTGAATATGGTTCTAAATGAACCAAAACGTCAGTTGACATTTGAATTGTTATTTTCGTTTCATTGTCCTGATTCTGACTAATTAAATATTGATTATTAACTACCCGGACACAATTTTGTTTCATTTATTGTAATGATCTATCCAATCATAGAAAAGAGCAATTATTACATCTCATCACGACAATATTGCGTTATTGATAATGCGGGAGCCGCACTACGTCTAATGTCATAAATAAAAGACTCATTTACTAAGAAACACATTATCAATGACATTTATTTGAGACTTTGACGTTTCGATCCTTTGACCAAGGATCTTCTTCAGAAAACAATAGATCATGATTATTTTCCCTACGAATTTATTGATTACAGATATCATATCGGGAGAATACATTTTTAATGAACTTTTGACTATGTAGGAAATCTAGTATTTTACTTCCCCGTCCTATATAATAGGGAAAGTATTGTGATCGTGATTTTTAACAGTTTGAGATTTTTATTGATCTTCACGTTCCAGACCCTAATTAACCCATAAAATATAATTTGAAAAAAAGTCGGTCAGTCTGTCGGTCTATCTGGATGCTCGATAACTTGATTTTCGACTTGAATTTTATATTCAAATTTTTCATCAAAAAGCTAGGTTCCAGTTCGTAGATGAGCTTTTTGCAGCCAGTGGTACCAAAGCTTTATTGATGGAGCTTTTTAGTTCTCTGCGTTAATTTTATAAACGATAGTATTTATCATAAAATATGAAATGACTAGAATCAATTCTCGAATAATTTGGCACAACATCACCTGACATATCTTTTGAAACTATCAACGGTTCATTTGTCTATATTAGAATTTGAGTTATTATAAAAATCGTTATACTATCCTGAAGCAAAGAAATAATGAGAACCATAATGTGAAATTTCAATTATTATCACTCATATTTGAACATCACAAGCAAAAGTTCGTCAATTGTTCTTTTTAAAATAAATAATTCGGCTCTATCGTGTTCGGTATCAAATAAAAGCTCTTGCGGGGATAATTCTACTAGAATTGTCAAAAAGGATATTTGAACAATTGTCAATTACCTCTTTCACATATTATTCAAATTATGTTCAGTTTGGTATCAATTTGAAGCTTACGGGGAGATAAGCTCAGTAGATATCAAAAATGAATAAATAGAATACACATTACTATCTTTAAATTACACTTCTTGAGATCAAATGCCGAAATTGTATGTTCCAATGAATTTAAGATCCCAAAAATCTAGAAGAGGACTCTTCATTTTCAAAAGTACTTATTATATGTGAGGACCCTGGTGAGGACTGAAATATAACTGCCACCTGACATTTTAACAATGACAGCTTTCACATTGACAATGACAGCTGTCACTTTGAAATATGCAATAATTGATGCTACACTAAAAATTTTTATAACAGCCATGAAATTTATGGTTGAGGAAGTACTGTGTGGCCACAGCAGATTTTTTTCTTGAATATTTATGTGTAATTGTCAATATTGAAGTATTAGATTTAAAAATTGAATCTCCCTATGATGTGTCCAAAATTATTCTGCCATTTTCTCCCTGTTCATGAGCACTTACAACTAAACTTTTTTTTTGTAATCACTGAGAATAAAAAAAATTATGTATCAAAACTACCATTAGCTTTCTATCATAGCTTCAAATAGACAGTATAAATAAAAATACACATTGATAGACGTTTTATAATTAACTTTTTCGTACTTTTTTGTATTTTGTATAATAAATAAGTTATTCCATTATTTCTTCTCGATAACACACTAAGCTACACTTTAAATAAAAAGCATCAAGGGCATTCTGTATAAGTGTTACTGTATTATTGAGAAGAAATAGATGGGAAAGATACATTTTAAATAAAAATCTTTGAGAACTTTGAACTTTTTTACAGGAGCTATTTGGATGATTTGTTCGTGGTAGTAGGCTCCAATAGTTTGTCAAGTGGTGGTCAACAGTATGGTTTATCAGCTGGAGTTTATCATGGCAGCTACAACCCTCAAAGTATTGTTCATGATATTGCTTTACTAAAGACTTCAAGTCCAATACAATTCAACTCATACGTACGAGCCATACCTTTACAGAATGGGGAAGTTCCTGTGGGCAGCACACTTGTTCTCAGTGGTTGGGGTCTAACTAGTTATCCTGGAAACATTCCAAATAATTTACAGTATGCAAATTTACGCTCAATCAATATTAATCAATGCGCACAAGCTTTACAGCCTGGCGTTATAACTAACAATCAAATTTGTACTTTCACTCAACGTGGACAAGGAGCCTGTCAAGGAGATTCCGGTGGTCCATTGGTGTATAATGGAGCTCAAGCTGGTGTTGTGAGCTGGGGTCGGCCTTGTGCGCAAGGTGTTCCTGATGTATTCACCAAAGTGTCAGCCTATAATAGTTGGATTCAGAATAATATGCGAAACTTGTAAATATTTACAATTGAAAAATATATTATGTGGCTAATTTGATTTTATTAATGAAGAACAAGTCCGAATATCTTTCTGTTATACGATATGATTTAGAATATACCAAACTCTGACAGCTGTGTGGGAGATAAAAAATATCTCATAAAACAGTTGGATGTAACATTTTGAATGATTAATAAAATATTCGAGTGAATGATTCTCGATGTGAGAAATGATGTTCCTTTCTATCGAATGACAATATACGTACTCCTTGAACTGCGTGAAAGGAATATTTTCTTTTAAATGCAATCATGTAATCACTTCATTGTATAGTTACACCAAAATGTCTCTTTCTAAAACGAAGCTAGAATTCAAGCAAATTATATTTCATTTAGTTTATCGTCAGGTATTTAGTGTTCATGGGAATTAGATGTTGGATTTTTCAGAACGATTGAACTTTTACATATCTATAAGCTATCTCTGTTTCATGAACATAGATCTTTCACTTCCGATTCTATCTCTGAATTAACAATTGAGCTCTAACAAAATATCGTGGCTATTGATTATTTATGATGTATTCGATGAAATATTTCGTACTCTTTCAGCAAACGACCACATAAACCACTTCATTTGGTAGGATGAGTACTCTGGCATACCTATTTGAAGTGTGTAAAAGATAATAAAATTTCTCCATTATCATGTGCAATTTTTTTTTATTCTGTTCTTCTCAATATAATCACACAAGATTTATTGCATGGGCTCAATTTACATTTATTATAAAAAGTAGTACGTTGGATGTTTTGGAGTGAAAGTTCTCATCGTATAAAATGTCTTATCCGTTTTTTAAATTTGAAATGATATGAGACTCATACTTTGCAAGTGAGAATTGAGTCTTTAAAACTATAATATATATATATATATATATATATATATATATATATATATATATATATATATATATATATATATATATATATATATATATATATATATATGATAGGATGTGATGTATCATTGGATATATATATATATATATATATATGTATATATATATAATCAAACACAAAATCTCATCGTTCCATAGTTGATCGTCTTGGATTTACCCAAGAGATTCTAGGAATCTGTCAAGTGAAATGCGCTTTAAGCCAAGTCGGTTGCTATGGAAACAGTAGGCCATTATTCTTATACTACAACATTCCCAAATACTGATTTCCAAAATTCTACGATTATCAACAGATCTGAATTTATGCGCAAAATTTAAAAATAAATTCCTTCTGAAATGCACTTCCGAATCAGTCTATTGTAATGTAAATAGTAGGCAATCATTCAGATGCTACAGCAGACTGAGATACCAAAATTTCAATATTCTACACCTGATCGTTTCGAATTTATGCGAAAAATTCCAAAAGACTGTCAATTAAAGTGCACTTCCGGTTCGATGGATCTCAATAGAAATAGAATATGAGCATCTAGACGGTATAATCGTCCTAAATACTAAATTCTACTAGTCTACGTTCAATCGTTTTGGATTGAAGCGGAAATTTCAAAAAATGTTTCGAATAAAGTGCTCTTCTGGCTTAGTTGATGGCAATCATAATGCAAGGTGTACAACCAGATATTGTTACAAAAGTAGAAAATGACCATTGAGATGCTACAGCAATTTTAAATGCTGAATTCCAGTATCCTACGGCTGATCATTCTGGATTTATGCGGAAAATTAGAAAAAAGTCTCAAGTGAAGTGCACTCCCGGTTCAGCCGATCGCAATCATAATGCAAGATGTACAATAAGATGTTATTTCAATATGCTATGGCAGATCATTCTATATTTATGCAAAAAATTCAAAAATAGTTCCAGGTAAAGTGCACTTCTGGCCTAGCCGATTCTCACAAAAATAACAGATGACCATTCTGATACAACGTCAAGTTCAAATACTGAATTTCAACATTCTACGGTTGATCATTCTGGATTTATTAGAGAAATTTGAAAAAAGTTTCAAGTAAAGTGCACTTCCGGTACAGACTATTGGAACCATAATGCGAGGTGCACAACTAGACCCTATACCAGTCTTAAATACAAAATTTCAACATTATACGTTCAACCAGTTTTGAGATTTGCGAGTTACGCACGAACGCACGCACGTACGAACGCACGCACGTACGAACGCACGCACGCACGAACATACGTACCGACATCAAGCCAAAAATAGTCAAAATGGTTTCAATTAACAATAACTCTTCTCGCTTCTGAGGATAGCTGAGGTGCAGCAAAAACTGTAAAGGCAGATAAGAAGTAAAATTATATTATATGACTGAATACCCGAAGATTTTATCACTCACATTATTCACATATCCAGTCAGCGTCAACCATTTAATCTAATTTAAATATGTATCATCACTGTCACCACCAACATTAACTTAACCTATAGGCTCTTTGCACAAACGTTGGGGAGCGACACTAGCGCTCGGGGTGGTTAATTTTGAAAGTAGCTGCAGGTGAAAATTTGAATGATCATTACGTGGAATAAGTGAATAAAAGATGAAAAGTTTATATTGAAGCTTGAAATAAGTTTGAAAACACAAGTGAATGATGGCTAATGGAGTTATAATAGGAACAGGATTTCAATCCATATAACCTGGTTTTATCCGGAGTACAATATTATAAATAACGGAAAATTAGTGCAAGAATGTAAGCACGTGTTTAATGTTGAAGAAAAACTGTTTTTAGATAAGAGTTGTATTTTCGCGCATGTTGTAGACGTAGTAGACTGGGAGCTAGTGACCGGTGGGGCTCTCCGATTTTATACCGCTTGCCTTTTTGAGGGTTGATAGTTTACCTCTTGATAAGAAAGATAAAAATGTTATTGAGCGATGCACGCTTTCCGGTCATAGTTCAAATTCCAATTAAAGGTCTGGAAAAAAAGTGGTTTTCTCCGTGATATCATATTGTATGCCTTTGTAATGTTGAATAATTGAAATTAATCTAAAGCCAAGTACTGAAAGGCAAGCGATTCGCAACAGCCCAAGTAAATCAAAGGGTTGCGTGAACTTGTGAAAAAAAATATGAAAAATGCCGTGTTTCTAAATTGCATGCCAATGGAAAGAATTGAAGTTTTAGTCATAAAACCCTTGTAAAAAAATTGGCAAGCATTCCTCGTTGGCGCCAGGGTTTGAAATTTGGGGATAATCTTGCATAAATTTTGCACCAATAAGCCGCGATATGAAATTGCATGCCATTTCAACTATAGGTAATTTGTTCGATGAATTGTTATTGAGGAAATTAGAATGCACTCCAGGATGTCCCAAAATGGAGGCATGCATTGAGGAAGCTGCAAAAAATAGAAGTAAAATTTTCGTCATTTTATTTTGCATGCCATTGTGTATTTCGTTCAAAATTATTTTTTTTAGACGACACAAAGAATGGCAAGCATGTTGCTCAGGCTCATCATTGATAAATTCTGGAAAAAGGATTGAGAAAAAGAGCCCGTAAATTAATTCAGTAAAATTAACAGGAATTATTCTGCGAATTTATCTATTTAAATTTTTTGACTTAGATTTCTTCTTTATCTTGTCAGCCGTGAAATCGGCTTTGTGCCTGATAGATGGTGTTGTCTGTAGTTTTTGCTGCAGCGCACCTTTTACCGTAATGAGTTTATACACTCTTGGGATCCAAGTCTTGACATCTTGGGCTTGGCTATACTGAGGAGTCCTAATAAGGACGAAACATATGTCTACAGTTGCATCCCCGATCTAAGATGATGGTGGCTTCAGCCCCGACTCTTAGATTCGAATTTTCTATGGAAAACAATTCTTTTTCAGAATTATTCATTTTTTGAATGTTCCATAGCACAGCACTTCACATATTTCACAGTTTTTGTGTGAAATTTTTATTTATGTGATTTCTTCTTTATTTTTTGACTTATTTCAAACAATGATGGCTTAGGTGAGTCTCTTTCAAAATATTGCAGAGAGCTACAATTTAAATTATCCATAATGCTTTCATAGCAACAATTCCAAAAATATTCAATTGAAATCACTGGAAACATCAAATTTTCCCATAAATATCAGTATTAGCTCTAACTGGGTATAACATTAAATTGCAACCAATAAGGCACTAGAATAATACTATATCAAAAAGTCCAAATAAGGACGAAACACGTATGTACAGTTGACATCCCAACTTCTGAATTTGTGAAACATTAAGGTTTTGAATCTTGCTATTAATAAAATAATAATCACATATATTAACATCGAAAAAAATAATAATTACGTTCTTACTTTTTCCCCGGAATGTGAATAAGTTATGTGGATGGAATATTGTAACAAAATATATTTTTGAAAGTTAAATTGCCTTCATCTGGAACTTAAGAGTGGGTATATCTTTATTATCATGCAAAAATATTATTATCATTATGAAAAAATTAAAAAGATAATTATCAGGAAAAAAATTTATTATCATAGAAAAATCATACTCAGATAGGGGATGTTCCATAATATAAATAAATAGAAATGGGAAGGAATCTGAAATTGGCAATAATTGCTCAAATTTCCATTTCTTCATCATAATTATTGTCAATTTCACGTTCCTCTTCAGTAGTTTCACCACCTGTTTGAGAATAAGTGTCGCTGTCATCATCGTCCGATTTATCCTTATCGTCCTTATTGTCGGGCCTATTCACAATATCATGCTCTTTAATAATTGTAGGAAGAGTAAGGTTTCAATTTATGATTTTCTTTACTAATTTACGATGATCATTTCGACTTTTGAAGTCATCTTCAGGTATCATTTTTATAAAAAATATATAAATCATAAATTGAAACTCAACTCTTCCTACAATTATTAACTTCAAATGTTTCAACTTTTCCCCAATGAAAAAAAATCATGCTCTTTAACTCTATTCATTTTCATACTATTCTTCACTTATTTATGCCAGATGGGAAGCTTACTGGTATAAAAGTATTGTTTATGAACCTAATTGTATTACTTTGAATATATAATCTGCACTATTATGAAAGATTTACCTCCTGCCATGTCTATAATTACAAACTAAGTTGATTCTAGGCCATATTTTCTTGTTTTTTTTTTTATTTGTAAATATTTGTCTTATGTCATATGCATTAAATTTTTTTATTTTAACTTGAAGCATAAGTATTTCTTTAGTGAAATACAAAATAAAATCACGGAAATATTTTTACTTTTTATTGCCACTTTCTCCAAAGTTTTTCAATGATCGGACAGTTACATGCATGCCATTTTCCAAATGAATTTAAAACAGCATTTATTAATGTAATATAAAATGGCAGGCAGAATGAAGTCGGAGAAATTTTGCGGGTTTTTTATGCAACTTCCAATATTATTTAAAATATGAAGGGCTTGAGAAACATGCTTGCCATTTCCCAAATTAATTTAAAACAGCATTTATTGATGTAATACAAAATGGCAGGCAGAATGAAGTCAGAGAAATTTTGCTAGTTTTTTATGCAACTTTCAATATTATTTAAAATATGAAGGGCTTAAGCAACATGCATGCCATTCTAAATTTATAATTATTTCACTTCAAAATAAAGTTTTTGCTCCATTTGAGATAATTTGAAATCACGGCTAATTGGTGCAAAATTACTACAAGATTACCCCCAAATGTCAAACCCTTGCGCCAACGAGGAATGCTTGCCAATTTTTTTACAAGGGTTTTATGACCAAAACTTCAATTCTTTCCATTGGCTGCAATTTGGAAACACGGCATTTTTCATATTTTTTTTCACAAGTTCACGCAACCCTTTGAGCCCCTTGGGCTGTTGCGAATCGCTTGCCTCTCAGTACTTGGCTTTAGATTAATTTTAATTATTCAACATTACAAAGGCATGCAATATGATATCACGGAAAAAACCACTTTTTTTCCAGACCTTTAATTGGAATTTGAGCTATGACCGGAAAGCGTGCATTGCTCAATAACTTTTTTATCTTTCTTATCAAGAGGTAAATTATCAACCCTCAAAAAGGCAAGCAGTATAAAATCGAAGAACCCCCATCTGTCACTAGCTCCCAGTCTATAGAGCAAATATCGATTTATTCTTGTCCGTATCAAGTTTTTATCGAAGTAAGATATGTTATTTTAAAGTAATTAATTATAGATTGCTACATGTCTGTCAAATGAATCAAAACATGTCATATGAAAGTACATTTTTTCACATTGCCTTAGATTAATAATACATACAAACTTGCTAAATCTTGCAATTGTTTGACCTAACTTCTTAGGTACAGCGTTGGACTACTACTCGATAGGTACCAAGCTTAAATCGTATTTGAGTGCAATATATTTTTCCTTTTATACAGCCAACCATTTCATCAATATTATTTTCCGAAATCATGTGATGATGGAGGTACTTGGCAACAGTACTGTCAGTGTCATTTTAATTTATTGTGATATTACAATTTTTAGATTGATTTTTGAATTCAAATAATTGTGAATTGTGAACCTAAACTGTTATTAGTTTAAACTTTTTTGAATCCGCGAACGTTTTATTGTGGAAAAAATACGATCGGATTGACAGGGTGAGATAATATTAAAAAATTTACATTTTTTTGCATTTCTGTTGATGTTTGAAATTGAATAATATGTACCACAGATTGGAGTTCATTTGTATCATTTTGTATGTGACGTGATTTGTGCGAGAATTATGGTGGGCTTCATAATGGTCTCTCCAAATCGGTTCGCATGAATTTTTTAACAGTTATAATGAATGAGGACGAAGATCCTGCTTCTAGAAAGCGTCGCTTGGCTGAAAAAAGACATAAGAGGTGGCGGGCAAATCACCTCATAACAATAGTTTATGGGTTAGTAGTAGAGCGTTGGACTATTGTTCAACTGGTACGAAGTTCGAATCGCATTCGGGAAAAGTTAAAAATTTTATATTTCTTTTCTTTCATACAGATAACTTTTTCATCAACATTTCTTACCTCAAGCATCATAATTTACATTTAAAATATTTTATTTCAGTTATTAGTGCTAAAAAAATCATTCATTTGACTGACAACTCATCACTCTTCAACGGACGTCTAAGGCGCCTTGCATACCACTAGTTTAAAACATATTCCATAATTATTATTATTGACTTCTTTTAATTTTCTCTACTCGTTTATAGCCTGAATCCATTTTTTTCCTATTCCAATTTCATGTTCTCTGTATAGAAATTTGTAGAAAAGCTTATGTTATTTTTGTGTTTCCGTAACTATTTTACAGTTTGGAACGCAACAGTTTGTGTAACTAAAACTCGGTACTTATTTCAATTTACATATTAAATTCACTTATAAATGGCTTTATAATTTTAATTTGATACATATTATTCTAAAATCATGTGCAATGATAACGTTTTGTTTACCTGCTTGTACTGTCAAAATTAACTACTAGTGGCGCTGCAATCTATTCGCGAAGAGCCTACAGGAAAAATGTTGAAAACTGACAAATCTGCATTCTCCAAAAGATAACGATTTCAATAAAATCCTCGATTCCAAACCACACAGACATTGGAATAATGTAGTCACAGCGACTAGTTGAAGATGGAATAATTAAATTTAGGATCTATTCGGTGACTCTGGCCGAGTTTGATAAAAAGTAAACCATCAGTGAGAGGTCAATTCAATTTAATTCCAATATTCACTCAATATCTTGAGCTTGCTCAGAGAGGTACAAGAATATAACATAATAAAATATTGATTCTGAATAAATAATTTAAGTTACTTACAAAATTTGTTTGATAGCTAAAAAACTTTTTGAAAGACTAGAAGAAAATATTTTTCAGTTGCATATCAAGACACTACATTTTTATATACACATTATAAAACCAGTCTTTATTTGATCAAAAAAACACGTGTGCTTCCCAACAGCTGGAGCTCCGGAGGTGTCCAAACAACATCAGGTGTCCGTGAGGAAATCACAAGACGAAACGAAACCGTAACTTGGGAGAAGAGAGAACACCAACTCAAAGGCGCGGCAAATTCAAAAGTTGTTAATCAAATGTGCATAAATACAGCTAAGATTATCTGCATCATTTCTATAATTGATAGTATTTTTTTTTGTTTTTCTAAATGTGATACATCTCAAGAAAAAATCGAGGAATATGACAAAATTTAGTCAATTACAAGAACAGCGGAGAGAAACCGCGCTTAAAACTCAAAGTAAATGGTCAAAAAATTTGGGTTCTGTCACTTTTCCTAAAAGTATAAAAACAATGCTGGCTGTGGGCAACAAATTCAGTATTGCTTCTTCAAAAAAATATATTGGAGTTCAAGAAAAATATTTCAAGAGCTCAAAAATAACTAATGTTTCGACAAATCTTTTCAAAAACCAGCCACGAATAATAGTAATGCTAATACTCTGTCCCAAGAAGCCAGAAGGATTTTGAAAGAAATCAATGATATAATAATTGTGAACTCAGATGAAGGTGATGTGGCAGTAGCTCTCGATTACTCAGAATACAACTTTCTGTGTCTGTCAGCACTAAATAATGAAAAATATTATAAAAAAATTGGCAATGATCCAACAATATCAATTCAAAATCACAGTGATAACATTAAAATCATTTAAAAATCTAAAATATATATCTGTAGAAAAAGCAAAAACTTCAACCTCCTATAACTCGGTAATGGTTGAATTTTATGGGCTATCTGAAATTCACAAGACATAATTAAAAATCAGACCTATTATAGCCACGATAAATGCACAAACAGCTAGTTTATGCATCCTAGTAAAAAGAGTCTTGTCTCTCTAAATTGAAGGTGATGACCGGCATTTTGTTGAAGACAATTTCCACTTTTTAGAATTAATACAAAACTTTCAGCTCCCGGCGAATTTTGAAATTGTCAGTTTGGACGTAGTTAGTTTATTCACTAATATACCTTTGGACTTGACATTATAAAACTAAAATGGGATGATATACAATGTCACACCAGTATTCCCTTGAAAGTTTTTCTATATATGTGACAGAAATAAGTAAGATTGTATTTTGTTAGTTAGTTGGGAATACTGGAGGGGAGGTTATGTTATGTTGACGAATTAATAGTATATTATGCTACAAGGACCGAACGACTGTCATCTTTGTCCAGGATAAATTTGACTGCATTCGGTGAAGACGAGGGCAAAGCCCAAGGCGTAGCTCCGTGCAGCCAAATTTGTCCGTGACAATAATGACAGTCGTTCAGTGTCCGTGTTGCATACGGTACTTTTTGTAACAAGTGCACCGAAGTACTCCCATTAATGAATTTTTTAAATAAATTTGGATGTATTGAAACTATCTTATCGATTTGACAAACAGATTTTTGCGAATGCAATCACATTACAGTAAACTAATACAATGAAACATAACTTACATGACTTATTTTATTGATTGATATTTTTCACATTCTCTGTGCTATCCCGTTCACAATAAATGCACATACTATAACGAACACATTCTATAATACAAATTTCTTTCAAATATCAATTTGACATATATCAAAGAAATAAAAAAAATCCAATGGCATCCTGATCCATGATCTATAATTTCATTTTTACCCAGCGGAAAAAAATATCCATTAATTCCCAGTCAACAGAGAATTAATGAAAATTGTTACGATGATTTGGAATTGAGAACTTTCGAAGCAGAAGTCAGCTCAGTAATAGGGTACTTTCGTGTTACAAAAAGAAAGGTTAATCAATGAATGTCATTATAAATAGTAATTATTCAATAATCATACAATAATATCACAATACCCAAACAACACATGGTGTCAGGTGTGGTTGGGAGGAAACAGAAAAAGAGAATATTTGGAAGATAATAAAAAAATAAACATATGTCACATACAAGTTCTAAGACGAACTAAGGGAGAAATAACAGGTTTGAAATCACAAATACAGATGTTGCAAAGCATGATCACAAATATTCAAGGAATGAACATCCCACCAGTTGCTAGTTTCGTTCCAAGTCAACACATACCAATACCAGAAAAAAATTCGAATGCAGAAAAAGATTGAGAATCTTGGATAAATCATCATGAAAGGTACAAAATAGCAGTCAATTTGAATGAAATAGCAGAAGAAATCATATTAACAATTTATTGCTACATTTGGATTTGGAAGTGAATAAAATAATCGAATTGCTACAGAAGAATCAAGAAGATTACAAAGCATATAAAGTACTTGGACAAACATTTTCAGAAAAAAACAAATATAATTTATGAACGAGCGAAGTTTAATTTGAGGAAACAAAGAAAAAATCAGTCTGTCACTGAATTTATAATTGACGTTATATCTATGGCGGAAACATGCAAGTACGGTAACTTAGAGGATGAATTAATAAGAGATAATTCCACTCCAATATAAAGTTAGCCATAAGTAAAAAACAATTTTATCGTTTTGACAGCGGATAAGAAAAGGTAACTTTTTTCAAGTGATAAAACGTTATTCACCTTTCTCCTAGCAACCAAATCAGAACATTCAGTATATTAATGTCATTTGCATTATTTGTTCATGCTTAAACTGCAAAATAAACAGAATTTGGAATATTTTCGAAGAAAATATAAAAGAAAATATCAAGAAAAGTGTGTCTATAAATACAAAAAACAATAAATCATGTATCTGGAGGAGATTTATCGTATTTTGCGAGAACCAGAATTATGTATTAGGAAGAGGTACGATACGTCCAATTTCAAATATTTTGCTAGATTGGACTTGAAGTATGCGGAGTACTGATGGAGAAAATCTTAAAGAATACTTATAGTGTAATGTGTCAAATGAAACATGAAACGATATATAATAATTGTACTCTCAATAATTGCACATTTAAATAAACTTTTCCATAAATAAAACGTCGTTAAATTATCTCGCCGAATTACACTCTAGCATTTTATTTTTCTTGGGATAAATTTTAGTTTGATAACTCAACCTTGTAACCTTACAGCAATTTGACTCTAAAACTGTTCAAAAAATTAAATGACTCCACCTACGGTGTCGTGATTCTATTAGAACAGTTTTCTTGTCAAATTGCTAGGTAACAAGGTTTCGTGAAAACAGAAATTTATCCAGCAAAATGAAAAGCTCTTGTGTAATTACTGTTGATAAATTAATTGTAGCCATACAACACCACGTTGACTTTGGCTAAAACAATTGATGTAATTGCACAAGCTGAAAACATTAAGAACCAGAATGATGAGTTAAGAAAGCAAGATGTGTATCGGATAGATAAGATTCAAAAAACATCAAAAAAAGTAAATCAAAATAGAAACAAATATCAGAAAGGCAAGTTTTCAAAAAAAATTTATCCAAAATGTGGTAGGTGTAGTTCTAAACCAAGCCACTCATTAAAAAAATGCCCAGCAGCAACTGAAACATGTAAAAAGTGCAAGCTGAGAGGTCATTGCAGAACTAAAAAAGTATCAGAGGTAAAAAATCAGAAGATGAGTAGACGACTGACGAAAGCAAAAAAGAGTGCGCAGAAGTCAAATTTATCAATGAAAATTAATGCAAAACCATGCCAAATACAATTAAAAATAAGTTCAGAGGTGATAAAATTCAAAATCGACACAGGAGCGGATGCAACAGTCCTGTCAGTAAATAGTTACAATAAAATAAAACAAACATATCCTATTCAAAGCACAAAAACAAAGCTTGAAGGACCAGGGAAAAACCAATTAATGATTTTGAGGAAAATCAATGGGCCAATAAAATATGAAGAGACAACGCAGATGATAAAAATGTATGTAATTGGAACAGAAGATAATATATAAGGATGACCAGCTTTGAAGAAATTGGTTTTTATGGGTTGAAAATGAATTGCAGATAAAGGAAATATCTGAAGAAAGATAAATAGTCGAAGAAAAATAAGAATCAGAAAAAAGGTAGGATTCAACCGAATATAAATCAAGAATAACACAGAAATATAGAGAAATATTGAGTGGAATAGAGAAAATGAAAAGTTACAAATACGATTTTAAACTTGGCAAGGTGCCGAGCCATTCGTTGTTGCAACTCCAAGACGAGTTCCAATACCACTTCTAGAAGAAGTTAGAACAGCGATAAACCGAATGATAAAAGAAGGAGTCATAAAAAAAGTAGAAGAATCAACAAAGTGATGTTAGCTATTGGTAATAACAAGAAAAAAAAACAACGGATAAACCAGAATATGCACAGACTTCACGAAGTTAAACTTATTTTTCAAGAAAGTAAGATATCAATTGCCAGCTGTAAAAGAGTCTCTGTCAAAGCTACAAGATAGTAGAATATTTTCAAAATTAGACTGTTCATCTGGATTCTGGCAGATAGAAATAATTGAAAATTCAGAAAAATGACAGCATTCATAAACACATATGGACAATTCTGCTATAAAAGATGTCCATCTGGAATATTGAGTTCTCCATAAATCTTCCAAAGGATTATTTCTCAAATAATTGATTCGTGTGCAATAAAATCTGTGGTAGTACATGCAGATAATATTACGATTTCAGGAAAAGCATAACAAGAGCACGATAGAAACTCAGGAACTGTTCTCGATACATTGTTAAAGCACGGAATAACATTAAACAAAGAAAAGTGCAAATTTAACATAAATAAAATTAAATATCTTTTCAGTCTTGATCCAACCGTCGTCAACTGCTGACGTGTTTGGATCGTATTGTCCAGTTAGTTCCTGGTGGCCAGTGCCGTGCGGATTCCTGGTAGGAATCGACAGCGGCCAGCATGGTAAGCCTCCCGACCCCACTGATCTCACAGATCCAAAGCTCCCAAAATGTTCAAAGTGCCCAAAGTTCCCAAAGAACTCCGAGTTACTCAAATGTTGCGCTAGCGGATTACTTCCCGAAGAAAGAACAAACTTTTATCATCGACATTCTAGACAACACTCAGTTAAAGGATTATTCCCGGGCTCTGGCTAGAGTCATTTCTCCATTGCAAATGAGGTTCATCTAATGAATCGCCAACAATCGCGTGTGTGCCTACGTTGCTACCAAGGAATTGGCGGATGAACTGGTAGACAAGCATGAAGTAATAGAAATCCATGGTCAAACGGCTCCGATAAGACCACTTATTACTAGGAATAAAAGAATAATTCTGTCTAATGTGTGTCCAGTTATTCCACACTATGTGCTATTGGACAAACTTTTCTTCGTGCCGGACTGGGAGCCAGGTTATAACCACATTTTAAGTTTTAGACGGCAAATATATGTGATCCCAGATAAAGTCAGCAAAATTCCTGAATCATTCCAAGTAACATTCGAGGAAACCAAGTACTGAATTTATCTAACTGAAGATACAATGTCATGTTTTCCCTGTAAAAAAGAAGGACACATTGCCAAGCAGTATCCTTTCAATAACAAGGAAGGTAACAGGGATAAAACTCCTGCAAACAATGTAACTGCCCCTAAACAAATGCCACCTCCGCTGCTACCAGCAACCAAGCCAATTTCCTCGACAGTAAGTCCCGACGACGCTGGGCAAGCGACATCAGCACGCAGTGAAATGATACAAAACGCCAATCAAAAAAAAGTAAACAGGCGGAACTCAGATTGAACCAGATTGACTGAGTACAAATCAGTAAGATTATGGAAGAAAAAAAAATTCCCCATTGGTGCCCCCCTAACAGTATTTTATGGATGCCCAGGAACTTGAAGACATGATAAATGAGCTAAACACACTTGTAGAAGGACGGATTATCATAAATCAATTACTCGAATCCGTAAAAAATTTGAATCAACACAATCTTAGAATTATGGATATTCTGCAGTAGAATTCAGATGGTTATTACCAGAAGTAACAATTTTTCCAATTAGAAATCAACAAAATCAACCCAAGCAACATAGAAACAGAACTAGCAATTCTCTCGCTAGTGGTGATGTAGCCATTTTTACTAAATCTACTATCTTCTACAAAGAAATTCCGATAAATTTAAGATATGAAGCCACTGCATTCCAAATAAACTATCTTTCCTCAATAACTACTTGTAATGTATACCTCCTGAACAGCTGTCCTCCAGATCTGAATGATTTAACAAACCTCAGTAATCGGCTACCCAAACCAAGCATAATTATAGAGGATTTCAACAGCCACAACAAAATCGTGAGCTCGAGATCAACTGACCAAAGAGGCAAAATAGTCGAAGACTGATTGAATACTCGTGATGATCTGATGATCCTAAACAATGGCCATCCCACTCACTTTAGCATAAGTAATGGTACATCCAGCGCAATAGACCTCACTATCATATCTACAGGACTACTACTAGACTTTTTATGGAAACCTTTGGACAACACATATGACAGTGACCACCACCCAATTCGGATCAAATACTTGAATGATTAACAGGAAGAACCGTTATCTCATCCTAAATGGATTCTGAACAAGGCCAACTGGAGTCTTTATCAAGAGATCATCGAAGACGGACTCTCCAAACTCCAAGATCCAGCGGCTATCGAAGAGGCAGCTCTAGTTAATAGTACCCTCAAAATTCACATGATTGAAACTTAATGCAGCCATTACAGCTATCCCACGCACACTGGGTAAGAAGAAAGCCACAAAAAATCCCTGGGCTTGATTCTGCACGTCGCGTCGCGAAAAAATTAGTAATCACAAAAAGCTATTCAGAAAGTATGAAAAGTCACAAGGCGAATCTGTCAAAATCCATTTAAAAAAGCTAGAGCAGAAGCAAGGCGATCAATCAAAAGAAAAGCGAAACAAATCTGGCACAACTTCACGTCAACAATCACTCACATCACTCCGACTTTTGTCGTCTGGAAAAAAATGGAACAAATCTCTAAAAAGCCGTTTAGTGACTACGCCACAGTAATAGAGGACAAGCACCATAACAGAGCCACTACGACGACTGATAAGTGCAATATACTAGCCAGAACCTTTGCTGAAAACTCTGCCAGTGTCCATGAGAACAGAAACGCTGACATCAAACAGTCCTCAAAAGTATACCTACCTCCCAAAATGAAGATCCAATCAACCGTCCAATTACCATGGATGAACTGAAGCACACACTTGCAGTCTGCAACAACTCTTTACCTGGTCCCGACGAAATTCCTAGCAGTTTCATAAAAAATCCTCCAGACTTGGGTACGAACTACCTGCTTGGTCTCTTCAATTTCATCTGGCTAAACCAATCCTTCCCGGACCAATGGAGAGAGGCCGTTGTAATTCCTATACCCAATCTAAATAAAGTTGTCTCAAAAGCCTGTAATTATAGACCTATCTTCCTCATTTGCAATCTCTGCAAGATCCTAGAAAAATAATTGGATGCCGGCTGCGATGGAACTTGGAATCTGGTCAACTTAACTCCCCCAATCAAAGTGGATTCAGCGAATACAGATCCACACTGGACCATCTGGGAGGTATTGAAGAAGAAATCTGTACTGCCTTCGCTAATAGTCGAAGATCCCAGACCCGCCAGACCTTACTTATTTTCTGAGAAACTAAATTTATGAATTAGAGTAGTGTTAGTCGGTACTTTGAGCATACGCATATTTAGTAGTTTGTGCCGACGGCCAATTTATAGATACGAGGTGCTATAAGTACGTTAAGACATTACTCACTTTCCCTAAAGTCTAAGTGATAATTTTCATGTATGTTCTAGAGAATATTGTTGAAAATTGATGATCAACACTACCAGACACTTCCCATCGGCAGTAATTTCTGCTAAACGCTCTAAAGCTCGCAAATAAAACGTAATCTTATTTATAGTTTGAGTCATAATTTTTATATGTGATACTCAGGGAGCAATTTCAATACTTCTTGTAAACAGCTGGACCAAGAAAGAGTTGGATGCCCATAGATACTTCTCTTACTATCAAGCCTACAAATAGTGACCTCGCGTTTTTATTCACAGTGATATTCTAATTGCGTCTGGAGGATGTTCAGCCCTACGATTGATCTGGCTGTTAACAAGAAATATTGGAATTGTACTCTGGGTATCATATATAAAAATTAGTACTAAGACTATAAGCAAGATCACGTTATTCTTTGTGAGCTTTAAAGGGTCAATCAGAAATAACCACCGATGGAGAGTGTCTAGCAGTGTTGATTATCAATTTCTGACACTGTGCTCTGAAACATACATCAAAATCAGAGCACAAGACCTTGAGAAAAGTGAATGATGCCTTAACGTACTTCTAGCTCCTCGTATCTGTAAATTGGCCGTCGGCACAAACTAGCAAGTATGCATATGATCAAAGTACATACTAACACTACTCTATTCCACACATTTTGTTTCTTAGAGGATAAGTAGCGTCTGGCGGGCCTGGGATCTTGCTCTATAACCAGCTCCACCTTATATTAATATCCATGGATCTGGAAAAAGCCTACGAAATGGTACCGACCGCAGAGGCTATTCAGGCGTGCATTGAGCTAGGTATAAAAGGAAATATCATGGCCTACATTAGCAGCTTTCTAATCGGCAGGAAACTAACAGTCTCAATCAATGACAATTTATCTGAAATGGTAGAGCTTGAGAATGGTCTTCCGAAAGGCTTAGTTATGAGCGTGATCATATTCACTGTAATAATCATTAACATCTTGTTGAAAGTTGAAAAACCAGTCAAAGCCCGACTGTTTGCCGATGATCTTGCAATTTTCTGCAGCGGGAAAAACGTAGACACCACCCGAAATCTATGCCAAGAGGCGCTAGATGCCGATAACAACTGGGTTAAAGTGAATGGGTTCAAATTCTCTAACAGTAAGACAACCTACACTATATTCTCTAGGAGTAAGAAGAAGATTGGACCAACAGTACTAAAGCTGGACAACAAATCCCTGATCCGTACAAAGACAACAAAAATACTTGGCATGACATTTGACTCCAATCACACATGGAAGAACCACATCGAAGACCTTGTAACCGGATGTAAGAAAAAAATGAATATTATCAAAGTTTTTTCAGCAACCGAGTGGGGAGCCAATCAAGAAAGTCTCATTAGAGTCTACAGAGGATTAATTAGATCCAAAATCGATTACGGGTCGATATTCTACGGCTCTGCAAATGCAGCACTCAGGATCAGCCTAGGAGCTTTCAGAACGACGCCAGTCACCAGCTTCCTCGCTGAAGCGCAGGAAAAACCACTTGTACTAAGAAGAATGGAGCTAAGCATCATATATGCAAATAAAATCCAAGCATCTCCTCTAAAGGAAGTATTGGATGATGCTGACTGTTACGTGAAGTGAAGAAAACGATGTATGGGCATTCAGTCACAAGTTTATTATCTCTATCCTACTCTACAGTTTCGGTCCCACCTGAACCATCTTCAGGAGTGCTACATTTATACAATAGTGTAAGAATGTGGGACAAAAAAAAAACAAAGTGTAATGAATAGTGTACTTACAATAGAATTAGTGTTTGTGTATGTTGTCATCTGTAGTGTTACATAAAATGTTATTCTCTTTTATAAGTCGATGTAATAAAAATGAAAAAAAAAACAAACATGTTTTTATTTAAAAATAAAAGAATAAATAAGTATATATATATAAAGAAGAATTTTAAGATATGAGAACTATGCGTGGCCACAACTGGCTATTATGAAAGCCAGAGGCTGAATACAGGTTACATGAAGTGAGTGCCCGTGTAATGCGGAAAAGCAAAAAACGCACAAGTCACAACAGTCAATTGTTGAAGTCAACCAATGAAAAACCTAAACCTCTAAACCCTATGTTCTACGTTCTATTTCAAAGTACAATGAAAAACATCTATCAAACCTACCCAAGTCTTCCAAAACCACTCAAAATCAGGGTGCAGGGCAATCTGTCTGCTCTTGGAGCTGAACTGATACCAACGTACCCTAGGTCGCCTCATCCCTTACCACTGTGGACAACACAAATAATTCCTATCAACATGGAGTAATTACAGCATCACAGAGATAGCACCAGTAGTCAAGTATATAGACAGCTCTTTTTTGAAGTCAAGAGTAAATATGAGGATCGAACCTTCTATTTTACCGACAGATCAATCATTGATGGACAAACCGGATGTGCAATTGTCACAGAAACGGATGACTGTGAGTCTATTAGACTTCTCAGCCAGTTCTCGATCTTCAATTGCGAGCTCTATGTCATCAATGAAACCTTGGAATTAATTAAACGCAATCCGCTCAACTCGAAAATGGTCATATACTCTGACTTATTCTCTAGTCTAACAGCATCAAAAAATCATTACACTGAAAATCCATTAATTCAAATATCAAATTTGTTTGGATACCCGCACACCAAAGGATAGCAGGCAATGAAAAGGCCCACGCTCTAGCAAAAAAGACGACAATAACTCCGATCCTAGATAAAAAATTCCAGTCCTCCTTGATGAGGCCAAAAGGCACCACTCTGAGATTGTTAAAAAAACACTGAAACGACAGATGAAAAGCTTCCAGAAACCATTTCCAATTGGTCAGACAAGAGATTTATTCGGCTGGATCAAATATTCCATCAAATAGAAGAGACCAATGCAGAATCATCAGACTTAGAACTGGTCACATAAATGCCTCTCACATTCACCGCATAACCTAAGATGATCCACTTAAATGCCCACTATGTAGACAAAGTCTGACTGGGCTCCACATTTTAATAGAATGCAGACACCTAACGCCAACAAGAGAACAGTTCAGCCTCCCGTGATCCATCACCAGTATTCTAGGAACAACGGACAGCTGTCTTCAAATCCTTAAATTCATAAAAAATATTAAAGCAAATAAGTACATATAATGTAACCCTTTGAACTATAGTTGTATTCCTTTCCATAACTTCATAACTATGTATAATGTGGTCGCTCAGAACCTTGCTGTTCAGAAGCGACTTGAAATAAATAAAGAAATAAGATAAAGAAGAAAGAAATATCTCGGATATATAGTCTCAGATAAGGAAATTGGAGTAGATCAAGAATACATTGAAGCTATATTAGATTATGCAGAGCCAAAATATGAGAAAGATGTACGTGCATTTTTGGGATTAGTAACATACCTAACAAGATTTATAAAAGATTATTCCACTAAAACGCAAATATTACGAGAATTGTTACACAAAAATGAACAATTTATCTGGGAAGAACAACAGCAACAATGTTTTGAAAACTTGAAGAGAGCGATAACTGGAGCTTCTATATTAGCTGCATATAATACCCAATACGAAACAAGGGTATGGAATTGAGGGTACGTTAAAACAGTTTCAGCCAGATAAAACATGGAGGCCAGTATGTTTTTGTTCATGATCATTAAGTGAATGTGAAAATTGATACTCATAGATAGAAAAAGAGACTCTGGCGATCGTATTCACAGTTAATCGTCTGAGTAAATTTCTGATTGGAGAACATTTTAAAATAAAAACTGATCATAAACCATTGGTTACAATTTTAGGTAACAAATTAATTTGAGATTTATTTGCAAGACTGCAAAACCTGAGAATGAAATTAAACATATTTGATTACAGAGTCAAGTACATTTCAGGCAAAGAGATGTACGTGGCGGATGCTTTGAGTAGAGCTCTCTTACAAACTGAAGAAAATTATGAAGATATAATACTTGCTTCAAAATTTAGATCAATTTTATATTTAAACATAGTCAAAGATAATATTGCGTATCAGCAAGAAGAAGATCAAGTTCTGAAGAAGGTTAGACAATACACATGGCCCAAAGAAAAAAGGTTGTGTAAATTAGAAGCCCCACCCTATTATAAAGTTCGGAATGAATTATCATTTGTAGATAATGTTTTCCTATATCAAGACTGAATCGTAATACTAGATAGCGATAGGAGAAAACGTTTACAAATAATCCATACAGGTCATATTAGATTAACCAAATGTGAAGAACGCGCAAAACATTTTGTTTGATGGCCATCTATATCCAGAGTAATTAAAGAATTAGTTTCGGAATGTGAAACGTGTCTGAAGAATAAAAAGATTTATGTGAATTTAAAGAGAGAACTTATTTAGTAGTACGAGATTACCACAGTTTATTTTTATAAGTAGAACCTATGCCGAAGTCAGAACACGAGGATGTGATAAGAATATTGAAGTCTATTTTTGCAAGACACGGTATTCCCAAAACATTAAGAAATGATAACAGTAGTCAATTTAATTGAGAGAAATTTCGGGAATTCGCACAGCAATATGGATTTAAATGGAAGTTCAGTAGTCCAAAATACGCTCAATCGAACGGTTTAGCGGAAAGCGCTGTGATAACGGCGGAAAAGATTTTGAAAAAATCTGAAGATATATACCTCGGACTTTTGGCGTATCGAAATACACCACTGGAATGCGAAGAATCTTCCAGTCAATTATTAATGAGGAGAATATTAAGAGAAAACATTCCAGTTCAAAGTTCTAAACTACGACCAAAGATACCAAATTATGTGCGAATAGAAAAATTAAAGGTAAAGAAGCACAGAAAAGATTCTATGACTGAAGATATTTTGTAAAATTAGGAAGAGAACTCCAGAAGAACGAAAGAGTATGAATCATTGATAAATAAAAGGCAGAAAAAGTAAGAAAGCAAGCAAGTGTTCGATCATACCTAGTGCAGACAGATAAATGAGACATTCGAAGAAACAGATATCACTCACAGCCATTACCAAAAAAAAAACAACTGGGTGAAAAAAGCAGAAGAAAGGTAATGGACACTACAAAGGAAAGGGAAAAAGACAAAAGAAGAAGCCGGAATATATGAAAGATTTTGTTACAAATTAGTTAGCACATGGACAGTTATGTAAGGTAGTAATAAAATGTGTATGTTAAATGGAATGTAATAAGTAACAGTTACTTTTTTGTAATGAAGAGGGGATGTGACAGAAATAAGTGAGAATGTATTTTATTAGTTAATTGGGAACACTGGGAGGGAGGTTATGTTATGTTGATGGATGAAAGAAAGGTTAATCAATAAATGTCATTACAAATAGTTGTGTGTTTTATTACTGAATAATCAAAAAATAATATCAGAATACCCAAACAACATAGATATTATTTAATTTATTTCAATAACAACATATCCATTTACAATAGCCAAATTTACAAGTAGATTTTTGGTTGCCCCATGGTGATGGATTGGATCCTGGACCTGATTCTGCCTCAATTGTCTTTTGAAATGCCCTTCATTTACAAATACGTGGACGGTATTATATATGCCGTTCCATCTGATAAAAAAGAGGAAACTTTGAGTATTTTCAACAGCGTAAGCACCAATATCCAATTTACTATTGAATAAGAAATAAAGAACAGTGTTTCTTTTCTTGATACAAGACTAATTAGAACATCTGAACAACAAGTTATCTTGAATTGATATCAGAAGTCGACTAATTCTGGCAGATACATCCACTATTACTCAAACCATACAACGAAAACGAGAATAAATTTGATCCTCGGTTTGAAGAACCGTATCGTAAATATATGTCATTCTAACTTACATCACGCAGCGTTAAAGAGGCTTGAGATAGTTTTGATCCAGAATTCATATCCAATATCACTCATTCTTCGGCTGTTGAATAATAATATAATTACTTATACGGTTCCTCAAGCAATTAATACAAAAACTTCAACAAATGAAGTCATCGTGTCAATTCTAAATATACCGATAATTTATAGGCCATGTAACATATAGCACAAAAGGGTGTCTAGGGCCATTAATTCTCGGAAAGCTGGAAATTGCCTCAAATTCTTCATTTATATGTATTTAAAAGTAGTTTGGCGATGTTTGCATCAATTTTCTGCTTGTGCTGTATGAGGGGTGTCCCAAAAACCTCGAAATTATCGGACTTTTTCCAGTTTTTCGCTAATAACTCCTGAAAAATACATTTATAGGGGAATGTTATTCTCTTATAAATTAGAGAACACAAAATTCTGCGTCGAATGAATATCATTTACTTAAAATTACGAGGAGATATAAGGGAGAAATGCGGGTTTGAAAAATGACAATTTCCTCTCATTATTTAAAAAGGAAAAAGTGTTTTGAATGTGAGATGTATTATATGAAATGGATTATATATTTGGACTTTTTAGTGCATCTTTCAAGGGACAGAATTAGGGCCATCCAGAATTACTTGAGCTGTTTCCAAGATCAACTATTGCTCCTAATGAGTGCCGATATGATGATAGTCAAAAAGAAAATTGCATCTATCGCCCACTCAGTTATTGGTGCTACGCGACCAAAATCTTTTCGATCAGCTCTACATGTTGGCCTAGGGGAGCTCATTCACCAAAAATATGGCTAAAGGGATCTATTGGAAATTGTTTCGGCAACTGGATTTTGTTGCACATATAATGAAGTACGTCATTACGAAGTTTCATGCTTTAAAGTTTAAACAACCTGTTAAACATGTTTTACCATCGAAATCGCTCTCACAGCTTGTCCTTGACAATGCTGACGTAATCATTGACACCTGAGCTAGCATCAATACATTAAACGCAATAGATGGCATCCCATGCACTACACCTGAGCCTTCAAAATTTTAAGGGACCACCATGGAGAGAGTAGAAAAGGTCCTTTGTGCCGGAGCTTTGAGAGAATTTAGTACAATACCAATCGTTGCTTTCCAAAAGGTAGCCAATGTAAGCCTCTGTAAAATTCCCATACTTAATCTTGACGACCAATTTCCCTGTTCCAAAATAAAGCCTTCGGCCACTGATTTTATATTTATATGGGCGTACAGAAAATGACAAGGACGTATGAACATTCCAGGCTGGAATGGATTAATGAAGAAGGTAATTAGGAATCAGGCTTATTCAAAATCAGGCATAATATGCCTAACGTTCATCAATGCTCCGACATCTAACTATAATACATTCAGCACTGCTTCATGCTGCAAATGAATGCAAATCAAGTAATTTGCAACTACCCCGTAACTTTTGATCAACCTCTTTATATAAAGGTACAAGATATTGTATCCGGTCCTGATTCAGAAATCAGTTGAGTAATCGTCAGACTCGGCGGTTTGTATGGGGGCTATCGGGTACATAATGGATGGCAGTGGGCTATAGCAATTATTTGGCAAGGTTGACGCACCTCCAACCAACAAGATGATTGAATGTGTGCTCGCAGAGCTCTGGAGTAGGCATGCACGCCTACTCCAGAGCTCTACGGGCACACATTTATGTTCACCCAGCATTGAGCAATGTTGTCTTGTCCATGTTGGATATAGCAGAGAAAAAACAGTCAGCTTTTTCCTAACATATGAGTGACATAGTGAGTGATAGTGTTTCTGCCAATATTAATGCTCCTGTAGCAAAACATATCCTTGACAAATTTTCAAGCAAACTTGAGGTGTCGATGTTTAGGGGAGTAACAGCTAGGCTACGGGTTCACTTCAAGCTCAGGCGATTAGTACAAAAAAAGAATATAACCAACAGGATGCTAAAGCAATTTCAAATACCGAATTTCAATATCCTACAGCTAACCAGTTTAGATTCATGCAAAAAATTCAGAAAAAGTTTTAGGTAAACTGCACTTCCGGTACGAACGATTGCAACCATAATAATAATAATGATAATTTCAGTTAATAGCTCCTTGGAATGATTGGTCTTCATTATTGGAAAGCTCCACCACTTTAATGAATCAATCATCCTCAGATATCTGTATTATTCTTCTTCACGCCAGTAGACTTAAATGCTGTATTGTAGCTTGGAGTTCTTTGTACGGCAATATTAGTGCTGAAATTAAACGGACACAGACAAAATTTGTTAGATTCCGTGCGGATCAACCAAATCATTTATTCAATTCCATTATTTACAGCCACAGTGATTATTTGATTACATTCAGAATGATAATGTTCAAAAATTAAATCTTTCTCAAATCTATACATCTGGTCTCCTGAATCCTCATTTCATTCTTCCACGTATCTCGCAATCTGATTAATACTGTCAGTATTCCTCTTATAGCTGCTTATTATGAATTGAAGGTACTTATAATAGGAATTTGTTTTATATTCAGTAATTATGATGCGTATTACAAATCAAGATTGGATGTTCATATTTTTATTTTTCTTTAGTGCTTATGTCTAGTCTTCTGAATAAATGTTTTTTTCTTTGTTAAACTTTCACACTTGAAACTGTTTTTATGTATGGTATTCTTTTCCAACCTTCTGTGATTGAGATAGCTCAGTATCCTGTTGAGCAGTTTACGGTGATCACCTTATTTATATTGTTTGCTTCACCGATGGAACGGGGATAGCGCTGTTAAATATCTGCATTCTATGTGACCATCCCTCGAAGAATTGCAGCCAAAAAGAAATCACATATGCTGACATCTCAGACATATACGGTATGAGCAAAATAAGGCGGAATCATAAAAAATTTAAATTTTTAGACGAATATAATCCAGAGGTTTGGGAATTTATCTATGAAATATGATATTTGATACAAACTGCGCAATGAAGAAGTGAACTATCATAGTTTAACATAAAATAGAGACTGCTAATGCCTGTCCTATTCTTCAAATACCACGGAGGCTACCACTGGTCAAGCGAAAAAATGCCGACAACATTATAGCTCACAATATGAGTAAAGGAGGTGGAACTGGACCTTCTAGTAGTACTTGAACTATGTCAGTGGTATTGATCAATACGAAGGATTGGATGGTATAGATTCTGAGTGGACTGTCGACAGCTCAACAACGTGACGAAGAAAGATAGCTACCCATTTCTCTGAATAGATCGCACGCTTTGACTTAAGATCGGATACTGATATTTCCATTTGGCATCTGAAGATAGAGAAAAGACTGTGATTTCTTTTGACTCTGGGTCATGGCAACGAACTGTTATGCCATTCAGTGTGTGATGTACCAGCTATATTGAAACAGTTGAAGGAGATTATATTAGAAGAACATTCTTGAAAGACATGCTTCATATGAGAACTTTCCAGGACCACATAAAAATTTAGAAGAGATATTTCGACGGGTTCGAAGTTCTGATCTTAAGCTAATTCCTAAGAAAAACTGATTGTTCAGGGAGAATGTATGCCAATTGCTGGGAAGGAATTGCCGTGGACTAAGAAAAAATTGAAGCGATAAAAATCTGACGTAGACATCACGTGACTTACCTGTACATCATTGGATATATATAATCAACCACAACATCTCATCATTCCACGGCTAGTCGGTTGCTATGAAAACAGTATGTCATCATTCTTATGCTAGTTTAGTTCGTAGATCAGAAGAAGTTTTTAAAAAAGAACAAAATTACAGATTGGAGTTCATTGACAAGTGTTCTTTACAATCATAACTGCAGCTATGTTGTTTCCACATACAAAGGTCTTATTTATTACATTTTGTTATCAACAGGATATGGTTTCCTATTTCTAGTAAAGTAAACTGGTTACAAGATGTAACTCTTCCAGTCCTAGTCGAGAACTATGGGGGTTTTGGCCACAGAGTTCGGTGACATTTCGATCGTCCTTGTGATCTGTTAAGTTTTCTTTGCTGAACAAAATAATACAAAGTACAACATAAACAATCATTATGATAATGTATATGAAATAACTGTATATATGCTAGTTTTATCATAGTAAATCGGTGTATTTTTCTTTTTCGTCATTTATTATTAAAATTAAATTCTTAGTTTCGTCTGAATTGATAGAATCTAGTTCAATTTTATTATTATTCAGATATGTTTCATTATTTTGATCAATAGTTGCAGGCAAATTTGGTAAATTAATATTAAAATGACTAAATTTTGTGCTTTTAAAATCATGTCTTAAATTTTCACTTCACATTCATTATTTATTTCAATTATATAAGTTCCATTAAAGGGAATATTGTTCGTATTTCTACCACATTTTTGCGTTGCAACAACACTATATGGTGCGATGATAATCTATTGATTCTTCTCTATCTTCTGGATTTTTATATCCAGAATAACAGCTGGGATGGTAATGCAGTTGGTTGTATTTACGTTGAATCTCACAAGGGGCGTCTTGGTAGATCTTGGCAAGATGTATTTCTTAACACAAGTATTCTTCTGATATGATTTCCTTGTTATCGGTGTTCGTAAAAAACCAACTCACTCGCGAACCTCATAGGCGTACTAATTCGAATTATCGAAAGTTATCGTGTAAGTAAAGACAAAGGTGTGGACCATAGTGAAATTCAAATAAAGTGGAAGCGAACAGAATAAAAAGAAAAGTCAACAACAGTGATACAGTTTGATTAATTATTATAAAATAAAGTGAAGATTTAAGTGACAATAGTGACCTTGACTCAGTGCTGTATAAGACAGGTGAGAATTGCTGTCAGAGGCACAGACGCGCGTGAGAATCGTGCTTAGCGCAGGCGCTTTAAGCGACTAGCAGTGGCGTGGCAGTGGGGATGAACTTTTATCGGGAACGTAGCGATTCTTTAGAAAAACGGAAGAGAGACAGCTTAGATAAAGGTGAAGCTTTCAAAAAGAGTAAAGTCACACTTAGATCGCCGGAGAGAAAGGGAAACGGAGACATAAAGGATATGGAAGAACTAAAGGAGTTAATAGTAGGCTTGTCCCAAGGTATGAAAGATATTAAAAAACAAATGAACATTAACCATGCTGACCTGAAAGAGGAAATTCAAAAAAACTCTTCTTCCATTGAAGAGCTTAGGAGAGAATATGAAGAAAGAGAAAAAATTTGGCAGAAAGAAAGAACGGAGTTAAGTCATGAAATACAGATGTTGCGGAAGAGAGTTGAAATTCAGGACAAGAAAAGTAGAAGCAACAATGTAATAATAAAAGGGCTCGTAGGGGGAGGCGACAGACCTAAAGAATTAGTGAATGCACTGTTCGAGAAAAAATTACAAGTTAGATGCATTGTGAAGACAACAAGGCTAGTCAAGAATTGAGACCAGGAACCGTTTATTATCGCAGAACTAAATAATAGTGATGACAAATATAAGGTCATGAAAAACAAAAATAAGCTTAGAGGTGAAAAAATTTATATAAATAATGATCTGACACAGGAGGAGAGAAAAGTACAATCACTAATACGGAAAAAAGCACAAGAAGAAAGAAATAAAGGAAAGAAAGTCAAAATTTACCATTACAGGTTACTGATAGAGGATAAGAATTGGATATGGAACAAAAATAATGGCAAACTGGAACCCGGTCCTACTGCAAACACAAAAGCAAATACGTTAAACAACTAGTCAAGAGACAGGACGGAACCATTGGCACGAATAGGCAAGGAAAAAGGATTACGAATAAAAACCAATTATTATTGTTGAGTACTTGGAATGTCAGGGGGACAAAATCATCAAGTTTTTGAAGATTTCAAAATAGATATAGCCGCGATACAAGAGACAAAACAACAAGGCAACGATATTTTTGAGGTAGATAACTATGTAGTTTTTAATAGTGGATTCAAAACAAAACATTTCGGTGTGGGCTTTATGGTAGCGAAAAGAATAAAGGATCTAGTTATTGAATTTGTGCCTGTAACAGATAAAATATGTAAATTAAGGATCAGAGGATTGTACAGGAAAATTAGTATAATTAACATACATGCCCCAACGGAAGTAAAGGAGGATGAGGAGAAGGACGATTTCTATGAAGATTTAACGAAAATATTCAACAGCATACCTAAGTATGACGTCAAAATACTACTAGGAGATTTTAACTCGAAAGTGGGAAGAGAAGAAATATATAAAAATATAATAGGAGGCCATAGTAAGCACGAAGAATCAAATGACAATGGAAAGAGGCTGATAGAATTTGCAACGGTGATGGATCTAAAGATAATGAGTACCAGATTTCAAAGGAAAGAGATTCACAAAGGAACATGGACATCTCCCGATGGTAAAACATGCAATCAAATAGACCATGTACTGGCCGAGAGGAAGCATGAACATTTAATAACAAATATAAGATCCTACAGAGGTGCAGTAACTGAATCTGACCATTTTTTGGTTAAAGTCACAACTAAACAAGAACTTCCGCAAATAAAAAATAAAATCAGTCAAAAAGTTAGATATGATGTGGAAAAACTACAGAATGAAGACATACGGAAAAATTTTGAAGAAATGATGGAACATAATTTACAAGAGAAAGGTTTTGAACATGGGAAAACAGTGGAACAGAACTGGGATAATCTAGAACAAACAATCAGAAAAGTGTCGGAGCAGGCGATTAAGAGAAACAACAATCGAATAAAGAACCGAGACTGGTTTGATGAGGATTGTAAAACAGCGATGGTGAACAAAAACAAAGCAAAAATCCTGCTTCTAAACATTAATAACGATGAAAACAAACAAAGATACGTACTAGAGAGTAAAAATTTCAAACGGATCTGCAGAAGTAAAAAGAGAGAGCAGCTAACTAAAAGAATGGAAGCAGTGGAGGCTAATTACGAAAACAAATTTATTAGAAATTTCTACCAAGAAGTAAAAAAGCAGAAAGACGGATACAAGAGCAAAGTAATCTACTGTAAAGATAAAGATAATAAGTTAGTAACGGGTGTAGAAAAAATAGACAGATGAAAAGAATATTTTCAAGAACTACTAAATGATGAAGCTAGCGAAAAAGAGACTCCTAGTGTGCAGAACAGAAACCCGGTAACTAATGGCGGATTTGAAGAGCTGACTAAAACTCCTGGAAAAGAAGAGATTATAAAAATAATCCAAGGCCTAAAAAAGTGCAAGAGTCCCGGTGAAAACGGAGTGGCCGCAGAAATATACAAGTATGGGGGGGAAGAACTACAGACGTGTATCTATAAGTTGATTAAGGATATTTGGGAACTAGAACTAGCAGTTGGAAAACTTCAGTAGTTCACCCAGTGTATAAAAAAGGAGACAGAACAGCTTGCCAAAATTACAGAGGAATAGCCCTGCTTGATGTAGCATACAAAATCATGGCAATTGCTCTAAGAAACAGACTGGGAAAAATTGCAGAGGAAAAGTTAGGCGAATATCAAGCAGGTTTTAGAAGTGGCAGATCGACGTCAGAGCAAATATTCGTGCTGAAACAGATTATCGCAAACAGCTATGAGCATGATCTTGAATTACATGTATTATTTATAGACTTCAAGCAAGCATATGATACAGTGGACAATAATAAAATGAGAGAGATCTTAAGGGAGCTGGAAGTACCGGAAAAGTTAATAAACTTGGTTAAAATGACACAGGAGGACACCAGTTGTAGAATTTCGCGGACACTAATTTTACGGGAGTGATTAAAATCAAACGATTAAAATGGTTGGGTCATGTAAAACGTATGTCAGAGAACAGAGTGGTTAAAAGTGTTTTAAAAGGTGGTATAATGGGAAAAAAGAGAAGAGGACGTCCTCGTGGAAAATGGTATGACGCAGTATTAAAGGATATCGAACAATTGGGTGTAAAAAAATGGGAGGAGAAAGCACAGGACAGAGTGTTATGGCGAAGAATAGCGCAACAAGCCATGAGTCTACAAGGCTCGCAGTGCTGAACCATATATATATATATATATATATATATATATATATATATATATATATATATATATATATATATATATATATATATATATATATATATATATATATATATATATATATATATATATATATATATATATATATATATATATATATATATATATGATTTCCTTGCATTTTGAATCAAAGAAGGAATAAGTCTGCTCATTGGAAATGAGGAATTTAAAACGTGATATTATGGTTCTAAATGAATTATGATTTGGAGTAGACAAAGAATATAAGTGATAATATCAAAATACTCGATCTCTACAACTGGAATTTGTAATAAAAATATAATCTGATTACTTTTACTATAAATTTTTATATCAATGATTTTTTCAAACAATAAATTATCCAATATGGGTTCAAATGGGAATCTACTAACTCTTAATTGTTCATCTATTGTTATTATTTCGGAAAATGAATAATGTGATTCTATAATAGAATTATGAAGTACGTTTAACATTAAAAATGTAATAGCTACTTCAATTTTTTCAAGATGATCATGTATTATTTGTTAACTTGATATATATTGTGATATAACAGTTTGTAAAAGATAAATTATTATGACTAATTTCCACATGCTTTATCCATGTATCATTGATTATTGTTTTCAACCCCATTATTCTGGAATTTGAATGAATTTGATTATTTGAAAGCTTTTTTATATTATCATTGAATTTTTCAATTGATGTTTGTAAAATTGTCATCTGATTATTAAATGTATTCTGAGTCTATGTTGGATATTTGATATTTTTGCGATAATATCGTCATATCTTTCAGCATCTTGTTGGTCAAGATTTCCAGTAATGGATTTAATAATTGAGCCTAGGTCGTCTATTAAACCTTGTTTCTGTCTATTGATTATCTTGGGATTCAATTGTTTCATCTGAATTGCAACTTTATTCTCAAGAATGTTAATTATACGATAAGAATGGTGACTGAGCGTTAAATTTTCAATTTCGTTTTTAATAATTGCTATTTTACTCTTCAATATATTAAATTCATTTATTATGTCAGGAATGTCAAATATTTGTACAAATGTCTAATAGTCAGTCTGTAATTGGGCATGACCTAGTTTTAAAGGAAGGAGGCCAGGATTTTGGTTGAAATTATGGTATTTGAGTAATTCTAATGTTGCGGCGGCGATGAAGAACGAACATCTGTAACAATAGGTGGTTTCCTCAATTCTTTTATATGAATAATTCCAATTTTTTCTTTCTTATTTTGATTTTTAATCTCTATACGATTCTCATCTAACAATTCAGTAATTTTATGAGAACCTAAGAATTTCGAATTTTTCTTATTTCTGTGCTATCGATTTTGTTCAAAAACAGTTCGATTTAATTCAAATTCATTATTTTTATCTCCTTCGTATTAGATTTCAAAACTACTTCCTCTTCATCGACTTGCAATTTATTCGAGACTGCTTCGTGAACATGTTTTAATTTCTCGTTATGAATTTCAATATAGTCATTATAAAATGAATTTGGCATGAAAATTTCATTGGTATCTCTCAATTTCGTATGATCAAGCAAATTCAAAAGGAGTGAAATTGGTTGAACTATATATCGAATTATTGTAACCAATAATTGCATAATTCATTAGATCGCTTTTGTCTTTCAGAAAAGTTTCTCTTAATATTCTTAAATGTTCTATAACTGTTGAGTGATATCGCCCGACAATACCGTTTGATTGGTGGTGGTATGGTGTTGTGAAATGAATATTAATTTTATGTAATCTTAAAAGTTCTTGTTGAATTCTTTTCTATTGTCTGGAATTAGATTTTCTGGGAAGCCAAATGAAACAAAATATTCAATTTAAGTATTACTTATGTGAATCGCTGTTTTACCTTCTATAAAGATTGCTTGCGCAAATTTTGTAAAGGCATCTATCAAAGTCTCTTTCAAATTGAATAACCATGTAAGTGGTCTATGGTCAGTGACTATTGTGAGCTTAAGACCAGATAAATAAGGTCTAAAGTGTTTACAGGCCCAAACGATGCCTAGTAACTCTTTTTCGATGGTTGAATATCGTGTTTCTGTTCCATTCAAAGTTCGCGATGCGTATGCTAGTGGTTTATCTCTTGGAATATCGCCTTGAGAAAGGACAGCGCCTATTGCGTAATTGTTTGCGTCTGTTGTTAATATCAATGGTTTGTCAAAATCGGGATATTGGAGAATTGGGTCATTCATTAATAGGTGTTTGCAAGAATTAAAACTGTCGATAAATTCTTTGTCATGTATTACTTTGGAATCTTTCTTTGAACATTTTGTCATTGGATCAGTAATTTTCGCAAAGTCTTTAATGAAACGTCTGTAGTATCCGAGTAATCCAAGAAAACTTTTGATTCCTTAGTATTAGGAATCGAAAAGTTTTTTATAACAGAAATCCAGTCGGGGTTTGGTTTAACTTTACTTGGGGTGATTATGTGTCCCAAATATTGTACAGATTCTTGTAAGAACTCGGATTTTTCTAATTGTATTTTAAAATTACTTTGTCGTAGTCTGTCGAATACTGATTTAAATCTTTCTATATGCTCTTGCAGTGGAGTACTGAGGATTATTCATGTTCTATTTTGTAACTCTCGATGGACATTATCCATGACATGTTGGAATGTGGAAGGGACATTCTTTAATCCGAAGGGCATGTGTTTGAATTCGTTATGTCCACCTTCAGTTGTGAACGCTGTCTTTTTAACGTCTTCGCGATCTACTTCTACTTGATGAAATGCGCTCGCTAAGTCGGGAGTTGAAAAATAATTTGCTTTACCTAGTTTGTCCAAAATATCCGCAATGCTTGGTGAAGGGTATTTGTCGTCTATAGCACGTTCGTTCAATTCTCTGTATTCGATAACTAATCTCCATTTCTTACGACCAGATGCGTCTAACTTTTTTGGACTATCCAAAATGGACTAGATCAAGGTGAAATACTATTTTGAATTATTCCTTGATTTAACATTTTTGAAATTTGATCGCGTACTTCTTGTTTATGTACCTCGAGAAATCTATATGATTTTACATGAATAGGAATGGCATCTTTTGATCTAATTTTATGTGTGACTTCATTCGAAAAACTAAGAGGAACATTTTCAGAATAAAATATGTCCCTATACTTATACCATAATTTATTTATCGCATCTTTTTCTTCTTTGTTAAAATGGTCTATTATTATATTCTTTAAATTTCGCTTTGATAAATTTTCGTATTTATTTCTAATTCGTCGTTATCAATCTACATTTTTTTCAACAAAATCTAAATCTATGGAATCTAAAATTTCAATATCTAAAGGTTCGTAGATATCAAGTTTCACAGGGTGTTCTTCGATATTTATTACTGAAGTTATTGCATAATTGTTCAAAACATTTACTACTGCTTTAAACATTTCAATACCGTTTTAAAAGTTTGTATATTCTAACAATCCAATGCCGTTTTTCTGTTTAACTGGAATTTTTACTATCATGTTGAGTCGTGAAGGTATAATAATAGAATAAGTTTTAAAATCATTTCGTGATGTCTTGTCATTGTCAGGTTTAAATATTATAGGAATATTGGCAAAACGGGTACGTAATTGTTTTGTGTATACATTAACATTTTCGTTCAGCTGTCTCAGTAAATCTACGCCTATATCTCCATCATATTTATTACTAAATTTGAAAAAGTGAAATTTATGACTTTCAGGAACATTAAAATTCTCAAAAAGTGGAATTTCGACTACTTCATTGTGAGCTGTTTAAATGTTAAAATTCTCGTTAGAAATATAATTTTGATGAAATCTATCAGCTAGATCAGGATTCATTAAACTTTTAATACTCTTGGTATCGATAAAAGAGTTTGCGTCAATTTTGGGAATATAAATGTATGGTAGGTTTGCTTTTAATACATTTAACTGGAATAAGTTTGTTGCATGGGACCAAAGGAAAATTTTGTTCACCTTCATAATTCTCAGAGTCGTATGTACTGCTATCAAATGTACAACTTGATCCGTCATAGCCAGCGTGGGAATAACTATAGTCTGTCTCAGTATTGTCATACACAGGCTGTTCACATGCAAAATTCTCATGGGTATCATTTTCTACATAGTTTTGATTTCCAAAATAAATATTAGGATTTTCTTGATTGATATTTTAGTTATAAAGTGCCGCAGATGTAAATGGCTTTTGTTGTGATTTGATTCTAGATTGGGCAGATGTAGTACCCATGGGTTCTGGTGTATACTCTCTTTGATTTTGATTACGACGAGTAAAATTTTGAGGAAAATTCTGCTGTCTTTGTAATGGCATAAAATTTGTGGAACGCACAAAATTATTTTGAGGCTGACGTTGTACATAATGAGCAGGACGCCAATTTGATTGATTATTTGTTCTATAAAATGGATTAGTTAAAATAGGCATCAAATTTGGTCTTTGTTGTCGTATATATCTTTGAGGATTTGGATTTGCAGAAGATTGTTGCATGTTAGGAATGTATGTTGCATTCGTAGGTACAGTTTGTCTTGTTGGTACCATTCTTTAAGTTGGTTTGAATGAGCTTCGAAAATTTGAAGTATTCTGCTTTTGAATTGATTGAAGAAAGTTTTCTTTCTCTATGAAAAGGCTGATGGCTTTTTCTGAAGAATCAGTATTTCTTAATCTAACATTTGTTTGAATGTTGGTAGTAAAGTTCTAATATATGTTCTAAGTGCTAGATCGTCATAATTTTCAATTTCTAATGATTTTTCAGCGGGTGGAATCTGTGAAGTATCTAATTTTGCAAATATTAAACTACGGACATCTTGACATCTCATACCGAAGTTATATGGTGATTCATTTTTTTGTGGTTCTTGAACTAGACAATCTGATCTCCAAAACTAAGACCTAATACTGTTTTAATATCTTTATAGGTTTTTAATTCTGTTCTGGATCCAATCAAAAGGTGTTAAGTTAATTTTCCTGAAATCGCTCTAATTGAGAAATTATGAAATGTTGGATCGGAACTTGTGAATGACTGAATTAAATTTTGGCAATTATCTATAAATATATCCAAGGTATAAGAATTCCCTTCATATCTAGGAATAGAGTCTAAATAGAGTCGTAACAATTGGTGATCAATAACTGATGGTGAGGCTGCTGTTGCCATATTTACGTCTGCTATATTTATTTTATTCAATAAATCTGATGAATTCTCTGAATCGTTCATCAATTTATATTTATTATTCCAATTGTGAAATCGTGATATTTCTCTTATTATGATTATTTTTATGATTTAATCTTGTGATTTGGATGTAAGAGAATGAGCAACTTACATTAAAAGTGTTGTTTTTATTCTTAACCTAGTGCCTATAGGTTCTGACGTTTTGGTTTTTTCCCCAGGTCTTTCTACTGCTAGCTGGTTTCGGCGATGCTTGTCCTCGACTAGTGTTGTAATTTCTTCTTTCTTCCTCACCTTCTGATAAGCTGTTGTTCTTGTGAGCGGCAGGTGTGACTCTGGTGTGGAAATCAATATGCTCTTGATCTGCTTCTACCGTTCACTACCGAACCGACCGTTTTTCTTCTCGATTAATCGTTAACACGAGAATTGCTCTTTCGATACGTTCAATTGCGAGAATCCTACCGACTACGCCAATTTTGTCCGTGGATCAGAAGAATGAGTTTTTAAAAAAGAACAAAACTACAGGCTGGAGATTATTGACAAGTGTTCTTTACAATCATAACTACAACTATGTTGTTTTCACAAACAAAGGTCTTATTTATTACATTTTGTTATCAACAGGATATGATTTCCTATTTCTAGTAGAGTAAGCTGGTTACAAGATGTAGCTTGCTACAACATTCCTGAATATTGATTTCCAGGATTTTATGACTAACAGCTCTGAATTTATGCGCAAAATTCCAAGATCGTCAAGTATAGTGCACTTCCGACTCAGTCGATCTCAATGGAAATAGAATATGAGTATCTAGACAGAGCCATCATCTTGAATACTATATTCTAATATTCTACGTTCAATCGTTTTAGATTTATGCGGAAAATTAAAAAATATTTTGAGTAAACTGCACTTCCGGCTTAGCCGATCACAATCATAATGCAAGGTGTACAACTAGATGCTATAGAAGTGCTCAATACGAGATCTCAATATTTTGCGACTGATTATTTTAAATTTATGAGAAAAATTCGAAAAGTCTGTAATATAAAGTGCACTTCCGACTAAGCCGATTGGGAAGAAACTAGGATATGATCGTTTGGATGCTACAGCAATTTCAAATACTGAATTTCAGTTTTCTACGGCAAATCATTCTAGATTTATGCGGAGAATTCAAAGAAAGTATCAGGTGAAGTGCAACTCCATTACAGACGATTGCAACCATAATGCGAGGTGCACATCAAGATCCTAGATCCTATACCAGTCTCTTATACAAAATTCCAGCATTATACGTTTGACGAATTCTGAGATTTGCGAGTTACGCACATACACACATACATACGTACCGACATCAAGCCAAAAATAGTCAAAATTGATCCAGGGATGCTTAAAACGGATATATCCATCAAAATGTCGACATGTGAGTTTTGTCAGTTTCACAATATTTCCTTGTACTTTCAGACCATCAGATAGTCATAAATTTCAGTGCCTCATTTTGTTTTCCATGCCTTCAAGAGGTTTGTTAAGTATGTATATTTGGAGTTCAATAATGCTGAAATAAAAGCTGGACCGTGTGACCAACATAATGGAAATTAATTTTAGATTTTTTTGAAAAAGCATGTTCTGATCCAATAGCATTGTTCATGAAATACTTTCGAAACTTAGCATGCGTTGGCTCCACTATATTGTTTCGGACAGTTTCGTACAGTTATTTCCAATGTTGAATACAAGTAGTATATTAATATAAAGGGATAATTGATATTTAAAACTACAAAACGGTGTTGTTTTAGAAATGTCAAAGTGACAGTCGTTCAAAATCGTTACGAGAAGATAGTATGTAATATCTACTTCACATATCGACAGAAAAAAGCACAAATGTCTTGTGAAGTGCACATAAAAAATTGTTCTGAGTGTGCAAAACGTGATTCGTGGATGAAATCGTATCGACGTGAAGATTTCAAACTCTGGATCACATTACAAAGGGCACATATATTTGTTCTCTTTATTTTTATGGTGGCACTGGACCCACGTTAGCTAAACCCAACTGATTAGCAATGAAATAATTGTAAAATAAGATATTTTCTATCATACGAAGATTGTACATTTTACACTTTGCGGATACACAATCGCTTGACATTTGCTATAAATACTATCATAGAGCTCTCATATATTTTAATTTGTGATAATTGATGACAAAATTAATGATGAGATAACTTCGAGGATATGCATAATACAAGAATGACGAATACAGAAAATAATACTAACCTCTTCACTAATTCTTTTTTGTTACCACTCTATTTCCGTCCGTGGTACTTCAGCCACCGATTTAATTGAAGGCAAGAATGATTCTCTAATTAACCATACAACAATGTTACCTCATCAATCATCTATTCATTCAATATGATACTGAGAAACATCTTTGGTCCTATTATTGCTGCTTATCGAGACGAAACTGTCCGAAACAATATAGTAAAGTCAACGCATGCTAAGTTTCAAAAATATTTCATGAACAATGCTATTTTGTCGCTTTTGTCATGCTTACGAAATGAAATTTAGGAAAAAATATTTTGACAAACAGAATGTCAAACAAAATTGAAAAATTGACAACAGATTATCATTGCCTACCTTATCATTTCAATTGACCTGATTGTTTTATACCGCAAATTCTGAATGTCTGTTATACTTATAAACTGCACTTTCGGCTTGGCCGATTGATACAAAAAGAGTAGATAACTATTTTGATGCTACAACAAGTTCAAGCACTAGATTTCAATATGTTATAGCTGATTTATGCAAAAAATTCAAAAAAAGTTCTGAGTGAAGTGCCCTTTTGGCAAGGCCGGTTCATACAAAAATAGCACATAACTATTCTGATACAACATCAAGTACAAATACTGAATTTCATTATCCTACGGTTGATCATTTTGGATTTATTAGATATATTCAGAAAAAGTTTCAAGTAAAGTGCACTTCCGATTGGAACCATAATTCGAGGTGTACAACTAGACCCTATACCAGTCTTAAATACAACATTCCAACATTATACTTTCAACCAAGGATGATTCAAGGATGCTCAAAACAGATATTTCCATCTAAATCTTGATAGGTGAATGCTGTCGGTTTCACAATACTTTCTTGTACTTAGTACAAGTAAGTAAGAACGGTCACTACTCACGAATAAACAGGCATTATTGAGTTTGGTTCCTGCACGAAGTATCGACGATACATGCTAGAATTTGTTAACATTGTCAAAACATCAGCTCGGCTTGTAGGAAAAGGACAAATATTTCTATGCAGAAGAAATGTAAAGATGTTTTAAACATCTTGAAGCCTGTTTTGATATGAGTACCAGTACTCTTATCTATTGCTTGATGCAAAATTTATGCCTATATGCGCATCGGCACCGATCACAGATCCAAGGCAGTCACAAGAAAGTTATTAGATATTCCAGTAAGACACTATGTAAGCTAGAAATAAATTACTGCATGACAAGAAGAGAGCAATTAGCTCCGATGACTTGTGTAGAACACTTTTACACTTGTGACAGAAAATTCCTTTCAAGAACGAAACGCACTGCTGTATAATAGACTCTGCAGTTGAAGAGTCCAGAAGGGCAAACTGGACTGAAACACCAGAACGCGAACGCCTTATCAAGAAGACCATGTCCAGAATTTTGCGAACACTGCTCTAAAGCAGTAGAGGAATTGAACCCTTCTAATCAAATTCTGAGGACAGCAGTTGTTGACGAACATTGACGGCCTAGTAAAGTACAAAGGAACCAGGGACTTGACTGAGCTTTGGAACAGATGATAGAATGGAATGGAAGAATCGAAGGCTCACCTGGGAAGAAGTTTATTATGTCAAGTTGAGGCAGTGATTTGAAGATAAGAATAAAATATAAATCCACAAGTCTGCTCCAAAATCTATGCAAATCTAGTTTAGGCTAGGGAATAACTGGATGCAGTGGAGCTAGCTTTAGAAATTAACAAAGAACATGTATGCAAATGAATCGTGGACGTCACGTAGTTGGTAGAGTTGAATTTCCAAAGGTACTCAGCCACGAAAATACCTGAAAATAAAATATTGAAGAGGATAGTTGGAAAAGGGGGGAACAAATATCAATGCTCTACCTGTAGGCATCAATCTGGTTGCTGACCTCAAATTATTTCATATAACTCACACAGCAATTTACCTTGAGCTTACTGAGAATAGTTGCGCTCCCTTCTTCACTGCTGAAAAATAGACATCTGGGAAACTTTTACTAATATTGAAGAGAAAAGAAGGAGAAAAACGCCAAAATTCATCCAGAATTTTTGAATTTAATTAACGTATGTAATATTTCTGATAAAAAGATAAAACAGAATGGCCGGCACCTCAATTTTGGAAAAAGTGAAAATAAATTTGAGTTTTTGACAAACTATGCACCCAAGAAGTACAAAAATTGATATAATTGGATCTCGATCTTACAAAAATCAGGGGAAAAAATGACTGGGAGCTTAAGACAAGGAATATCAATCAAAAATATTGAATCAAAACTCAAAAATATTTAATAAATAGGCTTTATTGAATGAGAAGTTCTGTATGAATTATTGAAAACATGACATTCCAACAGCAAAATGCTGCCTTTTTCGAGTGTATAAATGTATAGTTAATGAATGAACAAAAAATTGTCAAGACAAAAAAAATTCAAAAGGTGACTAGATAAGTATAAAATATCAACTACTAGGATCGTAAAGCTCTGCCTGTGGTTGAGCTTATAATTCAAAGTTCATAGGTCTTCAGGAGATAGAAATAAAGGTCTGAATGGGGAAATTGTCAACTCCTTGTGATTCTAAGTCAATCAGGCTCTAATCTTTTTGGTTTGGCACATAACTGAATCATCCACAGATCTTCAGGAGATGTTGTTGAAGTAACTTTTGCAAGTAGATTCATAGATAGTGTTACTTGCTAATATCCCTGTGGACTATCCCGGGCAAGAACCGGTTGAACTTCGACTAGCTACAGTGGAGACGGGCCTGAGTACTGATCGGCAACAATTTATTCTCCTAGCTAACAATTTGCTTTAAGGGCGCCAGCTGACCAAATTAGCTCAATTCACGGCTGGTCAACAAGCCGGACGGGAAGGGACAAGGATATCAGGAATAGCCAATTGAAATTTTGAGATATACCCAGAGTACATTAACTATATTGAGACTCAGAGGCTTGTCCATAATAGTGAAATAATAAGAATGAGTAATAATATAACTAGAATGGACAAATAACTTACAACATTGTGCTACGAAAAGTAGCTCTGGCAAGATACGTTCAGATGCGGCCATAGAACCCAACTACATACAAATTAGTGCGAAATTCAAGAGGATGAGCGTGAGTATAGCGATGAGAATTGCGTGTTAAAAAAAAAACTTACCTACTGACTAGCGCAGAAACGTAAAACGCACGGCGTATTATTGATCGACCAATCTTGGGCAATGCGGCGCTCAAAAGCTAGAAATAATCAAATACTGAGCACTAAGCGAGGCTAACACACCCTAAAGATTATCGCGGACAATTCTATGGTAGATTTGAAAGCTAATAATCTCGCACGAGCTATCTGCATACAAAGTAATGGGAATCAATGATGACTCCAAGCACCGATAAAAAACATATAAATTCGACTAACCAAACTATAGTCGATCACACATTGAATAAAATACTAGTCATGATAGTAATTTTGCTTAGCTGGGCGAGTGGAGGCAATAGATGATGGCGCGGCGTTGACTTCCGAAAATGATCGTGTTGCTACCTCAAGAAACAGTAATGGCGGCACATCTGGGAGACTTTCGACCACATGCGGGAGTATACCACGATAAACCCTCTTTCCATCTACAAATCTCACTGTTGCCCAGTGTAATAAGCCCAAATATCCAAAAGCCCAAAAATCATAAGGTAGAGGTAGTAGTAGTAGCCTCAGATGAAGTGTTGCTACGGGGGTACTATATCTCGTAGTACTGGTGTGATCTTTATCCGATCTTTCTCTCAATACCGTGAAATTACTTTTCTAAAGCACAGAGTGCAGAGTATCCCAATAAATGGCAGACTATACCAATAATGCTCCAATAATACGAAACCTCCAAAAAAAATACTGGAGAAACAAGATAATGGTAAACTCATTCATCTAGTATATAGGAAGCCGACTCATATATCAATATTTACATGAGTCCTCAAATTACTATCCTGCTCAAAAATTTTGCACTGTTAAAATTTATATCAGAGAGCCTTTTCTTTATGTCATCCAAGTAAACTGGCTGATGAAATCAAACTTTTAGATGTTGTTTTCTTGGAGAATGGTTATGCTAAGACACAGATCAAGAGAGCATTTAGATAGAAGAACTATATGCCTCCTGTTCAAGATCCAAATAATGAGAAAATATTTGCTACATTGCCTTACGTAGTTATATAACGGATAAAATTGGAAGATTTTCACATAAATATGACATAAAGACCTCTCACACTTCCAATTTGAAAACTCGGAATATCACTGGTAATGTTAAAGAGAGATGTTTTCTACAGTATTAAGGTATATATATATATATACAAGACTTCTTGCCAATGTGGCAAAGTATATATTGGACAAACCAAGTGGACTGTAGAAACAAGATTGAAAGAGCATTCTCGTCATATAAGATGGAACCACTCAGAGAAGTCTGCGAGGGCTGAGCATGCTATTCAAGAATTACATGGCATTGACTTTAAGAATACAAAGCTTTTGGCTGAAAGGAACAATTGGTTCAAAAGGCTGATAAGAGAAGCAATAGAAATAAAAAAATAACCTAATAATTTGAATTTGAATACTGGTTATGAACTCAATCGATCGTCGTTACCAGTCATTTGTTTCTAATTTCAAGCTATTTTTATCTATGAATCTACTTGCAAGTGTTACTTCAACAGCACCTCCTGAAGATCTATGGATGGTTCAGTCATGTGCCCAACCAAAAAGATTAGAGCCTGATTGACTTAGAATCACAAGGAGTCGATAATTTCCCCATGCAGATCTTTATTTTTATCTCCTGAAGACCTGTGAACATTGAATTATAAGCTTAACTACAGGCAGAGCTTTACGATCCTAGTAGTTGATATTTTATACTCATCTAGTCACCTATTGTATTTTTGTTGTTTCGACGATTTTTTGTTCATTTATTTATTATACATTTATATACTTGAAAGAGGCGGCATTTTGCTGTTGAAACGTTGTGTTTCTTATAATTTATATACAGAACTTTCCACCCAGTAAAATATATCAATTAAAAAATTAGTTCTGAAAAGTCTTTCCTTCTTCAAAAATATTTATTATTGAGAAAGGTTATGATTTAGAATCAAATAAAACTCGAATTTATCGCAATTATATTTTGGCACCGAACCCGGACAAAAATTGGAAACAGATATATTAAAAACGAGAGATCAAATTGACACCTAACAAGCTGCACGAGAGTCTCAGAATATGGGATTGTTTTGAGCGCAGTGGAGCTTCATTCTCATAGAAAATGATCCTCTGAAATTTGTGAGAATGCAGATCATTATCCATAAGAGAAGAGTTCTAGAAGTACTGAAGGAAATTCATGATGGAACTGCAGAAGAACATTTGGGAGTGGCAAATAGGTTGCAGAAACTGCGGGAACGATTGTACTGGATGAATTGCAAAGAGGATGTGATGAATTCGTGCAAGGAATGTGTGGCTCACATCCTGAATAAAATGGATCACACAAAAATAACGCGTCCCGATGCTACAATACAACATAGGAAGTTCATTTGAGAGAGATTGATATGGTCGAACCATTCTTGGAAAATAACTCTTAATATAAATACAACGTGATTGGGATAAATGACTTCAGCCTACACATTTGCAAATTGATAAGGTGATAGGAAAGCAGAAACTATTGTAAAAGAATGTCGATTCGGCGTACTAATGAAGCTGCAACATTCTAGAAATCTACAAAACTAGACCGAACGTCACGTAACTTGAAACTTGTACAGCTAACAAAGCAAAGGCTGAGCTGAAGAAGACTTTCTCATCGATTTGCAAAACAAAATTGATGAAATCTATGATCAAATACGTTCCAGAATTCAAGTAGCTTGGCAGACAGCGTTGCAAATGGAGGAATATTTCCATAAAATCTGATTTATATTCTGAATAATTATTTACAGACAGTCATTTGATGATCTGAGCGTCAGCTGCACCAATGGTGGTAAAGCTAAATGAAGGAACATTCTAAGTATATAGAAAAAATAAAAAAAAAAAAAAAGCGAGGAAAAAATCATTTCATAGATCTGTCTGAGTTGTAGAATTCATATTTGAATAACAAAAATTGTAAAAATAATCATAATTTGCATCGAAATTGGTGAATTGGTCAGCTACTCTTATGAACCAATAATAAAAAGTGAGGATATACAAAGTTATTCTATAAATTACTAGCAGCCTGTGCCAGCTTCGCACGGGTGGCCATTTATTATTATTTAACATCTATGTTCGAATTATCAGAGCAAAGCTTTGAATACCTTGAAAAGGTTAAGTATAATGAGCCAGAGAGTTGCTCATCGACAATTTTTCTGAATACAAACTTCACAAAATCTTTCCATCCTGAAATGTGTAACTCTAAAATGTATTTCAAAAATGAAAGATGTGAAATCATATTCCGAGCCAAACTCGAAAACTCCAAAACGTAAATTTTCAAATTGTTCAATTTATAACTCCAAAACATATACTTATAATCCTAGAACATATATTCTTCCATTTTGTAATTTATAACTCCAAAATATATAGAGGAGAGTGACCAACAGTCGGACACCATTTGAACATATCTCTTTGTAAGAGTTCCATTAGAGCAGGGGCTGGCAACCTTTTTCAGACGGCAGGCCATTTTCACAATAAATTTTTTAATGCGGGCCGCCCATTGAAATGTAACTTGAATAGTGCTTTTATATCATATACGAGTATAAATATTAGTAAGGTTGCCGACCCCTGCATTAGAGGATGTGTTCGAAAAACTCAAAACTTATGATATTATTATACTATTACCCCAAAAATTTGTACCCACAAAAATTATGTCCTCAAACATTTTATTCTATTACTTCTCTTACTTTCACCAATTTCCTTAGTTTTGTTGATAAAAGATGATCAGTTAATCAAATCAATTTCAATAAATATGCTTTATTTGGTAATAAGTTCTGTATAAATCAATATAAACAGAACGTTCCAACAGCAATGTGCTGTCTTTTTGAAGTTGTACCTTTTCCTATTTTCAAGGTGGCAGTAGGAAATTGAAAAAGGTGATGTTTCTTCACTATTTGGTAGCAAAAACCTAATGTACTGCTGATTGACACTAAATTTGAGTATTGGAATGTCCTATCTTGAAAGTTAAGACCCAGGCTAGCTATTAATAAGGGCACTAGAAATATTTTATCTGAAACATAGGAAATGGGCGCCACTCCCAGGAAATGATCAGAGGAGGAAAGGTACTATTCTGGGAGACAATAGCGATAGCAAAAAAGAAATAAAGCATAGACATCGAAATCAATAATAGAAAAAATTATTATTTATCAATTCAAAGCAAATAATTCCAAAAATTATTATTGAAAAAATTTGGTAGCCTAAGAAAATGGTTAAAGCTATAATACAAAAAAATCTCACTGCAACAGCCAAGAGGGAACTGGAGGGCACGTCACAGACATTCAAAATTACGTTACAAAAACTTGCTAAATATCCTCTTCAGGCGGAACTCAAGACTAGTATCGGCAGAGAAGATAGGTGACGAATTGGTAGCCACAAAAACAACGTCAGACAAGAACGTTCCCTGGATTGAGTAAAGTTGATCCTGCGTCTTATAGGGCTTTGATAAATACCCTTGAAGGTGTTAAGGTTGGTCGTGCGCCTGGTAGTCAACTTCGGGAGATATTAATGTTCTTCTTAATTTCGTAGACGTGTTGATGTTTTTCTTAACGTAAAGTTGGCCAAAAACTAGTCTCAAGTGGTCACGGGTTCCTAAAATCCCTAGCAGTTTTACAATGGAAACAAACAACCCAACCAGTATCCAATTCAACTTAAACAGGAGGTTCTTTCAGAAGATTGGAGAGCTCTCCTTAAACGTGAAGCGTTAAACTTGAATAAATAAATTCAGATTTAGATTGAAAAATGAATAAACTATAAATTTAGGAGAAGTTGAATAAAATAATCAGTAAGTTATTTATTTGTCTGATTTCAAATAGTACACTAAAAATTCACACGGTAAAAAAACTACGCTGAGCATTAAAGAGAAGAAGAATACAGAAAATACAAAGTCTGGCAGGACAAGAAAAAGGATTTATTAGTAACGAGTTGATAAATTTACGAACGTGGTTCGTTACTAAAAAATTGGATCAATCTTCACAAACTCGTAGGATTTTCCAGCTTAAAAACGGGAACTGACGCCCCCAACAAAATATTTTGAGCTTTGGAAATCAAAAACTACACAAACAACGTGAGAAACTAAACTACGAGTTGTTGAATGACAAATCCGCAACGCGTTGGATCCAAAATATAGTTAAATTATATACTATCAACTACTTTCACTAATCATTCATACATCACATATACTTAGGTGAGTAAAGGTTAAGGGAGGAACGAAGATAGCCACAAATCTCGTAGGTTTTTTCTACTTCGAATGTACATATAAAATTTAGAGAAAAAATAAATTCAGAACAGAAATATTAATTTAGTATAAAATTTTCAAGGAACACAAAAAAACTAACAAAGAACTGATTTTAGAAGAATAAAATAACCACAAAACTTAGAAAAACTAGAAAAATCACAAGATTGCTCAAAACATGTCCGTCTGCAACCACAGCTCAGGAAACAAAGAGGGCGAACAAGACGCGCATGTTCCCTAAATTAGCACTCTCCAATCAAGTGTCATTATTTCGTACTAATTTACAAAATTAGTGCAAATTTGTTATACAGATGGCGACATAGGTACGCAATAAGATAAAAATTGTACAAAAATGACGTAAGACGAAATTTTTGTAACAAAGTGTATAAATGTATATTGAATAAAATTATACATTTATACATTTATTTTATTGAAAAAGGCAGCACATTGCTGTTGAAATGTTGTGTTTCTATTTTAATTTATTTAGAATAAAACATATTTATCAAGAAATGAATTCTGAAAGTTGTTTCCTTCAGTAAATCAATTTTTGTTTTGAGAAAAAGAATACGAAAAGAAAACTTGGTGAGTCCGTCTTCATTTACAAATACATACTGTCATTATGATGTAATGAATCTTTCAAATATATATATCGTTGTATGTAGTAATTTCAGACAAAACGGAGAAGCTGTTTCCACGTCGTATTTAATTCATTTAGTTAATTGTTCATCTCTGGTCAACAAAACTGAGAAAATTAGTGAAAGTAAGAAAACTGATAGGAAAAAATGTTTGGGGACACAATTTTTGTGAGAACGAATCTTTGGGTAATAGTGCAATAATACAATATGTTTTCAATTTTTACAATGGAATTCTTACGGAGAGATATGTTTAGATGGTGTCCCACTGTTGGTCATTCTCCTCTATATGTTTTGGAGTTATAAATTACAGAATGGGAGAACATATGTTTTGGGGTTATAAGTATATGTTTAAGAGTTATAAATTGAGCAAATAAAAATTTATGTTTTGGAGTTTTCAAGTTTGGCTCGGAGCATGATTTAACATCTTTCATTTGTGAGATACATTTTGGATTTTCACATTCCAGAATGGGAAGATTTTGTAGAGTTTATATTATGAAAAATTGCCGACGGGTAACACTCTAGCTTGTTATCTTCTACCTTTTCAAAATATTTTTCTCAATTCAAATTGAACCAAGTACTTGGGTAGGAGTTATGGATTGAATAATGGAGGAGAGATATGCTTTGGTGTTTGCAGTTTTATTGGTTTAACCATAAGTATACGTTTTGGAGATATAAATTGGGCACTATGAAAATTTATACTTTGTTCTTCAGTTTGTGAAATTTGGTAATATTAGTTTAATTATAAGTACATATTTTGTAGTTAGGAACTAAGAAATGGAAGATTTTATGTTTTGGAGCTTCTAAGTCTTACTCGGAGTATGATTTGACATATTTTATGTGTGTAATTTAGTTTCGTTCAACCTGAAGTGTATATTTAGTAGCCATACATTTTAGAATGAGAAGATTTTGTGAAGTTTATATCTGAAAAAACTACCGACAGCTAACTTTGTTTTTTAGTTTTTTCTTTTTTAAGGTAGTTTATTTAATTTCAATTGAACTATATATGGGTATATATGTTTTAGGGTTTTATAAATAAAAAATTTGGAGACTATATGTCTTGAAATTCTGAGTTTTATTGGTTTAACCATTAGTATCTGTTTTGGAATTATAAATTGAGCAGTTGAAAAATTCATGTTTTGGAGTTTTGAGTTTGGCTCGCAGTTTTCATGTGTGAAATTTGGTAATATTGGCTTGGAACCAGAAGTATGTGTTTTTTAGTTGAAAATTTGGAAATAGAAGAATTTATATCCTGAGGTTTTTCAGTTTGGCTCGGAATATGATTTGACACCTTTCTTTCGTAAAATTTGGTAATATACAATTTACAAGATTTTAAAATCTCTTAATCACTATAACTCAGTTGAATACTAGTGTAAAAGTAGAAGAATCTTTCTCTTGTTTTGAAAATGTTGAAATATCGACTTCAAAATCATGAATTCAATTCACTCCCGACACAGCTTAATAGGAAAAATACAGTTTTAATCGCAAATCTCAAGTACAGTAAATGTTCAACCTGAAGTATATGTTTTTGAGTTATTTGTAAATTCCAAAACGAAAATATTTTGTGAAGTTTATATCTGAGAGAATTGCCAACAGCTAACCTTCTGGTGGCGTATGATATTGAAATTTGGAAATATCAATTTTTTTATGATACTTCATTATTATTAATTACACAATATCAAACTTCATGGAGCCTTGCGTGAACAATTATCTCTCTCTCGTTCGTTATGAACGCACCATCAAGGTCTGAATAAACATGGCAGTCTGTGAGATCGAGTCTCAGAGCGGCTCGGAGCTCTGTCTCCCTCTACACTTATGAACAGGCAAGGAGAGAAGATAGCGCTACAAAACTCCAGTAGACGCTTCATGTGTAGTCCGCACCGAGTCAGGCGTGACACCTAGTCTTTCTGGCTAATATTTATTCATTTAATCCAATCCAACAGGACATATGTCCCAATTACAGCATGATTTATTCAAGCATACAAAATTAATCATGCGAATAAGAGTACACAAACATAAAAATAGAAAAAAAAATCATCAATAATCAATAAAATATATAATTATTGAATATTTGTGTTACGACAATTTATAAATACAATTATTTACAAATATTTTTCTGCTTTTAAAAGAAATATTCATTAGTTGAAAATACCCCAGATGGCTTTTGACCATGTCTTGTAATATGAGAAAAGACACTTGACACATCCTGTCACACCAATATGACCCAAAAACCGTACTATACATAAAACCCAGTTTCGATAACATCCATGATCGCTTCCAAGGTCAACACCCAGAAAGCGTTCTTTGTTGCAAACACATTGCGTCACTTTAAAGTCGAACTTTGAGCGTGCAGTTTATCTGTGAGGTGCATTGTTTACTTTAATTATCTGAGCTTAATTAGCCATCATATTATTCAATTCAGTGTTGTGAAGTGGCTGAGAACTTCTATTAATTGGTGAGTTTGTCTGTCATTGAGTTTTATGAGTTTGGTATGTTTAGCGTCACATGTGGTGACGCCACGCTAAGTGTGCGTGGAGTTTGATCCTTTTTCTTTAAAGTGTTGGTATCCTTAGCTACCTGGGGTATCAATGCCATCGGTGCGCACACCTTGACCGTGTGACGGCGGTGATTGTTGCCAACCGCATGTACTTTGTGTTATTGCGGCAACGGTGTTGCCCCAAGAGTGGATAAGTCAACCAACCTGCGTGTGTCGCAGGCATCGGTACGGCATTACGGTACTGATAGCCATCCGTAGGTGTCGTCCAACGTGAGATAAACAGTGCTAGTGACTTAGCTATCTGAGAGCTAGTGCCACCGGTGCTACATTATTTTGTCTGTGGTGCACGGGAATATGTGTATGCCAACTGCATGTACTATGTGTTATTGCGGGCAACGGGGTTGCCCCAAGAGTGGATAAGTCAACCAACTTGCGTGTGTCGCGGGCATCGATGTTCACTATAGTACTGGTAGCTATCTATTCAGTGAACTCAACGGCCTATCTGTTAACCAGATATCCTATCCAACCTCTGAGACAGGTGTATCATTATTATATCCGTTCTGGTTACCTAAACTAATCCTGAAATGCCCCGATGGCGGGGAATTGATGTGTGTGGCTCTTTGATGACATCTCACTGAGCATTGTGGCTCAAACTCATATTACTTTCAGGAGAATTCGGCTTAATTACGCCCTAACACCTGACCAGCCCTAACTCCTGACGGCAAGGCCATCAACAGCTCATCAACCAAACATAAGTTTTTTTTATATTTTCTTATTATATTTCATTATCTATTAATTATTATTATTTACTTATCAACCCCCAACCCGTCTATAATATTTGTTTAAAAATAAATTCCTAACTCTCTCAAAATATCAAATGAAACTGAAAAAACATCTAATGTAACGGGAATACTATTGAAAAGAGTACACATCTGTCGTTAAGGTAATCTTATTTCTTAATTAGTACGTACCTTGTTACAGTGAAAGACTATTTTATTTCTGGAATTAATACGAGGAACATTTATTGGTAGCTTAGACAGAATAGCGGCGTCTTGAACAATATTGTTTAATATTTTGTACAAAAATAAACATGACTGTATTTTTCTACGATTTTCAAGTGAAACCATATCAATTTCCAGCAATAAATAACAGTGTGGACGCTCAAAACTTGGATAGCATTTGTGCTTTTCAAAATAACAATATTTCACGAAAGGTTTCTGCACTGATTCAATTAATGAGATATATTTTCCGTAGATAGGGTTCCATAGTTGAAAGCAATATTCCATTTTTGAGCGTACAAAGGATTTATATAGTCGTTTCAAAGTAGATAAATTATGAAACAGTTTCGTAACTCTAAAAACAAAGCCTAAAGTCTTGTATGATGCTTTTACGTTTTACGACATATTCGATATGTTTATTGAAAGTGAATCTGTCATCAAAAAGCACTCCAAGGTCTTTAAACTGGTAAACACGGTCAAGATATGAATTTTCCATCACGTACAAGAAAGTATAAGCAAATTTTTTCACAAGATAGCTCATAATTTTACATTTGCTGAAATTGAAGAATAATTTAGATTTTTGAGACCAAGCGAGTAAATTATTTATATCTTCTTGTGTTACACCCTAAATTGGATATAACAAAGAATAAATGGGTTCTTGCTGAATGGAGGGTAAAGGTTATCGTAAATATAAAGTATGCCAAATTTGTATAACAAATAAATATATTAAAGATTAGATAACAAGATATGAAATAACAAGATATATTAACTATGATAAATGAGACCAAATATAAAAGATGTAACTTACTATTAGACGGCTAAGTGCGGGTGGAGCTTTAATATTCTTCGACTTCTCGTACTCTATGTTCTACTTAACTGCCCTACCTTACATATATTACTCTATATATATACTGAACAAGCGCTGAGTCGGCATAGCATATTATGTCACCTTGCAAATGCTGCAATTATAATGTTTACTATTACTACAAATACAAATTGGTAAATTTAGAATACTGATTACGCATTTTATATGTTATGATGACTTAGCCTTGTTACATTCCTCCCTTCCTAGGAATTTTCTTCCGAAGGAAGCACAATTCATCTCAAAATTTTCCTATTATTAATATTACACTTAAAAGTCCCTAAAGAACCACTCACTCACAGGACTCCATATGTTTGATACGGCCGTTGTCGCAGATGAATCTTCTTTCCGTCTCGCGCTGTAGTTGTGCTGTGTACTGCTGGGCCGTATTCCTTGATAGTCAGTTGCAACATTTGGTGATCCGTGAGCTGGTTCATCTTATCTTACTAACATAAATAAACAATTTTTTTTTTTTAAAAGCTAGCTACTTGCATCAAATTCCGTTAACGTCACTTCTCAGCCTAATTTCTTCCAGTCGCAGCTGCAGTCAGACTTCTGATTGTTGACGGTGTTAAGAATCATATTGTTTCTATCGCTCGCTCTATTGGTGACTATGGCTTTCTTCTCCAGTCTACTTCCTGGTGCATGTTGCTGTGTTCCTGTGGTCTGCTAGTGGCTCAATCAATTCTTTCTGCACATCTTGAACCTCAGGTTCCCAGCTCTGCCCAAATTTGAACTGGATCGAAGCTTCTTATAGCCCAAATAGAGTTGAGGGAGACATCAGTTGACTGCAATCTACGCATCTTACTTATCCTGGCTAGTGAGCGTTAACGAAATGATATCTTATTCAACGACTTCCCTAAATACCCTGGTTGAATTATGAACTATTTACTATATGAATAATTAAGCAAGGCAATCTATTTCAAGTGTCGCAACATGTCTTTGTTCATTAAGACAGAGGGAAAAAAAAATAAATTAATAAATAACTCAATAAATGAATGAATAAATAAATAAAATGAATAAATTAAATATTACCAATAATTATAGACATGTTGCTCCCTTCATCTTTCTCGCTTTTTTTTTCTTATCGACTCCACCCGTAATTTGACTACATATTTTACTTGATAAAAATTAGTTAACGAGGAAACAAATTAGTGTCTTCTGGGTGTTAGTACCCAAGGTTGATCTTGCACTGGCCCTCTGCTTCGTGTTTGATAGCGTATTTGCGCGTCTTCTTGTGGATGGCCTGCTTGCCATGCTCTCGCCTGTAATCTGGTCATTTTTTGTAACTGTAAATCATACTCTCTAGCATTATTATCTATCATATTTTCTTTTCCTGATGTTATTGATACGTCATCCAAATTTTCGTTTTTCAATTTTTCATCTAAATTTGAATTTTCATCTGTCAATTCAGCTTTGAACGGTTTCAAACGGTTCACATGAACTTTGAGAACTTTTTCTGAATTCTGTTTTCTAACTTCATAATTTACCGGTCCCAATTTTCTAATAATATAATACGGACCTGTCCATGGCTTATGAAGTTTTCTTGACGTACCTATGCTTACACTGGGATTGTGCAAGTAAACTGTTTCGCCGACCTTGTATTCTGCTTGCTTCGCATTTTTATCGAATTTCATGTGTGCAATCGCTGTTGTTCTGTTTAAATGTTGTCGTACCGTATCAAATGCTGTCTTCAGTCTCTGACGTAGCTCGCTTGCGTAATTGTCGTCATAGTCATAACGTAAGGTCTGTGGTCGAGTAATGTCATCGTAAGGCAGCTCGATGTCTCTTCCATGCATCAAAAAATATGGGGTTTCATTCGTGCTGCTGTGTACGCTACTGCGATAGGCCATCAGTACAAAAGGTATCCATTCGTCCCAATTTGTTTGATCCTGGTTAATGAAGTGTGACAAAATGTCCTTGAAAACTCGATGACTTCTCTCTATTACTCCATTTGTTTGAGGTCTGTAGGCAGTAGTCTGAATTTTTTCTGTTTTGGATATTTTGCAAGTTTCTTTGAATATTTCCGAAGTGAAATTGGCTCCCAAATCTGTCAATAGTTGCCTTGGAGCCCCGTGTCTAGCTATAATTTCTTGCGCCAGTATTCTTGCCAGTGTGCTTGCTTTTTGGTCGGGTATCGGGAATGCTTCAGGATATTTGGTGAAATGATCCTGAAACGTGAGAATATATTTATTACCTTTCATACTTGTCACAAGCGGGCCAACGATATCCATTGACACTCTTTGAAGTGGCGCTGTTACTTCTTGAAACGCTTGTAGTGAAGCAGGCTTCTGATGAGGCGGCGTCTTTCTTTCATTGCAGGAGTGGCATTTGCTGCAGTAGTCCTCAATATCTTTTGTCATGCTCCTCCAGAAGAATTTTTCTCTTATTCTTTTCGTCGTTTTCTCATACCCTTGATGACCAGCATATGGTAGATCATGATATGCTCTCAAAACCTCTTGTTCCATAGATTCTGGAACTACTAACTGATGATGCCTAGCATTTCCTGTTTTTTCTTTGAAAATAATGCCTTCATTATCTGAAAAATAACCAGCTTCGTTTTTAATATTTTGAATAAATTTGTCATTTAGCTGTTTATTTTTTATTGTTTGTCGATCTCATATTGGTTCGTGAATACCTCTACTGGCTTCAATTGTATTGACCGGGATTCTGGACAGCACGTCAGCGTTGATGTGTTTCTTGCCTGGCCTGTGTATGACGTCAAAATCATGCTCGCTGAGGGTTAGTGCCCATCTTGCTAACCGGGATTCGGGACTCTTTAATGACATTAACCATTTTAAGGGCTTATGGTCCGTAATGACGGTGAATTTGCGACCGTATAGGTAGCATCTATAATACTTCACTCCCCAACATACGGCTAAGCATTCTAATTCTGTAGTCGAATAATTTCTTTCGGCTTTGTTCAATTGTCGACTGGCAAAAGCTATTGGTTTTTCATAACCTTTAAATTTCTGACTTAAAATTGCGCTGATGGCTTTACCGCTCGCGTCTGTAGATAAAATAAATTCTTTCGAAAAATCTGGGTGTGCTAAAACAGAGTTTGAACAAAGTGCATCTTTCAAAATTTGGAAAGAATTTTGACATTCTGCTGACCAGACAAAATTTTCATCTTTTCTAGTCAACAGAGATAATGGTTTTGAAATTTTTGCAAAATCCTCTATAAATCTTCTATAAAATCCAACGAGTCTACAAAATGCTCTCACTTGTTTGACGCTTTTTGGTTGAGGATAATTTTTAATAACTGTAATTTCTTCTGGATCTGGTTTGACACCTTCTCCGTTCATAATATGTCCTAAATATTTTGTTTCTGATTTCAAAAATTTACATTTATCAGGCTGCAATTTTAAATTGGCTTGTCTCAGTCTCTCGAAAATTTCTTCTAGCCGATCCAAATGCTCATTGACTCCTTTATTATTGAAGACAATAACATCATCCAGGTAAACCATACATTTCTCACCCCTTAATCCAGATAGCACGCTATTCATCAATCTCTGAAACGTGCTGGGCGCATTTGCTAAACCGAACGCCATCTTGGTGAATTGAAAGTGTCCGCCATCAGTGGTGAACGCTGTTTTTTCTCTGTCACTGTCTTCTAGTTGTACCTGCCAATATCCTGATGCCAGGTCCAATGTCGTGAACAAGGTTGCGTCTCCCAACTGATCCAAGGTCTCCTGCATATTGGCAACCGGCAAGTAATCTTTTTTCGTTACCTTATTGAGACCTCTAAAGTCTATGCAGACTCTTATCTTCTTCTCTCCGCTATCCGTTTTCTTCGGTACAATAACTACTGGCGCCGACCATGGCGAATCTGAGGGTTCTATAACCCCTGCTTCTAGCATCTTCCCTAGCTCCTTCTGTAGTGCTGGCTTCTGGCTGTATGGAACTCGATATGGCGGCTTCGCTATAGGCTGTACTTCATCTGTAATAATTCTATGTTTAACCCTATGAGTACAGCCCAACTTACTGTTTTCCCAATGAAATATATCCCTATACTCATCTAACAGCTCTACTAATTTACCCTTAGCCTCCTTATCCATACCTCCTAATTGCAAGCGCTCTTCTAGCTCTTGAATCGTCGGACCTTCATTTCCGTATTGTATACTCCCTATGGTATACTCAATTTCGCTACTGGCGGTATCCTCCCGCTCTCTCAATGATGCATCGTTTTCTACCAACAGCTCGGTTCTTCCGACCACTGTTTTTCCATCCACAACCATTTCCCTATTCGTTGTGTTTATCAATTTCACCGGTACCTCCTTTTCTGCTCTCGCTATAACGCGCGCTGCCATAATTCTATGAATGTTGATTTCCTCTGGCTCTATCAAGACATCACGTCCAGGCGTGATCAAATCCTGTACGGCTGTACACACAAGTTCGCAATTTGATTTGATTCGTACTGCCTCCTTCAATCTAACCAGTCCACTGATTTGTAGCGCTGACTTTTCTTGATTGATGGTGCTATTCTTCCTTCTGCGTACCTTTGTGCCTTTTGATGTTTGTTTGATATTAGCCTGAAAACCCTGTATTGCCTTTTTGCTACTCTGCAATTCTGTGTCCTGACTTGCCTCAGTCTGTGTGGCGATATCATACGTCACAATGTTTATCGCTGGTGCTGATGCTTGTATTTTATTTGTGATGTTTGCAAATATTTCAATAACAGTATTTCCCAATGTCATTTCATTTCTGCCGTAATCTAGATTCACGTTAAAATGTTTAAAAAAATCACGACCTAAAATACCGTCTGCTTTTAAATTTAGTTTATCAGAACAGACCACAAAATTGTAAAAAATAGCTGAATTTTGAAAATTAATTTTTAAATTTGTTACTCCCAGATTTTCTAATTCGCAGCCTGAAATAGATGTAAGTGTTCCTATGTGCCCTGGTTCTGCTCTGTGCCCCTTTATGCAATTTTGCTCAACTAGAGAAGCAGCTGATCCTGTGTCAATCAAGAATTTAAAAAAATTTCCATCGTTCAATTGTGCAAAGACATAATTTGGAATTTCCTCATATACTGAATTTTTACTGATTTGATTAATGACAAGTGATTTATGAGTGTTCCTATTTACTGGATCCTCCTGAGACGGGGCTTTCGCAGGAGGACTTTCTAGTTTAAATGTGCTCTTGGATGTGACTGCATATTGACCTCCCTTTTATTATAATTTCCGTTTCTATCTCGCCCTCTATATCTGATATAGCTATCTTCCGCAACTCTTCCTCTGCACCCAATTGCGATGTGACCGTACTTCCCGCATCGTCGGCAGGACGCCCTTGCTCGCTGACGGCAGTCCCTTCTGAAATGGCCAAGTTTCCCACATTCGAAACATTTTACCCTGGTAGTGTCCCTTTGCACTGCTTCTGTAGTTCGTTCTACCGCTCCTATTTCTAATGATGTAAATCGCTCCCGCACCAACTCCGCTTCTTCGCGTTCGGCAATTGCTATGGCATCCTCCAAGGTTAGCTCTTCATTCATATCCAAAAATGTCCTTATGTATCTTCGTATTTCTGGTCGAAGGCCGGATTTGAATTGGTAGACGCATAATTGTGTAGCGAAATTGTTGTCCATTTTTCCTTCTTTCATAAGTTCCATTTTAAGCTCATTCAATCTGCTAGCGAATTTTCTCACGCTTTCGTTTCCATTTTGTTGACAATTTGCTAGCTCGTTGTAAACTTCGCCGGCAATTCTTCGTTTGGTAAATCGAGATAGGAATGAGTAATTAAAGTCCTGTAATTTCAATTTCTTCGCGTGTAACTTCGGTGTTGATACATAAAATTGGAGGGCCTCTCCAGACAATTTTGTTCGAAGTAAATTAGTTGCATCTTCTTCTTCCCAGTTTTCGATATCTGCTCTTATTTGGACTCGCTGAAAGTATTCTGCTGCATTTTCCCCATTAAATGTTTCGATGGCTGCTGCACTTACAGGATTTATGGAATTTCGGCCGTTGTTGCTTTTGAAAAATGACTCTAGCTCAGTTTTTAAAGTTTTCTGCAAATCTGAAACATTACTCGAGCTTGGATTGGATGATGTTCCACCAGGTGCGTATCCGGCATTTTTGTGAAGAGAAAAAAAAATTTCGATATCTACAATATACCTTATTCTCCGCGAGTGAGCCAGATATACTAGTCATTCAAGTCCAGCATGAATTTCCCTAAGCCGCTGCCACCATTTGTTACACCCTAAATTGGATATAACAAAGAATAAATGGGTTCTTGCTGGATGGAGGGTAAAGTTTATCGTAAATATAAAGTATGCCAAATTTGTATAACAAATAAATATATTAAAGATTAGATAACAAGATATGAAATAACAAGTTATATTAACAATGATAAATGAGTTCAAATATAAAAGATGTAACTTACTACTAGACGGCTAGGTGCGGGTGGAGCTTTAATATTCTTCGACTTCTCGTACTCTATGTTCTACTTAACTGCCCTACCTTACATATATTACTCTATATATATACTAAACAAGCGCTGAGTCGGCATAGCATATTATGTCACCTTGCAAATGCTGCAATTATAATGTTTACTATTACTACAAATACAAATTGGTTAATTTAGAATACTGATTACGCATTTTATATGTTATGATGACTTAGCCTTGTTACACTTGCAATAATAAACAGTCATTAGCTGAATTAATCTTTCAAAAAAATTTCAGATCGTCTGCGTAGAGCAGTACTTCAGAATGTTTGACTACCTCAGTGAAGTCATTAATAAACAATATAAAAAGTAGGGGGCCAAGATTAGAGCCTTGCGGGACACCTGACGTGGCAAAAAATGGTGCCGAAGTAAAATTATTGATACGTACAGTAGATCTACGATATTGAATATAAGACTTTAATAGTGCTATTAGATCTGACGAAAAATTGAAATTAATACAAAGTTTTTGAAGAAGTACAGAATGATTAACAGTATCAAATGCCTTTTTAAAATCGGTGTAAACAACATCTACTTGTGAGTTATCATGAAGGGAATTTAAAGTAAACTCTGTAAAATTGAGAAGATTAGTTGTAGTTGACTTTCCTTTAACAAATCCATGCTGTTGTATGGCAATGTTATTTTGTACACTATTGTAAATGTATTTATATAATATGGATTCATAGATTTTACTAATATTAGAAAGAATGGCTATCGGTCTGTAGTTGATTTTACATTGGAAATGTCTCCTGATTTGAAAATTGGAGTGATAAAAGATGATTTAAGGGTAGCCGGAAAAACATGAGTTGATAATGACAGATTCAATAAGAATTTGAGCGGTTTTAACAAGAGATGAGAACATCCTCTTTGATTGTAATATTAGAGCCCCGTAATTTCCAACGGTTTTGGATGACCAAAGAGCAGAATTTGTAAGAAACAAATTTTATAATTATTGGACGTGGTTTAGTGTTCCCATTGTTAGTAAAAGTTGAGAATTTAATTTTACCAGTACGGTGGCAGCGGTCTATCATATTCGGTGTGACATTAACATTTAGTTTTTCATTTAACACTATCAGCACTAAATCTTCAGTTACCTCGCCTTTAGATTCTGGAACACCGAAGACACGGACACAGTTTCTACGGGAATACTGCTCCTGATCATCAAGTCGATCCTCCAGAAGTTTGACAGTAGTAGTTAATTCCGAAATTTCAGTCTCATAGACTAATATGTGATGATTATAAAGAATAATACCACATTTGATGCTTGAGTAATACAATAATATTTGAAACAAAAATTCAACTGTCAAAATTTGTTGCTCAGTGTGTGGATCTATATAGAGATATCATCATCAGTATTCAATAATAGTTACTCACGATATAAGTTTTAAAAGTGTCATTTTATTTTGTGATAAGGGAAGTTTGGGACACGACGCGCGGAGTGGCGCAATCTTCTGAACAAAATAAAATCACTTTTAACATATATATCATACACTATTTTTCATACAAACACCATTGTAATAGTGCGAAATTAGTGAAAATCTATACAAATATGACATATTAGATGCACTATCATTCATATAGCAACAAGGTACTCCTTGAGAGCAACCAATGTTTTGTTGTTGATTACACAGTTTGATATATATTTTGAATAAAATGGATAGTCAAGAAAATGAGTTAATTTCAGCTGAAATTGAGGAAGCAGCTACCAGAGCTGTTCAAAATCTATTACCATCGAAAACGAGGCAACAGTTCGAGATCGCCTACGGACGTTTTCTAGAATGGTGCGTAGATAAAAATGCTTCTGGTGAATATTATGAGACTGTCTTTATTTTGAGGAGAAATCCAAGCTCAGAAAATCGTCAACGTTTTGGTCGAATGACTCTCTATGTTAGAAACTTCATTTAAAATAGAGAATAATCGAGATATGGGCAAACATTACTTATAAGTGTTGGAAGTGAATCACTTTCAACACGTCGCTAATGACAACGTGTCAAAAGTAATAACAATGTCATAAATTGTTATTTTAATACACTAAGCAACCATTCAAAGCCGTACCTCCAATAGTGTTTGTATAAAAAATAAATTACGGGAGATGAAAGATTATTTCACAGCACACACAATGTGATGAATTTCATTGGTTGTTTCTCACATCTTGGGTTACATTATTGCAATTTTCAGGGGAATCCCTCTTTTTGTAAATAAATTATAGTCCATGTGACTAAGTGATAGCAAAGGATTCTACTGGTATCAGTCCAGTAGTTTTTGAGTTTATTCATTGAACACAAAAATATAGATTTCTCTGGTGATATTGGTATGAATAGATGATACTAACAGAAACATTCACGCAAGCGCAGCGTACAACAACTATAGAAAGTTTCAATTCAGATGAACGATGCTCGCACGGACAAATATTGCTCGTGCGCCACCTTGTTACGTGCCAATTTAGCTTTTAGTCCTCTTTTTAGGCAAATTTATAGAATATAGTTTGGACTAATTTGGGTCAAATTTCATTCACTTCAGTTACTTATTACTAGTTTTAGTTTCATATTCATTAATTTCATTCATTTTTCAAATCTTCCAATTCGTTTTTTTCTCTTTGAGCTCAGTTTTTCTTGGTTACATTCAAAACATGTTTATTGTTTACTTTTGTCAATTATTGTGAGTTCAAGATTTTTGTTTCAATTTGTCGCTGCTGCAATGCGCGCGCTGCAGTCAGCGACGTTACAGTTTTTTTTTTTGATTTTAGCGTCGGCCAATCGGTAGTCTACCGTTGGTCTTCCAGAACCGCAGTACATTTTTGTTTGTCACTTAAACTTTCGGAATCGCTTTTTTTTGTACGTTGCCTTGCGTAATCCTCTTGTAGGGATTCAAAATTCAGCTTTTCCTTGTTTCGCGGAACATTTTGAGCACTCGGTGTAGTTTTGTGTTGTTCCGCAAGCATCTCCATTGTTGGAGAATTACAAAATTTCAGTGCACGATATTCCTTTTTTTCGCCGACCATCTGCGCATGTAGTTTAACTACTCTCGACCAACATCTCGGCTACGGAGTGCCTGATACCATCTTCCAACCTTTGACGCTGGTGTGACATCACCAGATTCCCTGAGCCAGTCCGGACTGGGAAATATCTGTTCGAGGCCTCCATTTTGGTGCGATCGACCAATTGGCAATGTGCGTGACAGCAGCGCCCCTGGCAGCGCCACTTGATGTATGAATTAAAGGGATGTATTCGACTTTTATTGAGAATAGATCTAACGGGACAAATTGCTATATTTTGGTTTCAAAAAAAGTATATATGAATCTTCTGAATGAATAAAAAGTTTCATTTATTATTATTATACGATCCTAAAAAGTTCAGCTGACATAAAAGTTAGTATGATCAATGAAAAAATACATTAAAACTTAATGGAAGTTTGGTTAAGTAATGGCAAAATATATAAAAACGATCATAAAATAATAACATGGAATAAAAACTTATGGAATAGATTAAATATTCATTTCTTAACTGATGTTGCAGTTCTATGTCAAGCCATAAATCTATAAGACTCGTAGATTTTGAATTATAGGTAAAATAACAATGGGTTTGTCATCCTCATGAACTGATGCGTTTCTATCTATTTCTTATGGATTTATAGATATGTAGAACTTATTAATTTTTACAGAATTGCAATATAAACTGTTATATATTTGTAGAATTAATTTTTATTTTTTTCATTTTTAGTTTCAAATGAAACATGGAAATAATCATAAAAACTAGATTTCAATCAATCAATCATACAATTGCATTCCAGCCACAAACAATGACCAAAGGCAGAAATCTAGTCCTTGCGGAGCATGTAATGGATGTTGAAGAACATCGGAAATATAATGATGAAAGTTATTTAGTCAAGTCGCGTATTATCAGACAAGCATCAGTCCATGCAACACCTTACACCACATCATTAGAAGTGATTAGAATTTTTCTGATTTATACCATATCATAAAATTATAGTAGAATAATTTAATTAACAAATTATATTATTTCTCTTTCAGATAGATGCGGCACGATGCGTCACTGATGCTCAATGTAATTGCGTTTACAATCTGAGTAAAAAGTGCAAACATATTGCTGCATTGATTTATTTCATCAATAATGATGAAAGTGCATCAAGAGCAAGTAATGAGCAACAGTGGGGGAAACCAAGTGCACGACAATTTGCCAAAAATAAATATTGTAAAGGAGAATATTTCGAAAAAATTGCACCTCATAAGTACTTACAACTAAATGAACCTCAAGAAGTTAATATATCCGAGTTAGTGACAGATTCTGCGTTAAAACAAATTTTAACAGCTACAGTAAAAAAGTCAAATATTCATACAGCGAAAAATATTATGAACTCGTTGCTTGTGCAGGTAGTAATTAATCTAAAGAAAGAAAACTGTGCCGAATGCGCTAATAATTTTTTCATTCTCTCTGAAGAGCATTTCATATTTAAATGTGACTACAAATTGGATTTAAATATAAAAGATTTTTATATTAAAAATGTTATTCTGTCACAGGAAAATATTATTAATTTGAGTTGTGCAACTTTAAAACAATCTTCCTGTAAGGAATGGTACAAAGCTAGACGCTTGAGACTCTCCGCTAGTACAAATGTGCATTATATCAAAATACGAACTAAAAAAGCTATCAATAGCCTGGTACCGGATATTTTATATCCTCGAAAAATTGATTGTGCATCAACAAGATACGGTCTAATAAACGAATCTAATGCCAAAGAAAAATATGAACTACTTCATAATTGCATTGTGAAACAAGTTGGTGTAGTTGTTTCTAAATTTCAACCTTGGCTTTGTGCGAGTCTTGATGGTGTTGTCATAGAAGATGGATGCATTCCAAAACTTGTGGAATTTAAATGCCCTTCTTCATGTGTAAAGAAACCTGTGATTAATTTAGTTGATCAATCTTGCAACGTGAAGTATTTGCAATTTATCTGTGACAAGTTCATACTGAAAAAATCTCATCCATATTACACACAAATCCAGGTCCAAATGTACGTGAGTGGAATGACTATCTGCGATCTTTTTGTATATTCACCTGTGTAGTACAAGTACAAGAATTTTTACGAACAGTAATTTTAAAAAGCGAAAACTTTTATTTCATTTATTATCTACCTGCTTTATATGCTGCGCTAGTACCTGAATCTAATGATGGAATTATCGGAAATAACGATGTGAAAAACTTAATTGACAAGACTGAAATCAATAATAATAACAATAACGATGAACCAATATTCCAAGTGCACTGTTTTACAGGAAGTGATATCAGCAACTTAATCAGATTTTTTTATTATATAAATGTTGATTTTTCACAAGTCAAGAAAAGAGCTTTATTTTTTGGTTATATAAGCTTAAGAAACTATTTTTTTTTTAAATTATAAAAACACATGTCAGCTGAACTTATAGCTAAAATGATTGGAAATATCAATGTGAGAAACAAGACTGAAATCAATAAGTTTAATAATGATGATGGCAGTATTATGAATCAAGATCTCTGATCCACACGATGTGATAATAGCAATATTATAAAATAGTTATATATTTTTTTTATAATACAAATGTTATGTTTGTTACAGTGTTATTTTATTTTCAAAAAGTTGAATGTTTACACATTTTATTTTATTCTTACGAAAATACATATCATTCTTAATAAATATAAATATTACAGATTTTTAATTGACATTTTTTTCTGTATATGCAATTGAGTTTATTTTAATCACCATTTTTTTGATATTTTTTAATTGCAAATATAGGAGGTTGTAAATTAACTAAAACACAGCAGACGTGCATGATGTCATCTATGCAATAAAATAAATTTTCGGGAATTTTATTTGATATTTGATAAGTTCTTAAGCGCTGCATGATTCTTTCCACATGAATTCTAACTCTGGCTACACTGTATGTTTCTTGAGTTTCTTCGGTTCAGTTTTTTTTTCTAAAAACGGTGGCATAACCATCTGTACTTTCTTACCACTTGCATCAATAACTTTTTTAATTTCTGGAAGGCCTTTATCTGCCAAAACAATGTCACCATCTTCTAATAAATCCAATAATCCTGATTCAATTGCTATTTGAGAATCAGACTTCCTTCCTCCAGCAATTTTAGATTTTAAGCTAATAAAGCCTCCTGGAGTAATACCGACCAGGACTTTAGCAGTAAAGTTTTTTTTATAGTGAGAATAAGTGAAATTACATTTATCAATACTTGCGGAAATTTCAATCCTAAATTCCGTGCAGTCAATTATAACTCTGGTATTACTGTATTCAGGATGAAAACATTCTGGCATTGTTTCTTGCACAGCATTTTTATCTGGTCAGAATACCAAATTTCTTGTAGCACCGGCCAATATCTGTAAAATTTCAAAAAATATTCTCGAAATTGTTGTTCTGTGAACACTAAACAGTACACCTAGTGCTGAGAATGTCAACCCTGTTTTCATTTTCATTAAAAATATCTTTCTTAGAAACTATATTTTTGAGGCGTAGACACTCTTTTCAATAAGAATTCAAAATTTTCGAATGTTACACCAGCAAGATCAGCAAGTTGTTTACTTATGGTAATCGATACAAATCCAGTAAAGTTTTTAATATCTGTTTGAATTCCTTGATCAACGACAGTTTTATGAGGCGTGCCGCATTCTTTATTTACAAAATTTTTTTCAATTGCAACTTTTATCGATCTGGAATCTTCAAGAATTTCTGTTTGAGTTCCTGTATCGCATATTCCGTGACTAACATAACGATTGCAAATAAATGTTTGAGAATTTATATCAGAATCTGTGTAAAAATTCACTTGACATACTTGGTCAACTTTTTGTTGAAAAAGTGGAACATGTGAATTTTCGGTCATCACTTCAACAGATTCTATAACAGTTGACTTTACATTAGTTGTATTAGTTGCCGAAGGTAATTTTTTTTTTCATCCGACTCCCCATGAAATGCTTGTGCCTGGAAACAGTATGTTTTTAATATCATTTTCATTATCATATAATTAAGAAAAATATATGATTTAACTACTTTTAATTCAATAAATAGTACAGATTGAAATTGATTTTATATTTCTATTTATGTATTTGTATATTAATTTAGGGAAGGGAATATTGTAGGAACGTAACTAGGACTTGACTCCTCTTCAGATTTTTTGCCTCCAATGGAATGATCACTACAAATGTAATGATGTGATTTCGGATACCACTGCGATCCATCGACACTTGATAAAAAATCAAATAAAATCATTAATAAATTTTCTTGCACTAGATGTATGCATAATTTTATTATGATATTGGATATAACAGATATGAGACAATTTTTTAGAGTTAAATCAATAATTTCAAAGAAAAAAAAATTCAAGAACATGTAGGTATATGATGAAATGTTAAGCGCCAAAAAATGTCAATTTTCCAATCACTTTCCAGAATAATAATTCATGATCTCTAGAAACCTGTGAATTGTCTGATACCTGCTATTTTTTATAATATTTTTATCCCAGAAATAAAGGTTATGGTAGTACTAACTTTTTTCTTCTCACTGCAGCTATCCATTTATTTCTTTGATTTACTTTCCATTTTGCAACAGGAAATTTATAAAATTTACATTCGTTCTTTTTGCTAGTATTTTTGCAATTTACAACACTGCAACTCCGATTGTTCATTTGGTTTGTTTTGTTGAAAAATTGCAATCACTACGCGCATTTCTTATACCAAAACATGAAAACATACCATAAAACATACTCTCGAAATGCCTGAATCATCCGCAGCTAGCGCTGGTTGTCGATTTTACTTCCCCTTCCATGGCTTCGCACTGAGCGAATAGGAGTCAATCAACTCCAGCAACAAAGCGAAAGTGACAGCTAAATGGCATTACGCTATATACGATATATTTTCTTTATTTGCTACTTATCTACTTTGGGTGGTCAAACCGCTCTACACGGCTGAATCTAATCTATTTTATTACTGCTTTTTCGCGTGGTCATTTAAATCATACTGTTAATTATTGTATAGGGGCCTAATCTGTTGTTGTTGTTGTTATTTTTAAGTATACACATAGACGTATGCGCGAGTTATTCCGCATTTTCATTACTTTTTTTTGTACTTCGACTACAACGTCGAGAGCTCTACTCTGTCTTAGAAAAGTTTAATTACTGTAATCTGTTCTTGCGCTACTTAGGCGCATAGTGGTTATTTCAAGTCCTAATATGTACTTTTATTCATTTATGTTTGCACCACTAAAGCGCGTAATTCGAGATTGTTGATTTTAATAATTTTATTTTATTATTGCGCTACTGAGGCGCATAATTTTAATTTATTGGTCTCAATTATATTTGTTTATTTTGCACTATTTTGGTTATTAAACTCATTCATTTTGGGTACATCCTATTCTATTTATTTGAATGAAATTTGCCCATATTTTTATTCTTTTCAGCAGTATAGAAGAAAGCGTAATTTCTCTCAGTAAGCTTAAGATAAGTTTCTGTTTGAGTAACATTGAATTGATTGAGGTATTTTTGTGGTTGAGTACCTTGGGAAGAGAAAGTTCAACGGCGTGGCGCCCCACGATTTATTTATTCACTTATACTTTATTTTATATCTTTTGCTGAAGCTAGCCTCACTTCACCCAACAGTTATTTCCTGAGTCTGAGCTAGAGTTACGTAGATCTCAAAGTCATTCTTGAGAGCACGACTCGAATTTTACGTAATAACGCATATTTCACGTTAGTAACACCAACTCAAAAAGATGAATGATGCGCGAACGGATAAATACGGCTTGTGCGTCACTGAATATATGTTGATGATGCAATGATTAAAACTTTCACAAAAATGTCTACAATAACTATGATATATTCTAATCTCCATCGAATTAAATGAAAGATACGCCAACAAACAAATACAGCTCATGCGTTACTTCATATATGTTAATGGTCGTATAATGAATAATTTAGTGAAAGTATCAACAACAGCTATATTGAGTTTCAACTTAAACAAATATACCATGCACAAACAAACGAATACTGCTCGTGCGCCATTCTATGTGCTACGATGATACTATGATAAAAACTTTCATGAAAACGTCAATAATAAGTATAGTATGATTCATTTTAATTTGATGAACGATGAATGGGAGATGCATGAACAAACAAATGCGGCTCGTGGGTCACTCCATATTTGTTAATAATATTCCAATAAATATTTTGACAGAAGTTCCAACAATAGCTATAGTGAATTTCAAGTTATTCGAATAAATTATGCACGAACAAACAAATACGGCTTGTGCGCCACTCTATGTGTGTTAATGATACTACAATAACTTTTTTTATGAAGGTGTCAACAACAATTGGACTAAGTATCATCTCAGTCGAATGAACGATGCGCGTTCAAACAAATATGGATCGTGCGCCACTTGATGTATGTTAACAATACTATAATAAAAACCTTTAGGGAAGTGCTGACAATAATTGTAATAGGTTTCAACTCAATTGAATGTGCAACACGCAAACGAACAAATACGACTCGTGCGTCACTTCTTGTAATGTTATCTATTATAGCCTATGTTTCTCAGCGACAATATTAATTTATACCGGTGGAAGAATTTTCAAAATCGGCAACGTCTTTTTTGAGTATATTCATTACAAACAAAAATACAAATCTTCTCGCTTTATGATATTTATTAGTATAAAAGATATAGAGGGAACTTATGTACAAATCCATAAGTCTTATAGATTCATAAGTTTACAAAATATTGATGAAAACACATCGGCTCTTGTTGATTTGTTATAAGGATCACATATTCAAGGCGATTTTATTCACAATTTACAGATTTATAACTTCATGGAACTTTTAGGTATGCACAAAATTGCAGAATTATACAATGTATTCACAACATTATATGAGTGAAAAATATTTTTTTTTCAAAGTACGATATCGCTAAGAATTTTTTTTATCCCAATTGTATGATTGATCACTATAATAATCAGCTGTGCTTCTTAGTAGGAGTAGAATCGCCAGTCAAGTGATTATAGGTGTCGAGCACGTATCGGATCTCAGCGTTGAATTATTGAATTAACTGATTAACTGACTATCTTATATTGCATTTCATAAAATCACTCGTAGAATAGATTATTGAAGTATCATTTACAGCACTGCGAGAACCAAATAGATCGACATACTCAACACAATACAGAATAGTGCAATACAAATATCCACAGAAGCATTATGGACTGTAACGTATGTGACGCAACATTAACAATAAAATACATAATAACAGAATGTAACAAATATACACTGTTTAAACCTGTGGGTTGTATGTTAATAGTATTAAAAAGAGTAGACTTGTTTTTCTGAATAGTTTATTTCTACCAACTGACTGACACTCCCTGTCTTCAACAAAAGTATTTACAATTTATACATCTTAACCTAGGGGTGAGTAAGTGGGGATGAACCAGGGTCGGAACAAGCCAAAATACTCCGCAGATACAGGGGTGGACTAAGCCTTTACCTCCCGCTAAGAATCTTGAGGGTAACATATTCTCCCCCCGTTGAAGGAAATGGCTTCAACTAGTGTTATTATTGATATTTGTATGCCTAAAACTATCTTTATTTTAGTCATTCTAGATTTAGCCAAACTATTTATTATTATTTATAGCCCTTGTGAAGTATTGTGATTGTCATTTTGTTCTATTTATATCTAACACCAACCATCACTGCACTTTCACATTGTTTCCGTAGGCAGCACACATAATTTTCGGGTAGCGCGCTTAAAGGTTCCTTGTTTGGTGCGCACAGTCGCAACTCGGATGATTTGGTCGTCCCCTGGGTGTGTGTCGATGATGCGTCCGGTCCTCCAGCACAGCGGTGGTATGTTGTCCTCGATAAGAAGCACCATGTCCCCTTCCTTGAGCGGGGCTGCTGTATTCGTGCGCCATTTTGAGCGACCTTGAAGTTGAACCAGGTATTCGCGGCTCCATCACTTCCAAAAGTGAGCTCGCAAGCGCTCAACTAGTTGCCACCTGGACAGTCTGTTTACTTGGATATTTGTGAGATCATATTCAGGAATCTCGGTTATTGGTTGCCCTATGAGGAAGTGGCCAGGGGTCAAGACTTCTAGGTCATTTGGATTAGAGGAAAGGGGTGTCAAGGGACGAGAGTTCAAGCAAGCTTCAATTCTTACCAACAGTGTATTCATTTCGGAAAAGGTCAAATTGACATTGCCTAAATATTTTTTCAAATGAGACTTAATTGATTTGACACAGCTTTCCCATAAACCCCCCATGTGCGGTGATTTTGGAGGGATAAAGTGCCATTTTATCCCGTTCTTATTAGACTCGTCTTGAATCGTACTTTTTACTGATTCTTGTTTTAAAAATTCTCTTAGTTCTTTTAATGAATTATTTGCGCCGACAAAATTGATCGCGTTGTCTGAGTAGATATCAGTAGGGAGACCGCGGTGGCCGATAAATCTTTTGAAGGCACCTAGAAATTCTTCAGTCGATAAATCTGTTACCAATTCAATATGTACTGCTTTAGTCGAAAAGCATACAAAAATAGCAATATAAGATTTGATTAGACGTTTACCGCGGCCCCGTGATTCTTTCGTCAGCACCGGCCCAGCGTAATCAATTCCTGTTATTGAAAAGGGACGCGATGGTTGTACTCTATTTACGGGCAGATCACCCATTTTAGGGATTGAAATTTTTGGATCAGCTTTGAAGCATTTTATACAATGATGCAATACCTGTCTAATAACGCTTTTGCCTGCTATCACCCAAAATCGTTGGCGTACTGCAGCCAACGTGGCCTGGGGCCCAGTCTGCAAATGTCTTTCGTGAATTTGTTTAATGATAAGTTTTGTCACAAAATTACCCTTTGGCAAAATAATAAGGTGTTTTACATCATTTGCGATTAGCGCATTTTTTAGTCTACCGCCAACCCTAATTAGGCCATTCGTATCGAGAAAGGGGTCTAACGATAATAGTTTAGAGGATTTTTCTAAAGGCTTGTTAGCTCTAAGTGCTTTTAAATCGAGTGCAAAATGAGTTTTTTGTACTAAACTTACAATCAAAGTTGTGGAATTTTCGAGCTCTTTGACAGACAAGTTACCCTTGAATTTATCAATATTTTGTGGTTTACAATTGTGAATAAACCTGATCACCCATGCAGAAACACTTCGTAATTTTTCATATTGAGAGAATTTAGTTAAAATGAATGTATCCTGGTTTTCAGAGATAGAGGGCATGTCGATGCGAGTTTCCGGGATTTCTAATTTCATATTGATTGATGATTGTGGCCAAAGAGACTTCTCATAGTTTAAAAAATTCGGTCCCGTGAACCATATATCATTTTTTTTCAATTCTGATGGCATAACGCCCCTGCTTAGAACATCAGCCACATCATTTTCGGATCTTACGTGGCGCCAGTTATTTTTATCAGTTATTAAGACGATTTCAGATATTCTGTTCGCTATAAAGGTTTTAAGAGAATTTGGTGGCGTATTTATCCATGCCAAAACTATAGATGAATCTGTCCATAAGAACTCACGTGATATATTTATTTGAATTGATTGACGAATTTTTTGAGCTAATTGGGCAAGCAATAAAGCGCCGCATAATTCCAACCGAAGAATAGTCATAGATTTTAGAGGAGCCACACGCGACTTTGAGCATAGTAATTGTGTATCGAATGTATTTTCGGAGTTTAGAGATCTAATATAAATTGCTGCTCCGTAACCTTGAAACGAGGCGTCACAAAAACCATGAATTTCAACGTGCCTTGGAGGGCCGAAAGGAATAATTTTTCTTGGAAAGCCTAGGTTCTGAATCTGATTCAATTGCTCTAGGAAAGAATTCCATTCAGTATGAATGTGGATTGGTACCGATTCGTCCCATCCTATTTTAATTGACCATAATTGTTGTAGAATGATTTTTGCTCGCATTATTATAGGGCCAATTAATCCCAGAGGGTCAAAGATTTGCGCTGTGACGGATAAAATATTTCTTTTTGTTGTTTTATTAGATAACGAGTCTAAGCGAATTTCGAACTTCAAAATGTCTTGTTTCGGATTCCAGGATAATCCTAGAACTTTAGAAAATTCGTCTTTGAATAAGCTAACATTACACTGATCAGCGTTTTTATCGTTTGCTAAGAATATATCATGACAATTTGATTGGAATTTTCTCAGTTCAAAGCCGCCCTGTTTGAGAATATTTGTTACCTGATTTTTTAACTCAATAACTTCGGAAATTGAATCCGCGCCACTTAAGAGATCGTCCATATAAAATCCATCGCGTATCGCTTTACTAGCATTTGGAAAATTTATTTCGCTTTCATCAGCAAGCTGTTTTAGACATCGGGTAGCTAAAAAACTTGCTGGTTTTGTTCCATAAGTGAGAGTAGTTAATTTGAACGTTTTAACTGGTTCATCAGGATTGTCTCTCCAAAAAATTAATTGTAAACTTGTGTCTTCCGGATATACACGAATTTGACGGTACATCTTAGCGATATCGCCGTTTAAAGCATATTGATAGATGCGAAATCGTATAGCCGTTGTAAATAAATCCGGTTGTATTACCGGACCTGCCATTAGATTGTCATTAAGACTACGACCATTGTCGCTTATCAAAGAGGCATCAAACACCACCCTCATTTTAATTGTGGTGCTAGTATCTTTAAACACCGCGTGATGCGGCAAATAAGAGTGTGGTGAATCATTTTCATCGATTGATTCTGTAATTAACTCCATATGATTGAGTTCGCGATATTCAGTGATAAATTTGGAGTATTCTGATTTCAATTCAGCATTTTTATTATATATTATATTATTTTTTATACGTTCCAGATTATAGAATCGTTTCAATGCTAAGTTTTTAGTATTACCTAATTTTAATTCGTCGCTCTTTGTTGGCAGTTTGATGATGAATCTACCATCAGGTGCCCGCTTAGTATTAGTTTGAAAGTGTTTTTCACATTCAATTTCTTCGGCTGAGAGGTTCTTAGTGAAATTATTGTCTTTTACAATATCCAATTCAAAGAATTTTTGTACTCGTCGTTCTAATTGATTGTCGCTAGTTATTGTGGCGGTAAAGTTACAAGAAGTGTGAACAAAGGAACTGTTATTTAAGTATGTACCGCCTGCAATAAAACCTAACTGAGTTTTCTGAAAAATAAGTCCGCAAGGGCTCTTTACCTGACCTATACACAATAAATTCCAGAATAGTTCGGCGCCTATGAGCAAATCTATTTTATTGGGTTCGTAGAATTTGGGGTCGGCTAAGTGAATATTCTTAGGGATTTCCAAAGTTCCCGGGTTCATGGTGGATAGTGGAAGGCTTTCTGTTATTCTCTCAATAACAAGACAATTTAAACTTGCCGAAAAGGAATTATATTTAGATTTTATTCCAACTGAAACTTGTTTATTCGTTGAACTAACCGTACCATTTACGCCTTTAATCTCTACATTAATTGGCATCGAGTTTAAATTTAATTCCTTGCATAAAGCATGCGTGATATAATTTGACATAGAACCCTGATCTAGAAATTCTCTGCATGGCCTATATTCATCATTAGAGTTTTTTATTAAGATAATAGCTGTGGATAAAAGAACGGAGTTGGTTCTTGCACAAGACTGATAACTAACCGTAGCCGTGGAATTGACGGTTGGTTCGTCATTTGTGTGTAATAGTGTATGATGCCTTTCATTACACGTGCGACATTTTGTTTTCGAACGACAATCTCCTGATAAATGATTATTTCTGAGACAGTTTGTGCATGATTTGAGTTTTTGAATCTCGGTAGCTCTTTCTGCTACACTTAAATTTATAAATTTCTCGCATAAAGTGAGACTATTGCCTGTATTTTTGCAGAATATGCATAAATAAGTTTTGTTAGATGTAGTGGCGTGCGAAACTGTTCAAATTTAGTCGATTGTTGCGATTTAGCCGTAGAATTGTTATTTATTGAAGGATTTGATTTATTTGAATTTAGTGTACTCAGCGATTCTAGAACTAAGCACCGTTTTTCCAAGAATTTGATGAATTGGGCGTATGTCGGTACCTCAGTTTCCAGGGTGGATTGCCAATCGCGTTTCGTGTGAAAATCTAATTTTTCTACAATTATTGGTACTATCAATTCATGCCACGTGTCGATATCTACCTTTAACATTTTTAATGAGGCAACATTTGAACTGATATTATCCAATAGCTCGCGTAGCATTGTGTGCGATGATTTTGAAATAGAAGGAGAATTTAAAATTGCAGAAACATGATCATGAACAATCATCCTCATATTTTTGAGCCTTTTTTCTAGCATTTGCCAAGCATTGTTATAATTATCTTCGTCAATTGGTAATGATTGTATTGTTCGCAAGGATTCTTCGCGTAAACATGATTTTGAGTATTGAAACCGTTGCCTATTGTTCATAGATTTGTTTTCATCAATGACGGATTTGAATGAGTTTTCAAAATTTAACCAATCTTTATAATTGCCGGAAAACGTTTTTAAATCTATGATGGGTAAGTTATAGTGAGTTTCATTAGAGAAATGATTTTTTGCTAGTGCAGTGCTGCCGACAGCTACCGATGCGATGGTAATCGCCGCATCAAGAATGTCCTTAATTTGGGATACTAAATCGCAATAACTATCTTCAAATTTTGCACGCCTTCTTGAATGATCTGCAACGGTGGTAACTTTATCGGCTTGTTCTATTTCGTACTGTAATTGATCGAAGTCTCTTCGCGCATTGCTAAGAATCTCTAGGCGTACCTTCAACTGATTTAAACTGCCTTTGTTTACGTCGAAAGATACTAAAAATTCTTCTACCCTTTTGAGTTTATTTTCGGCAACATCGCGCTGCGCTTGAAAATGGTCTAATTTGGCCATTATTTGAAGAGTTTGAATATATAAAAAAACAGGCAATTAATAATGATTAATTTGAAGTGTAAGCTCGCTTGATTGGGATAACAGTATTGGGTAAACAAAAGGGAAGAGCAACCACTAACCTGTCTCTCTGAATATGATCCGTTTTCTCCTTGATTTGGACTCTTGAACCAACACCAGATGCTCCTTGGTGATGATGATGCTTTGCGTGGCCCAGAAGATGGATGATGGTGCATATGCCGTGTCACCGCCTTGGATATTTCTTGGACGCACTTGTTTTGTTTAGTTTCGATTAATTATTTAATTGATGCTTTATGCCGTTGATCCGGCTCGAAGGACCATGTTTAAACCCGTGAGTTGTATGTTAATAGTATTAAAAAGAGTAGACTTGTTTTTCTGAATAGTTTATTTCTACCAACTGACTGACACTCCCTGTCTTCAACAAAAGTATTTACAATTTATACATCTTAACCTAGGGGTGAGTAAGTGGGGATGAACCAGGGTCGGAACAAGCCAAAATACTCCGCAGATACAGGGGTGGACTAAGCCTTAACCTCCCGCTAAGAATGTTGAGGGTAACATACACGACAAAGATAAACTTTCAATGTAGCAAACAGAAGCACTTGGGAAAAACAGAAACACATTAAGAAATACCTTAAATTAAATAACAGCCATAGGATCAAACAATGAATTATAATAACTGAATGTAAGTAATACAATGTACCGGAAAGTTAATGACTTAGAAGATAAAGTTCCCTCTGAACTAATTCAAATAAAATAGAGTATATATATATATATATATATATTATAAATATATATATATATATATATATATATATATATATATATATATATATATATATATATATATATATATATATGACTCAATGTCACTTTCAATAGCCAATTATTATTTGCTTAGATCTCAGACAATATAATATCACTATTGGAATACAATCAGATAGCTTTTGTTTTTTCTCTTACATTATCGACTCACCCTATTATAACATATACCTAACAAGTATTTGGTCAACACAAAGTGAGCATTATATCAAAAGTGTCATAAATTTTAGGATACAAATACAAATAGCTTATTTCTGGATACCAACTCTACGAGAAGTTGGTAGGGGTGTTCGTTGGAGAAAGTTCACAAATTTTCGAAATCTACAAATTCATCAAATCCAACGTAAAAATGCTATTTAAAATTGATTTACTTTTACACAAGGCAATATAATAATCACTGCGTTCAGATGTGCTAAGTCTTACTGTGCATAACATCATTCAGTTTCTAAAAATAATAAGAACTTCAAACTGCTCAGGTAAGCTAGTCATATTTGCTTAACCTTGAGTCTTGCTACTCAAATATATTTTGTTTGAGCTCGCTTGAACTCAAAATTAATTCAGAGTTGCAAACTATATTGGAAAAAAAAGCACTGCTTCTCTTTTGTAAAACTATGGCAAGCATTGAAAATATTAGAAAACTTTTTTCCGAAGAATTTGAAAAACGCAGCGAGAAAATAGACGACAAAAAATTAATAGATCTTCAAACTTCAATTGATGAGTTGACCTCAGACACAAATGGAAATAAACAAATTGAAGCTTTGGAGAGAAAAACTCGAGAAAAAACATCATTCTCTTCGGAATCGAAGAAAGAGGCAGGAAAAATTTAGGAAAGATTTTTCTAGAGTTCACAAGCGTCACATTGAAACTGTCAAAAATTTCTTTTGCCAACATTGGAGGAATAAGAAGACTTGGAAAGCAAGGAAATACGAGACCAATTTCAGTCGAACTTGACTCAAGAACTTAGATTTGAAATAATCAATCAATGTAAGATACAGAAAATTGAAGGTGTTCATAATAAATAGACTTTTTTGGTTTTAATTCTGCATATTTATTTTTATTTTTGAGGTCTCGACTCTCTAACCGAAAGTCTTTTTCAGAGAAAATGATACAAAAATAAACAAGGCAAGAAGATATCTAGACAATTAAAAATTAGAAATTGAAAATATACAGATAACTACATGTGAAAACGTGGATTTCATATTTAGTGCAAAAAGAACAAAATTTCTCTGGCATTTACCCAAAGTCCGAGGAAAAACCACGTAAAAACCTCAACAGAGGAATCAATGATATGAGTCTTGACAATTATTACAGAGAAAAAGATTTAATCAATATAACACATGAGGACGATGTCCCGTTTCTGCAACGCACACAGTTTTAAGGTCCAAACATGTCATGAAAAATTTTTCAACAGAAAAACTGAATTTCAATGATCAACATCTACATGAATATAACAAAAACAAGTGTCAAGACAAATATTTCACAAATCAGGTATAACTATTACAAATGAATAAAATAATATGAGTCTTGACAATAATTATAGTTGAAAATGAATGAATTGATATAACATACAAGGACGATGTCCCGTTATTGCGGACGCACACAGTTCCAAAGTCCAAACATGTCATAACATTTTTTTTACAAAACTGAGTTTCAATTATGTACATGAACGTGATAAAAATGAAAATCAAGACAAATATTTCACAAACTATGTATGTCTATTATTGATTATTGGAAGCCAAACATTTGCCAACTCAAAACCATCAGTATGGTTGAAATTATTCGGATCTTTAATCATTTCAATCACTTCTCTGACCAAGCCAAACATTTGCCAACTCAAAACCATCAGTATGGTTGAAATTATTCGGATCTTTGATTATTTCAATCACTTCTCTGACCAATCCACTATGAATGGATGAGCATCTTGCAATTACTCTTGTTTCTTCAAACTTGATGTCGTGCAAAAACTCAATGGCGTGATCAGCAACCGAAGATTTATCTGGATGATTGAGTCTCATGCATCTTCTATGCTCAGCAATACGTGTGCTTACACTTCTGTCCGTCTGACCAACAAAGACTTTCCCACAGGTACAAGGAATCTTATAAATACCCGAAGATTATAAAGGGATCATGTCCTTGACAGGTCTCAAAAACTTCTTGATTTTCGTGACAGGAGCGAAGGAAACTTTGAAATCATGTCGAGACAAGATCCTTCCGATCTTCTTTGAAACATTACTGACATAGGGTGAAGAAACATAATTCTTACTCACGCCATTATCCGCAACGGTGGCATTGTTACATTTTGGTCGAAGTGCTTTCCTAATGGAATGATGAGAAAAACCATTTTTCTGGAAAATTACTTCTAGATTATTAATCTCTTTATCAAGTTTATCAGGGTGACAGATATCATTAGCCCTTTGGAAGAGACATTCAATTGTTCCATACTTCTGTGAAGGATGGTGATGTGATTCTGCATGAATATATTGGTTTGTATGTGTTGGCTTCCTATAAACAGTGTGTAGTAGTCTACCATCAATGGTTCGCTCTAGATTCACATCAAGAAAAGGCAGTGAGCCATTATTTTCTGGCTCCGATGTGTATTTGATGTTTTCGTGAACATTACTTAAATGATTCAAAAAACTGTTCAAATTGTCATGACCATGAGGCCAGATTGCAAAAACATCATCTACGTAACGTAACCATGAGGATGGTTTATAGGTACTAGTTTCTAATGATTTTTCTTAGAAAAATTCCATATAGTAATTTGCAATTGATGGAGAAATTGGATTACCCATTGCAACACCATCAATTTTTCTGTAATAATCATTATTGAAAATGAAGAAGCTGGAAGTCAAACAATAGAGGAATAATTTACTTTACTTTTAAACTTGATAAACGTTACAGTATGAATATGTTACAATACATTCCAAATTTTAGAACAGATAATTACTTTTTTGATAATTATGAAATTACATTCTGTATCTGTTCGTTTAGGTTATTATCTTCTTCATTATAATTACCTATTTGTATACATGTTTTATGGACAAAACAAAAACAATAAGTAATATACAATTGCTGACTATTGTTTGATTCGTCCTTGTAATTTTGAGTTTTTAATCTATTTCATGATCAAATAAGTAGAAAATGGATTTAAATGAGCCTTTAAATAATTGAAAATTATATAAATCACAAAATTTATTTTGGTAGCCCATTTCAGCCATGAAGATATTCATAATATTTTCAGTTTTTGTGTCACATTTTGTTCTAATAAGAAGCCAAGTACCTTTTTTGGTGAGTTATTTTTATGATGCAAATTTTCAGTTAATAGACTGTGTAATGAACAATTATTTTTGCATTGTTGAAGAGCCTTATAGAATGTTCATATCAAATTTAGCCCTAGCTTCAGATAAGTAACCCTTATATAACTTAATTACAATATCCACATGAAGAATTTAAAATACCGGATATGTCTTGCCGAAAATGTACAAAACGTAGTATTCGACTACCATGGGCCCAGTGCCGTAACTAGTCTTTTATGCGCCCGGTGCGAGTTTCTATAACTGCCCCCTTGAAAAATTTCTGCTTCATTTACTTGTAAGAAGAATATAATCCCACTATCAGCAGTGAATACTGCTGATAGGACGCGACTTCATCCGTACTTTGCTATAAATAAAAGGTATTCATTGTGTTCCTGGTCTGGTCATTTCTGCGCCCCTCAAAAGTCTGCGCCCTGTGCCTGGGCACCGCTGGCACCGCCCTAGTTACGGCACTGCATGGGCCATTGCAAAATATTTCCATGAAGTTAATCGAAGTGAGTTTATTCCAAAAGGACGTAACCGCCAGCAGCATCATCATTATTGAAAGAGACAATTACTTTGCGATGAAACTCAAAAAAATTGTAGATCATTATATAATATTTGAGATTGAATTTAACCTTGAGTAATTTTTAAACAAGTCGGCTTGGCGAAAAATCATGTCAGACGTTCTTTGCAGATCGATCAATTAACAACAAGAATATGTATTGATTTTCACAACATGCTAATTGGTTGGGTCGCAATAAAATACCAAATAATAAAAAAATTATTACCCGTGGTATTTAATTGGGAGATCAAAAATCATGAAGTGGCATCTCTTAATATCAATATAAGGAGTTCAAACTTCAACAGAATTTTTTTTACATCAGACCGAAAGATATTTTCATGGTAACTGAAGAAAAAAAAAATTGGTATTATTTTTGGCCCACCTTAAAATTATATATATATATATATATATATATATATATATATATATATATATATATATATATATATATATATATATATATATATATATATATATATATATATATATATATATCTGGAGAGTAAAAGCACGAAGAGAGAGGAATGGAGACCAATTCTAGAGGAGACCAAGACCTGTAATGGGTTGTAGCGCCAGAGATGATGATATATATATATATATATATATATACAGCCAAGCTGCTAACACTACACGCCCTAACTCCACGAGCCCTGACTTCGCAAATTCTACACCTAAGTCAAAGTGGCTTGGCAATTTCGCTACAGTCACATGGGCATAAGGCAAGAAATTCATTTAGTGTTCATTACTTTTTTGTTCTACAATAGCTCTTGTAGTAACGAATGGGCCAAGCCACATATTTTGGCTAAGGTGTAGAGTTCGCGAAGTTAGGGCTTGTAGAGTAAAGGCGTGTACTGTTGATAGTTTTTTGTCAGTGCGAGACATATGGTCTCGTCTTGGCAACATTTTACAGGAAAATGTTTTTAGTGGTATCTATTCATGATAGGAGAAGAAAGACTGACAAATGATGCAACTGATAGGTAGCAGAATAGATTTTTGTACTGGTGTAAAATTGGTTCGTATTTTGGGCAAACAGAAGGCTAAAATCGTAGTGCCGTAGGGAGCTCTTGGATCATTCTAACAAAAATGAACTATAGAATGTTGTATTTGCATAAATTTCAAAGACTCGCAGACTCCAAAATTGTTTCCGTCTCAGTTTAATATTAAGAGTAAGATATTAGTTGCAGAAAATGAGAAGTTGCACAGCGTAAGCCGAAATAATGTTTTTATCAGGACACTAATAAGTTTGGTGCTCAAATATGATTCCAGAATATTGTGTTTTTGATAAGTTTGGAATAGAAAATTATCCTATTTCAGGTTGCACGAATAAGTATCTCTCCGTCCTATCCAATATCACGGCAAATGACCATATTCACTGATTTTCAAAGTCTCAATTCCGTCTAAGATATAGAACTTAATCTGTGACAGTGAATCAGCTACTGCCTTGTCTAATGAAACAATATTCAATCCTCTTGAATTTTGATGAAAAAATGTAGAAACTTTTTTGATCCATCGCCCTCTTTTCAGAGAAAAAATTACCAAACATCACTCGGAAATCTATATTTCTTAGATCCGAGATATCCAACTCCTAATGAATTTTTTGGTGAATAATAACTATGTTAACTATTATTCACCAAATTAATTTATTAGGAGGTGGATATTTCGGGCCTTAGTCAGACAAACATAAAGATATATGTATCTACCTACTTCCTTAGATAAAGTAAAGAAAGATGTTCTAAAGAAGATACCCCGATGTTTGCCGTGAAATTATAAAAAATTAACAATATCATTATTATGAAAATAGAAACCAGTAGGAACATTTTCATGTAAAATGTTGCCAAGAGGAGGCTATATATATTTATATATATATATATATATATATATATATATATATATATATATATATATATATATATATATATATATATATATATATATATATATATATATATATAAACATATAAACTATTGTATAACAGAAGATTAATGAACAGTAAATAACTTTTTCACCTTATGTCCATGTGAATGTGGCGAAATGGCCAAGTCACATATTTTGACTAAGGTGTAGAGTTTGTGAAGTTAGGGCGTGTAGAGCTGGAAACTTGGCTCTAGATGAGATCCAATAACTTTATGACAATGCGAGCCATATGGCCCCGTCTTAGCAACATTTTCCATGAAAATGTTTTTGGTGGGATTTCACTTCTTTTTGTGAATTTTTATTTCACTATTATTCATAGCAAGGAGTCTCTTTATCAATTTTCAGACCTCTAGCATAAAAATTTGTGAAAGTCTCATACAAACTTTCATCCCCTAATAAAAGTTCCAGGTCTTAGATTTGTTTGTTCTTCATCTACTAATACTAGCTCACATATCAAATTTCAGCTTTCTAAGACTTCAGTAAGTACCTTAAGAATTTTGATGATCATCAGTCAGTGAGTTAGTGATGAAATCGGCGTCTTTTAGATATCAATAAGATCTAAAGTATGAAAGCTATGCAATTGAAATTTCACATATATTCAATGAATCTACTATTGACATCATATCCCGAGAATTTTGTTTATATGGTTCAATCCAAATCCAAGCTATGAGATTTCAAAAAAACGACAGAGCTTTTCGAGAAAAGGTAGGTAGTGCCCTTGCGCTTCGCTTGCTCGTCTTGGTGGGGGTACTACCGTGCCCTCAGATTACGAATAACAGCAATAATAAAATCTAAAGCTACCTATTTCCTCTTCCCATATGCCTTCACCGCCTTCTTATTTCCATTCAAGATCCTTAAATGCACCCGAGACAACAAGCTCCTCTTGCGAAACGATATCGTCCACTGTGAGAATCACTGCGAATAGGCGATCGTAACGCTCTTCTCATGATAAATTCAATGGAAGAAGCTGTAGGCTCTCGGTGGAACATAATGAAATAGGATTCAAAGGAAAACACTCGCTAAATGTAGCATTAATAGGTACATTAATTTTAACCAGTGATAGTTCTCGTCAAGCCTAACAATTTTTCTTGGTAACTTTTTCCCAAATTCTCATCTTTTTTTAGCATTTTCTATCCCCTATAATTTAACGAGTCATTCAGGTGCATAGTCATCGGATCCAGTAACAGTTGCAATAGATCAATAATTGATTTTGACATATGTGAGTTACCAATTTCTTCAAATAAATTCTGGAATAAAACAGATTATAAATTGAATTCTTGTTGTTATGCTAATGTATTTAATGTCAAAATATCATGCACCTATACATTACAATGAGAATACCATGGAATATTTAGAACCTAACGTTTATCTGAAACGTAAGAAAGCAGATGAGATGAATGAAATATATTAATTTATAAATGAAGCACTTGTGTATTAGTTTTTCTCATATTATTACAAACTTCACACTTCACACTCAGGTCAGGGGAATTATTGAAATTAGACGTTATTATAGTGAATAAACAAGTAGTTATATTTTATTTTTATACTTTCATAACTCAACAGAAAAACACACCATGTTACCCGCCATTGCACAACTCTACTACACCCACAGAACAAAACTACTAAAGAAGAAACGAAACGCCCACCTTATTCCAAACTTAGCATATTACTGTCAGCGCCATCTATCCGCGGCCCCATTGAACTACTGTAATAGCGCGCGAATACGAATCTAGGTACCTACTGTTAAATTTAACACAAAAATTTACTTAAGATTTTTATTTATGATTCAAGTTTTTATGATTCAAATATGAGAAATATGAATTGAATCATGCCAACTAGAATCACAAATTACAAATTGAATAAATACGAGTGAAAATAAATTAAATACAATCACAGAATTTGGAGTAATGATAATATTTCCATATTTCAACATTTTTTTACAATAGCAAATAGTCTTGCATCTGGAAATAATTCAATTACATTATTTGAAAAACTATATATAGATATAGTTCATCTTACAAAATCATAGAAATGCTGCCCGCCTGTCTGTCCGTTGAGGATTCCCTTCTAATCTCGTATTTTCTACATAGAGAAAATGGAATCGCGATATTATATTACGATGCAGTTCTTGTAAAACATGACATTCTGCGTCGCATACTAGTGTAGGTGTTTTTTTGATAAAATCCATGATTCTTGAGTTATGGTGTTTTCCTATGGTATTCATTTGGTAAATACGGATTTATTATCCGTATGTTTCTCTTCAAGTTCCTGCATTATAATAATAATAATAATGATAATATTTATTTGTTAAGAAGATAAATTCCATACAAATGGAGAGGCAACAATCACATCTTATATAATATTATTAAATAAAATTAAATAATTCAAGTGAGTAAACATTTCGGATATTCAATATAAATGCTCTCAATCTTGAAGCGTTCCTAAAATAATTCATTATAATAATCATCTTCTCCTTGGTTGGTGTGGTAAGCAAATCCCTCATGGCATTTTCTGGTGAGTAGTAGTTTGTATATTTTTTGAGGAATATGATACGGATAGGATTAAGAATGGGGCATACAAAAAAGAAATGGTTCAAATCATTTTCTTCTTGACGATTGCATAAACTGCACTTTTCTTCATTTATAAATTTGTGGCAAAAGTCATCTTGGAAGTTATAGAATCTATTGCTATTTGCTGTTCTTAATTGGCTGAATAATCTGAGCATGACAAAAGGGATGTCTAAGGCCAGATAATTTTGACTGTTGATATATGTTTGATACATGGGGTTGTAAGTAGAATGCAAAATTCTTGCGGTATCTTCTTGATATAATACTTTATTGTGAGCAAGTACTATGTTGTTCATTTCAGCTTTCAATTTTATAGAGTTCTGAGTTTCCCATAGCCATGTGAAGTTACCTTACGCAAATATAGTTTGTAGCTATCTAACCCAGTTATATTTCTCTTGCTAATCCTGTTTAATGATGGTTGTATCTTTCTGATTTAAGGTCAATAGCTTGTTGTAACATATTTTGATGTACCTTTCATCTGACATGAATAATATTTTAGGCCAAAAGTTGAGCATTTTTTCCACGACATCTATTCCTTGTTTTGTAAAACCCGTCTCTCTCCGTATTATATATCCTGGAGTTGTTATTTGCCATCAAAATAAAGTTTTGAAAAATTGTAGTTTCTCAATATTTTCAGTTTGCATTGGTCCCCAGATTTCCGAGCCATGAAGCATTGTTGGTACAAGCACGGAATTATACAGTTTCAAAATAGTTTCCCAATTATATATTTGAGCTTTCAACATCGTATTTTTAATAGCACCAGTAACGCGGTGGGCTTTTCCTAGTTTTTCATTAGTGTTTTCTTTAAAGTTGCCTGTTGATGTAAAAATGGTACCCAAATAATTATAATTATTCACAAATTTAATCTTATTGTTCTGACAAACATGCTTAATATGTCTCTTAGGAGGTCTACCTACATGAAAGTGTATATACTAGTCTTTTCCGCATTTATTGAAAACTGAATTGTGTCACAGTATTCAGTCAAAGTATTGAGTTTTCTTTGAATATCTGGTGGTGAATTCGCAAATATAACGATGTCGTCTGCATACTGCAGAGACAATATGTCTTTCTTATTGTTGATGAAGTAGCACTCAAGTTTCCTTTGTCTAAAATAGTCTTCAAGATCAGAAATATACAGAGCAAATAATAAAGGACTGCTGCATTCACCCTGTAGGACTCCTTTACTAACTTGTATGTCCTGTGAAAGCTCATTATTTACATTAATCCTCAGAGTTGCTTCATCATAAATGTTTTTCAAAAGTCTTGTTATCTTGCCACTTATGCCTAAATGGTAAATTTTATTCCAAAGAATAGAATGAGGCACTGAGTCTAAAACTTTCCGAAAATCAATAAAAATTGCATATATTCCTTGTTTGTTTGTTGAAAAATATGTCTGAATGATTGAATTTAAAATAAAAATATTATCTTCTTTTTCTAAAACCAGCCTATGCTTCAGGGAGCATATTTTTACTATCAACCCATGTTTGCATTCTGCTACTCCAAATATACGTGAAAAGCTTTGTTATGGCATTTATTAAAGCAATACCTCTGTAATTGTTCTTGTCCATGTTGTTTTTTTTTTTTGTGTAGCAGTGTCAGTTTAATTGTTTTCAATTCTTTCGACAAATCTTCTTCAGTGAGAAAATTATTCAGCAAATCTTTTAGATACGCAATCCAGTTAGAGGGAAGGTTTTGAAGCTGTTCATATATAATGTTGTCCAACCCAGAAGATTTGTTTGTCTTCAGCTTACTTAAAGCATAACATATTTCATTATAAGTAATATTGTCGTCTAAAAAAGGGTGGAGGACATCAAAGAATAATTACATGGATTATCTTCTTGCTGTGCCATTCTTGGAAAAATGTAGTCCATTCTTTTAAGCCTATTGAACTTGTTGCATACTTCGTCGTTTTCAATGAATTTATTGTCTTCTAGAATTGATTCTGGTCTACTATATTGCATAATTTGGTCTTAATCTCAAGTTTATATCAATTTTTTTCAGCAGTTATACTGTTTTCATACTGCTTCTTCGTTCGCACGTATGCATCAATATTTCCAAGTGTAAAGCCCTGTTTTCTGCATTTATTTAAACAATTTCTGGTTGATTTTTTAAGTGCTTTACATGTATCGTTGAACCATATTTTTTATTAGAATTTCTGGGTCTACTTTGATATATTCTAATATTGGTAATTATATCAATTTCAAGAGAGGTTGCTTCAATATCTGATTTTATGAGCTGATATAAATCTGCTGAATTCATGTTAGATATATTCCACGATATATTACTGAATCTCTGTCTGTAAAGTTCTGCTTTTCCTGTGTCCCATTTAGTTTTTTCGAAGCTCATGCTCGTTTTATTATGTATCTTTTTGTTATGATTTGAATTTGTGATTTTAACAGAGCATATAAGGTGATTAGATATAAGAACATCTTCAATGACAGCAAAGTCATGTATAAATTGAAGAGTATTCATGTCTGTCCAAATGAGATCGATAGTAGTTTTTTCACTTGCTCCAATAAAAGTGTATTTAGAAGGGTTATCACTTTTTGATCTCCCGTTCAATACTATGAAATTTTCTTTTTCGAATACCGCAACAAGCTCTTTACCTTTTTTAGTTTCGCTTTTATCTTGCGCGACTCTCATGGGGTTCCAATTATTATCAAATAGAAATTCTTCATCAAATTGATTGAGTTGTCCAATGCGTGCATTATAATCTCCAAACATTATATAAGAATAATTTGGATATTGGGATGTTATGTCTTGTAAACATTCGGAAAATAAATCTAACAAAATGGCGTAGTCAAATGAATGTGAAAAATATGATACGCCAATAATAAAGTTTAGCTCATTACTCTGTACTTTGAGAATTACCTAGTGTAGTTCTTTATCAATAACTGAAACATTTTGAGTGAGAAATTTTGAAAAAATCACTATACCTCCAATTGCACGACCGGTGCTTGCTTCTTTTATTGCTTGTTGTTCAAATTTGTTATGATTTTTCAGAAATGGAGGATTATCGCATAATTTAAAATTTGTCCAAGTCTCTGTCAAACATATTGAATCGTGTTTCAAAAGAACACTCTCATCCTCAGTACATAAATTAAACATGTTTTTGTAACCTTGGATGTTCTAAAATAAGATGTTACTGAAATACTTATCTTCACTAATTACTTTTTTTCTCCATTTTTGAAATGGATTGTAATCTTGGTCTTGTTTGGATATGTTCGTCCAGTGGGCCTTTTATAATTTGTGTAGTTTTGTTTTTATTTTTTCCAGGTGTTTTTGGTGAACTCATGATAGTATTCACTTCTTGTTCAAAATTTTGTTGTAAAACATCATAATTCTCGTTTCCCTCCTGTGGAGTTATTGATGCAGAAAGTGATATGGAACGTCGTCTCGTTTCAATCACTGGAAGATCATCTGCTGTAGGATTAGTTTTATTATTTTCAGTGTTTACTTCTTTATCGTTTTAAATAAAATCTTTCACAGTGTATTTGTCTCCATTGATATAGAGAACATTTTAGTACAATGAGGCTGAATGTTTATCCTTCCTGGCTCGAGTCTAATGAGGCTTCAAAGTATTTCTTTCCTGTACTATCGCTGGGAATATATATTTTAGTATTCTTAAGTAATTTGACGTTTCTCAAAATTGCCATTTTAGTCTTTTTCGAATCAAATTCCACTAATATTGGTATTGTTCCGTTGTTTATTGCTCTTCCAATTCTTTTTTATATCCTTTATGTTATTCATAGTAATATTTGACAATTTCATTATATTATTTATTATTTTTAAAATACTTTGCTCCATATTTTTTTCAATTTCTTCTTTAATGCCAAAGAAAACAAGATTTTTTTCTCGAATTTTCTTTTCCAATAGTTCAATTTGCTTATCTTGTATCTCAAGCTTTTCTTCTAGTTCCTCAAATTTAAGTTTAACTTTTCTATCTTTGTTATTTACTGCATTATTCAAATTATTCAGAGTTTTTTGCATGTTATCTATTTTATTATTAAGCGACTGTAATAATTCTTTCATTTGCTTGACTGTAGCCATGTTACTGTACATATATATATATTATTTTTAATGATTTTATTTCCTCTATAGTTGGGAACACTGATTTTCAATTAGATTTCACTGGATAGCGCGCCCAAATTAAGTTACTGAGCTGACTTGCCTTAGGATTTTATGACTTTGGTTAATTGCAAATGTTCTAATCACAATTTTTAACTGAAATATATATTATTTGGTTGAAATATGGAGTTATTTAGGGATAATATTATTTAAATTCACTAATTCAACGATCTTAATTTTTTAAACACTTTAAATTATAATATTTTTTTTTTTCGATCTATTATTCATTCACTTTCTCACACAACTTATTATTAAGGTTGTTAATGTGAGCAAACCTTTATAAAATTATTGAGCTTTATAATAAAGACTACCCTGAAGTAAGTTGCACATCTAAGTTACTAAAAGAAACCGCGTTTTTATTTTGGCTTATCCCAATTACTCATTTACAGTTAATGTTATCATCTTTAAGCTCACAAATAGTTTGACGAGCAAGCTTGGTAAGTTTCCTAAGCTTCGTGCACTATAAAAAGTTCACACAAAACATTCTTAAATAATTCTACGTAGCTATAAATGCTATAGGTTATGGGAACAGCCATGCTTTTACTGTCGTGAACATTTTTTTAACCAGTGTCAGTGAAACGAACTAGAGTGAACTTAAAAAGACTAGGATTTTCAAACTGTATTATTATAAAAAGTGGTATTGTGAAGTGTGACTGAATTAGCTGAAACATGGATTTAGTCAAGCACATTAAGCCGCTGTCCGGAGTAGGTGATTGGCCAGTATGGAAAAGAAAAATCCGTGATTCATTGGACTACCAAGAAGGTGCTTTAGATATTATAGACAATACTTTAGTGAAGCCAGAACCTCTTAGTGATACTGCTACGGCATTAGAAATTGCTGCACACAAGAAGAAAAGCGATTTATACCGTAAGGCAAATAGCTTTGCTAAAACCATGATATCAAGTTCAATATCAAAGCCTGGGAAGCTCTCAAAAGTCAATTTGAAGCGACATCGAAAGACCAGCTATTCAGACTATGTACAGATTTATTTGAATTTAGTTGGACCATGGGAGATGATGTATCAACTCACATTGCCAAATTACGACGTTTGTGGACTGATTTGAACAGCGGATTAAAGCATAAAGGTGAGAATGAACTACCAAATTTATTACTAGTATGTAAGGTTCTTCAGATTCTCCCTAGTAGTTTTGCCACATTTCGGTCTAGCTAATTTTTAGTTTCAATATAAACTGCTATTTCATGTTTCCCATTATTGGGTTGTTTTTGTTTTGCTAACCTTGCTCGACACTCTGAGTGATATTGTCCCTTTTTTCTGCAATAAAAACACTCAATATGTCGTTTATCCTTTGCACTGTTTTGCGGTTCATTCTTCTTGTGTGCTGACGATGTTGTCCGTTTACCTCGAATATTAACTGCTGCGAACGCTGTAGCCATATCTTCGATTGCGTCAGCCTCTGTTCCTCTTTCATTAATCGAGCTGTTAAATTATTGAAAGTTTGCTCACTTTCGTCGCAAGAATCCTAAGCTGTCACAAAAGCATTGTATTTGTATGGTAAACCTCTGAGTAGTTTTGCCATCTTGTCGACCTCCTCTACCGGTTCATCAATATTTGCCAGCGCTTGTGCCAGCTCTTCAACTTTGCTTACATGATGTGCAATCGAATCTGCTTCCGCCATTTTGTAACTGACAAACTGTTGTTTCAAAGTCACTTTGTTCACTGACGATCTTTGCTCATGCATCGTCTTCAGACGAGCTCACATTGCTGTAGCTGTCTGACATGTTACAACCGTCTGAAGTTGTTCCAACTCCATCCCTGACGAGATAAGTAACATTGCTTTTGCATTTAAAGTATCCCACGCTGTCCTCCCTGCTGCATCAGATGCGGCTGAACGCGTCGTGGTTCCATTTATTAAATCTTTTATACCTGGCTCTGCTTGAAAAATTATCTCCATCTGATACTTCCAGAGTTGAAAGTTTTTCCCGTTGAGCTTCTGCAGATGAAATTGCTTGAGTATGTCCATGTTTACTGTTCCTGAGCTCCACGCTAGTTTTTCCTCAATGAATTCTCACTTGCTATACTGGGCTCATAACCTGTTAAATTTGTTTAACTAATGAGTGCATTGAGAATGATTGAAACTAGACGTTATCATAGTGAATAAACAAGTAGTTATATTTTATTTTTATACTTTCATAACTCAACATAAAATCACACCATGTCACCCGCAATTACACAGCTGTACTGCATCTGCGCAATACTGCACTTCCTCTTTTGTAACAAATCTTAGAACAGTATTGCCAACTGTATTCAAAATAAACAGAATATATGAAAAACTAAATTAAACATAAATGGCTGGTACCACAAGTTCTGTTTTTGGCTATACTAGCAGTGTTATTTTGAGAAGAGTTTTAAGGCAATATACATATCTCAAGCTATTTCAAAGGAAAATATTCAAATAAATTTTGTAGACATATGTGTTTTCCGTAATTTGTATCTGAAGACACAACGCTCTTAGTAGCGCCAAAAACAGAGCTCATGGTACCAGCCATTATTCTTAACAAGGTCGTTTCAATAAAGTATGTCCTGTGAATTGATCTGCCTAATAAACAGAATATTGTATCATATATTTCAGAAAATACTTAAAATCAATTACCAAATTCAGTTTGATACATTTATAGGTTATATTGTATGTTCTTCAAGAATATAATCTTCAAAATTTCAAGTAGCAATATTTCTATTGAATTATTCAGTGAATTGATTGATTTAGAATAACTTTCCTTTTAATATTCTACCGTTTTCTTTGAGTAAATCGTTGAATGATTTTCTCTTTATGTTTCTGTTGAAGTAAGTTGGGAGCAGCAGCTACTTTTTTAACTGCTTGTAGATGGCAGCACAGTCCAACACTCCTGACACAGTGACACAGTTTCAGACAATTCCAATCAACTGATTCAAGTGCAATGAACTTGTGCAGACAATCTTATGTTTAAGAAATGTACTATCCGGAAATATACGTGAAATCCCTTAATAAAAATCAAACTTCTTAAAAATGACATATAAATACGACTAAAAGACCAAATTGTTGATTACAGAGACAAATTCAGTCTTGCTTCTAACATATGCAAAAATAGGATTATTGAGGTGAGCGAATTGCCAAAATACTAATATTTTTTTAGTTTCAAATGAATGATTGACAAGACTGCGATGGCTCAAAGCTGTGAAATACTCCTTTCAATCGACAGCCGTTATTCTTCCAACAAATGAGGAACATTCAATTGAACCATAGGCGCACTATGAAATTTTTGACAAAACTTTGATGAATTTTCACTCTACATCCAGAAGATTTACGCAAAAAAAATTATTGAGAAAAATTGTTATGCTTGACAAATTGCATTACAGGTTACAATTAATGTACTAATTTCTGTTACACCCTGTATATATATATATATAAGAAAACAATGTTTTGTGGGCGTAGCAGTTAGTTTATAGTGGCCAAAAATAAAAGAGTTCTCTTTTAAAATAGTCAAGCTTTCGATTTATTTCATAATCTTCATCAGGACGCTAGAATATCACAGAAAATTTCACATAATCAATTTTTTTTTTTGTAAACCAAAGGTATAAAATCAAATTTTTTTTCTGTAAAATTCTAACAGATAATTTTTACTTACATTTCATGCAAGTAGAATAAGTAGATTAACATTCGTCAATTTATATAAGAATTTTTTTTGTCAAAACACATTTTAATATTTTTTGTTTTCTCGAAGGTCCAAACACATATTTCATGTAACAATAAAATTTCAATAAATCCAGAATTTTCTTCAACTTGCAAAGAAAACAGATGAATAAGTTGTGTAACACTGTTAAAAAAAAAAAAATACAAAATATCTATAATTTTACAGTTAATGAATAAAAAATATTATTGGAAAAAACTAGTAGTTGAAAACAATATGGCGAGAGAATTTAGACTTGTTAAAACAGCAAAAGTGCGAGAACAAATTAAATTTTTAAAATTTAGGGACTTTTTAAAGTTGGACACACAGAAACCAACAAACTAGAAAGCCACTAGAAAGAAGGGCGGTTCGGAGCTAGTTTCAAACGTCAAAATCATAACCTCAAAAAAGCTGCAGGCACGAATGGATGACAGAAAAAGTAATTTCTTTTTATGGTTCGCTCATTTAAATGAGTAGGTGTGAATATTGCTCAAGCCACTGATATCAGTTTTTTTACTCATGGTCTTAGGATCTTTTTCGATAAAACACATTTCGAGGAAGGTTCTCTCACACAAATTTTTTTTCCGTATCAAGGATGGTGACACTACCATAATCAATAATGTGATTTGTTTGTCTGACATGTTGTGCCTGAGCTGTTGAGTCAGGTTTTAATTTATTGTCACTCTTGTGAGAAGTTAGACGATTTTTAAGATTTCGTAATGTCTGACCTACATAATTTAGATCACAAGTGGAAAAAAAAATTCTTATATAAATTGACGAATGTCAATTTACTTATTCTACTCGCATAAAATTGATGCCCCAAACAGCAAAATAGCACAGCATTCAACTAACATACTCACAAATGCTTATTATAAAAATAATTAATATTACTCTTAAGATTCATTTGAATTTGGCACAGTCATGAATAATTTCAAAAGTCCAGAGAATTATATCTTGATTAGCTTTAGATGTTGTATCGCTATTTAGTAGCATAACTTTTAAAACAGCTATTGACAGTATACAAAAAAAATGGGATCAAATAAAAGAATATACCCCTTTGTCTCGAAATGAGTTTGTGAGATTGTTGAATTTCGTTTTTGACACCAGTTACTGCGCTTATAACAATAAATATTACAAGCAATTAGTTGGAAGCCCAATGGGCGCAATATTAAGTCCAATAATAGCTAAATATGTTATGAATCTCTTGCTGGAAAATTGTGTACCTAAACTAAGTTTTCCTGTGCCTTTCTTGGAAAAGTTTGTGGACGACATAGCGTGTGCCATCCCATCAGACAAACTAGATGAAATATTGCCTATTTTCAACGCATTCGATGTTTACCTCCAATTTACAATGAAGGTAGAGCAAAACAAAAGTCTACCATTTCTTGACACCTTAATCATCAGGGATGACAATGAGAATATTACGCTTGATTGGTATCAAAAACCAATGTCTTCAAAATGGTACATACATTATATGTCGGAACAGCCTAAAAAAATAAGAATGAATGCAGTTCTTGGTTCAAAGAATAGAATCTTGAAGATCTCGCACCCCATTTATCATCAAAAAATTTAAAAAACTACGTGGTATTCTCTTAACGAACTCTTATCCACGAAAATTACTTAACAACTTACTTTTTAACGTTCAAAGAGATCCTATCCACACGGACCAACAAACCTCGTCAGAACCTTCAAGGATGAAATATACATCAATGCCGTACATCAAAGTTTTAACATCTAAAATTTTACATATTGTACATAATGACAATGTAAAAATTCATTTATTAACTGTAAAACTATAGATATTTATTTCTTTTCAACAGTATTACACAACTTATTCATCCTCTTTTTCCAAGTTAAAGAAAATTCTGGATTTATTAAAGTTTTATTGTTACATGAAATATCTGTCTCGACCTACGAGAACACAAAAAATATTTAATTGTGTTTTGACAAAAAAAATTCTCATATAAATTGACGAATGTGAATCTACTTATTCTACTTGCATAAAATGTAAGTCAAAATTTTATGTTAAAATTTTACAAAAAAAAAATTTGACTTTATACCTTTGGTTTATGAAAAAAAAAATGATCATGTGAAATTTTCTGTGATATTCTAGCGTCCTGATTAAGATAATGAAATAAATCGAAAGCTTGACTATTTCAGAAGAGAAATCTTCCTATTTTTGGCTACTATAAACTGACTGCTACGCCCACAAAACATTGTTTTCTTAACTAATCGGCAGTTGCGATTAAACTTATATATATATATATATATATATATATATATATATATATATATATATATATATATATATATATATATATATATATATATATATATATATATATATATATATATATATATATATATATATATATATATTTATTCATACGAGTATATGAATCTGACTGACTTTTTTCAAGCAAAATGGTCCTGTACGATTTGAGAAAGAAGAAATTAAAAGCTGCGATGAGAACGCTCTTTGTCCTTGGACCCATGATCTACAAATTCTCAACAACACCCACATACTAGTATCAGTAGAAGGTGATCTAGTTCGAAATTTTGATGATTCTTTGAAGGTTAGTACTGTAAGTAGTTTTTCAAAAATACTAATAAAGGTATTCATTTAGAATGATCCACCATTAACAAATTGAGAAAGGAAAGAATAAGGAGGATGTCACCTAAGCATATCAGTCGTATTTTCAAAGTATCTGAAATGTTCATCCCATCACTATAAACTACCACTATTTTGAAATCTAAAATAACAATTTCAAACCTGTGATTATCAATTCCCGACCGGCATTTTGGTTTCGGCTTTGACCACGGACCACCCTTGTATGCTTATTCGACTTTGAAAAAAAATAATCCAAGATTTCGTCGAAGTCGAGGGTAGTATCTAGCAGAGTGACTCGCGAAATCGAAAGAAATATTAAGAAACCTACATGTGCGCCACAACTGAGAGTTGACACTATCGCGGCACTCGGAGCATGGCAGCACCAACCCTATTTGGATTTAGAGTCGTATTTCTCAATTGCATATTTAAAAGTGACGGCTGTTTGATGCTCAAAGTAACAGATGACGGTTAGATGAAATTAATATTATATTTTGCAATGGTTTTAGGTCCAGTTGCTTTAAGGTTGTTGAGGAGGAAATCAAAGTATATGAGAATTTTCTTAAATTTTCTCAGTATATTATTTGTTCAATGTAGAATATTCTAGCAAAGTTTAAGCTCAATCTTGTTTTTAGTTATCGAGATGAAAAATGTCAAAACTGCTTGCTGTTCAGTGACATGTTATTACATTGCGTTAAATGCACGCGACGTGTTTCACAGTGATTTATACGTCATTATTTCGGCTATCTGGAATGACAGCATTACAAAAAATCGTCAAAATATTCACGAAAGTCTCATAAACATGTGTGCCAAATTTCAAGAAAGTATTGTGTATAGTTTCAGAGAATATTTACTTATTATTCAAAAAAATTGTACAAAAGTTTTTAAAATTCAACAAATTATCATAAGCTTGGTAACGTCGCCGCATGAGATAGAATGGAAGGAGTGTGTGCGCTTGAAATGAACAAGATTTTTTATTACCTCCCCAACTGGACGGTACACTGATTCAGTAACTTATTCATTCTTCCATCAATATTCTTTTTTGATGTAGATTTATCATCAATAAGCTTATTTGGTCATAAAACGCAGTATCATTTGTTGAAGTAAGCCTATAGATGGCAACACTTGCATTATTATCGACTGAGTAGTATGTAACCTAAAATATATATGTTTTGTTCTATGTAATCGAAAAACGTGTTTCTTCTACAACCTTAATCAGAATAAAACAATTTCAAATAATTTCAGCAGGTTATGGGCCCAGGAGTGCTCTAACCACGAGTGTGAAAAGTTACAAGTTGAAAAAGAAAGTTGCATTAAAAAAACGAGTGTGCTTTAGACCACACAACTGAAGTAAAACTTCTTTAGCTCCATCCATATGTATATATATATATATATATATATATATATATATATATATATATATATATATATATATATATATATATATATATATACATGTACATACATATACATATATTTTCTACTAATTTCTACAATTTTCTACAAATATTTAAATCTATTATCGGTTTTTATTGATAAATTAATATTCTTAAATAGATTTTTTTATTTATGTATTATTTTCATTATCGGATACATCAGTAATTACTGTGGTTGATTGTAAGACCGAGACAATAGGCCTATGGTATGAGAAGTAAGATACATATGTTTTTGAATGAAAATTAGACAGATATCTCGAGAAAACTGCATCGATTGTTGTTCCATGTCTTGTGGTAGGTTCATTTCGGTTATTATTTATTTGTAATTCTAGTTTATCTTGTAAGAAGTGTACCAAGAGTTGTCCATCTTCGGACGCGAAATTAATATTGAAATCTCGTAACTCTCTCTTTCCATCTTTACTAACATGTAACTCCATATCTCTCTCTTTCAACTTCCGTTCGCCTCACCCGATCACACTTTTCGTAACGCTCTCGTCATGCATTCGCCAGCTTACTCCCCAAGCCAAGCGTGCCTAGAGAAGTTTTACTTCAAAAATTGAGACCAAGATGACTCAACAAAATCTACCTCAGCTAACAAGCACAAATTTCTCACATTGGAAATTTAGTGTAGAGTGTATACTAGATGAAGAAAGAGTAAAAGATGTGATTGAGAAAGAAGAAACTCAACAAGTAATAGATGCAATGTCTGAGAAAGCGGAAAAGGAATATTTGGCGCGTGGCGCAAAAGCAAAATCCATCATTGTTGAGTGTGTGACAGATCATCATATTGAGTACATTAGGGATGCAAAAACAGCTTTCGGGATGATAAAATGCTTAAAAGGTGTCTTTGAACGAAAAAGCACGCTGTCAAAACTCTTCGTGCGAAGAAAACTCATGGCACTGAAATGTGAAGATGGAACAGAGCTGCAAGACCATTTCATTATATTTGATGGGCTTATTCGTGATCTGGAAAGTACAGGAGCAGTTCTAGAAGAAGATGACAAACGTTGTCACTTAATTTTAACAATGCCGGAAAAAATATGACGTCGTAATAACAGCTTTAGAAGCATCAACAACAACGCTTACTTTAGAGCTAGTGAAAAGTAGACTGTTGGACACAGAGTTAGAATTCAAAAGCAATAACCAAACAAACTTGACTAATAATGAGTGTACATTTAGCGCGAATAACAGTAATTAGAGATTGTGTCACAGATGCGGTAGTAATCAACATTTAATTGTAAACTGTCCAATGCCAACAGAAGAGAATCATTACCGGGGACAAGCACAAAGAAGAGGATACAGCTCTAGGCGAGGGAGAAGTCGAAGTCGAGGCCAGTGGCAAAATAATCAAATAAATCGAGCGAATATTAGCGTCAATGACAATGAAGAAGAAGTTACATTCATAGCGTTATCAGCAGGAGGAGAGTCTAGCCAGGGTGTTGGTGCAACTAACGAAAGTTTCATCCTTGATTCAGGAGCTTCAGAAACACTCTTCTGCAAACACTTAGAGAAATATATGATGAATTTGGAAGAATTGAATCCACCTGTAGTAATAAAGGTTGCAAATGGCGAAACGTTGAAGGCAAAAAAGAAAGGACAACTGAAGGTACGTTATGACAACAAAACCATCATAAATATGGAAGGTTTAGTAGTGGAAGGTCTATCCTATAATTTAATCTCTGTACAAAAAATCAGTAAAGCAGGCCACAAAGTCATTTTCTGGAAGAATAATGCAAAAATAGTATCTAAAAATGCTACTATAATATGTGAAACCAAAAGAAACTTATATGTTGTTCAATTCAAAATTATAAATAATGAAAGTTATAGCTTAACAGCCAAAGAAAATCAAGATATATGGCATTATAGATTTGGTCATATAAACCGCAGAGGATTACAGTTGCTAAATCTACCATATTCAGAAAACAAATATGATTCGTGCATGAAAGGTAAAGCAACAAGGCTACCATTCGAAAAAGTAATCGAACCAAGGTCGAGTCGTGCTGGAGAGCTGTTACATAGCGACATAGGTGGACCCATGAGTGTTCTAAAAATGGTGAAAGATATTATTGAACTATAACCGATGACTTTTCACGTTATAGCAGTGTCTACCTGCTTAAAGCTAAATCAGAAGCAGAAGAAAAACTAATGGAATATATTAAACAGTTAAATGCAAGCAAGAAAACTGTCAGCAGAATAAGAACAGATCAAGGTGGCGAGTATACTTCTAAAAAATTTGCACTTTTTTGTCAAAATAATGGGATCAGACATGAATTTACATGTAGCTACACTCCTCAACAATCAGGCGTGGCAGAAAGGTTAAATCGGAGTCTTTCAGATAAAGTACGAGCGATGTTTGTTGATACACAATTACCGAAATATTTATGGGGTGAAGCAATGAGAACGGCAGCTTATCAACTCAATCGGTCTCCAACTCGCAGCCTAAATGGTGAAATACCTGCACAAATTTTTCATGGTAAACTTGATTTGACAAAATTAAAAATTTTTTGTTGCAAAGCTTGGGTATGTAAGCTACCAAAAGGAGATAAACTGGAGCCAAGAAGAAAAGAAGCACGTACTGTTGGGTACAGTGGTAGTGGTTACCGTTTATGGGACCCAAATACTGGAGAAATATTCATATCACGAGATGTAAAATTCGAGAAAATGAATTTTAAATACGTAAGTGAACAAACGAGAAATCAAACAACAAAATTATATGAAGAAAAAGAAGATTCAGAAGAAGAAAGTGAAGAAAATGACGACAGTAATAAATAAGATAAAATAATTTCTAAAACACCTAAACATCTTCAAGATCACGAACTTTATCAGGTGTACTGTCTTATTTCGGAAGAATTGGATCCGAAAGATTACTTAGAAGCAGTTAGTTCAGGAGAAGCTTGGAAGAAAGCTATTACAAATGAACTGGAGACTCACCAAAAATTTAAGACATGGACAACAGCTGATCTACCCGAGGTGATACGCCAATCGAGACAAGATGGGTATTCAAAACAAAACAAGACGAAATAAAGAAAGCCAGATTAGTCGCAAAAGGATATCAGGAAAACTCAATAGAAAATGTATACACACCAGTAGCGAAAATGTCTACTATTAGAATGGCTCTATCCTACGCAGTACAAAATGATTGGAAAATCAGGCAAATGGATGTACCGACAGCATTTCTGAATGGAAATTCAGAAACCGATGTTTTTATAACAGCACCAGATGAAGTAGAATGTGAAACAGGTAAAGTTTTGAAACTTAACAAAGCTCTTTATGGTTTGAAAGGATCTCCACGATGTTGGAACAGATGTTTCGATGAATTTGCAAAACAACATAACTTAGAGAGATCTAAAGGTGATGTTTGTCTATATTCTGGTGAGAACATATGGCTAGTTCTTTTTGATGATGACATACTATTGTTTGGCGATAAAGAAAAAGTCAAAAATCTTATACGATTATTAAGAGAAGAGTTCAACGCAAAAGATCTAGGCGAGCTGAGCAGTTTCCTTGAAACTCAAATAACTAGATTAGAAACTTGTATGCAAGTGAATCAAAAACAATATATCAATAAGATATTAAGTAAGTTTAGAATGAGTGACTGCAAAGGCGCACAAACTCCTATGCAATATAACTTTCAAGCCGATATTTATGAACAATTAGCAGTCGTACCTTACAGGGAACTTATAGATAGTCTGCTCTACCTATCTATGATAAGCCGACCAGACATATGCTATTCTGTGTCATACTTGAGTCGATTCCTTGACAAGCCAACACAGTCCCTATGGATTGCTGGGAAACGAATACTACGATACATTGAAAATACGCAACATATGAATCTCGTATTTACTAAGAATCCTGAAAGTGAGGGTATTTTAGCTTACTCTGATTCAGATTGGGCTGGAGAAAAGTACGATCGCAAAAGTGTTAGCGGGTTTGCAGTATATTATTATGGTAATCTCGTATCCTGGTCCTCAAAGAAGCAACAAGCTGTTGCTCTTTCAACTGCAGAATCGGAGTACATAGCATCAGCAACATGTGCAGCCGAGTTAGTATATTTAAAAACATTAGCATTAGACTTTTCTTAAAGTGAAAGTGTTCAGTGTTGCATGCTAGTGGATAACCAAAGTGCTATACACATGTTAAAAAACCACGAAAATACACAACGCAGTAAACATATAGACATTAAGGCACATTTTGTTGAAGATTTAGTTGAAGATAAACAAATAGAAGTCAAGCATGTAGCAACAAATGAAAATGTAGCAGACATATTTACTAAATCTTAGAACTATCCCAAATTTAAATATTTTCTTGAAAAATTGTTAATTTTATAGTATGTTTTACAATTTTTCACAAAAATATTTGAATTTGGGATAGTTCAAAGATTTAGTAAATATGTCTGCTACATTTTCATTTGTTGCTACTAAACGTCAAATGTCAAAAATACTTCCGAAAGTCTACAGCGTTGCATACTTCACACATCATATTTTATAATATGTAATTCTAATTTAAATTATAACAAATGAAGCGCTCATAATTTTGAAAGATGATTCATTAAATAATCATGCTCTGTCAAATTGTATTTCTCAGTTCTAGTGAGCATTAAGTAATAGTAGTTCAGCCTTGGAAGGTCAAAGGGTTCTAGACTAGTGCTGCCAGAAAAGATCACTGGATCGATCGAAATGATCTCATTCACCATGGAAAATTTTATGCTAATCTACAATATTTTAGAAGCAAATTATGTAGTAGTGTTGACGTGTTGTGAGTAAGACGTGTTTTTTAGGTGGCCGATAATCACCTCGTTTTTCGGGACCTATCGCTATTGTAAAAAACGCAAATTTATACCAAGTGTAGGGACGAATGAACTGTGTTAGAAGTGAAGTGAGATTTGTTCATGAAAATACAAGTGCACATTTAAACTTTAATAATAATAGTGAAAATATTGGGATTCGACCTTGGCTGCTAGAGCTATCGTGCTTGGTGCTCAGTGCATCGTAGTGCTAATTGATTGTCATAAACAAATTCAGTGGCGTATTTAAATAAAGTGCTATAAATCTTTTCTAAATAAATCAAAGTGAATATAATTTTAAGTGAATTTAATTATAAGTGAATATAGGATATGCATAAAAGACAAAAAAGAGAGGAAGATTCAGTATATGAAGAAATATTTCACCAGAGTAAAAAAGTTTTGGGATCTCCAGAACAGAGGAGGAAAGAAGAAGAAGCAGAGAATAAATACGAGAACAGCGATAAAATGGAAGAGAACAAAAAAGATATAGGAAATATGGACGAACTGAAGGAAATGATAGAAAAAATGATGACAAAAATGGATAGAAATATGGAAGCAATAAAACGAGACATAAAAGTGTGCTTGAAACGGAAATGGAAAGAAAGGAAAAAGCCTGGAGTGAAGAAAAAGAAAAATTGATAGCTAGAATAGAGACGTAAGAGGATAAACAAGAGAAGGACGAGAAACAGAAGAAGAAAAACAATATAATAATTAAAGGATTAAAAATGCTCAGGAACCGGAAAAAGAGGCTAAAAAATTGCTAGAGAGAAAACTGCAAATAAAAGTAGAAGTTAAAAAAATAATAAATTCAAGAAATGAGATCATATTAGCAGAAATGGTAAACTGGGAAGAAAAATACAAGGTAATGGCAGCAAAGAATAAATTAAAAGGACCCAACATTTACATTGAAAATGATCTGACTTGGGATGAAAGAAAGATACAAAAACAGATAAGAAGTATAGCGAGAACAGAAAAAGACAAAGGGAAAAACGTGAAAATTGGGTACCAAAAATTAATAATTATTGGGGAAGTGTATATCTGGGACAAGGGAGAAAATGGGGTCACTTTGAAATGGAAAGAAGTGGCCTCAAAAAACGGATAGAAAATAAGGCATTAAAGGAAGAACCAAGAAAGACGGACCAGCAATTGAACAGGATAATGAGTATAGGAACATGGAACATCAAAAGTCTAAATGGAAGAGAGGAAGAGTTAATAGATGAACTAGAGAAAGCAAAAGTAAAGATATTAGCTATCACAGAGACAAAAAAAAAAGGAAAAGGAACAAGAAAGATGAGAAATGGCCACAAATTAATATATAGTGGAGTCGGAGAAAATGTAAGAGCAAAAGCGGGAGTTGGTTGTATAATTGATAGAGAACTGGAACAGTCACTGAAAGAATGGTAATGCGTGAACGAAAGGATGATAACGGTTAAATTGGACGAGAAAGATAACTTCATAGCAAATATAATGATAGAGTATGGACCAAATGGAGATGAAAACAAAGCAAACAAAGATGAGTTCTATGATATTTTACAATTAGAATATGAGAAACTGAAAGAACCAATATACATAATGGGTGACTTCAACGCGAGAGTAGGGAATCGAAACGAGGGATTAGAAGAAATAATGGGGACACATGGAGAAAAAGTCAAAAATAATAATGGCAATAGGCTTATAGATTTTTGTCTTATAAACGAGCTACAAATTTTAAATACGTTTTACGAACATATGGAGATACATAAATTCACAAGAGAAGTAGAGAGTAGGAACGAGAGATCCTTGATCGATCATATTTTAACAAACAAGAAACAAAGGAAAAGAATAAATGACGTGAGAGTGCTAAGAGGTTGTGAAATCGGAAGTGATCACTTCTTGACGGTAGCAAAAGTAAAAGTAGGGAAGAAAGAGGTACAGCAAAAACAGGAAACATCAAAAAATAAAAATAAAATATTAAAGCTAAAAGTAGACAAACTGAAGGACGAACAGACAAGAAAGAATTATCAAGATATCATAAAGGAATTAATAAGCAATACACCACAACAAGAAACAAACAATGTAGAAGAAATATAGAATTATTTCAAAAATATAATAAAAGAAGCAACCAAAATAGCCTGTGGTACAATCAGCGACGAAAGCAACAGGAAACGAACACATTGGTGGAATGAAGAAATTAAAGACAACATTAAGAAGAAGAAACTGATGTGGAAGAAATATTTGAAAACAGGGAACGATAGTGACTACGAAGAGTACAAGAAACAAAGAAGATTAGATAAAGAAAGTGTTCAAAAAGCTAAAGTAAAAGCATGGGAAACATTGGGAAAGACACTAGAACAAAATTTCAACGAAAACCAAAAACTACTTCATAGAACCTTAAAGAGAAGTAAAAGAGAAAAAGTAACAATTAAAAGCCTGAAAGATAAACAAGGAAATATATTGACAGAGGATAGCGAAATAATGACAAGATGGAGAGAACATTTCAAAGATCTACTAGTAAGTGACGAAAGTACTAATGGAACAGAGAGTGAGGAGATCCCACAAACAGAAAGTATAAATGGAAACACAGAGATGATAACTGAAGCATAGTTAATTGGAGTACTTAAAAAACTGAAGAATGGCAGAGCACCGGGACAGGACTGTATGAAGACCGAGCAATTGAAGTATATGAGTGAAGAAGGAGAAAGATTATTGCTGCTTATATTAAACATAATCTGGAAAACAGGGAAAATACCTTCAGACTCGGAGAAAGCAGTAATATTTCCCATACATAAAAAAGGAGACAGTAAAAATTGTGAGAATTATAGGGGCATATCACTTTTATGCACAACAGCGAAAATTTACGAAGCAATACTAAAAAACAAGCTTAGAGCTGCGATAGAAACAACAATGGAAAAATCGCAAAGTGGGTTTAGGAGGGGACATTCGACACAAGACCACATATTCACTATAAGGAACTTGATAGAAAATACAATGAAAACGGACAAAAAACTGTATATCACATTTATAGACCTGGAAAAGGCGTTCGACCGAGTACCGAGGACTAAGTTGTGGAATATATTGAGAGGAAGAAAAATAGGAGAACAGTTATTGACAGCAATAAAAAGCATGTACGAAACAACATCCAACTACATAAGAACTGGCAACGCAACATCAGAAGAGTTTAAAACATCCCAAGGATTAAGACAAGGAGGAGCTTTAATCCCATTGCTATTTATTATATTTCTAGACCAAATAATGAAGAATATTAAGTATAAAATAAAAAAGGTAGAGGTTGGACATTACAAGTTGAAAAGTATCTCATTATCAGAATGCGCGTTCGCAGATGACTTAGCAGTGATGGCAAAGAGTGAAGAAGATATGGAACGTAATTTAGAAGTATGGAACGAAGAGCTAAGGAAACATAATATGAAGATAAATGTAGAAAAAACGAAAGTAATGGTCATATCAAAAGAGAATGTAAGGATAAACATAATACTGAATGAGAAAGAAATAGAGCAAGTAGAATCATTTAAATACTTAGGGGCAGCAATAAATAATAAAGGAAGCTTAGAGCAGGAAATAAATACGAGAATCCAGCAAGCAAATAGGAATTTTCATGCAATCAACAAAATAATACTGAAAAATAAACATATAACGAAAAGGACAAAGATGACTCTATTCAAAACAGTGCATAGACCTATATTTATATGTGGTAGTGAATCATGGTTGATGAATAAGAGAATAAGAAGCAAAATACAGGCGGCGGAAATGAAATATTTAAGAAGAGTGGAAGGAGTCACGATAATGGATAAAATAAAGAATGAAGATATAAGAAGAAGAGTACAAATAGAGAGCATTCATAATGTCATAGAAAAGAAACAGTTGGCGTGGTATGGTCACCTATTAAGAATGCCCGAAGATAAACAAACAAAAGCAGTGTGGAATGCAAGAACACAAAACAAGAAGAAAAGGGGAAGACCAAAACAGACATGGGAAAATAATATAGAAGAGATATTAACAAAAAAACAACATTAGCGGCCAAGAAGCAAAGAAGTTAGCAAGGGTCAGAAAAAAATGGAGAGAGATAATCAACAAGATAGTATAGTAATCAACGCAAATAACTAAAACAAGAACAATTTCGACACCCGAAAGATATTAAGAGATTTAAAAAGTTTATAATAATAATAATTACTATTTCCTAATATAGGACTGTGAATTTGATGCGTCAAAAATAGAGGGAAATTATGAATATATCACGTAACTTCTATAATTGATATTCAGAATGATACTTGAAATTAAAATGATACAAGCTTGATTTATTATGTGAATTGAGCTAACAGTATTCTGTAGAACTCATTAAAATAAAGACAGATTTATCAGTAAGTTATATATAAAGTTTCATGTTCGACTGCTTTGGGTGAGATATTCTTCTTGCTATTTTGTTGACATTTGCAAAACTCAGTCGTACATTCTCAGTAACATTTGTCATATAGAATTTCTAGAATCGTTGGTAGAACCAAAATATACACCTCGCGTCTCATATTTTCATATCTTACTGATGAGTAATAAGTTTACATTAGTTGATTATGTCGAATGATAATGCAATAATTTATAGTTTTTGGTAATGCAACTATACAATATATCATTATTAGAATCAATCAGATAAATTCCGATGGTCCACCAATCGTTAGGAAGATCAAACTGAAAAATATAGCAACATAATAAAATTTAATAACCAATATATGATATATTGGAATCATTTAAATAAATGACTCGAATTTGATCCTTGAGCGTAAAAGTTCGTCACTTTACCAAAAACTCCATGGCGCCGATAAGAGTGTCATGAAATCTTTACTGGTATATCATTTGCGCAGGTATCATTCCATATATACAATTTACGATGGTAGGAACTCTCTGTGGGTAAAAATTCATAAAAAAGTAGAACATATTTAACTAATTGAATCGAGAATTGTGATTTGTAGCATGTCATCAAGTAAACATAATCAACAACAAAGAAGCATGTGTTTATTTTGGAGGCAAATTTAATTTATGACGAATATTTGAAAAAAAAAAAGTCAGAATGGCATGATTGCTTAGCAAAGAAAGATCTTCTTGAAAACATTATATGAGATTGTTTCTATTGTTAAATTCGAGACTGGTCGATAATAGAATCCCAAAAATAGAGAGTTCAGCTATAAGAGATATAACATGGCTCAAAATGATAGAAGATCAAGAATAAATGAGGTGATTTATACTACGCCAAGTGTAACTGGTAATTTACAAATACTACATTCACCCATTTGTCACTTTTATATTTGTGTAGTTTCATGATTTCAATATCTACGTACTTGGCGTGTCGGCTTTTTCATTTATTCAGAATTATTCCATCGCAATAGCAATAAACATATGGACTAGTTTGTACGTATCCTCTTTATCACTGATCTCTATGAAGAGATCAGTGCTACTTATACATAATTAATAGTCGATTAAAGTTTTCCGTGCACAAAATTGTAAGATAAGATGAAAAAATTTCCAATTTGTGGATTACTGGCTTTTTAGTTGAAAAATGAAGTTTTTTGGCATATTTGAACCATGAGCCTTGAAGCCCACTAAAACAAGACAACGTTCTTGTATTTTATATTATTTAATTTTCTTATCTCCTTTATCTTTTACACAATGATAACTGTGCGAATTCATATTATTGATTTCCCGAGTGGGAAGATTAAACGACGTTGTATGAATGGGATGATGAATATGGATAAGGCGAAAGAAGTGTGTTCAGACAGAGGTATTTGACGAAGAAATATATATATATATATATGTATATATATATATATATATATATATATATATATATATATATATATATATATATATATATATATATATATATATATATATATATATATATATATATATATATATATATATATATATATATATATATATATATATATATATATATATGGAACCCATGTTCTCACAGCTAGCTCACTGATATTTCTGAATTATCTAGATACTTGCCTTGTTTATTCTCGTATCATTGTTTTTCTAACGATAAATCTTCGTGAAAGGACCAAAACTCAGAAAGAATTAATGAATTTACAAAATTTGAATGAAAAAAAAACATATTTATAATATTGTTTATTATACCAACATTTTCTGTTATTGAGTTTGTCCTAAAAGTAATGCCCAGCTGGCAATATTTCCCCTTTCTTATCAATGCACGCCTGCTAGCGGTGCGGAAGTACTTGGGATCCTTTCAGTTTTCTGCTCTTATTGATGTAGCGGTATCTATTGTTTTGCTTAGACTATGATAATTCAGATTTCAATCATTTATATGAAAATTTATTTTTCTTGGCTTTAGAATTATAGATATTCTTGACAGTCTTCAAAATATTTCATCGATATATGTCTCTTCCTTTCTTGAATTTTGCCATGATACTCACGCATTTCGCTTTGATCGTGTTTCGGAGAACATGTATACGGTATATTTTTACTCTTTTCAATTGCTACTCTCAAATTTACTTGCCAACGCTATTTTCCTGCAGCTCAGTCTAAGCTCTGATATGAACTACTCACAAATAAATGGGTATATAAGAAAAAGGTTTCTCAGGATAACAAACTATTATTTTCTCATATAACGATCAATCAAGAAAAAATCTATTCCAGTGAGCTAGTACAAGTTGGATTAATAACAAAAATGTGACACTGTCAGTATACTATTGGTTTCTCTTAGTCTTCAAGAACACTGGCGATCGTTCAGTCAAAAACTGTACCATTTTTATTAATTGAAGAAACGCAGAGTAAATCGTCTCTCAAGAGAGTGAGCTGATTCAATTTGGCTTTACAAATGCATCAGTGAGGTGATTGTTAGGTCGACATAGCCGCAAATTTCAATACAACTCAAAAAGTGCTTTTGAGTCTAATTTGTCGGCACCGAGAAACAGAAACAACCTCAAGAAGACCTGGTAGTGGATCTAGTCGCATTACCACAGTAACAGGATCTAAATCTTGTAATACAAGCAAAGAGACATTATTTTGCAACTGCACGACTACTGCAGCAAGATTCTCATAATGCCATAGGTAAGTGATCAAATGGTATGGGACCGATTGTGAGTAGCTGCTTTGACCTCATACCTTTGGGACCGATTTCAAAAACTTGTGCTCATCGACGTCAAAAAGTGGAATGGGCTAACCAGTGACTCAATAACGCTACCATTTGAAGATATGCTCTGTTCATGGATGAGTTCAGATTTTGTATCCATTATGACAGCTGACATCAGAGTGTAAACTTATTTTGTTGAAAAGAAGAACGAAATTGAATCCATGATTTTCTTGATAATTAGGTATGATCGTAGATAGAATTATTCAGTTTCAATATCCTATTTCCGTGTATGTTTCAGAAACAAAATTAAATGGAAGATTGGGAAAGTTAGCAAAAAATTCTAGAAGCTTGAGAGGAGAACTGCATGAGAAAATGGAGGTAAATATTGAAAAAGTTGAACAGCAGCTGGAAAAATTCAGAGAGAATTAAAAAGTATGAGAAATGGTATTTGAAGATAATTGTGAAATAATAACAGAAGAATTGAATGTAGAACTGGATGCGGAACTAGATACGAAATTGGATGAAAGGATAAAGAATTTTGACGAGAAACTTGAACTTAGTGTTCCTTCTCCGGAAAAAGCTTCAAAAACTGAGACAATAATTTGCCCCAAATTTTGACTCGACTACAAAAATGCGTGTCAAACCTCCAACCTTCGATGGCCAAAGATCTTGGATAAATTATCATAGACAATCTGAAGCCGCTGCTAGGGCTTATTGCTAGACTGATACTGGAAGAGTTTCAGTCCTTACAATTGCTCTCCGGGAAGAAGCAGTAAATATATCACAGGCCATTCCTCCAGAAAAAGAGAACAACTATGAAGAATTGGTATCATACACAGCTCAAGATACCGAAGTCCCAGCAAGAGTCCACAGAAGTTCGGAGTTGATGTGGCACGCCTAGTTTGACTTGCGTATCCAACTGGCCCTGATGATTTCCAGGAGAGCTGGGCTGTGAGAATATTTGTGGACGGCATTTCAGATCACGAAATACAACAAACCTTGCGTCTGGCGGGGCAGAAGAAGTTCATGAACACATTGGCGCATGCGCTGCAATATGAAGCGGCAAAACAGACGTTCAAAAGCAGTGCTCGAGTGCGATAAGTTAACTTCGACTCCGATGCACTAAAAGCTCAAAAGTACAGGTCCAGCGGTTAGTCTAGGTAGCAGTAAAAGATCTCAAGATTTCCAGACAGCTCCGGAGCTGTTGAGAGCAAGGTCAACAAAAAGTCGATGCAAGAAACCTTTGAAAGCGTGGCCAAAAAATAATACCAGACAGGAAAAAGGACGCTTCGCAAGAGAATCTATAATGAGAACCACTCAAAAAGACATAAAGATGAAACCTCCCAACTGCGACAAACTTTCGACGGAACTATCGACAAATGAATGATCAGCAACACGCATAAGCAGAAGATCTGATTCGCCGATTCCGAAAGATGTTTGAAACCAATGAGGGGCGGAAGGGAAGAACGAATATTGTCCATCACAAAATTGATACCAACGATGCACGACCAATTTGACAAGCACCACGACGATTTCCGATTGCGAAAAACGAAGAACGCTGAAGCTATCATCCGAGACATTGAGCAAGACGGTATTATTGAACCCTCGAACTGTCCATGGGCCTCTCCGGTGGTACTTGTAAAGACGGGTCTACACGGTTTTGTGTCGAATCTTGCCAGCTGAGTAACGTTACCAGGAAGAATAGTGATCCTCTTCCTAGGATTGATGATACCTTGGATATCCTGGCCGGGTCAAAGATATTCTTGGCCTTAGATATCAACAGTGGATATTGGCAAGTAGCGATGGACGAGAAAGACCGAGATAAGACTGCATTTACCATCAGCAATGGACTATAGAAATTTATGATCATGCCATTACAAAAGAAATAAACATTACAATACATTCATCAAGACTAGCGGTATCCCCAATCCCGCTTGGGCTATGAAAACTAAGACGGTTTCATTCAAAAGAAAACTTTTCTGCCTGATTGATTTCAACTGTATTTTTTCTGGCAGTAGTAGACATAGCACTTAGACTTTTGTAGTTATAAACCCTGGAACTTTGTGGTGAAATAGCATATCCAATATGTTTTCCTTCTTTTCGGTCATTGGTACAATATTCAAGCATTTTGCGCGGCTTGTGCATTCGAGAGACATTTTTATGGCATATGTCTCCTTGTCTCAATCAGTACATTGTGACTCTTGTATTACGCTATGTTTTCCTGAATTTCATTCTGGACTCTTGTATTTATTTTTGTGAGAATTATGATTTTTCTCTTCAATCATTGATTCGAAGCTTACGTACATCGCTGCAGCATGTTTCCTCTTCCTACTGTTATTCATGCTCATTCCCAAATAATTTAAGAAGAAAAAGAAGTGACAAGATCATGAGCAAATGAATCTTTTTATCCATTTTTATCGATATCCAGGAATAAGGAGTGCAAAAAGTGTCATGGAAAATCTCAATTTTCTGAACAACAAACTATCATTATTGTCTTAGTAATTGCAAGATGCGTGAGATATGGATAGAAGGGAGAACCTGGGCATTCTCTGAATGAAGTGCGATTCTTTTTCACTAGAATAAGATATGCATACCTACGATCTTCGATTATTTTTAATATAGTACCTCAATTTGTTCATAAAAATTTAACGGTTAGAAATAGAAGGTCGCAGCTAGTTCCAAACGACTCAAAATAACGATTCAGAATAAAAGACCAAATATGGGCTGGAAGCATTGTTTATAACAATAAAGCCTATTGTGAGCAAATTTTCAAATTGCAACATTGTGTTCAGCGTGGTTCTTTCTATAAAAGTAGTTCATGAATCAGTTGTTACCAGAAATGTAGCAAAAATCATTGAATTTCACCTTATCACGACCGGATTATTATACCTGAAGTAGTCTGAAAATATTTGTTACTGCCGGTACTTCAAAGTTTTGTGCAAATGGAACACAGTATTATCATTGCATGAGAAAGAAGCTTAGAAAATGTGTAATCACAAGCGACACTACCCCACTACAAACTGTCCTCACATCACACAGCTATGCAAAACTTCACTCGTCAAGGAACTCATTTTCTATAATTTTCTCTCATTATGGAAAATAATTGTTAAGACAGGTGCTCGTTATGAGAGTCCTAACTATACTGGTAGTATACATCTTCACTAATGGTCATCCAGTGGTCAAAATGGTAATTTAGTTCATTGTTGAGCTTCAACGTTTTTTGATATTGAATTCAACCCTCAATCCCCGAGGGTTTCAAGTGAAATTGATTTGGTATTCGACGCTCTATCCGAATCTGAAATAAAAAAATTATTCTTATTCAAGATTTCAGAGTGATTTCCTTTCTGCCCATTAAAATGGAACACCTGTATATATTTTTGGCTTTCTGCACCTCCTCTCCATATGAACTTCAAGGACTTCAAATTTTCACATTCCTTCTTGAACGCGGTACAAAAGTTTCCTCTTCACGTAAAATTGAAATTGAACACTTTGTATATAATTTCAGCTTTCTGCACTCCTTCATCCTTATAAACTTGAGGTGTGCTAAATCTCACAGTCCTATGTGCGCGCAATATACTCAAAAATGGGATGAAAAATTTTCTCTTCAGGTATTACTATATAAATAGCTTTCATATTCTCACACCAGATGTATTCAATGTTCATGCAGGATCCTGTGCGTTTTTATTTCAAGGAAATGGTTCATAGCATCGCACCAATTATAAGCACTTTGATTTATTTTTAACTCAAAGACAAACATAATGGTCCAACAAGAGTTCATACTAGAAATTTCTAGTCGAAAGTTTCAGGTCATCAAATAATGTCATCAGATTAACAACATCACGTGCTATCACGTTTAGATATATCAAAATCATTTTAGAAAGCAGAGTCGAAGCAGTAATGAAACGTGTCAATATCACTCTATTAACTTACTAACGCCCCAATTCTATTCAACCTGTGTAATAAATTTCACCAAACTTCTTCCCAGTGGATGATTTTATTATTATCAAAACAATATACTTATTTTTATCCAATTTTGGCGTTTTAAAGCTACATTATCAAATCTATAGCAACAGTCATAAGAAAGTCTTCATTCACTAGTGATTCAAAATGAATTATTAGTGATTTAAAAAAATGTAAATCACTGTTGGAATTCCTTTTCATAATAAGATACCGATTTCTGAGGAATAATTTTCGCAACTGAAGCGACTGCTTCGAACAAAATGGTATCGGGAACGAGAACATTGTTTTAATCACTTTTTTCTATCATTTCAGACAATACTTTTCACAAATATAACGATTCAATTCAAAATTCACAGAACTGATAGTCACACTCCCGAATGTTTGAGGAACACAAACTCGTCGCGTTATCAACGAAGCTTTCTTGCAACTGCAACTTATTTTTCTTGAATTTTGTTCCTCAGATTAATGTTCCAGAAATTTACGCAAAATTAAATGAAATTATGTATACAAACACGTGAATTGTAACTCTTTATTCGCTCAAAGAATAAAACCACTCGCGCTGAACGCGCTTGTGATTTTGAACTCTCTTCTCGCAAATAAATAGTGGTTTAATTCACTTGTTGTATAAATAACTAATGAGGCATAGAACCATAGTAGGGATATTAATTAAATATTATTTGGCAAAACTTGGTCTTTTTTGTGTGTAACTTTTTTGATTCTTCACTAGAATATTTCATTTGATTCTTCTGTTCCATTAGGTTTTCACCCCAACTAATGACGTCAAACCTTTTGTTGGAATTTGCTAGAATACTATGATATGCTTTTGAATATAGCAAATGGTGGCAATAGTATTGACAAATATCATTGAGAATAATAATATAAGCAGAGCTACTTCATTGTGGATGATTCTTCACGAATCAAATTTGTTCTCCTACTTCGCATCGAAGAAAGACAAACGCGATTTACATCTGAACTCAACCACCATTGATGAAAGTTTTTTTATTTTCTTTATATTTTCAGTTTTATCTCGAAGTTCAAGAATGGACCAATAATAAGTGGAAGACTCTAATCAAATTGAATAAAAAGAAGGCCTGTTCGACTTTAAAACAATTGGGTGGACCACTTTTCGCAGAAATCGCTCAAGATATTGGTCTTAAAAATACAAACTGCCCTGTAAAAAAGGTATAATCAATTCATAAATTTTAAAAGTCAGTCCATATTCTTCAATGTTTCAAGTATTGGCTAGTTGCTCAAGATATATTACTCCACAGATCAGCTCGAATGAGCTCATCTACTACAGTTAGTGATGTTATTGCCCGATTTTCGTCAGTTTTGAGTATTTTATTCCTTCCAAATAACATTCGGGGAGAAATAGTCCCGTTAACACTCATAAGTCTCTACGAACTATTTCTTCATGATTGAAATTGGAAAAATGGTTCCTCTGCTGATCAAACAGAAAAAATAATTGAGCTGTCAAACATCGGATAGGATTATAATGTCTTCATAGCAAGAATGTAATAAGAAGACAATTGATAAAATCTTAGTTATATAAAGACTAGCTTGAAGCTGTCACTCCATAGAAGCAATTGGCACATGTCAAACAATTTTTTGTGAAAGCATTTTGATTTTAATCTGACTCTCAAGGAATCGAGTATCTTCTTCAAATTATAACGTTTATTTGGCACAATAATTATCATTTCTAGTGATTGAAAATAGATAAGTTATTATAGTAGTTTTCTCTCATCGGTTTTAAGGTTGACGATATTGATTTTTATTGAAAAAAAAACAACAAGACCTTTTCGTGCACGTACCTTGAAACAATAATTTGTCGAATCCGGTGGAAATACTTAAGGCAGTCTAGCTCCACAAAAACTAGACGAGTGAACGAGCGACATACATACATACATCAATATAAGTGAAGGTCATTTTGATCATTTACGACCTCTGTCCGAAATTCATATGCAAAAGAATTTGAAATCAAGCAATGTTTCAGACACATAATCGAACAAACAAGCTTATCTTAGATGAGCTAGAATGACAACAAGGTTGAATGAGGTTTAATACACGCTAAAATACCAATAGCGATAGACTACCGGTCCGATCTGGGTTTAATAAAATCTAGTCATATGCACACTGCTGTGAGCATCTCGGTACGCTTTTCATCCAGTCAGTCTTGTCATGCAAAGTACTAAGCTTATTCGCTTACCATAATGCACAGGAAGAAAATGCTTGAAATAAGCCCCAGATCATTGATGGATTTGAAATTGATACACAAAACTTCCCACCATCTAGCTGCGGTCAAATCTTTTCTAAACATGATCGACTGAACTAAATGTAAACTGTACTCGACACTAAATTGGTAGAATATATTGCTAAAAAGCTGAAAAAAAAAATCCGATTAATATGTTTCAATTCATGATGGAACACGTTATTTCGCAATTTCGTTTTCTTGATACGTATTTCATGAGAACCGTTTGAATTCCATTGGAAGCTTTTTCAAAGTATTTAGCTGTGTTTTAAGTTAGCTTAAACAGCCTTGCTTGACAAAAAATTGTAATTTTTGACTGTCTACTTAAATACAATGGCTCGTATTCTCATCTCTTGGAGAAGCTCCTCTCCCTGATATTTCATGCGGTATCTTATTCCATTTCATTATTCCTAGAATGACGTCATTTTTATGTATTTTAGTTTCTATTTGAGCAATATCTGAACAAGTGGTGAGCATACGCTCAATACATTTCAAAAAAGATAGTGGAATTGTATGTCAAATCTCAGAGTTATTTAAGGGTAACATGAAAACTAAAATATACTCACAATCCACTCTAGTAAGAAACGGTCCAAGGACTTTATGAGTCTACAATGCAAGTTGTCTGATTGGTCGGGATGCAAACCAATATACATTACCACAAAAATCATTCTCTGTAAATTTTTAGTTGCATCATTTGTCAGTCGTTCATCAATTATTATTGTTAATAAATTTGGGCAGTTTGAAGATGCAAATTTGTATATAATCAGGTAGGTGATTTGATGTCATCATCGTTGAAGATAATCTTCAAGAAGTAAAAGACAATATCAGTTGATAACAATGAAAGAATGAATATTTAGGAGCAGAGTTTTATGTCATGCGTCACATTCACTTGTTATCAACATTAAATTCAGACCAAATAGTCTGCACCAAAATATAATATTCAAGTCCCTGCATATGTAACTATGTCATGACGTTTTCCAAAGAGAGACTACGATTTATTTCCAAGCCATCTAAATAAATTAGAATAGGTATCATAGAGTATATTACTTGAATCATAATTCAATACAACCTATCTAATCTCACAAATTAGAAAACTACCCTCTCACGAAAATAATTATATTGAACTTATTCCTTAAATAACTCACGAAGCATATATTCTACAAAATTTTCATCTATTTGGATCCGTACATGCCGGAATATGTTTAATTTCACATTTTCATTTCCAGAATCATTGATTAAAATCTATTGCAGTGTACAACAGTGCAAGGTTCTAATGAGATTTGAACCTTCTGATTAGCCAAAATGCACACACAAATCACTTATTCTAGAGGAAGGATTGAAAGAAAAACCTTTCTGAGAATAGATAGATAGGTTTTCTGTTAGCTGGTATATGTGACGGGCTTCCTGAATAATCTCAAGAAGTTGTCTATACGAATTAGAAAGGATTCCTTATTGTTTTCAAATGATTACCGATTCCTAGAACTAGAAAAGTTGAATATTTCAATAAACAGAGAGTAACTGAATCCGATCTGGTACAATTAACCAGCTTTTTATATTGTATTGTATTATTGCAACGTGCTACCTCAGGCTATTCTAATGGTTATTTAATCCAACATAATAAATATGTTACCAAGTTATCAAACGACATGTATGTCTGATTCGAATTTTGTTAATTGTTCATCCGCTATTTCTTTTTAAATGCATGAATTCAAATGAATTACTAAGCTGGAACAGTGAAGCAAATTTCTTGCACAATGTCCTCATATCCTTGATAGAGAGTGTCCTGAATATGAAATATTTCAAGTCATTATTTTCCATTATTGCTAATTTGAATTCTTTATTTAGCCAATAATTTATTGTGATTGTAATCCTAGTAAGTATTAACCAACAATCTAGCTAATGTTTAACTGTCAGATATTTGAATGCTGGCCCATTGTTGAAGTAGAGTATATAAAGCGCGTAAGCTAGCGGGATGAGATTCAATCGATAAGAGTGACTGTGAGCGATTTTGTAGTCGTATGGGTTAGAAAAATGAATATTTGCTCTGCAACTTGTAATAATAATTCAATCACAATAAAATTTCTGACAAATTGGTGTCAGAAGAGGAATCCTGTGAAAATTAGCTCAAATAATTCTGGATCCGGACGACGAGGAGTGAGTTTGGTTGCAGTGTTGTTATGTGCTTGAAAATTGTATTGCGACTGTCGTAAATATCCACGACAAAGAATATGGTCACCGATGGGATGCAAGATCAGTTGAAGTTGATGATGGACTTCATGCAGACGTCAGCGGCATGTATAGTGGAGAAAATATCTGAATTTACAAAAGCTATGAAAAAGAGGATGAACGAATCTACGGAAAGTATGAAGGTCATGGAGAAGAAGATAGCCGAGTTTACGAAAGATATGAAGATAACGGTAACTGAAGATTTGTAATCAGTGAAAGGCACTGTAACTTAAGAGATGCAAGTAGTGAAAGCGACAGTAACAAACAATTCGTTAGTTGAAGCATCTGCAGGTATATGATTTCGAGATCCGCTACAGACTCAGAAAAACTCATGCTAATGCGGATTTCTTGTCTGTTGATTGTAATAATTTCCGTGAGCAAGAAGAACGTAAACAATCTATAATCTTCACCAGAGTATAAGAATTTGAGCAAGATGGATCCTTATCATCAATGCACGAAGTGAAATAGGCTCAAATGGATGATTCTGTCTTGAAACCGATCATGGAGTGGATTAAGATCAGCCAAAAGCCTGGTTTCCAAGGAACATCGACTATGAATCCGATCATCAAGGCCTATTTGGCACAATGGAATGCTCTAAGAGCAGAAACGACTTACTATTTCGACTATGGGAGAATACCGATAGAGAAAAAACAAAAAACTGAATTTAAAGATCGTATTTTAAAACAATCGCATGACGGAAACAGCGGTGAACATTTTGGTACCAAGAAGGCACTCGATAAATGTCGAGGTTGTCAAGAAGACATAAAACAATATTGCAAGACTTGTGAACGCTGTAACTCAAGAAAGAAGCCTACTACTCGACAGCGCGTTGAGATGCAGCAGTACAACGTGGGCTCTCCGTTTGAGAGGATTGCCGCGGATATACTCGGACCTTCGTTTGTTACTGAAAGTGAAAACAGTTATGGAAGTCCTTATTGAGAACATGATTTACACTCCGATCAAGATTTTGAGCTTCAGCAAGATAAGATCTTCAGCGTCACACCCAAAGTCTGGTGGCAAAGTAGAATGTTTCGACGAAACAATTCTGGATTATCTGTCGAGACTCATCATCGAACACCAAAATGATCCAGAAAAGAAGATTTCTATCAGCGTACAGGTCGACAGTCGATGAATCCATCCGGTACACTCCAGTCAAGTTGATGATGGGTCAAGAGTAGCAGTTACAGATACGGATGTTGAGTATTCATCTGAAGACAACGAGCAACAGTTGTCAGATTAGGTCAGCTATCTTCAGGACAACTTGAGAAGCATCAATGAGTCTGCACACGAGAACATACAGGCTGCCAGCGACAGAATCAGCTTCTGAAGCAGAATTCAGTTCAGGATAGGGTACTTTCCGTGCACGTGTTACTAAAATTGTATTTAATATTTACTGCAGTCGTAAATCTTGTCTTGGAGACTTGTTTCTACTCATCGACACTCGATTATGATGAATATTATTATGCGAATTTTTTCTATTTGATTGATTGATATTGGCATTTCATTAGATCTCAGGGGCGCCTTCAATGCCTCAAGTGGCCTAGCGTCTATGAACGCCTCAAACTTCGCACACATGGGTGGCGAACAGAATTGTATGGAGTTAATCAACTTTGTTTCTCACTGAGAGCTGATTAAGTTATAATCATTTAAAAATTCTAATACATATAGTGTGTGCAAAGAAACGTGAGACATTGGAGTTCAACATGGGATTTTCAAATTGTGCGGACTCCACAACTATCTGATTTTTGACGACAATGTCATATTTTATTTTTCAAATATATAATGCTACATATATTATACTGCATCAAATAAAGACTTTTTGTGAGTGAAAATTCATTTTAAAATATCCAGGAGAGCCAATACACGTACAATTTGAGAATCTCATGTTAAACTCTTATGTTCCGCGTTTCGTCGCACACCTGTATATTGCTTGGACCATCCGATGTTTATTTAAGATAATATATTTCACTCCATCCTACTATCGAAGATGATTTGCGAACGAAAATTAAGAGTTTTTTGAAGAATCTAAAGATATTCCAAAATCGTTATTCAGAGTGTACATAATTGTAAGGAGACTATTTTAGAGGAACAGATTTTTTTCATGTAAAACATCTATGAGCGCGCCCTGGCAGTAGAATTAATCTGTATGGGATGACGACAAAAGAAATGACGCTCATGCCGTAGTATATTCCGATATAAGTGCGGAATGGAGATCATTCTATGCGAATACGAATAATTCAGCCACGAGACGAAGTCGAGTGGCAGAATTTACATAAGTATAGAATGATCGAATTGCACGAGTGACGGATGTTATTTTTTCTACAGTCAAAGGTGTACGCAGAAATATTTATAACTAAGATATGCAGTTTTTTGAGGAAGAATTTGCTCCATTGATATCACTCCAATTCATCAAACTTTGATAAAACTACTCATATTGATATTTTCTTGGAGAGCAATGATAAGAAGATCAAAGAGAAATGAAATCATCATAGCAATGGAACAAATTTCTCGCGATGCCACGCGGCTCTCCTACGAATTTCTAAGCGTGCGGAATGCCTCTCATTTCGCTTGCATGGGTATCATTCTATGGTAATTGTAGAAAAAAGTATTTAATTATCGGTGATGGTCTCTTATTAATTTTTTTGTGCAGAGAGACATTTTTGGGGGATATCACCTATGACAGTTTGATTTCTAAAACATCTTTGTCGATTTTATTGAATATCTTGCATCTTCGTGAGTTTTGAATATAGTTTAATGTATTATTTTAGAGAGCAAGTGAGTTGTGATGCATTCCGTGAACGAACTGTTGAATTTTATTAAATGTATTACATTTACGTGGATCCAAAAAATTCTAATGGCATCTGCACATCAAGATTCTAGTTCATCTGATAGAGAACGACGGCTAATCAACAGAAATCGCTTAAAATACACATCTGAAAAGCCTGTGGAGAGTGTTTGTAACAAAAATGTCGTGGAGAATGAAAATTTTATAGCAGCCGAAGATATTGTAGTTGCAGATAGATCCCTTTCATTCATAGTGACTGAAAAAAAAATTGTGTCAATTGAAAACTAGCGGCGTTAGAAATGGAACTTCATATGGAATGCAAAAACTGTCAACGAGAAATACCGGTATTGTTTCAAAGCACTCAAAAGAATTCGAATCAGTGATACTGATATTAGAGAGTTTTTGCAAGCCTCCGCTATTGATACGATAACGCTAACGTGAAAAATTAATTTTCTGGGAAATGCTTGCTCAATAATGCTAGCTTGAATCACAGAGTACTCACAAGAAACTTTAAGAATTAGCAGACATGAATTACGTTACAATGTACTTATTTGTCAATTTCAAAACTAATGCACAAAGAAAACCGTTTTTGACGATAGCGTTGACGTTTCATTAGCGGTGGCTTGCAAAAACTCTCTAATGAATCAAAATGTCAGTGAAGACCAAAAATAAGCAAAAAGTCCATTATGATCATAGTGCAGGCTCCAGTAGAGTGATCAATATGTATGCACAACGTTTTCTTTACGAAACATAATCTACCGACTCAAACCAAACGCTAGAAAATAATTTGTTGATATACTATTTCATTTTATTACTATTCTATTTTATTATTTGTTTATTTGAGATGTGAAGACTAATGTCAACAAGTGGTTTGTCCTCTGCGCATGTGTCAAAGATTCTCCTCCTCTTATGATTTCACAACATATTTTTATTGGTTTATGATTTTTATTTATTGGAAATTTGAATATTCGCATCCATCGGGTGTCCCATGACGGCCAAATATATTCTCTAAATTGGTTTGAGCCGTCTCAATTTAAATTTGGGCATGAATTTTGGTATGTGACTTGTTTTATAGACACTTTGAGCAAACACGCTAATGATTGATTAAGTTGTTATTGCAAAAAACGTCTATAGAACATAGCAGTATATGGATATTATCTCAATTTTCATGATGATTTTCAAGTCTTATCTTATTTGTTATTAACTTGCCTGCTACTAAATAAATCAGAATAGATTACATGATAACTCCAATTTATATGCTTCCAGGGACATTATGGTTTGAAGGACAAGTACATCGATGTATCAAAAACCATTTTAACCAAGATTTTGGTAGGCCGATTCCATTTAAAAATAATTTCTACAACTCCAGCCAAAGAAATTTTATTCTGTGCTGAGGTCATAGGCTCAGCAATTAGAATCTAAAACTGTGGAATTCATACGAAATAAATCATTTAATTGGAGCAAACACTTTATTATTCATTGAGTAATCCATTTAGCGGAAAATATTCAATCTGTACAACGAGACGGTGGTAATATTTTCCCAGTACCTCCAGGGTTATTGTACTGATCAAACAAACTTATATTGAGTCTTCCAAAGCCACAATATCACAATTTCCTGAATACGAGACAAGAAATACATAGTTTAGCTTAGAAGAATAATCTACGTGGAGTGACGTCACACTATCAGGTATTTATGGTATTTAGCAATGAATCATTTCTATGATTCCAACATCATAGTTGAAAAGATATCTAAGAACTTGGCAGCCGCTGAAATCCTTGAAGAGAAATAGGTCTTCTAAGAATTTATCATTAATAAATATGTCAATAATCTCATCAATCGATGGATCAATCTGAAAAAATTGGACGTGAATGAAGATCATGTCAAATATATTCCTGAGTCGCTTTTGAAGCCACAAGAATATAGAGATCATTTGCTAGATAAAGTAGGTTCTGGTAATGTAGATCACAACAATCTTCATTCAAATAACAATCATAAATACTTGGAATAAGTTGACAATAACAGTTTGTTTGACTTCAAAATTGTAGATCAAGGTATAATTGAGAAAGTGGGTTTCGTGCACACAATGTAGTGTTTGATATGGAGACTCACCGGATTGAATGATATATCAATTGATTCTTCATTCCAAATGGAGGAGATTGAGGTGGAAACGAATCTCGTACGATGAATAGAACTGGAGATATGACCGTGTTTATGAGTTCACTTTTGACATTTTACTTGTATCAGTTATCAACATTTTTCAGTGCTCTAGCGGCCTACTACCGAACTGTCATCTTTTGAAACTACATTACCGACATACTTATAGTTTTTGTAGTGTATGATGTTGAATATAGATACAAATAATGAATTAATGTCATACAGATATAATTGAATACTTGAGTATATTTAACAGCGAAAATGAATTAATTTTGTTTATAAATTTTACTAATACAAATTGATTTATCGATCTATGTATGCATCCAAGTCTCTCCACCAAATATTACGAAAGAAATAACCATGCCTTGATTGAATATTGAGTGTTTATTATTGCTATATAGTTGAAAGTCGCTACCTAGCGCTCATTATGTACAGACGTATCTAACCCACTGGTGAGCGTAATTAACGAACATACATAATAAAACAAATTCAATCTGTGATTGAGCATTTAAGCATGAACTGCATAAATCAAACTAGTTATTTGTTAACACAGTTACGCAAAACACTGTAGACAAGCAATTACAACATCATAGTTCCACACTCAAGGAGTGGTCCTCAGGACCCTAAACTCCGATTGGACAATGACATCAGAGTCCAACACAAGCTGGCAAAGAGTTGGGCCAGACAAGACAAAAAGAGAAACCTCTACAACAAGAAGAGTTGAACAGAGAGTATCGAATACAACACAAAATGAGCCCATACCCACGCAAAATCGTTTTCAGTTGTTAATCTCGAACACCAACGATGATCCCAGCCCGGAAAATCCGCAACAAAAAGTAAAAGAATTGGAGCCACCACCAATATTTATTCCTGACGTAACAGACATAAAACCCTTACAAACTATTATCGAAACCACGGTGGGTAACAACAATTACTCCATGAAAACAATCGGCAACAGCCAAGTAAAAATTCAACTTGATAAAACTGATACCCATCGTGATAAAATAATTAAAAGAGAAAGACGTCAAATTCCACACATACCAACTGAAAGAAGAGCGATCATATCGCGTGATCATAAAGAACCTTTACCACAGTACCAACGTGGAAGAAGTAAAATCCGAATTAGAACAAAAAGGACACAAAGTAATTACCGTATACAACATCAAGCACAGAACTACGAAAACACCACTACTAATATTTCTCATAGAACTCAAACAGGAATAAAACAATAAACAAATATACAATATTAAATACCTGCAATATACTAAAGTGACTATAGAGGCACCAAGATCCAAATGGATATCCCTCAATGTGCGCGGTGCCAAAGATACGGCCACACAAAGGCGTATTGTTTACGGCAACCACGTTGCATCAAATGCGGCGGAGACCACCTCACAAAGGACTGCAGCAAAGGCACAAAAATGCGAGTCGTATGTGCACTCCACGAAAGAAAATCACCCGGCGAACTACAAAGGCTGCAATGTATATAAAGAAATTCAAAAGAGGAAATTCCCGCCGCTAAGAGAAAGAGCAATGTATTTTCAGCCCTAAACGTACCAGACTACCAATCCAGCAACATCATACGCGCAAATAACAAAATCTATCACGAATGAGGAAATACACAATACTCAGCCAACACCACTTCCACAAATCAACAATGAACTGCAACAAATGATGATCAAAATTATGGAAAGTCTAGGTTAAATCAAATAATACACCTTGAAACCTTTTATACTATATATTCTGACAAATATTAGTTTCAGGACAAGACAAAACTATATTCACATAACAACATATTATTACTTACTAGATTCCTGTCATTGCCACTCCAACACTCCTCCTCAATGACAGTGTAGTCCATACATTTTTCTCAAATGATTGAGCCGAGTAGAAGACAGGGGTTTGGTCAACAAATCTGCAATCATAAATTCTGATGAACAATATTCATATTCATAAATACCTTCCTTTTGCAAATTCTTGAGAAAATAATATTTTGTATCTATGTGTTTAGATCTCTGGCTCATTTTCTCTCCACGAATAAGTTTCAAACAACTTTGATTATCTCCATGTATTATCATCGGATATTGAATCTCTATATAAAAATCCAACATTATTCTTCTCAACCACTCTGCTTCTTGTACTGCTTCTGATAAGGCGATAAATTCAGCTTCTGTAGATGACAAAGATACACAACTTTGTTTTCTGCAAGACCAACTAACAGTGCCTTTGTGTAGCTTAAAAACATATCCACTATTTGATTTTCTGTCGGGTTTATCCTGTGCCCAATCTGCATCTGCATAACCATGAAATATGTCCACTGTATCACATTCACTCAATTCAAGCTTCATGTTCATAGTTCCCTGCAGATACTTCACAATTCTTTTCGTCTCTAACCAATCTTCTTCTTTTGGACTACTAACTTTCCTGCTCAATATCGAAACACTGGCAGATATATCAGGTCTAGAATTAACACTTATGAAAAGCAAACATCCAATCAGCTTTTGATATAAATTATTATCAATCATTACAGTTGTTTCTCCTCCTTTGTTTGTTTTCACATAACCAAGATCTAATGGAATATTAGATGTTTTTGAATCTTCTGACTTGAATAACCGCATTATTTTTTCTATGTACTTTTTCTGAGATATTTCAAAATTTCCTTCAGAATCTTGCTCTATTTCGAGTCCAATGTATTCTTTCACTTCTCTCAAATTGTTTATTTCATATTTTCTCCCAATTTCTTCTCAACACTTTTAATGACTTTTTCTGACTCACTGGCAATGAGAATATTATCTACATAAATTGAAATATAACACCATTGTCCACAAAAACATTTCATGTATAAACATTGATCATTATTACTTTGCCTGAAATCTTCATCTAGAAAATGTTGATGAATTTCTTTACTCCATGATCTTGCCGCCTGTTTCAAACCATATATGCTTTTATTTAGTTTACATATTAGCTTATCATCACCGATTATTTCTTCAAAGCTTGGAGGTTGCTTCATGTAAATATTCGCTTCCAGATTTCCATTCAGAAATGCTGTTCCTACTTCAAAATGATTAACTATCATCTTTCTTTTTCCAGCGTTCGATAAATATGTTCTCAATGTTGCTTGACGAACAACTGGTGCGAATACTTAATCATAATCTAAACCATATTTTTGGGAGTATCCCTGAGCAACTAATCTGGCTTTATATCTTGAAATACATCCATTGACATCACGTTTGATCTTAAAAATCCATCTGCAACCAACTGTTTTCTTATTTTCAGGCAAACTTGTTAAATGCCATGTTCCTTTATTTTTCAAAGATTGAATTTCTTCTTTCATAGCATCCATCCATTTTTCTTTTTGGGGCAATGAGAGTGCTTCTTCATATGTTCTTGGTTCTTTTATTTCTTCTTGAATGATAATTATTTCTGCATTGTATCTTTTTGGAGGTATACCTTTATTATTTCTCCTAGATACTCTTCTCTTATCATCTACATTTTCAATTTCTGTTATCTTATTAGTTTCTCCATTAAAAGCCCCTTCAACTTCTTTTATTTCTGTCTCATCTCCATTATTCTGTAGTTCATTCTTGCTTACTATTTCTATCAATAACTCATTTTCTTCTTCTTTTTCATCATTCTTAATTCTTCGTGATAAGTCCTTATTATTTTTTATGAAAACAACATCCCTGCTTATAATTATGCTATTGTTCTTTTTGTCCGATAATCTATAAGCTTTTGAATGTGGGTCATATCCAAGAAAATACAAATTTTCAGCTTTTACATCCAACTTTTGCCTATGTTGATCTGGAATATGAGCAAAAACTTGAGAGCCAAAAATTCTTAATTTTGTGAAATTGGTTTTTTGTCCATGCCAATTTTCAAACGGTGGGCTACAACAACCTTTAGTGGGTAATATATTCTGTGGATAATTAGCTGTCATAATAGCTTCTCCCCAATATTTCTTTTCAAAATTAGAATCTATTAGCATACATCTTACCATTTCTACTAAATACCTATTTTTTCTTTCAGCTACTCCATCTTGCTGCGGACTGTATGGTGCTGTGCATTCCTTCTTTCTCTAAATAATCACTCATTTCTTTATTTACATACTCTCCTCCTCTATCTGAGCGTATTATCTTTGGAACTTTGGAAAATTTGATTTTGACGCTCTGCACGTATTCTTTCAATTTTTGAAAGACCTCTGATTTATATTTGAGCAAATAAATTACTGTGTATTTACTAAAATCATCAATGAATGAAAGAAAATATTTCTCATCACCTGGAGTGACAGTTTGCATAGGTCCACATACATCCGTATGTATTAATACTAGAATATTATCAGTTTTACTTTCACTTTGCTTCGGAAATGATTTTCGTGCTAATTTTCTTTCAATACTTACTTCACATACGTCATTTGTAATATCTGAGCATTCAGATATCTCTCTATCCTTGATATTCATTATTGCATGTTTATCTCGATGTCCAAATATTCTGTACCATTGATGTAAACAATTTGATGGCATTCTTTTCTGTAATGTACTAAAAACCTTGGTTGATTGTTGTAACTTATATAAATTATGTGACAAATAAGCTTTAGCTACGATTGAATTATTTCTTTTAACTAGACAATCATATTTATTGAATATTACTTCAAAACCTCTTTGAGTAAGTTGCCGAACTGATATTAGATTGGATTCCATATTCGGAACAAATAATACATTTTCTACTTTGATTGATACTTCTTCATCTTTATGATCATTAATATTTATTTTACAATACCTTTACCCTGTGCAACAACACTTTGTCCATTTGCTACATACACTAACTCTTTATTGGTAGTATCTAAATTTGTAAAACTATTTTCATTGACACATATGTGACATGTAGCTCCTGAATCAAGGTACCAATCACTTCTGTTTTGTTTTTCCCCATTAATTCCGAATGATATATTCCGTTCTTCTCTTTCTTCATTCTCTAGTAATAAAATACTATTTACTTTCTTATTTGACTTCCAAAATAAATATTTCTTGCAATTCTTCTTTAAGTGTCCTTTCTTATGACAAAAATAACAATTCCTTGATTCTTCTCCTTTTTAGTTCGATGTATTTCTGGTTTTCAAAACTTTTCCTGGCGAATCTTCTTTCTTGTTACATTGTCTTTCGTAATCTTTTAATAATTTTCCTTCAACAAATTCTTGGGTCAATTCGTCTCCAGATTCAGTTTCTATCACTGAAATAAGCATATTATATCTACTGGGTAAGCTACTTAATAGAATAGTAACAATCCACTTATCTGTTAACACTTTTTCTCCTAAAGCAGTCAACTTTTCAAAATAATCCATCATTTCATATGGTCTTCTAAATTTCCATCATCTGACATTTTCAGGCTGCATATTTTTCTCATCAAATATACCTTGTTACTCAGAGTTTCTTTTTCATGATATGCCTTTAGATTATTCCAAGATTCTTTTGCTGTACTCGCGTTTCTCATATGCATTAACTGATTATCTTCGACAAGCAAGCCGATTGTAGTCATTGCCATATTTTTTTTCTTTTCGATTCTTCTGAAGCCTCTCCATTTTTTGGTATGTCCTTAGTTATGATATCCCATAAATTCTCTTTTTTTAATATCAGCTTCACTTTATATTTCCATATAGCATAATTTGTATTATTCAATTTTTGAACCAATGTTTTTACATTATCCATTTCCCTTATTTAACTTTACTTTATTTTTCAACTATGGAACCTGGGCTCATAACCTCTTGGATAAATCAAATAATACACCTTGGAACCTTTTACACTATATATTCTGACAAATACTATTCTCAGGACAAGACAAAACTATATTAACATAACAACATATTATTACATACTAGATTTCTGTCATTGCTACTCCAACAGATAGAATGGACACGATGCTAAACCTATTAACAACTCTAGTCTCCAGATTACCAGTATACAAGTAAATCTTAAAATGGCCATCTGGAACGCTGACGGCTTGGCTCAGCGTAGCCAAGAGTTGAAATACTTCATCATTAACAACAGAATAGATATAACTCTTATTTCTGAAACTCACTTTACAGATAAATCATTCCTAAAACTACCACAACACAAAATATACCTCGCAAATTACCCAGATGGCACAGCCCACCGAGATACGGCTATCATTATAAAACAAACGTACGACATCACTTACTGCCCGAATATACAATGGACTACCTTCAAGCAACCTCCATAGTTGTCAAAGACTGGACCGGGCCGTTAACAATATCAGCAATATATTGCCCTCCACGGCACAATATCAAAAAAGAAGACTTTAAGCTTTCCCTTGATTTGCTCGGAGACAGATTTATAGCAGACGGCGACTATAATGCCAAACACACCGAGTGGGGCTCGCGTCTCATAAATCCACGGGGTAGAGAACTGTTGAAAACTATCCAAAGTAATCAAATGTCGTACGCGTCGACGAGGGAACCAACATACTGGCCTACAGACCAATCCAAAACTCCTGACCTGCTTGACTTTGCAGTGATAAAAAATATTTCTCAAAACTACATATGCGCCAAAACCAGTTTGAAACTCTCATATGATCACACACCCGTCATCATTACTTTGAACAGCGAGATAATGCGAGTAAGCAAGCCGCCCACTCTTCACAATAGCCATACAGACTGGGAATCCTTCAGTGAAATAATAGACCAAGAATTGAACTTGGAAATTCCACTGAAAACCAATATAGAAATAGACAATGCTGTCGAGCACCTAGTTCAAAGTATACAAAAAGCAGCCTGGGAGTCCACCCCACTCTTACCAAAGAAATCTATATCAATTGAGTATCCACACGAAATTGAGGAACAAATCACAGAGAAAAGGCGACTGAGACGGGTCTGGCAGAGCAATTGGAACCCTTATAACAAGAATAAACTCAACCAAGCCCAAAGGAAAACATCACAAATGCTCAAAGATTCCAAAAATAACAGCAGACAAACATTCCTTAGTCAAATAACAAACACCGAAGCAACAGACTATTCACTTTGGAGAGCCACGAAGTACTTGAAAAACACAAACACCAATAATATACCTAGAACAGATACTAATAACTGAGCAAGAAATGATAAAGAGAAGTGCAGCACCTTTGCAGAACACCTTGCAAATGTATTCCAGACGTATCCAACTGAAAATGAAGATGACGAAACAAATATCACAGATTTTCTGCAATCGCCAGACCAGCTTACACCACAGTTGAAAAATATAGGCATGTTCGAAATAAAAGAAATCATCGGCAGTACTAATCCAAAGAAATCTCCTGGCTATGATTCAATAACTGGCAAAATCTTAAGAGAGCTGACTGATAAGGCACTCAAATTAATAACATTTATATTCAACGCTATCATCCGATTGAGCCACTAGCCACCTCAATGGAAAATTGCTCAAATAATTCTTATTCACAAACCAGGAAAACCAGCTGAAGAAGTTACATCGTATAGACCCATAAGTCAACTGCCGGTGCTGTCAAAAGTATTTGAAAAATTTTGCTGACAAGAATTAAAGGTACTCTGGAAGAATAGGGCTTGATACCAGAACATCAGTTTGGTTGTAGGCAGCTACATGGCACAACAGGGCAGATACACAGAATAATTAACACAATACGAGAAAGTTATGAAAAAAAAGAATACTGCTCAGTTGCATTCATAGATATCTCGCAAGCATTCGATGAAGTCTGGCACGATAGCCTACTTTACAAAGTGAGAAAACAACTTCCAAACAACACATACCAGATACTCAGATCATACATAACCGACAAATACTTCCAAGTTAAATTCAATGAATAAATCTCCAGTATATACCCAATTAAACCAACAGCACCTCAAGGCAGTGTTCTTGGTCCAACTCTTTATCTAATCTACACTGCCGATCTGCCAATTGAAGAAAACACTGTAACTGCAATATTTGCTGATGACACTGCTATCCTGTCATCAAATAGTGACCCACAAACAGCATCCAACACACTACAGGAATATCTTGCTGATATAGAATCGTGGATGAATAAATGGAACTTCAAGGCCAATGAGACTAAGTCCACACATATAACATTCTCAACACGTAGGCACACATGCCCTCCAGTCCACCTCAATAACAAAACGCTACCACAAGCAGAAACAGTCAAATACCTGGGTCTACACATTGACAGACGTGGCAACTGGTGTAAACACATCAAAACAAAAAGACAGCAGTTAGCACTCAAACTTAGAAAACTATACTGGATGTTAGGCCGAGACTCCAAATTATCTATAGATAACAAATTACCCATCTAAAAGACAATGCTCAAACCCATATGGACTTATGAGATATAGCTCTGGGGAACAGCCAGCAAGTCAAATATCGAAATTATTCAAGGGTTTCAATCAAAAGTGCTCAGAATAATAACCGACGCACCATGGTATATCACCAACTTGGCTCTCCATGCAGACTTGAAAATGAAGACGGTCAAAGAAGAAATTCAAAGACATAGCGACAAATACCTAAACCGACTTGAATATCATCCAAATAACAACGCCGTCAACCTTCTAGATAATAGTAGGGAAACATATAGACTTAAAAGATATAACCCCTAAGACCTACCACATGGACTTCAGTGAAACAATAAATATTACGATAAGTTAACTAAAGAAGGGAAGGTCACTGGACCTTCCTCTTACCATGTTATATTGTATGTCGTTGAGCCATTCACTCAATATCTGCATTGTAAATAGATTGTTAATATTGACCTAATGAAAAATATATATATATATATATATATATATATATATATATATATATATATATATATATATATATATATATATATATATATATATATATATATGTATATAAATTATGTTATATTAGTTTTCATACTTTGCTATTGCGCATGATTACCCCCTCCTAGGATGTAGGTGTGACTTATGGTAGTAAGAATTTATAAATGATTGTGAAATGGGGAAAAAAGGCAATCACTACTTTGTCGAGCTGTTATCAACTAATTAGAGAAGTTCATGTAACTCAATTGTATCTGAAGACAGAAAATAAATTTATACTTTTAAAAATTGAAAATCCTTAGAACTTAATTGGCGCAGTCGGTAGGATATTGAAGACACAGAGAAATTAAGTACAAAAATTTTATTTGTGGCACTTTTTCAAAAGTCTTACTTCAATATATTCAAAAACCTACGAGAACTTCAAACCGGCTTCAACCTAAGCCCATCAGGGTCTAACCACGACCCATCTTTAACGGACGACTACACCAAATCGACAACTTGCTGCTCAGGTAACCAGACCACGTCCTCATCGTAAGGAAGAGTACTTGCTGATCGGTACCAGTTCACGTCGTCGAAGAGAACAGTCATCCGCAGAGGTACAACTCATACGACAACTTGTAAGATTCCGGAGATGTCCGTCAAACTCACGATATTGTTAGCTATTTTACAGTAAGTAATTGTAAGCAACAAATACACAAAGGGGTAAATCTAACAAAAGTTAGTAATAAATTTACCGAGAGACCGGCACAGTCTCACACACACACATTCACACTTATTTGTTAGACTTTGTACTAATTGAAATAAGATTTTGAAAAATTTATGAGTAATAACTCATCAGAATCAGAAGATTCACAGGAATTAGATTCCGATTTAGAAATAGGAATTTCCAATCCTATTCAAATAAAGTTAAGACCAAGTCAACTTTCAAAAACCATAGCAATGGCAAATATTACATTAGCCGAATTGAAAACTTTTACTGATGTAATTCCTCAATATGAAGGAAACATAAAATTGCTCAGTAATTTTATTAAAACCATTGATGAAGTCTATGCGACCACAAACACTTTAGCTTTATCTCCTTTACAAACAACATATTTTTTTGGAATAATTAGAACAAAGTTAGTCCATAAAGCTGCAGAAATTCTTTATGAAAATAATTTCCAGAATTGGCTAGAGTTGAGATTATATTTAACAAATAATTTCACAGATAAATTATCAGCAGAAACTATACTTTTGAACATAATCAATAGTAAATTCAAAACAAATGCAGAAATTACTTTGAAATATATGTTGGACAAATTCTTGCAATATAAATCAAAAATACTCTTAACCGAATATAGTTTAGCTCAGAAAAGTGCAATTATAATTGAGGTACAAAAATTAATAGTAAAACATTTCATATCTTCACTACCTACTAATATAAGAGGTTCATTTGTTGTTAAGAAACCTGACACTTTAGAACAATGTGAATTATTGATAAGAAATGAATTCAATTTTATCAATCAAAACCAACATACTTCACCACTTCTACGAAACGTAACTAATAATAAAATACCACCGCGGAGATTCCCAGCTGACAATTTCCCCTCATATGCTGTAGACATTAAACCAAATTTCTATAGAAATAATATCCCTTTTGCACCCAAACAAAATGTTAAAAACGCCGTACAAACTAGACAACGTTTTAACCAACAGCCTATGTCAATTCAGACCAGACAACAGCCCATATCGACTCAAACCAGACAGACTCAACCTATGTCGTTTCAAACCATAAGACAAAATTATAACATAGACTCAGTTGAACAGACAAACGAAGACGAAGACGGAGACGAAGAGATTAATGACCAAGAAATTGACCCAAATAATGATTTTTTAGATTTAGGAACAATGATAGACGAGAATACTACATAATGTCATCCTTAACAAACGATTTACCTTCATTACAGCAACACTATTTTAATATACTTTTCGACACAGGATCTTCAATCAATTTAATGCACCCAGATTTAGCAGAAAAATTAAAATTGCAACAAAAAGATATAAAATTGACATTTAAAACAGTAAATGGTAAATCTACCTGTAACAAATATGAAGAATTTAAAATTAATAAAAAATTAATCAAATGTTATATATATATAAATTTCATAAAAATTATAATTTATTATTCGGAATGGAAGCATTTCGCATACTCAACATAAAATTGGATTTTGAAAATAATAACGTAATAATGAATGACAAACAGTATAAATTACAGGATAATAAAAATGTATCAGAAATAAATTCAATAGAAATTCGAAATTCTCATTTGAATCCCGTAGAAAAACGAAAATTAGATGTACTACTTAAAAATTATGAAGATTTATCTCCAAAAGATAATGAACCTTTATCGCACACAAATGTTCTCAGACATGAAATAATAATGTCTGATGAAACACCCATTTATACGAAAAATTATCGTTTACCACAAGTATATGAAAAAGAAATCGAATTACATGTAAATAAATTATTAGAAGAAAAAGTTATTCAAAAATCATTTAGCCCTTGGTCCAGTCCTATCTGGATCGTTCCAAAGAAAGCAGATGCGTCTAATAAAGCGAAAACTAGAATGGTTATCGATTTTAGGAAAATCAATACACGAACAAAAGATGATAAATTTCCTATCCCAAATATTGATACACTTTTTGATCACATTGGTAAATCAAAATATTTCACAACTTTAGATTTACACTCGGGATCTCATCAAATAGTCATGGATGAATCAGATAGAGAAAAAACAGCTTTCTCCACACCATCAGGACATTACGAGTTTTTGAGAATGCCTTTTGGCTTAAAAAATGCCCCAGCAACGTTTCAGAGAATGATTAATACAGTTTTAGGAGAATTGGTAAATGATATTTGTCTTGTATATTTGGATGATATAATAATTTTCGGAAAAACTTCAGAAGAGCACATAATAAATGTAGGACGAGTATTTGAAAAATTACAAAAAGCAAATTTAAAAATTCAAAAAGATAAGTCAGAGTTTTTGCGACCCGAAGCGAAATATCTAGGTTACATCATAAATCAGAATGGACTTAACACTGACGAAAAAAAAATTGAAAGTATTAAAAAATTGAATATCCCTAAGACAAAAAAAGAGATAAAACAATTTTTAGGAACCTTGGGATGGTACAGAAGGTTCATTCCAAATTTCGCGAAATTAAATTGACATTTATGATCACGAATATCGTGCTGCATCTGAAAACAGTAAGAAGATAATAGCTGAATCATCATTGCTACAAATACCAGACTTTAACAAAGAATTTATACTGACAACTGATGCTTCGGATTATGCAATCGGAGCCGTATTAACTCAAACACATGAGAATCAAGAAAAACCAATCTGTTACGCTTCAAAAACTCTAAATTCAGCTGAACAAAATTATTCAACGATAGAAAAAGAATTAAAATCAATCGTTTGGGCTATCAAAAACTTTAGACCATATTTATATGGAAGGAGATTCAAAATTAAAACGGATCATAAGCCTTTAGTATGGCTTTTTTATATGAAAAATCCAAATCAAAAACTTATGCGTTGGAAGATTGAGTTAGGAGAATATAATTTTGAAATAGAGTATTTAAATTGGAAACAAAATGTAATAGCTGACCTCTTATCAAGACAGCGCGCAGAAACAAAGATAACAGAAGTAATTGGAGACGTGATAGAAAGGAAGATTATAGCACATTGTGTGTCACGCGACTTCGAAATGTCAAAAGGATTTGCTAGACAAATAGTAGAGAAATATGATAGTAAAAATTATTGTAAGAATTATGATTCATCAAATAAACATTTAGTTGTACAGAAATTAGGTGATAAAACAATAATCCATTTAATAACAAAACAAAATTATTTTGATCAACCTTCCCTTAAGAATCTGGATAAGCCCTTGAAAGAATTGAGAGATTATTTAATATTGAATGATTTATATGAAATTAATATCCCTAAATTAGGTTGCGGTTTAGATAGATTATCATGGACAGATGTTAAACAAAAATTATACAAAATATTTGAGGACACTAATATCCAGATAAATGTTTTCAGTCTACCAGAAAATTATCATGTAGAAAATGTTAGTGAAAAACCAAATAGTGAACAAGATGATATTAACACAGTGCATTCAGACAATGAGAATATTATAGCAGGAATTAAATATATGAATAATCGTTTGAATATAGCAGATAACCAACTTATATTTGACTCACATAAGCAGGAAACAAGTATCCAAATTACAAGATTATTTAATCATAAAAAACAAAGAATACATGTTAAAATTAACGAAGATAATTTTGAGGAAGAAACGTTAAAATTTTTAAAAGATTATATTATCCCAAAAATTAGATATTTTGGTATTTTCAATAAAGATCTTGACAAGAAGGTAACAAAAGTTATATCTGAAAATTTTGTTCCGGATTCAATTAATATAATTGCAGTAGATAAATTGGTTTCTGATATCGAACAGGAAGAAGAACAAGTAGCAATTATTCACGATTTTCACAACGGCATTACAAACCATAGAGGAATTAATGCTACTATTCAAGCATTGAAAGAAAAATATTATTGGCCTAAAATGAATAAAGATATTATGAATATATTAATAAATGTGAGTTATGTAAATTAAACAAATATGATAGAAAACCGATACCCGCAATAGATAATATTACTCCAACTCCTGAAAAACCTTTTCAAATAATTAATTTAGATTTATTAACTTTAGAAGGTAAATATTTTTTGACTATTATGGATCAGTTTTCAAAACATGCGCAAGCATATTTTCTTGATAACAAAACAGCCAAAACTATTTGCGATGTTTTAATCAAATATCTTCAAACTTACAGGATACCTGATAAAATAATAACGGATAGTGGAGGAGAATTTAAAAATAAATTATCACAAGATTTATTGAAAAGATACGGAATTAATATTCATTTTATTTGCGTGAATAATCCAAAGAGTAATGCAATCGAAAGATTCCATTCTACAATAATAGAATCATTACGGATAATTAATCAAAAAGAGCGGATAAAAGATAAAAATTTAACTCAAAAGGTAGATTTAGCGTTGATAGCATATAACAATACAAAACACAATACTACCAAATTAACACCCAATGAGACATTATTCGGGCCTGATCAGAATAAATATTTCAAACAAGAAACCACATTAGAACAAGTATTGAATGAACATCAAGATAATATTAATATAGTAAATGAATTGGTGAAAATTAGAATTATGAATGAGAAATTGAGTAGATTCAAAGAAAATGATAACCCATTGCAATTGAAGAAAAAAATATTTATCAAACAGAACCCAAGATTAATTGGTAAAGTCAAAAAACCTTTGTATAAGAAACATTTTGCAAAAGCTTACGACCCGTTATTAGGAAAAATAAAAATTAGTGACGAACATGGTGATAAAAATATAAGAATAAATAAAATCAAACAATAAAATAATATTGACCACTATTACAGACTATGCCATGGACAACTGACTGACATTTCCAAAAATAATGGATTCCATTTAATTGAATTAGGCGAATGCAAAATAAAAGAGTCTGAACAATTAATTTATTATAATTATGATATATCCCAAGTAGAAATAGAATTTACTAAGGTTACAAATACTTTTATTAAGATGCAAGAGCAATTAAAGAGTAAAGAACATTTTGTCCAAAATATGTTAAATATATTAAAATTTAATTATGATGATTTGAAGGATCAAGTTATGAAATTATTTATGAGGAATAATAAGAGATTTAAACGAGGTTTGATAAACGGACTTGGATCCGTGATAAAAGCAATTACTGGGAAGAAAATTATGTAATTAATAAATGTATATTGATAGACAATAAATATATGTGTATTACCCAATATTTTGGAATAAGTATATGTATTTTGAATTTAATTGATAAGAAAAAGGATGATAATTGTTTGTATCATTATATAAGTATGGAGAATGATATTGAACAAATAAAAAATACGAATGATATTATAATCATTAGCCCTAATAAACAGCAAATACAAATTAATTGTTTGAATAAAAATATACATAAAGAAATTGAAGGAATTTTTAAAATGAAAACAGATGAAAATTGTCAAATAAATAAGAATATTTTCGGAATTGTGAACCAACAATATAAAGAAATACAAATTCAGAATTTGGAGATAAATTATGAAAATAAAATTGATGGCACAATGAATTTGATGAAAGTAGATAGAATAATAGAGCCTGTAGCTGTTTTACCCAAGACAAAGAATTTGAAGTTAAACCACAATTATCATTCTTATATGTTATATGTTCTAATAATTATAGTTGTTATGATATGTATTTGTAAAATAATATTTAAGTATAAGAGAAATTTTTGTAGAAGTAGAAAAATAGAAGGGAATAAAATGGAATTAAATCCTTTAGCCTGAAATTATGCGATATAGCAAAGTCTTGCAAGGGAGGAATTATTGTATATTAGTTTTCATACTTTGCTATTGCGCATGATTACCCCCTCCTAGGATGTAGGTGTGACTTATGGTAGTAAGAATTTATAAATGATTGTGAAATGGGGAAAAAAGGCAATCACTACTTTGTCGAGCTGTTATCAACTAATTAGAGAAGTTCATGTAACTCAATTGTATCTGAAGACAGAAAATAAATTTATACTTCTAAAAATTAAAAGTCCTTAAAACTTAATTTATATATATATATATATATATATATATATATATATATATATATATATATATATATATATATATATATATATATATATATATATATATATATATATATATATATATATATATATATATATAGTTGATAAGATACTTATTTGTAATCTTACCTAATTTATTAAAAGGGGTATGTAAAAATAACGGCGATTCATTATGATCAGGTTATGATCACGTGACAACTGTCACTTCAAATACCAACACAATCATTAACTTTAGCTAGCGTACGCTAGATGGCTATTGTAATGTTGTGTAAGCGTTCTTTAGATGGCCTTAGCTTGAATTTAAAATTCATAAGTTCTCATTAAATATATACCTACTGATTAATTTCATATTTGTATTGAAGAAATTTATTTGATGAAGTTTTTGTAAAACGACCGTACGTTTGCATTGAAATTTTTGCGATCTAGCAGCCAGCTAGCAACATTGAATTGTTTATTATAGGCTATGTGCAAGGAGGTGGAGTTTGAACAAATATCGATGCGAGCGCTCATAGTGAGCACCATTGTAACCATTGAACTCCATTTCTCAGAATACGTCAATGAGCTGTCATTGAACATTCTAGTTTAAAAGTGAAAATAATTGCATATAAAACATGAGAAAATATTTGTTCTGTTCCAGGCTGCTGTGTTAAGGATGATTCAATTGAAATATAGTTCCATAAATCTCATGTACCCAGCTATAACATAAAAAAACGAGCAAAGTGAATCAAAGCGGTGAATAGAGTACTGCCTGTCTTTCATTATTAATCTATATAACAAATATGTTTGTAATTCAATTGTGAAATTAGAAATATTCATCATCGATTTGGGATTCATGAATTCACCTCTATCTCTAATTTGTAAGATGTTTCAGTGATAGAAGTTTGTCAGATGCACTTCGCAATAATTTTGTTGTTAATATTGTCAGCAACATATTCTTCAACATGTTTAATATGGCAAAACTAATTACAAGCTTTTCTTCAATGCTTCCTCGGTAAAAGGGACACAGTGTGTGATAAATACAAACCCGATCTGCAAGATCATCCGCGTCATAATTTGAGGCTATCCTGTCAATTTGGACGAATTAAGACGTTTTCTCCATAATAGGTACGTTATAATTGAAGAAAATAATACTCCAAATGATTAATTTCAACGTATCTTTTATGCTATGCAAGTTATATTATTAGCACACAGCTGAATTAGATAATATCAGTACATTTAATAAATTATAGGTATGAAACAATGATAAAATGGATTTCAATCGTTCTCCATTGCCCGCTAGAGGCGCTAGTAGACTTCATGCACGTAGCCTATACGCTTGGCTAATCTTGACAGCTCGGAACACGCGCGCCATCTAGCGGCAAGTAGAATAAGCTCTTAGGTAAGAGATATGATAACGAAAATGAAATTTTAGTTTTGATTTGAAAACACCGAGTGTATATATAGAAGAAAAATGTTGGTATTAACCTATGGATTTGAAAGAGTTGAATTTGATTGCTCACGCCAAAAAAGTTTGCTTAGAGGAAATTATTTTAGTACAAAATCGATCGCCTAAAGATTCCAAATTGTACGTATATTCTTTGATACACTTTTCGTCTTGTTATCCTTTTATTAAATACTATCATGGAGAAATTCATTCAGAAGGAATAAATTGGTTTACAGTTTTCATGTTGGTAATTTCGAACACATAATTAGCGATGCATGTGAAAAAATCATTGGAGCTGTACTACGCGAAACTACAGACGTTTACATTGGAACGAACAAACCAGAAAACGTATAATCCAGTTGTGAATATTCATACTTCTCCAATAGTATTGTGAATAATAGCAGAAACTCATTATTTTTTCTGTTAAATTGTATAACTCGATTTTTGGAATTTCTTATTGTTTTATCCCTTTCAACACTGCGGGAATATATGCATCCCAAAGAATGTTTGAAAATTTCTGAATTGAAATCTGTTGCTTCAGAGGAATGGGATACATCAGTATTCCTGGGTTCAAATCTATAATGTATCAAGTTGATTTCCAGTATAAACACGTACGTTATTCTCAGTACGCATTTATTTGCTCACGTGTACAGTGTGTGCCAAAAGATTCATATATAACTACAGTGTTTCAAATCATTTTGATTTTGTTTCAAGAATATTACATAAGGGTAAGCTGCATATTTGGATTTTTATGAAAATTGTGAGAATTTCTTTTAAATTTTTGTGAGAATGAGTATGCTGGGACTTTCATATCCTGTAGTATTTGAGCTTGGAACAGCAGTCCAATATTGATCCTACAGAACTAAATATCGGTATTCAAAACTTTAGGAAACTAAATGACAACAGTGTTGGGATTGAATGCAGTACGCAAGAAGACATATTAAAATTACAAGATAATATTATCACTAAATTAGGAGAAAATGTTAGTGCAGTAATACCAGTCAAAAAAAACCCTTTAATAAAAATATGCGGGATTGAAAACAACCTTACTGAAGATGATATTAAGGACTGTATTCACAAACAAAACAGCTTCGTAACTAACCAAAGCAAAATTGATATCAAATCCACATATAAAGTCAAAGATAAATTGAATATGATTATTCAAGTTGACCCAGTAACCTTCGAAATTATGATGAAACATGAGAAATTAAGCATTGATTGGTCAAGATGTAAATTGTACGAACATCTCAATATATTGAGATGCTACAAATGTAGTGGTTATTATCACATTGCAAAAAATTGTAGAAACAATGCCGCCTGTGGAAAATGCGCTTCGAAGGAGCATGAAACAAGTGAGTGTGAAAGTGTAGCTTATAAATGTATTAATTGTGTGTCTGTAAATACCAGGTTAAATTTAAATTTTGAAGTAAATCATTCAAGTTCCGATAAAAAGTGTGCAGTGCTTATAAAAAAGCAAGAAGAACAACAAGCGAGAACCATATATGCAGCAGAATAGCAACGAAAGAAAAACAATAAAAGGAAAAAGGAACGTGTTGAAAGTATCTACTTGCAAAATACTCAAAGCATAACAGCGCATTTCGATGAAATTGAAGAGTTTTTATTAACTAAATGTCCTCTAGCACTGTGCCTGACTGAAACACATCTTACGTCAGACACTGACGATTCCGAAATTAGAGTTCAGAATTATAATATTATCAGAAATGACTCAAGTAGTAGAGCTACAGGTGGTGTGATGATATACTTAAATGACAACTTTTCATACCAAATTGATGGATTGTTTGTAAGTCAAATGAACTACTGGTGTTTATTGATTAGAGTCAAAGTAAACAGGAAAAATCTAATATTATGTGTTTTATATCATTCACCAAGTAGCTCTGATGCTGAATTTCTGAGTTTCTTTGAAAATTTGTGTGAAAATTATATTATTCAACAAAAATCCAATGTCTTGATAATGGGTGATTTCAATATAAATTATTTGAATAAGAATACTTACTCAAATAGACTTAAAATTTGCTTAAGTAACTATGGTTTGAAACAATTTATAACAGAACCAACTCATATAGCATATATGGGACAAGAAACCTTGATAGATTTGTGTATTAGTAATTTAAGTTATCTCAATTCTAAAGTTAAACCTCCTCTGGTGGGAAATCATTCGCTGATAGATGTTAGAATTTATGAGAATGTAAATATGAATCAAAGACTGGTTACCCGTCGAAAGAAAATTGAAGATATCTATTCCTTTCAAAACTCAATTGAAATGTTTAATTTAAATTTCAATTATCGATTGCAGGAAGTAGATGATAGATTTGATTATTTTTGTAGTAATTTTACCAAGGCTTTAGATATATATGCACCTCAATACCAAGTAAATAGTAATAGTAGAAGTAAACCTTGGTTTAACAATGATATTAAACGTGATATTGAAATGCGTGATATAGCTTTTACAAAATTCAAATTTACAAAAAAACATGAAGACTGGTTAGATTATAAGAAGAAAAGGAATATCATTCCTAAGAAAATAAGAGAGGCAAAGAGACATTATTACGATAATCATATTGATAATATTAAACATGATTCAGAATTATTGTGGAAGACATTAAAAAATTTGTTATCTACACAGAAAACCGAGCATTACAGTGAAATAATTTTTGACAATGTACCTGAAACAAATATAAATATTATAGTTGATAAATTTAACAATTATTATGTAAATAGTATTGTAGAAATAATCAATAGTATTACTAGTACAAATGTAGATTGTAGTAGACTAGAAGGCAATTTTTCGTGCAATATAGCAGAAACAAATGCACTTACAGAATTTAAGCTTTTAGATCATGATCAATTGAAAAGTATAGTTTTTTCACTTCCAAATAAAAGTAGTCCAGATGATATTACAATTGAAGTTCTGAAAAATAATTTTGAATATTTGTATAATCCTTTGCTGCACTTGATAAATAGTTCATTAGAAAATAGTAGAGTACCAAAGATGCTCAAATTGTCAACTATAGTTCCCATTAAAAAAGTCAACAATGCGAAAACAGCTGATAAATATAGACCTATAAATGTTTTGCCAGCTCTAGCAAAAATCTTAGAGAAAACAGTATATAATCAGTTATTGGGTCATATTGATGAAAACAATGCTTTATCCTTATTTCAGTCATTTATGTATTAAGTGATTGGCAAGTGAATTTGGATAATAACTTAACAACAGCTGTAGTCTTTGTAGATTTGCAGAGAGCCTTTGAAACAGTAGATAGATCAATTATGTTGCAGAAGTTGGAGAAATATGGGATACGTGGAAATGCCTTGAAGTGGTTTACTGATTACCTATCAGATCGTAAGCAAAGAGTTAAGTGCAATGAAACAACTTCACAGGAATTATTACTAGAGCAGGGAGTACCACAAGGTAGTATTTTGGGACCAATATTATTCTCATTGTATATTAACAATATCGAGCATGCCCTAGTAAAATGTAAATATCATATGTTTGCAGACGATACTGTCATATACTTTGCAGACAGTAACATTAATACGGTTCAAAATGTGATAAACACTAAGTTACAGAGTTTAGAAAAATGGCTTCAGATTAATAAATTAAAATTAAATAATGATAAAACAAAAGCAATGTTAATTGGTAAAAAAAGTGTAAAGGATACTTGGGTAAAAGAAGGTTGTCATATAGAAATAAATAACACTCATGTTGAGATTGTATCGCAAATTAAGTATTTAGGTATCATAGTGGATGACAAATTGAGATTTAGTGATCACATAGATTACATATGTAAGAAAATATCAAAAAAACTGGGGGTTTTATATAGAATCAGTAAATATCTAAGTATATGGTGTAGGAAGACTATATATAACACCATCATTTTACCGCACTTTAACTTTTCTGGAACTATAATATATTTATGTAATCAGCATGACAAAGATAGATTGCAACTTCTGCAGAACAGAGCAATGAGAATAATATTGGGCTGTGACCGTTACTGCCGTATAAGTTCGATGATGACTCAATTAAACTGGTTGCCGATATATAAATTTGCCGAAATGAGAAGCATCATATTCATACATAAAATAAAACTGGGATTAATGCCTTTGTATTTTACCAATACGTTAAGAACATTTGATGTAAATCACAATTACGGCACCAGAAATGCGAAAACTATGTACTGCAGAACAAAAATTACAAACGATCTCAGAGTTCAATATTTTTTAGTGCTGTGATAGCATATAATAAGCTGCCAAATCGAATTGAATTAATGAATAAAGAAGAAATCACATATATAATAATTTCACACAAAAAATTGTGAAATAATGTGAAGTGCTATGGAACATTCAAAAAATGAATAATTCTAAAAAAGAATATTTCCATAGAAATTTCAAACCTAAGAGTCGGGGCTAAAGCCACCATCATCTTAGATCGGGGATGCAACTGTAGACATATGTTTCGTCCTTATTAGGACTCTTCAGTACAGTATAGCCAAGCCCAAGATGGTCAAGACTTGGATCCCAGAGTCTAAAGACTCATTGCGATAAAAGGTCGGCAGCAGCATTAACTGCTGACAACACCATCTATCGGGCACGATTGACGCCTACGCGACGGACAAGATAAAGAAGAAATCACATATATAATAATTTCACACAAAAAATTGTGAAATAATGTGAAGTGCTATGGAACATTCAAAAAATGAATAATTCTAAAAAAGAATATTTCCATAGAAATTTCAAACCTAAGAGTCGGGGCTAAAGCCACCATCATCTTAGATTGGGGATGCAACTGTAGACATATGTTTCGTCTTTATTAGGACTCTTCAGTACAGTATAGCCAAGCCCAAGATGGTTAAGACTTGGATCCCAGAGTCTAAAGACTCATTGCGATAAAAGGTCGGCAGCAGCATTAACTGCTGACAACACCATCTATCGGGCACGATTGACGCCTACGCGACGGACAAGATAAAGAAGAAATCACATATATAATAATTTCACACAAAAAATTGTGAAATAATGTGAAGTGCTATGGAACATTCAAAAAATGAATAATTCTAAAAAAGAATATTTCCATAGAAATTTCAAACCTAAGTATTAATTCTTGTTCTAAATAGATTTAATTAGATTGTCAAGACATTTTTTTTCCTTTATTGTTCATAGATATATTTTGATCTTGTTAATATTTTTTTCATGTTTTTGTACAATAGCAATTTCTATGCTAAATACACAAATATTAATTAATTAATTTATTCCCGCAGTATTGCCTTTATCACTGTAAGTCCAATTCGTTCTAGATGTCCCGGCTACTGTCTGATCAAGATTCAGAAGAAATTGTAGAGAATCTGTCCGATTGTGAGGATGATCCCTATCATGACAGCGATGATAGTAGGGACGAGGATTATGAATGTTTCAGTGACTCTGAATCAGCAGGAATTGCAACCGATGAAGATGATCACGTAGTAAATAATCTCGAATCGATTGAAAATAGAAGTAGCGATAGTGAGTATGATATTGAGAGTATCGATAATTCTCTCACTACTGTTCCACAACAGGCACTCGAATCAAAATTTGTTTGGAACAGAAATTTAGACAACTTTTCTCCAAAAAAAGAAATTCCTCAAGAAGAGGCACCTATAATAATGGCTCATCTAACGAGAGGATCAAATATGCTTGATTACTTCCACAAATTATTTCCCAGAAGTCTAATAATGCAGATCAGTTACTACACAAATCAACGTCCGGAAATACAGGAAAACATGAAGAAGAAGGAAACGCAGCGAACATCGCCAGGAGAAATCAAAATTATACTTGGTTGTATACTAATTATGTCATATAATCGTGTTCCAGCTATACACATGTATTGGTCACGAAATAAATC